>JAVJGG010000062.1:5463828-5496042 GCA_035590195.1 Aviceda cuculoides
AGTTGTAGAGAGTGATGAGGTCTCCCCTCAGCCTCCTCTTCTCCAGACTAAACAGCCCCAGCTCCCTCAGCCGCTCCCCATCAGACTAGTTCACCTGTTCATGGAAACTGGACCCAAACCAGCAATGTCGTTGGTCTTTAAAGAGGTGCTGCCTGAACAGATGATGTTCATCTTTTCTGCTTCTCAAGTTGTGACACAGGCCTTGCAGCCCTTTTTAGTGCAAAATACCTGTTGATTGCAATGGGAGTTTTGCCTGAAGTGTCAAATCCATAGACACTCATGTCTATGCAGTGAGTCTATGTCACACTAACTACAGATGCCACCTGCCAAAGAACTTCTTGTCAGACCTTTGCATTTAAATTTGCCAGATCTGGTGAATAAAAGAAAACACACTTTCATTAGTGGGGGGTTGGTTTATATTTAGACCTTTATTTGGAGATTATTTCCTAGGTATTACTCCTCCTTGTCCTAAATGGGAAGAGATACAGCTATATGAGCACTGTCGCTTGTGTCGCCTGCTCATCTCTGGAGATTATGTTACAAAAATGTAAATACCATGGTACCTTGCAAGGAGACTAGGAAAGAGGGTTTCAGAACATCCCTGTATTTGATTTATGTAGATATGTATCAGTCTGGCTGTCTAGGTACACATTAAAAAATAATCAAGAATTCATTCATACTTACTGAATTGAAACAATAGTTGGAAAGACAACTCCAATTACATGCTCAGAAGTGGATGGATTTTGTGTTACGACTATCATTTGGTGAAACTCCCTCACTGAGACTAGGGTCCAGGTGACTTGTAACAGGTCCAGATGAGTTTTGGATGGCCAGGAAAGAAAAGAATTCACAGCCTGTCTGGGTTGCTGTTGTAATGTTTGGACACCATGGCGAAATTTTTTCCAGTACCTTGGAAACAGACATTTCCTTTGTTGCAGCTTATGCACATTGCCTTTTGTGCTTCCTCAGGTACCTCCAGGAAGTGTCTGTCCCCATCTTCCTTCTGCTCCCCCATTGTGTAAATGTTTCTTTCTTGTTTTTCTCGTCTTGTTTTGTCTGCCAGGTTTTTCTCCTAGTAAAAAAAGATTTAATCCTTTCCCTATCTTAGCCTGCTTCTAAAATGCTTTGTCCTTAGCTGTTGCCACGTAGAAGTACATGGGCTTCAGTGAATATCTGAGTCCAAGTGTAGTCACAGGACCTTACAGTGATGTGTATATTATTCTTAAATTACTTTTCTACATTTCACTTTTTGCAGCTTTCACACATCCCTTTTAAAATAACCCGGAAGCTTTTAAACCTCCAAAAGAGCAGCATAGCCAAGTGTCAAAACAACAGTGGCCTTTAAAGCTCCTTCTCTTCATACCCATCTTCCCTGCTCCCCAGAAAAAATGAGGCTTTGTGAAGGATGGAATCCCACAGGAAAGCTGATGCAGGGATTATGACATCAAATATAATGGGGCAGTCGCTGGCACTTGTGAAGTAAGGTCTGCGCTTCAGCTTTTTGTAAATCCTGTAAGGACCAAAGTCATTTGAGGCTGGATTGCCTTTGATTAACTGTGCTTGCCTAACTTGAATTTGACACCCAAGGTTCGGTCACCTGAGGTCCTTTCTAATTCACGGCCCTACTGGGGAGTCAGCCATCCTGCAGGTTGCCTTCCTTCTCCGCTGATTGCACAGCAAACGAGCCGAGATGAGCTTTGCCATTTTTAGGCAGCTAACTTTAGAAGACAGGAACGAATGGCACTTCCCTAGTGCGGTGCCTTCTTCCTGACATGAGTCCAGTACGAGCCGAATCCCTGCGTCCCTTAACTTACCCTTGTAACTTCAGCGGCTTCTACAAGGTCCCCTGCAGGCATCCCTCCTTGCTGGCTCAGATGCAAAACTCCAGAGAGTGAGCGATGTCCAATGTTAGCCACAATGGACCAAATACAAATGCATGCTTATGGAACAAGAGCAATACTTCACACCCAAAGCCCCCTGTCTAAACATACCCCTATCGAGATTTTATTTATGATTTACTGTATCTTCAGAAAATCTCACAATAGTTTATAAGTTCCACCCAAGGAGATTACAGTGAGTGCGCTCTAACCTAAACACTCTGATTTACAGCAAGGTTGGAACTTGTTACAGAAAACAGAGCTGAATGGAAGAGGAGAATGAGGTCCACAACTAAGGAAAAGGGGTTGGAATTAGCATGCACCTTTCCAGCATTAACTGTGATAAAGCCACAGAGATGTAGCACAGCTGTATTCGACTTTTATGAGATTGTATTCACCAGAAGTGGAGGTAACCACAGCGTTTTCAGAGGTACATGAGAAATTCCAACAGACCTCATTTTCAAAGGATCCCAAACCAGAAGATTCAAATTGGTATAAGCTGTGGCAAAACACGTATACAGTGTCTGAGACCCATAAAGGTATAGATTTTTTAGACTCACTGTAAACGGGGAAAAGAAACTTTCACTGTATGTTTCTATTCTGTCTAATTTTCCACGTAAGGTACATTTTCATATTCTGCCTACATACCCATACTACATTTATTATGTATCTCTTGCAAACAAAGCAGCCACACGCAGATGCACAGACCCCCCCTCCCAGACCTGCTCCTCCCAGCCATGGTGTGGGAGCCGCAGCGGACCAGCAGTTCCCTGGGGTGGGCTTTAATAGGGACATGCCGAGGTCGGCCCCTGTATCTGCAGCACATGTGCATTCGTGGAGAATCCATGCATAATCAGGCCAGCAGGGACATCGGAAAGCCAAAACCACCACGCGGCATCTCCATAACAATATGTAAGTCTGTGGTGGTTGCTAACATAATTCTGCAGACCAAGAGCCACGAAGGCTCAGGGTCGGTGGGGAATCTGGGATAACTGGAAGTTAAAAAAATAATCTATCAAACATGAGAGATTTAAGCCAAATTTATGCAAGGAATACAAGGCTGAAATGGGCTTGTTCAGTAACAGACATATTTAGTCAAAGGTTTAAATTCAACCTAGAAATAAAATCCCATCGTATTTCCTGGGAATACACAGGCAAGCCAGGCAAGCAGCAATGATGCCTTGCTTGCTGATGAAGCAAACAGATAAGAGAGAGAAAAAATCCAGGCTCTCCGGTACTCACTTTCCTCTCACTGTCACTGGTCTGCCCCTTCCCATCTCCTTTTCTCTATTTAATTAAAACAGGTTAATGGCAACGCCTATCCACTAGCAGCTTTGCATTTGGCATCCGTACCTCTCAGACTAGCCGCCGAGTCAATCTGATGGATGCGGAGCGTGGTTTGGCTTTTGCAGCCATGCAGCTGCAGCCTCCACGCGCCTGCGACGTGAGGCAGAATTGGTGGGAGCCGTTCTCGCGGCAGGGGCTTTGGAGGAGAAGCCCGTAACTGAGCCCTCTCCGCTCCATGCGTGTCCATCCTTTGAGCAAACCTGCTCTACTATCCCTTGCAGTTAAGAATCAGCTTTCTGCTTTCATTAAGCTGTTTGTAACACTCTAGCCCTAGTAAGGAAACTTTTAAATAGTGTTCTTTCCTCTGTTTTTTTCAAATATAATTTGCAAATAATACAGATCACTGTACTCCGGGGAAAGGTAGTTATGGGAGAGGAGTAGGGGATTTGTGTATTGTTTTAAGAGCGAAAAGGAGGTCATAAGCAGTATTGTGATAAAAACAAATAACTGCAGATCTTTAGATACTGTTTGCAAAAAAACAAGACCGGGAGACCAGTTCTGAACTGGGGAGGTACCATGCATGGGGCCACTGAATAAATAAAATTATTTTTTTTCTGAACACATTCAATAACACTGACTGGCTGCTGATGTCCAAGTAAAAGTGTTACAGATAGAAACAACCTCTGATTATCTTACTTTTCATGTAGAGCTGTCATGCATCAAAAAGAACTTCACGTACATCAGTGAAGTCTCCTGACACCACACTGGGCAAATGAGCGCTACATAGCAGATGGGTAAAACAAGACTTAAAGAAGCCAGACAGAAGTGGCCTCCCTGGAAATACAGCTCAGCAGCCTCCTGCTCAGACAAGCATCCTCAGCCTCCTTCTCCATCCTCCCCTTTGCAGCCGCAACACATTTGTGGCAGTCACCGTGGGAAAATCATCCTGGGGGACGGGAGCGGGACTGGAGCATCAGACACGGGATCTGCCGCCCTTGTTCCCACGCCGTGGTGGGGAGCGTGGTGTCAAGTCTCCCACCCTGCTCCCAGCTGTAGGAAGCAAAGCCTGTGCAGTGTCCCTTGGAAGCAACAGCAGCCAGAATTATCACCCTGCAAGAAATTCTGAGAACCCCACCGAGCCACGTGTCCCACTGCAAACACATCACCACCGCATGCCTTAGCTGGTCGGATAGTTTTAGTCTTACTGAATGCAACCAGCTACAAACATTTGGGGTCACAGTCTAAGGTAACTTCTTCAGACAACTCCCCACGTGGCAGTCACCCAGCCAGTGAAGGCAGTAACTGGTACAGGGTATGTTTCACCACCGAATTACCTCAGCATGCTGCAGGATTTTTAAAGGAAACCAATTCTTTGGTCTCACAGCAACCCTTTGAAAAATGGCAGTAAGAAGCAATTCTCACTCATAGAGAAACCCTCTAGTGCACTTGAAATTGAAATTTCGATATGGCCATCAGTAAAAGCCATCTAGCTGAAAGATGCTGTTTTGCTTAATGTGAACTAGAAATGTAAAGGCTAATTTCATTGGCAGTAAGTTATGTTTTTTCCTCTGACTTTAACACCAAAATTCTCAATCTGAGAAATTATTTCAGTCCTTTGACTCAGTGCTAGAGAAAATATTTAGTTCTGAGCATAAACTGGAGGGAGGGCCAAAATCTTTCTCCTATAACCTGCAGAAATTGCTGGAGTTGCTCCAGGGATGCATTTAGTCCCTTCTGTTCAAAATTTAAGACCCGCTGTTTTTCTGACAGCACAGGTAATTGCTACAGCTGGAGCAAGGCTGTATCTCATCGTCTCCAGCCTCAGCCTCTCCTGCCGTTCTTTTTTCCTGCAGCAGAAACAGAGTGAATCCCTCAGAGCACGCCGAGGGACGGATCCAGTGCTAAATCCTCGCCCAATGGGAGCTGCTGGGAGAGGTCTCTGCAACCTGTGGCACATCCCGCTCTGGTTTCCCTGCAGGAAAAGAAGAGCAAGACCTCACCCTTGGGGGTGGCTTGAGGAAATCCTGCAGATTTTGAGGTACCCGCGGAGAATCCCTCCCCTCCACTAGCCCTGAGTAGCAAGGACAAACCCTCCCACGGTGGGGTCAGCTTGAAGGCTTTCTCCTCCACTTCTCTGGCTCTTACACCCCAGTCCAGCTCCTCTTTCTCCCTTGGAGGTTACTGATTTGGCCACAGGATGAAAAGCAACCAACGGCAAAGAATCACCTTCCAAATATGCCAAGGTGAAAGCCCCAGCCCTGGAGAGCTTTTGGCAAAAAAGAGACAGAAAAGGGGCACTAAGGAGGTGGTACTATCTGTTTTACAGCTGCAGACCTGGGGCTGAGAGCTGAGATCCCCACAGTAGTGATTTATGCAAGACCATGGGCTCACCCAGCCCCATGGGGGGGTACGAGCCAGACCCCTCCGCTGAGTCCTGCTGCGCCGTCTCCATCATGCAGCTGCACCTGCGTAGCTCTGAAACCTTCTTGAATGGGAGAAAAATGATAATTCGTGTACGGAGATGAGAAGTTTCTCAGCTTTCAGCCTTCCTAGTTGCAATCATTCCTTGAGAAACAAATGTCTGTGAAAAGGGCAGGATCAAGAGGTGAATTGTTGGACTCTGCTAAGAACAAATTGGCCAGCTTTCTGTTACGTCAGTCTGTTGCTGCACGGATATACACGCTCACTCATAAAACCAAATGCCAGCAGATTATATTTCCTTCCAAAGACGAACATCTATTAATATCTATAACTCTATCTTGAATTAGATAAATCCGTCAGTTTTTCTTCTTCCTGTTGGTATACACATACACGAGTCTGTGTAGACATCCAGCTATGGTGCAGTACACTACAAACAAAATGTGTAAGTGAAATTATTACATCAAAATAGTGCAAACTCAAGATATATTTATCAGCAGCTCCCCAAATTCCAACACCTCCCCAGCTGCACATCTGCATCCCATAAATTTTCAGACTTACTGTTACAAATCATTTCAATTTGCAGTTGTTCCCTTAAACTGATTTTAGCCAGATTAATCTTATTTCTTCTTATTAGACACATCTTTCACGCAGAGTGTGAAACAATAATCCACTTGTAATGCTTACTGGCATTGGCTCTCCTCAAAGAGACGGGCGGAGAATTGCCGTTAATGGCAATACGGGAGAGAGCCCGCTCACTGGGCGGCAGTGCCTCGGAGGGTTTTCTACCTGCCTGCTGCGGGACTGAAATCCGTGAATTTCAGAGCTGCTTGTGTCTTTATAGTCATTATGGAGGTATCTCTCAGTCAGTACCAATTAATGACAACTGTAACATTTTATGAAGAAAAATTTCAGTACCATCTGGAATTCCTGGAGAGAGAAAAACCTGTGGACTTGTCTTCTCCAGCATGGCAACCCCCGTCATTATAACCAACAGAAAAGCAGACTGGTATATTATCATTTTCACTTCCACCCTTTACGCTTGTTTGCTCGCTAGTGTGTGTTGGAATATGTGGATTTCGATGTTTGAAGGGCAGGATTTTTCCAGTTGTTTCACCTCTTGATGGTTGGCGGAGCAGCAGTGGCCCCTGACTGCAAGCTGGGAAGCTTTATTGTTCAGTCTGCTCTGCTCCAGCTCCAAAAAGTCTTTGCCTTCCCCCAAACAGTTGTGACTATGCAAATAACAGCAGTCATTTTGACCACCCAAAAGATGAAGTCTGACCTTGCCAAAAAATAATATTTGAATGAACAGTGTGTTATCAGACTGACTAAAATTCTTTAGGCAGTGAAAGAGCATTTTTATACGAGATGCAAGAGGACAGATTTCCTGATAACACCATGTTTCAGTCTTTCTAACAGAAAGCCCAAGCTAGAAAATTGTCCAACGTCTGTTCCCAGTCTTGTGGGGTTATTTTTCCTGAGATAGAAGGCATAGTGTTCAGTTAAAAGTAGTGGCATTTCACCTGTGAAAACATGTTATAGATCAGTTGTTTCACACAAGCCTTCCGATACTACCTGGTATTTGCAAGCAAAGGTTTTAAAATCCACACAGAGACCTTGCAAGTACTCGTGCATGTGTCCTTCCTGATGGAGTGCTCTGGAATGGGTGTGCAGAAACACAACCCCGCTTTTGTATAGATGAATCTGGAGATGAAGACCCAAAATGTGCTGTTTGGCTGAAGGGATATAAGGAGAGCAGAGGTACAATGGAGATTATATCAAACATAGAATGTTTGCCCATTCAAATGAAAATTTCCCTTTTTTTCTGAGCTCCGGTGTCCTGAATGAATAAGCAGCAGCCTTTTTTTCTGCTCTGATCTCTCTTAATGGCTATTTTAATGACTGTCTCCTCAAGTTTACAGCCAGCTGCCTAACTACTGAATGCCAATATTTATGAAAGCCCAGCATACTCAGTGCTAATGACACAATTCAGTATTTACAGGGAGCACCTTCTTCACAAATAGCGACACTGAGGAATCACAACGAGACTATTCACCCCTTACCCTTTCGGGGACTTCAGATCCAGCACATAGTAGCAGTAGGAAAAAACTACAATTTCTAATTTCTGAAAAATCATTGCTGAACTGATGGGGTGAGGGATATTTTTAAGGTGCCGTGATTGATTTGCAGGCGGTGGGGAGCCTGACAAGGTGAGCGGCAGGGAGGGAGTACGCCAGCTTCCACACAATGGCTCGCTGATTGGAACCATGTTTGGAGAGGGGGGAGAAGAGGTGGGCAGAGTATCAGACTCCCTTTGCCTCTCAAAATCCTCCTTTTCTCGCTAGCAAACTCCAAAGTCTCTGCTTAAAAAATTGGTCAAAAGCAGAGGCACTGCTTGATTCTAGGGCCTGTGGGATGAAGTAGTTGTTGAGAGCAAAGTCATTCTCCAAGACTTAGATGACTCAAATGCACCTACACTGTGGTTTTAGTGGAATTTAGCCAGTGGGCATTGGATCCAGAAGCCTGTGAAGATGGGGCAGGACCGACATCATGGAGGGAGGAACCGCACTGGCAAACTTTGTTTCCATGTTGTAAGGGAAAGATTGCAAATTTGAATGTTGAAGAAACCGTTCCTGCCTACTGCTGACTTCTGTACTTCCATGTTCAGGTCACAATTATATTTACCACATAATTGCAACCAAAGGAGAACCTCGGGTTTCTATCTTATTCAACAGAAAACTCTCTACTATTGTGATCTTTTCCAACACTGGAAAAGATGGTAGAAATGATGTCAGTAGCTCACACCATTTCCTGCAGAGCCTGTTTCCCTAGGACCTGTTACAGAGCAATATTCATCCAAAGTAACAAAAGGTGTAAATTAAGTTGAATAAAATTGAATCAAGTTGAGGAAATATTCATTCTGCCTGGGAATGACCACACAGATATCTAATGCAGTTTAAATAATGTATCCTAAATGTTTTCCTCTAAGCAATTTGATTACTGTTCCTGACCAGCCCCATGTAATAATCAGATGTTCTCTGCTGGAGTATTAACCAGGCTTGCATTTAAGAGTCTGCTCTGAAGATCTGAAAAAAGATTCCACCAAATCCACTGGGCTTTGCATCAGATACCCAGCTCGCAGGGCCGGCTGAAACGAGCCCGAGGAGTGGAGCAGCAGCCTGCCCTGCTATAACATCACCACCTAACATAACACAGAACATCCACATTATGTCAGTGTGAAAGCTCGTCTGGTCCTGCTTTCTCTCCCCATGCATGCCATTAGAGGACAGGAATAAAAGAACAAAAGAGTGTGTGTTTGCTTCTGTGTGTGTGGAAGGGAGGAAGTACAAAAGTCAAGGAGGGGGAACCGTCTCCGTCTACCTCCAAAGCAATAGGAGAATCCCTGAACTACAGGCTAGATAACCAGATGTTCATGTTTAGTAGCCAGCAATGGACCACTCTTCCACGATTTTTTTTTTCCCCTCCTTAAACTTTTTATACTGATTAAGGTCCACGTGAAAAGGCCTTGGTATCTGTTGTGTTCCTTGTCCTCTCCTGGCTTTCTGTCCCCAAGAGCAGCAGTGGCTTCAGTATCTGAAGTAATAAAGTAATAGTAGCTGAAATGAAGCTTTTTATTACCACCATTTACTTGGTGGGGGGTAAGTTGATGGGACGTCAATGATTAGTTGCCTAAAGAAAAAAAAGAAAAATGAACATGTTTTCAAGTAGAGGGATATATAAAGGGCAAAGTAAAGCCAGGCACCCTGTGTTTCTGTCCAGATTTGATCATCGCACTCAGATTCTCTCAGGTTTTTTCCCAATGTGTGAAACAGATACAGCATAAATGAAAACATGGACCACTATAATTAATAATTGTATAGCATTTTGAGATTTTTGATTACAGTATAAAAGCCAAACATTTGGGGTTTCTTTGTCCTTACTGTAAATGGTTTGTTTGCATTGGCACTGTCCGTACTTAAATGAGTTATATTACTACACATATGTACATATATATACAAAAATTTAACAAAAATTGTTACATTCTTATTGAATGAACTCACAAGGAATTGTAAAATAGAAGTTACCAACATCTTTAGATCCTGCCCTTGTCTTCTGATTGTTCCGGGCATAACTTCTGATGCTTGATTTTCCCATGGTGCAAGTTTGCTCTTTTCCTCGATTTGTCTTTTGTGCAGTAAGACGAAGAACTCATGTCACTGGAGCAAGCTCATTTTCCTGTGCGAGGGTATGGGAATAGCAAATAAAGACTGGCTTCTGTTGAACAAAATGTACCTATACTTACAGCATATATCCGAGAGCTTCATTAGCAGTGATCTGTGAAACTAGATCTTTGACATGAAAGTGTGAAGTAGACCCTGAAACAGAACAAAAGGAAAGGGACATGTGTGCAAATACATAATAAACATTTGCAATTGATTCCAATAGTGTTTGCTGAACAACAGCACACGCAGATTTTGTTTTGTGAAAGGCTGCTGTTGCCATCACCTGATAGGAAGAATGAGTCAACAGTTAAACAAAATGACCCATTAAGCAACTGTTATCATGAAATAGAAATGTCTCTTGCTCATTAACTTTGAATAAAGCATGCTGAACAAAAGGCTGATATTTTTAAAAGTTGTTTAGAAGCCTGAATAACAACAACCTTGGATCTACAATTTTGTCTCTCTGATTCTCTCTCCACTCTTCCCGTCAACGAAAAAACCTCAGCTCTTAGTCATGATGCATTTTGGTTTGGTTTCTTATTAACCTCCTTTTTTCAAGGAATTCAAAAGAGTTTATGTGGGTACTTCATATCTTAATTTACTAAGCAAGTTCAACTCT
The DNA here is from genome assembly GCA_035590195.1 of Aviceda cuculoides. Lineage (NCBI taxonomy): Eukaryota > Metazoa > Chordata > Aves > Accipitriformes > Accipitridae > Aviceda > Aviceda cuculoides. The sequence goes on from JAVJGG010000062.1 coordinate 5,474,253, forward strand.
CTTTGTTACCACTGAGCATGTACACTGTTTCTGAGCTTTGGGTAGTTTACCCAAAAGGCATCACCTTTCCTTCCTTCCTTTTAATTTTTATTCTTTTTTTAATTGGGATTATGGAAGTGTTGAGACGTTACCTAGCATGCAGGACATCATTATGGCAAAAAACAGACAGGCAAAAGTTGTGGTCTAAACAGGCTACTCAGACAAGCTGGTTCTCCTTATTCCCAGCCACTGCCATTTCTATCTAAGCCTCAACTTAGAAATATATTATTATGTAGCTAGGATTTCTGGGCATTGCAAAGGGAAAGCCAATGCAAGTCTTGACACTGCCTGTGCCGTGCCTGTAAGGGTAAGGTGCAAAGCCAGCAAGATAGCAGTAGGATTATAACCGGGAGGCTTCACTAATGGGTTACTGGCACGGTATGAAGACTACATTAGATATTCACTGCTGACATGACAAGATACTCTCCCAACAGGGACCATGGATTGAAAGAAAAGAAACATTGCCAGCCTGAAATCTAAGCTGCCCAGCCACATACCCTGCTATGTGCCTGCCGTCAGCTTTCTGCAAGGTTTTGTGAAGTTAGCTAACATTTGTCACTTATAATAATCCTTTAAACAAATTCCATGCATGGAATGAGCTAAAAGTACGTGCCAAGTCATTGTACCCTCTTCAGCCTTGGCCGTGGCCCTTTGGCAGCCACTGTTCTCTATCAGGAACATCGTTGTCTAAGACAAGGGTATAGCTGCTACCATCCCAGCCCCCTTCCTAGGGGTCTTTCTTCAGAGGGGGCCCATGTGAGCCAAATGATGGAGTGAAGCTGGGTCGAATAGGCACAATACAGACAGCATGTTCAGGAATAAAACCAGAGCCAAAGCAACTGTTCTCTCTATGTCTGTATCCATCTCCCTTTCTCACAAAAAGATGCACATTTAAAGAAAATTGCTTAAAACTTGCATAGATTTAGCCCTTCAAAAAGATAACCCCATACCCCAAAGGATGTGAGGGCAATCAGTTGAAGTACCTCTTAAACTCTTTTCATTATTCATTGGGTGTCTAGGAAAACATTTTCACTGGTGTAATTCTATATACCCAACAGGCTGGTGCCAGAGATTCCATTAAACGGGTGCAACGACTACCTGAGCTGCCTGCATGGGGAGAGCCACAGCCCTATATTAACCCTTATCGATCTATGCACAAGAGAGAAAAGAGAAAACAATGCATGGAGGAGCCCTAGCCTGTTGGTCTGTCTGCCCGGGGTAGGCTAGAACTTTCATTTTCAGTAACTGGACCTGATGGCACTTGGGAAATAAAGCCAAAGATGTTAATTTGAGGACAGGATTTCTGCTATCTTTGAATATTAGACAAGCAGCTCGCTCTGAGTCCCCTGTCCTGAACTTGGAGAAAGAAGGAGGGAGTCTGCTGTGGTGGTATAAAGAGTCTGGAACTGGGCAAACCAGAATGAATGAAGGCTCGCTTTTGCTCTATATTTAAGTCTCTGCCAGTTGAAGCAGTTTCCTCCCCAGCTTCAAATCCTCCCCAGCTCTGGCCAGGTGCCTCCATCACTCCCACTGATACCCACAGCCCCAGAAAGCCTTTTAGGTTTCCGTCAGCGCTTGCCACCTTCTCCACATCCTTGGCTGAAACAAAAATTGGGAATGAGGCAGCATGCTGATTTACTTAGTCACCGATTAACTGAATTCACCCCAGATGGCCTGTGGACTTGCATCATGTTGACCCCACAGGAGCCCATAGCAGTGAGCACACACACGTACAATGAAGGAATGGAAAGACCATCTGAAATTTAGAGGCAGCATTTGCATTTTCTAGGGCTTCCTCTGTTCCAGAGAAGCCCAGCATTTGTTTAAAACCCTGTTTTGTATGTGTTCAGGGTCACTCTCACTAGGCCTGTTAATCCCCCAAAGTAATTTGTATTTACCTATTCTTGCCCCTTCTCGCAGCACTGTCATCACAACTGCTTTTTAGTTTATGAAAATGCAAGGAGAAGGTATTTGTGTATATAAAGAAAGAAACCTTCCAGCTAAGATTTGTCTTGAAAGCAGAGAAGTTCCCTGATTTTACTGTATGTATGATCAGGGCAGAGACATGGCCTCCTTGCCTTCATTTCTTTTGGCCTTTATTACATCTGTTCAGTGATTTTCTTCACTGTCTTAGAGAAAAAAAACCTGCCTCAAAGGCACAAACAGTGTATGTGGATATACCTTGAAGGAAACCAGCCAATACCCAGGTACCATGTATCCTGCTTAAACCTTGAAATTAGTGAGATCCCAGCAGCCCAACCATTCTGGAATTTTTCCTCCAACAGAGTGGGGTAAAGTCTCTCAGACTGCCATGGAAACAGGCTGGGTAGTGTTGTCAAAAGGAATAAGAATTCAATTGTACAAATAATCTGCAGTTAATGTGAATGTTGCTCATTGCCAAGGTATAAATGTCATACTTCATAAGAAAAAAAAGTTTCCAGCAGATGTTCCTGTAATCCTGTTTACTGGTTCTATACTATTTCCTCCCGGTCACATAACATGAGTTTTCAGTGTTTTTCATATGTTGGAAAAAACTTTAATAAACACCATGTAAGAAATAATTAATCACAGGCAGAGGAATGGAGTAGATGACCTAAACGATTTCCAGTTCCTACTGGTTCTTTGTTATACTAAACATGCTCATAATTAGAGGATTAAAGAACAATTATTCTGATGTAAAAACATCCATGTTATGTGTAAGAATAGTAAAAAATCATTTTGTAAAAAGTCATGCCCCCAAATTAAATAATTATTTTGTACAAAAACTGTGCATCAGCCAGGCTTGGCAAACAGCTCTCCATGTGGGAAGCTGTGCTGGAGTGTGCCCTGGCCTCAGCACACTACATTTCTCAGGGCATTTGCTGTATGACTTCCTGAAATATTAAACTAAACACTGTTTTTCTTTCTTGCTTACTGAACACAAATTAAATCCACAAAAAGTGCAGCTTCTCGTATTCACAGGGCTGTAGCTTCTCTCCTTCTTCTCTTCCAGTCTGGGGTTTGTTCGGTTGTAAATTTTAAAAATCTCTTCCTGGGAAATCATCCTGACAATGAAAAGAGAGAGAGAGAGAGAAGAAACTAAGGCACTGATTTGGCTTTTCCAAAAGAAAACTGAAGTGGAACAAATAACATGTTAACCCCAGATGTGGTAGTAGTCCTCATGAGTTAGTATCATGAAAGGAACCCCATTATTTTTAGAGCTAACTTTCTCTTAATTTCCCAGAGGGAAGGTATAAGCAGCTGTTCCTATTTCACATATTTACTGGAGATGTGTAACAGATTGGTCATCACTAGGTGCCCCAAGTCCAGGGTGGAGGTGAAACAAATGGAAAAAAGCCCGTTGCACCCAGTGCTGCTGCTGGGTTTGTGCATGAACTGCTTTAGCAGAACTCCATGAGGATTTTAGTTTCCAGGGCTGTGATGACTGATGACTTATGTCAGGACATGCTATGAGTTTTACCTTCCTCCGTGTTAATCCTTTGTAGCTCACCAGTGTAAGAGTTTGTAGCAGGCTGATTAGAGAGGGGTACGTGGAAAGCTTGGCCTTGCCAACTTTCCAAGCTAGAGCTAGGATGAGAGCAGGATTTCCTTCTTCCCATCAGCCGTGCTTCTTGAAACTGGAAAACCGACAGCGTGAATTTTGTTCGGATACCCAGACAGGGTTTCTGGATATCTCTCAGAGCAGAGGGAGCTGACAGAGGTCTGCTACGTGTGATACCTGAGGTTTAAGGGCTGGCTGCAGCCTAGCAGGGAGTGCCCTGACAAGGTGCCTGCGACCCACTTGCCTGCATCCTCTCCACTCCAAGGCGACCATACGGGAAAAACCCAGAGAGAACAAATGCAGACTGCCCGATGCATATATAAACCACCCTGTTAGTGTTTGGGTGGTCTCTGGGGAGCCTTGGGAGCTGTGTGGTTTGGTGTCCTTGCCCAAGACCGAGGCTCCTTTGCCATCACGCAACCTTGCGTTGACCTGAGGCCTGTTACCGACAGCGTTGGGCGCCTTGGCCTTGGCTTCCCGGTGAACAAAATGCCGGCAGAGACTGACCCTGGCTTCACTGGCAGAGCAACGCGGGGCAGCAGGGCCAGGTGTGTGTGAGAGCTTGACTCCTCACCCTTTTTTCGTACACGTGTGTTAGTGTTTCGGCACCGTTTTCCACCAGTCTGTTGGACAGTGGACAACGTGAGCTGGCTGTTACCTGTCTAAACAGACATTTCACTGGAAACTGCTTAAATCTATTTTGCATGTTAACAACGGCCCAGCGTCGGACACAACTTCACCGGCAAAAATGGATTTGCTAAGCGTGATCGTATGTTTACTTGGTACCACCTTCCGGTAAGGCCGTCTCAGGGAAGCGGAAATGGTGGCCGGGGAGCGGTGGGCACTTCTCCACGGACAGCACGCGCCGGTCCCTGCCTCTCAGTCCCGAGGGCAAGCTGCCCTCTGCCATCCAGGCTGGGCTTCTGCGTGCGGTTCCCTTCCTGCTTACGGCGTATGCGACACAAACGAGTTTCCTTCAGCCGCTACTCGGCAGAACAGTAGAAAAGACTTTTTCACAGGTTTCTTCATTCTGTAAATAATTGTTATGAACCCTTTGCAACATATTTTTCTGTAACACTTCCTAATAAAATAGGATATTTTTATTAAAGAACCTAATGCCTGAAAATTTATTTTAATCACATTTCAATAAAGTAGTTTTTGTAATTAAACTATTTTTTACCTGTGTTAAATACTAGGATTAGGTTTAATCTAAAAATCAAATTACAAAATAGTAATGTTTTAAAATGTTTTAAAAATATAAAACAGTCTTCCAGGAAGTAAATCAAACCTAGAAATTAGATGGAAGTTAGTCAAAGCTGTAAAAAAAACCCATTATGAATAGAAGTATGAGAGCTTCCCTCAGAGGGTATTATAGTCTCTGATACAATGTAGCAAACAAATATGTATTTAAGGATTTTAAAATTTGGATTATTGAATCTATAATTGCTATCTTTGATATAAGTACAGTAAGTATTTGTTTAGGAAATATTTAAAGAGGATAATATTATGTACAGAGGACAAACTTCAGTGTCACAAAACACAGCAGCTTTCACTCGCAATCCGTCTTACATTATTGAATTAAAAGCTGGCATTACAATTGACATTATGTGTCATTAATTTCCATAGACGAGGTGAAATACCGATGCCTCTGAAATGAAAAAAAGAAAAGATGTAAAAAATGAGTCAGTATCAGTGCAGGTTAAGGAAATGCTTCACGGCTGCTTTAGCTTCTCATGTGACCACCAGCACTGCCACCATTCCCCTGGAAAGGAACCTGGATCCAGCCTGGGACACAAACCCGGAGCCTCCAAGCTAAGCTGGCAGTGTCCCGGGATCGGAACCATACAAACACTCTTAAAAACCCGGGAACAGCATTTCTGCACGCTCCTCTGCCGTACCTACCTTTCACATTTAGTAATTTGAAAACAGTAGGAGTTCCACAAGGAGAATGTCTGAGAGCAGATTTTGGTCCCTGGGCTATTTGTTTTTTGAGCTAAAAAGACTAAAGTGGTTGCAGTAGTATAATATACACATCACTTGTCAAATTTAGATCAAAGCAGCTTTAGTTATATGAGAACAGAACATGTCTGAACTTGGCAAACTCGTATTTTTCCTCCAGGGATGCTATACGTTCGTCAAAGAGCAACTTCACAAGACACACTTTCAGCTGCCACCCACTCCTAAAAATATCGCGGCCTCCTTCCGTTCTTCCTAAAAACGATAGAACGGGGCTTTTTTCAGCCCCCCTGGGCAGAGGTGGGCAGCGCGCTGTGCCATACCAGCCTTTCGGCCCCGGTTCTCCCACCTCTCCTGGCTCAGACGGCGAGAGGAGCAAGCTCACAACCAGGAGACACAACACAAACAGTGTCTTCCACTTTTTTTTTTTCTTTTTCTCTTTTTTTTTGGTCACTTTACAGCATCCTTTGGGCACTAAGAATCCTTAGATACTTGCAGGGCTAGATAAATTTTTTTGTTCATGTTGGTCTTTGCCAAGATGCAGATCTAACCAACAGCAATCACCCTCTGTAGGAATTTGGGCTTTTTTTGCATGTTGAAAAAAATTAACAATTAAATATAAATAATTTACTCTGAACTGCAATATTTTAGTTGGGAACTCCGTCATTATTGCATGGGCCAAGCACTTATTCTGGTTTATATCTCCTGATTATACAGCCAAGGATTCCCTCAGTACATTGGTCTTTTTACCAAAAGATGTGATGGGCCGTGGAAGATGTAATTCATGTACAGAGTTTGTGCAAAAAAAAAAGCAAAATGCTCATCTACCAACCCCATTAGTATAGCACTGGAAAAAGAAAGAAATCCAGTACCAGACCTGGGGAAAATTGCTGTAAATTCAAGTGGTTGCTTTTAATATGAAATTCTTCTGCTGTTGTTTCTAAATGTATATAGTCAAATTAGGCAAGTGAGTATAAGACCATGATGTAGCCACAGAATGATAATAACTTAAATGACTGAAAAAAAAAAAGCAACTGATTTTTCTGGGAGGGTTTAAAGCCAAAAACTACAAAATCAAAATCTAGAAGATTTTTTTTTTTCTGAAGTGTGGACAAAACAGGGGTGATAATGAAAACGCCAACAAACCTGCTGGGTTTGTGGTGCTAGTTTGTCCTGCCAGATGCAGAAACATTTTTATACTTCTAGTATTTTATTTTATTTTATTTTATTTTGTTTTGTTTTGTTTTAATTTCTAGGGAACAACTGTACCTCAGGTCATTTCTATGTCAAATTGTACTTCACGTCCTTTCTGTACAAGGTGCATTTTTCTTCTTTGGATACTTCAGGAAAACATTATGAGGAGCCTGAAAATTGATTCTATGAGCTGTGGCCAGGATGCAGCCTTACTGAAAGATCATGAGCACTAACTTTCCTTGCCAGTAACCATTAAAATTTTTAAACCAGCTTTTTAAAGAGCTTGAGTTGAATGGTAATGACTCTAAATGGTTTTATGAAAGTGGTGACAAAAATACTTTAGGTATTTTTCCCTCAGTTCATACCATTCTCTGTCTTCAATACAGTAATCATAATAAATATTGCCAGACCTGCAGAGACAGAGCCTGAGAGCTTGTCCACTTTTCCTAAGTGTTTCTGTTGTTCTGATAAACATTTCCCTACAATTCTCACCTCCCTTGCATACATACCTTGTGATATAACCATGCTGACATAGTGAGCGCTAACAACAGAAATCAAATTCAGAGCTACAAAACTTACTGTACAAGGAAAACAGCTAATGAAATGGTAAGTAGTGTCAATATACATACATGGGGAAAATGGCTTAAACCCTGTATTGCTTTGAAATGGCAAGCTTTCCAGTTATTTTTTAATCTTCTGATCAGCATGGGAAGCACAGAGAAGTCGCGTTCTGCTTTGCCGATTCGCCTCCCGCGTTCGCCGTAGCAATGCCAGGGTCCGTGGGAGCACGCTCCCACTTACCTCCAGCTTTCGGGGAGCTGCTGCCCTGCTTCTGGCTTGGGAGACCTTGGAAGACAAAAAGGGAGAACAAACACATGTGCTTTCACAGGGGCAACTCCAGCGATTAAATAGCCGCCCGCTGGCCTTGTTTTCCAGAATACAAAGGGAAGACGGACAGCCCGTGCCAACGTCCGAACCTCCTGTCGTTGCTGAAAGTTGAGAGTGAAATCCTGCCGAGTACACCTTGCTCCATTAAACTCGGCACGCGAAGGAAATGTCAGCTGACAAGCTGGGGGTTAAATGCAGTCTTTTGCTTTGGACAGTATCTAATTAATATTTGGGGACTGAGGGGTTTGGTTTTTTAAGTAATTCTTACAGCCTATTTCTGCCCTGGGCAGGTGGAGGTGAGAAGCCCTGAGCACCTTGTCCCGATCCAATATCGGGGAGGGTTGTTAAATGATCCAGAGAGCGAGACTAAGACACAAACGAGGTCAGATGCTGTACAATCTTACAACTTTTATTTCCTACAACAACCAATAACTGCAACAGAACAGAGGAAGGAAGGAGAAAAAGAGGCAGACCTAAGCAAGAGAACGGAGAGAGGTAGCAAGACTAGTTACCACCACCGCGAAGCCAGCAACGTCCCGCTGAGTCGGTTCCGATGCCGGTGATGGAGAGTCGGGTTCCTCTGCTGCCAGTCAGGTGTCTCTCCTTCGGATCCAGGTGTCACAGTCCTTCCGATGTTTTCCAGGTTCGGGTCTTCTGTCCGTGAGAGGGGAGTACGCAGTTCTCTTATTGTCCCAGTCCCCACAATTTTTGGGAAAAGTCCACCCATTCCCACAGAACTCATTACCCTATCGGGCAAGCACAGCTTGGCAGGCGCGGGTGTGGTGGTTTCTTCGGGGACGTCTTCTGCGTACTCCCCTACAACAGCAGGACATTGAGGCAGAAGCAACGTGAGTCAGCAATCCAGCACAGTCCCTCACACACCTGAAGCAGAGAAGAGTGGAGTTTTTCCACAGTGGCATTGTGCCCGAGACCGCAGAGCTTGGTTGCCCGCCCAGAGCAGATCTTCATGGGCTCTGGGAGGCACTGGGACAGACGCTCCTGCCTGCTTCGTGAGCTGCCTTCCTTCTCCTGCACATTATTTTCGTTTCCACTACTTGCTATTTCCTCTTTTGTTGCTCCCTCTTTCCTCCTTGCTATGAATCAATACGCTGCTCAAAGCTAAATATCAGCTGAATTGATGAAGACAGGTTATGTATATCTTCTCAGGACTTTAATACCACAGGAAGAAACATGGGAGGCTTGGGCATCTGCAGCCCCATGCAAGTGGCTGACTGCTTGGATGGCAGATGCATAAACAGCTTTAGTTTGGATATGGATGGAAAGCGGATTACTTTTTAGGAGACATTGCTACTTTACTCAAGTTTGCTACACCACAACTGTCTCGAGGGTTAGGGCACATCTGGGCAGTGTCACCATCCTGTAACTATCACAGCGCCCATGTGTAGCTAAAGTTTCTTCTTCTTTTAATGAGCTACATCCATCAGGACCTGGGCTGAAGGATTTGTTTTTTTCTGCTATAATTGCTTCTTGCTGGAGGAACACAGGAACCCAAGCCCCTTTCCTGCCTCTTAGGGACTTCTCCATCGACTTTGGAAATACAGGGTTGCAGCTTTAGGGTTACAGAGCATTCTCATTTTCAAGCTTAATTTCCAATCCCTGACCGACATTGCCTGGAAGAGATGCCCAGGGATGCCGAGGGCGGCAGCACGGGGGACCGGGGCAGGATGCCCTCCACAGCCCGCCCCCGTGCATCGCCGTCTCCGGCGGTGGCTCACACCAACCGCGAGAGGCACGGGCAAATCCTTGGAAAAGCGCTGCACTGCCTGACTGCCGGTGAAGCTGCTCTTCAACCCACGCTTTTCTCCTGTTTGTCACCTGAGAAATGCCTCGTTTCCTTTTCTGTGCTGGGGGAAACAGGGGGGAGCCGTTTCTCTTAAGATCTACCCAAAGAAGCAGAAGGATCTCCTCTGCCCCCATCCCGTCTGGGAGAGCTGAGCCCAATGCACACCTTGATCAGCGCTCGCTCCCGATATAATTGACTCATGGATGTGCTGGGAAGGGACTGGGAAATATAAAGATGACCCAGGACATACTCAGCTGGAGGAACGGTTGCTCTTTTCTCTCTGCGTGTGCATGTATGTGTTCTGACGGCTTTTTTAATCCTCTGCCCTTAGAGTAAGGGAAAACATGGACTCAGCTCTGCGCACATGGAGTCAAGGAAAAGAAACCTCTCCTCCAAGGCTCCTCCATGTAATGCTGTGCCATATTTCATCACCACTTTCTCTTTTTCTAAGACACTTATTCTACCTGTCAACACACGCAACCTCTCTCTTAGGCAAATCATCCCCCAGTCCTTTGGTGGTCTTGCAGAGCTCAGAGCCAAATTGCAGTTGTTACTTGAGAGTACACTAGGGTTTTACAAGCCTGCTTATCCTGAGGAGGCATAAATGAAATTACACAGGCTTTAATACAGATAGGCAGTCGTTTCTCTGTGGATCAGGCATGGAGAGAACCGAGGGGTCCCTCAACGTAAAGATCCTAGCTTTTTTTTTTTTTTTTTTTGAAGGTAGCCACTCTGGAAAACTATTGCATCTTTTCACCTGGAAGAATAATCTGGTACCTCCGGCTGTTTTTCATATCCTCATGAACCTTCTATTGACATCAGGATGTAACAGCCTACAGAGAGACTGATTAAGTGTTCAGAAAAATGAAAAACATAAGTTTTGACTGCAGACTCTTGGATCTGGAAATCAAATGCGTGCATGGATGACTCATTCTTATTTTCCTGAAAGAAAACTGTATGCTTCCCTTTAACTAAGTTTTATGAGTAAACCCCTTCTGACTGTGTGTTCAGCACAGACTATTTGAAAGATCTTGAAATGTGTCATGTGTTGGCAGTGTATCCTGGGCAATAAAATATGCACAAATTCATAAGCACCATCCTCTCAAACTATTTCTGGCCAAATCTCTCCGAAATCAATGAAAAACCTTGACAAGACAAGCAAAATAAGACATAGCGGGTCCCAGAGAAAGAAACAGCATTCTCCTTTGGCCTTCTGTGTCTTTTTGGCCTAGCTTAAAGTCAGCTGGTGAGGTGTTTATGCTGTATGTGACTTTGGATAGGCTATAGGTAGACATACACAACGGCTCACACCTCAAACTAACAACGAAAACAACTTTTGTATTTATGAAAGGACCTCCGAACAATTTTTCAGATACGTAAGGTTTTTTTCTTTTTTTCAATCATACTAACCTGTTTTTTATGTGTTAGAATGTTTGGACAGCAAGAGGAATATTTCATTATGTCCCTTTTCAAGAACCATAAATTGTATAGCCTGTCTGCCAAGTATAAGATGCAAGTACTGTGAATTTATTGTTCATTTTCTGGCTCTGGCACACATCTGTCATGTGAGCATGGGTAAGTCCCTTCACTTTGTGCCTTTCCTTGTCTCCTGTACAACCCATTTGGATAGCAAGCTTTGCAAGGCAGCGTTTCCTACTTACAACGTGTCCACTACAGATCCCCCATGTTAGCTGGAGGTTAATGGACATAACATAAATTATGTAAACAAATAACACATCACAGTAATACACTTAACTCTTATTTCATCCCACTCCAAACAATCTTATAGCTTGGCCTGCAGATATTAGTTTTTCGCTGGTGATAAAACAAATAATTTGGAGATGTACACCTGTATAAGCAATTTACTTCCACCATTATAAGAGGTTACTTTCCTGGTATAGGTTTCCATCCTTCCTTGCCTCCTGTGCTTAGGTCTGCTGTTCTGGAAGGCGCCTGCCCCTGCTCTTGTGCCCTTCTCACATTCAGTCACAGCTTGATGCTACTGCAGGCTTCTTGGTTGTCAGTCAAATTATACCACCACAGATGTCCTAGGTTTTTTTCTTCCACGAATGATGTAGATAATAAATTCTTGCTTGCCTCCTGACCTTGATGCTCCTTCCATTATGTTGGGAAGATAATGGGATGATGTTCAGTCTCTGTTAAGGCACAAATTGTAACTAGCAACATATCCATAGGTAATGCCTTAAATAATATAATCCAGTAGCAGGGAAGCCTTTGATTACCAGAACAGAGGCCATGATTTAGGCTCTATATTGAATAAAGAAGGAAGACAAAGTGCAGCTCACTATGTTAGTGACCAGCTTATGATGATCTTTATTGCTGTGTAAAAGACTGGTGCATATTGAACTGGGCAGCATTCAAGAAGCTCCAGTTTCAGCAGAAGACCTGTAGGAAATAACACCAGCACGGCAGTGATCAGGCTTAGTTCTATTTGGCTTGTCCGCAATGTTCTCATTAATTGAAGACAGGAATGTATGAATTTTGCTGTGATAGATAAATAGGCATCCAAAACCAACAAGTTGTCCAAAAACTTGAGACTGAGACTTATTTTAACAATCTTAAGATTTATGCTTTTGAACTAAGGGGAAAATTCCTAAACACGCTTTCCTCTTCCCAGAAGCGACTGCTCTGTTTTGTCTGGATTCACCCTAACGTGGTTATTTTTCATGCTGATATTGCTTTCAGCAGGAGGCTGGAAAGGCAGCACTGTTCTCCGTGGGATGCAGAGGAGAGAGGAACCGAAGGCCGCTCTGTGCTTCAGGCTCTCTCACACAGCTTGTCTCACAGTCTCGCAGCACCCTCCAGACTGGATGTGGGAATTCAGACGGTGCTACGGATCTGAAGGTAGAAAGGGTTGAGAACGGCCGATATAGAGAAGGGATGACGATAGGGCCGCAGCCGTTCTGGGGTAGGACGGGCAGCGTGATGGAGCCGAGCCGCAGGTCACGCCTGCCTCCTCCGCCGCCCTTCAGCGGTGCAGGCAACCGCACGCTCCTCCTGTTCCGATCAGGGCTTTGAGACAAAACAGGGCTTTCTGCTGCTGTTGCCGCTGCTCGAAGGGGCAGATGAGAGGTTTGGAGGCATGTCTGTACGAAGCTGCTAACGCAGGTCTGGCCTCTCCACCTCCACGCTCACTAGGCAGACGAGTTTCCCTTAAGGCACATGTGGGACCTGAAGACACACCTGGAGGTGGAAGAGCTTCCCCTGAACAACTTTCTACATTTAGCTGCAGAGGAAGAATTTGAGCCATCTCAGAGCATTTCTGTTTAGTTCTACAGGTTTTTCGGAGAGAGTAACACTTGTAATGAACACTACCAAATGGGCATTTTCCTTCCTTGGCAGAGAGGGAAAGAGCAAATGTTACGTCTGTACTATGCTCTAGAGAGAGACGTGCCCATACTGTAGCCTTCAAAGACATCTGAGGGAAGGTTCTGAGTTACCTTGCAAAAAGGGAGAAACATTCTTGGTCATAACTCCATTATATTCTGTTATAACCAGATCTGGTCCTAGGCTGTTATTGCTCTAGACCTCCCTTCTTTGATGTGGGCAGGACAAGCAGTGAGAAAGTGGCAATTGCTCTTTCTTTGGATTGATGCTAACATCTTCCTTTAACATTTGCAGTTTATTACAATTTGTATCTTCTTTTTACTGGTCCATCAGTTTGAGGCGATGGCTGGAAATGAATAACCATTTTCCTGCTTTGCATTACCACTTCATCCTCAGCTTTAAGAGGATTCTCTCCCTTTCATGTTTAGATCTGGTATTACATTTTCTGCTTTATTCATCCTTAAAAGACCAGAAGCCTTTTTCCCCCGCTTTTTAATTTACTTAGAAAAAGCACATTAATTAAACAGTTACATTTGGTTGGTTGAAGGTTATGCATGTTATTTATTTAGCTGGAGGTTTATCTGGCTGTCAGAATAACTCACTGGAGAGATCACAATTCGATAACAATACTGGTCAACCAATGTGACCTTCAACAGGACCACCTGTGGTGGACCTTATGAGCCAGCCTGTGGCTCTTATCCCTGCCTTTTCTGGCACGATTTTATACGCTACTGCACCTCAGGCACACAGTATGTAGCTTCTGTCAAGCCTTCAAGAGATCAGCATTGTGATTCAGAAAGTGCTGATAAACACAGAAGATATGACTCAGAGATGCCCATGTTACCTCTTCTTCTAAGGTTTCCAGGGCTGTAAACAAGGGAGGACTGGAACGACCAGATGATCAATTTATGGAACACTGAAAAGGTCAAGATATTGTAATATGCTGTGTTGCACTGAATATATGGGATATTAAAATTCAGATGCTTCATTCCTAGGAAAATAGTTGCAGGGGTACAAATACAGAAGCACAGACTTCCACCCCAGTAGCAATTATACAAACAAATGGACCTACTCCGATTACACCCTGAGAGACAGATTCTTGTGTGATCCTCTTTAGAGGTTGTGTTAAGGTTTAGTTGTTCTCCTCGAGCAGGCAAACTTAATCTGACAATGGTTTGGGATGGAAATCTTCCTTCTTTCCTTCTCATAAATGAAATGATGAGGAAACATTAACAGTCAGATCAACTTCTGCTAACCTTTTAAGTTCAGCAGTTGATGTGACAATGTCAGGACCCTCTGTTAGGATCTCCTTACATCTTGTTTTGTTTCTCTCCTTTCTGATCTTCAGTTTGCACTTCACATTTCATTTCTTTTACTGGGGTGAGGAATTCTGCCATTGACTATTGGCTTTATTTTGTCATGTCTTCTTTGTTAATTTGGTATACAGACCTCCAGAAATGTAGGTAGGAGCCATTTTGATACAAGAAAAAGACCAGGTTTCTGGTCTGTGTGCTCCTATATCCCTTCCAGGCTTTTGAGAAAAAAACCCCTTCCTCCCAGATTGTGATTTCTAAATCTCTTGTCATAGTTGTGTCTCTAAGTTATCCACATCGTTTTTGGAATCTGTGCCCAAATCTGGACCCACTGTTACAGCTGAGGATGCAGCAGGAACACATGGAGCAGAAAGACTATTATATGTATCTTATAGAAAATACTCTTGTCTATACACCTCTTGGTGTTTGCTCATACTAAGCACTAAAGACCACAAACCTGTATTTGCAGCAGAACTTGACTACTTAGAAGGGAAATAAATTCAGTAGCTATTCTAGAGAGAGAATCCAAGCATAACTGCAGGACAACTGAGGAAGGTGAAGTCTGCCATTTGTCTTCAGTTACAGAAAGAAAGAAGACCTGCCCCACATTAAAGGGGAAACTGCTGTCCTCTTTCATTGTAACTACAAATAAACACAGCTGAAAGAGGAGGGTGAAGTGAGGAGAAGGCTTTAATCCCTGATAAGCTGAGAAAGTTGAAACAGCAAGGGCTTAAAATAATGCAGAGTCACACTGCTAACAAATTGTCCACTTTCCAAATGTAATGCTATCTAAATGATGGATGATATGTCCATCTATACCAAAGGCAATGTCCTCCAGGTATAGCCTGCTAGAAGTCACTCTTGGAAAGCATTTTGCTCTTCACCAGTACCCTGAGCCTTGTTAGATGCCGTATGAGTAATCCTTAGTGTCTCTTGCTGCTACCACTACTTCGATTCCCATCTCATTGTTTAGGTGGGAGACACATCACACCAAATGCCCAAGGTCTGGACCAAAGCCCATATCTTCTTGTTTATTCATGTTTCATCAATACATGATTCATGTTTATTTGCTGTGGATTACCACCACTGACTGTAGGTAGCTTTGCCTCCATCCAGGACTGGACTTGTGGAACAGGGTAAAACACTTCTTAGAGCTTGAGTGAGTGCCAGTAACACCACAAGATGCATACCTGTTGGAATTATAGGGTACTCCATAATCCTCTTCCAACTGTGGTCACATTTCAAGACATGTTAAAATATCTAAAAAGATGATCTTACACATCCTGCAGGTTGGGGCAATAGACCTGTAAGGTGTTCAGAAATGTTTGCCCGAATATTGCCAGAGTTAACAATACAGAAAATCAGAAGAGATCTAAGTCATCTGAGAACCAAAGAACTGAAGGATTAATAAAGGATGTAAACCCATGTCCACATCTCCCCAAGATGTTTTCTGATATCCATGACAGACTGGTGAATTTGGCAGAAACATATTTATGTCTTCCAGGCAGATCTAGTTACAGGAAAAAATACTGTTTGCCCATGAAAACTCTGTTTTCAGTAAGAAAGCTATAGAAGCTCATTTCTAATGTATATAAGCTCTTCTGTAAACATGACAAAATCACTCTTCAGGGTACTTTTGCTCTGTGTTACAGGAAGCGTCTCTTTTATAATGCTTTCTTACTGCCATATTTGTGATATAACTGTTTTGCAGCGCTATTTGAACTTAAATGATTTGGTTTTCTTCTGGTTTCTGTTTAGAAAGTTGGAGGCTGGGTTTTTCGGCGTTTGGAAGCAAGTCAACTAGAGAGCATTTTCTGTGCCATCTGAGGTTGAAAGTAACAGCATGGAGTCAGAGAGGGCCATTCAGCAGCCAATTTGTATCCCCAGTTGGGTATTCCCTCAGTTGAATGCAGCTGGTATAAAACATACAGGGTCTGGGGCTAACGGAAACAGCAGAAATCAAGAAAGTGAACTTTCTAGAAATGCTTAAACTATAAAAAGGGTTGAAGAAGCTGTGAATTTGGCTCAGGGAACTGCAGAGCTTTTCCCTTCTTCAGAGTCAGATTGCAGTTTCTGATATAAGAGGAACTGGATGTTTCGCCCGCTTTTTTTCTGCGAAAAGACTGGTTTTAGATACTTCTAATATTGCCCATTTCTGACCATTTAGGTTGTTTTGCAGCCACAGTGTGGTAAAAACAAAATTTTGGAAAAACTCTGCTATATAAGAAAATGATACTCAGAAAAAAAGATGCCGCTTTACCAGTATTAAAGTTTGTTGTGCTCTTTCGTTTGAATAACTCCAGTTTTAGAGCAGGTATTTGAAAATTAGTAGTGATGTAATCAGAGATACATCCCTCACCATTCTATAGAAACCTCTCCACTTTGGGTCATTTTATAAGTCCCAGCTCCTCAGCGGAGTGCCTTCGCTGTTAACAGCTAAGAGTGAGGGCGCCGAAGACTCTGTCTTCACTGAGAAAACCCATTTCCAAATTTGCTCAAGCTATTAGATTTTGGAAAAAAAAAAAATCACATTAGCACAGATGCAGCAGGGATGCCTCACGTTTTAGCAGCTCTGCTTTCTGAGGACTCCGTCCTCGCTGCGTGCTGCTGAGCCCCTCGCGCCTCCACAGGCTGGCAGCCGGGTCATGACGTCCCCTATAATCCCAGCTCCGCAGGGCTCCGAGTCCAAGGTCAGCCTTTCCCTGTGGCTCTGCTCCAAGGTGGTGCCAGCGTTGGCGATTAGGGAGGGAGCCTTCCTCTCCTGTGTTCTCAATAACTCCCTACTTGCTATATATTGGTGAAGTTTTACTGGCTACACTAATAAGGGGCATAGAAATGAAAAATTTTGCCTACAGAGCATGATATATGCAATATAGGACCACATCATGGGTAATTACGATAATACATATAATTGAGGAGATGCTTATTAAGTGAGCATCATCCAACGAGTACGTCGCAACTTAGGAGCTCACTTAAGAGTATACCTAGGCAGAAGTGGCTGAATTAAGATGGGCGTGAAATTTAAATTGTGCCATTTCCTAATTCTGGAGTGCTTGACTTTGCAGTGTTCTTTTAACATAGGTGTGTGTGTGGACGTGTGTGTGTACACGTAAACAGGGGATCAATAGACATGATTTGCTTCCAGTGAGGATTACACCCTTTTGGGGATCATTCCTTGAGCCTTAAGGAAAAAGCGATGGGTCTTGCAGACAGCTTGGAGAAGAGAGGGTGATAAGACATGTCGATATGGCCAGGAAATCCCCAGAACACAGAAGCTGTATGAGTATGCTAACAGAAATCTGGAGACGATTGCAACTAGGGTTTTTTTCCAGTGGGAGACACAATTTCTCTCTCTACTTCCCTTCCATGCAGAAGTCTTGTGAATTTGTCCATACCTGGTGTCGCAACAGAAGAGTGGAAGTCATTTGCCAGGTTATGTCACCTCCTGTGAGTTGTCCCTGCCACCTGAAAGCAGGAGTGCTTCTGCCTCAAGTTCCTATGTGTCCTTGTAGATAACATGGTCATACCAGTGGATGGTGACTCCAGTACCATGAAGAATGGGCCATACTTTCATTTGGGAAATAGAGCCACTAACTGGCGGTATCCGTAATATCAATAGTGCTTCAGAAAACTTTATAACAAGCCCCACTTATTTATGGAAAAAAATGCAGACAAATCTCCTGCAAGAGCCAGTGATGCAGAAAGCAGGAGGCTGTGCAGCGCTTACCAGGGGGCTGCGCTCAAACCAAAGAGGGGTAAGACAATCCAGACCACAAACAGGTGGTCGGCAACGGCTTATTGAGAAACCCGAGCAACCTTTAGTTTTCATTGCCCTGATGGAGACGGGAATTTCCAATTCTCGAGAAAGATACCTCCTTTTATTTATCAGGGGTTTGGGCTTTTCCCTGAAGCGCATTCGGGGCGTTACCTCTGCCGAGCACGTTGTTCCCGTGGTTTTGCGATGCACGGGCAGGCTTTCTCCTCCTGCCCTACACCCCGTCCCGTGGAGCCGGAGCTCAGACCGGCGCCTTTGGGGCGCAGCGGTCCTGTGCAGCACCGGCAGCTGCCGTCCCAGCTCTCCCGCGGCTCGGCCTCGGCAGGGTGACGCGGGGGAGCGGGCGAGGGAACCCTCCAGCTGGCGGAGGCAGGAGAAGGAGCGCTGGCAGGGTGCCTGGGGGAAGGTGGGCAGGCAGGAAAGGGTCTTACGCGGAGCCACGGCAGGCGCCTGGGGGAACGTAAAATTAACGTGCAA
The DNA here is from genome assembly GCA_035590195.1 of Aviceda cuculoides. NCBI lineage: Eukaryota > Metazoa > Chordata > Aves > Accipitriformes > Accipitridae > Aviceda > Aviceda cuculoides. Next base: position 5,492,588 of record JAVJGG010000062.1, read on the forward strand.
AGGCGCCGGTGGGCTTCTGGTGCTGGTAGAGCTGGAAGGAGTTGTGTAAATGTCAGTTACTCGGCCCATCCAGGTGCCTGAGTGTCTTTGCAGGGCGGAGCCATGGAGCCCCCCTCAAGGTTCACCTGAGAGATGTGAAATTCTTGAGCTTTACTAGATTATTCACGTTTAAATTCTTTTTCAGGTATTAGAGGTTCAGTTGTAATTTTCCATCTGGACATGCAAATCTATGAGGTGTATGACATCAGATTACAGCGCTTCCCACGCGGAATAAAGAAGGGGTTTGCAGTTTAGTTTATATCAGAAAATACAGAGAATGTGCAGCATGGCTGAGTGAACATTTTGAGAGAAATGTTAGTGTTTGGAGTTTTCAAACTTTTTAATATTGCTGTAACAATAAACTTTTGCTTTTAATACAGCATACTTTGGGGACAAAGAAGCACGCTCTTTTGCTCTCACTTGACTCCAGAGGCTTATAAACAGGTTTTTGTCTGACATGGGGATTTAGCATACAAAAGGTGCTAATGTTTTTGACCAGCAACGTTGTATAAATCTTTACGGTTGGTAGGAGACTCCTTTAGTCTTTGTGGTGAGGTCACATGTGATATGGTGATGTAATTTTGAAATAACTGAAAGTCCACAGGGATAATACAGTAGTTTGCCTTTGTAAGCTTGTCATTGGTCATTCCGCTTACATGAACATATCTTAGCTAAGATAATTGATCTCATTTAAATACACAAGCCAAGATACTGCAATTTCAAATTACTGTATCACCGCAGTTATCCTAAATATCGCTGAAATAAATTTACATTTAATCTCATGTGAGTGACATCAACACACTTGTTGATATCTCATGTGGAAGAGAACTACAATGTAACTGATGTGGGGGGGGTGTTTTCAAAATTTTGCAAATTAATTCACAGACACCTTGAGAATACTTAAAATAACTTCTCATATACTTTATTAAATAAGAAACCATGAAGTTTTATATCTTAAAGGTATAACTATTCTATCACCTTTTTATTCTTCACCATGCTTTGTTAGTCATGTGTTTTGCAATAAAAGGAAAAGTAGACAATTAATTAGATACTGTCCCTGCAAAACTGTGAAAGTCATTGCAGAAAATCCTTACTAATAAGTAAACTATTTCAAGATGCTTTCCTGATCTGGAATATCACTTCCTAGAGGACTAGAGGACTGGTTACCGTTGCACTGTCAGACACATGGTCCTAAAGCTGCTTGAGGCGTAAGACCGAGTGGTTGAGCCTAAGAAACAGTAAAATATGTTATCCATTTGCAAAACTTTTTTGGAAAAAACAGCAACCACAGATAAGTCGTTGGCAAATAGGAGGTGGGAGCCTTGTGCACGCTGCTATCTGTTTTGGTATGGGGGCTCAGCACGTTGCACTGATGGAACGGCTGAGCAGATGTGGCTGGACCACCAGGTCTGATCTTTGTACTGGCATAATGAAATTACTCCACACCACAGTGAAAAATGTTATGCTAACAAAACCGTAGTTCTGTCAGTATGAACTGCATCTACATTAGAGGCCTCTGCTGGCACATCTCTGCTGGATAAAAATTACACCTCTAACCCAATTAACCTTTCAGGGAGAAGTCTTGCAGCATAGAGACTGCCGGGATAACTCACTGCTCTGTGCCTTTCACGCGCTGAAGAAATAACCTCTGAGTTACCCACTTGGGGGGCTGTCTTTTCTGAAAGGTGTCTGTCACCTGGGATCTTCTCTCATGGATCTATCACGCCATTATTCTAATTTTAAGATAGTCAGCCTCCCTCTTGTTCCGAACCTTTAAGAAAAGGCAGCCTCAAAGGTCCCATTATGTCTTACTGGGCTTTGTAAACGATGGTCAAAATCCATGCTCTTTTATTCTGGTAGGAATGTTGCCAGTTATTGTATTTGGAAAACTGGACTCCTGGACAACGTGGCTGTCAATTCCTGCCTTTTGGTCAGCCCTTTTAAGTACCCTTTCTTATATCTTAACACTAAGCTCTTGCTAGGCTGATAGCTGCTGTATTTTTTACGCCTCTCGCTTTCTTACATGGGTAGCTGAAATTCCAGGAATTATTTGGGGAATGGGGGAATACCACACAGCTCAGCAGGAGAGGGTTTTTTGTTTCCTTTGTGTTTTTTTTTCCTCCTGCATCCAAACTTGCCTCCACTAGCTAATTCCCTCACCTCAAATCCCACTAACAATTTAGGATAGGATGGAAAGTTCAGCTGCAGCTACGCTGACAAGCAGTGCCGAATATTTGTGCAAAACGAAGAGCTGTGAGGCCTAACTGGCTGATAATCTGGAAGAGGAAGGTTTTTCCAAGACCCACAGGTGTCATGGGGGCCGCTAACTGCTAACCATCTTCCCTAACTCTACCACTTGCAAAGTCTTCTTCCTCCTTTAGCTCTTAGAATGGAGAGAACAAAATCACATTTTTACTCCAGGGGAGATATCCAGAAGCTTTCGGACTTGGATGTTGCTCACTGGTCTTTTCTTCTCTCCCGCCCACTCTTGCCTTCCTTTCTCCTGCAACAGCATAGGGCTCTTTTTCTTCAGAGGAGTTTAAGGCAATCATCTGAACTCTTTTTTTCTCCCCATTTCCCCTTTCTGGGAGCTGGAGGTGTTAGCCTGCAACAACCGAGCAAAGATGGGGTTCCCCCGTGCTCCGCAAGCTGGAATAACTTAGAAGCCCCATCCCCCATCAGCAGAAACTCGTGGACTATATCCTGGGCGAGCAAAACCGATCCCTTTGGTGGTAGATCCTGAATCAGCCGCCGACCCGACACCGCTGGAGCAGAGAGGGGGTTTGTGGTGGGACGCGAGCGGGACCGAGCAGAGCAGCAGGCGAGGGGTGAGGACGGAGACCGAGCGGGACCGAGTGAAGGGGTAGCAAGGGCCGCCAGGCTCTGCCCACCCACTCACGCCAAAATTCACTTAGTGTGAACCGTGGCCGTGAGCGGCCGCTGGTGGCACAGCCCCGTCCGTGGTGGGGCTTCAGGTGGGCCCAGCTGCCAGCCTCCAGCTGCCGGGGGGGGCCCTGCGGGCCACGCTCACTTGTCAGGACCGGGGGGGGGCTTGACGAGCACTTCATATCATGAATAAGGGACGCAGGGAGGACGAGCTGTTTCAGAACTGTGTGTTGCCTTTAATTGCTGCTAAAAATTATAGGTGCCGGGCTGGGGCAAGGGAGGGGACGGTTAGGAAGTTTTCACACCCCCCCCCCCATGCAATTTATACCCTTTCTTCCCTTTTGCCTGTCCTCCCCGCTTAGATTAAGAGCTCTCAGGGGCCGGGGCTGCCTCTTCTCGTCCCCGCCTGCGTACCGCGCCGATCGCCACCCAGCCCCGCCGCGGCCTTCGCATCCCGCTGTTACCGCCCATCCCCGTTCATCACGCCCGGGGCTACCGCGCAGCAAACGCTTCGCTCCCTTCTCCCCCCC
>JAVJGG010000062.1:5506634-5540160 GCA_035590195.1 Aviceda cuculoides
GAGGTGGTTGAGTCACCATCCCTGGAGGTGTTCAAAAAGCGCATAGACGAGGTACTCTGTGCCATGGTCTAGTGGGCGGGGATGGAGGTTGGACTCGATGATCTTGTAGGTCCTTTCCAACCTAAATGATTCTATGATTCTACGATTCTACATTAGAAACCAAACATAAATTTGTTTCATTTATAGCAGGTTGGTTGTAAGATAATTTTCCGTGATCACATGCATAGAGGAAACAATTAAGAATTCTTGCAACTTACTAACCCATCCCCTTGCTATTAATTTTGTGTACTTTGATAAAAGATTAATCTTGAATACATTTGATTTGTATTTTCATTTTGAGGGGGGAGTTTATACATATCTCTTTTGTGGATCTATACCATTGCATATCTTTTTCTTGCACAGCATACTGCAAATATTTCACATTATTATGGCTAGAAAACAAAGTTCTATAAGTTATCTTGTGGGTGTCAAGTAACTAATTTGGGGACTTCTGGCTGACTGCCTGGGAAATCCTGGAAAATACTGTCAGACTCTGTGGCCATTTGGAGCATTTCTTTGGATTGCTTTTTCATTTTTAATTTATTGTTTGTAACCTGTCTTAGAAAGGTAGGCAACCATCCTGGTTACAACATTGGCTAACTGATGGTTTAAATGTTGAGTAGCAAAGTAGTTAACAGCTTTGAATTTGTATTTTATCAACCTCTTTCAGAGTCAATAACCCACTGAAATGAGGGGAAGAAACATATTAATCTCTTGAAGCTATTGCCACTATTATCTATTGCCAGACTGAAGAAGAAAGCACTACGCTGATTTGCGTTTGATGGGCCACTTTCACAACTACAAGGATTAAATCCTAGTAATTCTGCCAGGCACACTTCTGTTCTGGTTGCTTCTATTGAGTTCATCACCATAGGAAGTCTTTTTATTCTTTTAAGAGAAAGGAATCTGAAGAAGCCTTTGGAAATAACAAAAATTACTGATCTTGAATCCTTGGATTCAGTTGCATGCATTACATTTCATAGTAGTTTCCACTTTTGATACTAGTTGCCTCTGAACTGACCACTGGTAGACTCCAGAGAGAATGAATTTCTCCAGCATTTCTTCAAAAGTTTTTGTTTATGGTCAGCGAAAACTCCAGACTCCCCTTGGCTAGACTCTAAGCCAGCTCTACAAGGCAGATGTAAGGCTATGTTTCTTCAGATATTTGTCCTGTTCTCTGCTACAGGCACCTGCTGTTTCAAGACAACCTCCTCACGATAGAGTGGAGGATGGAAAAAGCTGACTACAGTCTCTGTATGGGCTGATTTTTAGAGACAGGATGACTTGACTTTACTCCTACTGTGTATTTTGTCATCATTATTGTTTAACTTGATTCTTCTTCTCCTGAAATTGGGTATCTAAGTGGTTTGGTGACTGGAAACCAAGTGCAGTGGCAGCACTACTACAGCATCTCTTATACAGTCCTTGGTCAATTTATTCCTGAATGACTGGAGTCTTTCTGACATTGCTTGCTCTGTGAAGGAATACACTTCATTCACATATTTGTGGTAGTATCAACATAATTAGTCCCATATTTTCCTACATTCTTTGAACTATGTTATATCTCATAATGCTAAAGCCAATAGAGTAAATATGTGGATGAAAAAAAGAAATATTTGGCCCCATATGCTACATTCAGAAACATTTTCTTTGTCTGTGTGTTAGCAGGATTATACAGAGCCCTTTAATGTGAGACTTCTGAAGAGTAAAGTAAAATCAGTTTCCCTAGTTGTTAAGGCTCATTGCAAGAATTTGCTAGCATCAGTGACATGATTAAAGACCAGATTTAGATGAAGTGTGGGCCCATGAAATTCCCAAGCGTACAAACTTACAAGCACTTTTTAAAACATCGCTTATGATATAGCTACAGGCTGTTGTTGGCAGATCTGCTCCTCCCTAACTTACCCAGCCTCTGCTCATGCTGATGAAAACTGCAGTGCAGTACCTTCATGGCACATAATTCAACGATGTTAAAATAGGATAATTAATTCCCTGCCCTCTCACATTTTATTTCCTTCTATTAAATAAATTTCAGGCTCAGAAGTAACAAGGGAGTTGATTTTGTGACCTGAATATAGCTGAGATTTACCTGCAGATTACTTCCAGTCCCATCGCATGTTCCTTCCATTTTCAAACTAGAGCTCTCTCTAGTAATATCACGTTAGTTTTTCATGCTGAGGTTTTGAGGCACTGAGTTCCAACCATTTTCATTTTATGACGATCAGTCAATGCACGCAAGTCAAATCCTGATTTATTCCAGCCATTAAGTGCCAAAGATTCTTGGGTATTTGGGCTGCAAGCAATACGTTACGTCAGAAACAGATAACTTTTTTCTGATGCTCCAGCACATGTATCGTGATCTTCACACAGTGAGAGCCACAGAACTGCTGTCTCCTTCCTTGCAGAGCGAGTGGGGCAAGTAAGGTTTTTGTCGGGAGGAAGATGGAGGTGGCCTGCAGAGGTCCAACACACTGTCCCTTACAGGCAGGAGTGGTCCTAGACTGAAGTAACGATGGCCTCAGCATCATCTCTTAGCTCAATTCCTTTCCCTTGCGGGATCTGAACCACCTGGCAGTTTCTGAATAGCCCCAGGGTGAGAGTTACACTTGAAGTAATGCCAAACGAAGCTTGGTGTTAGGCAGGCGGGTTACTCACTGCTGCTTCACTGTTGCACTGACACACAGGATTTTCAATATATGCCACCAAATACTGCATAGGTCAAGGTTAGCCTGATGTTAAGGCAGTTATTTAAAATGCATATGCACTGCTGCTGAATGTAGTACTGTGGATTCTCAAATTAATTTTCTGAAAATTTGTGGCATTTGTTAAGAAGAAGAGACAGAAACATAAATGAATTTTTGGAAGCAGTGAGTAATGGCAAGTTAGAAAGGGCCCAAGATGTTTGTTTATTTTTTTTTTAAACCCACTTCCACAAATTGCCAAATGACTCGGTGTTTGTTTTAAAAAATACAAATGCCCATCCCTAGCTGCACATGTGTGTAATAGCTCCCAGGTGTGCTCATGCTGTCCTGGGGAGCACACAAAAGACATTTCCAGTATTTTCCGCTTGTGCCATTGTCCTCCTTCTACCCAGCCCTCTCATTCATGGCTCCTGTGAGATAAAATGACCGATAGTGTTCAGTGACCCATACCCCCACTTTCCACTTCGAGAGCCTGAAATAGATTTTCCTTGTCTCTGACAAGTTAAAATCCTGTCTGTGCCCTACGACCCATTGCCTGAAGTGTGCAGGAGAGCAAATAGCAGCTATGGAGGCAATGGAGTTTAAGGCAGCAGGAATCTGTTTGCAGAACACCAGAATATGCAACTTTCTTACCACATGTTATAAAACCAGCCTCTGCTGACACCTCTAAAGACTTCTAGAGTTGGCCAAGGCAATAATAAAATGTACCTCTTGCTGGACAAAGACCAGTGCATGTGCAGTGCCTTTCCGTCCAATGTAATGCAAAGTAACTCCACAACAGAAAGGATTTTAGCAATAAGGTTAACAGCTGTTACTAGTACAGCCGTTAAATAAGTCCAGAAGTGCTAAGGAAACATGTTCTGGACTTGCATATCGTAGGCTCATCTGTGGTCATGAATACGAGTTGTCATCTGAAAGTATTCACCAGGATGTCTGTCTGGAAACAGTCAGAAGTCAGATTCGTTGATGTCTAGCTGCTAAAATCAAAGAAGTTTACTGCAAGTTGCTACTCTGGAAGAGCAGTTATAAATTCATCTGGTTTTCTTCTTCAGCAAAGTGCATTTTCAGAAGAGTGGAATTAAACCTAATGAGGAACCTGCAGGCTCAGTCTGTCCAGCCAGCCTTGGTGCTCCAGAGGTCAGAGGTGCTGCCAGCTGAGCTACAGAGGTGGTTGGATCTCACCTGCAGGTTTTTTCTCTTCTCTAACTTAATCACTTATTGGAGTTCCAGAAATATTTTCTGAGTAAACACAGCAGCCCTTGTTTTCAACTGCTGAAAAGATGACTTGGGAAGAATCTTCCTTCTGTAAATACCAGTAATAATGCTAGAGACTTGCATTGCATCATGACTACTGTTTAGGTAGAATTAAAAAAAAAAAAATTCAACCTGAGAAATAAAAAAGATGTTTCTAGATATGTAGAGAACATGCAGGAATGACAGGTGTTTCACTCTCTTTGCTTTGCTTTCTTTTTTCAAGTGAATATTATAGAACACACAGGGACTATTTGTGCTGCTTCCCTCCCCAGCCCTTTTTTTTTTTACTGAAGACTTCTGACACCCCTTTAGATAGTAATTTTAATTAATTTCCCAATTATTAAGAGTATACCTGCTCAGTGAAACATTCTAAACAGTACAATTTTAAAGATTAATTGTTCAGATCTTGTTAGAGCTATGCTCTGTGCTCAAAAGCACTGGTGAATGTCTACAGTCGCATTATTTAAATTACGAAAATCTATCTTGGACTAATGCCATTATCTCTAAAATCAAAATCTGCTCCATAGCGTTTGATTATCTTCTCGCTTATAGTATTTTTATTGTGGAGTGATGTCAGTGTCTTCAAGGTACTAGTGAAACTAGTCTTTTCATCCTTAAAAAACCCAACAAAACCTGGGCAAACTCTTTAAAGCAGAAATGAAACAATTGCTTCTCTCTAGTGGTCATTCCCTTCAGACTTTGGAACAGAAGGCAAAACCTGTTTTCTGCGGAGCAGTTTTCTGAAGATTAAGTGAGAAATAATTACTACTTTTCAGTTGTGCAAATCAGTGGGACACAAGGCAAGAATAGTTAGGGGGGGTGTCTAAAGACAGGGAGGAGGTGATGGTGTTAATGGAAAAGAAGTGGGTGGTAATCGCACATTAAAGACCCTGGGATATTAACCTTTGACTTGCACATGTTGTTTGTTTCATGCTTGATTAATGGTTTTAAAATTTAGAAGGAAAGGCACCTTTTGGCCTTTTAAACAATGCACACCTTTAGTGAAACACTTCTCTTTGTTTTGGCCGTTTATTGGAAAGGGGAAAATTGAATGGTGTTTTTCAGACTCACAGCCGTTTGGCTGCATTTACAGCAGTAGTTGATGGCCTCTGATTTGGAGCTTGTGCGGTTTCATTGGGAGTGCAACACATGCTGCATTCATCCAGAGGATTAACTGAATTCGCTGAATTAGGAGGGTGACCTTGTCGAGCACACTGTGTTTGGTTGCGTGAGGTTTTGGTTCTCCTTGCTTTGTGGGGAGGTTTGGTTTGGGTATTTTTTAATATCCCTGAAGTTTTTATGCTAGCTTATCCAGGTTCGCGTCCCCATTTATGTTTTTGAGGGAGTGCCAACAGTATTTTTAATGTCACATGATGTCAGTGTCTTCCAGGTGCTGGTGAAACCAGTCTTTTATCCTTAAAAAAGACAAACAAGGAGTGTTGGACAAAATTCTGCCTCTGCCACACATGTAGGGTCCTGTTGAGTCCCAGTGCGAACCATGCCTGCTTGCAAGAGTCAGACTGGGCTTATAAACCTCCGGTCATGCATTGAGGCAGGCTAGCTCTAGGATGAATGAATTGGGTTGAGTACTACTCCAGTGACAGTGTTACTATATTTCATGTTTTAACTCACAGGGTAGTAAATTGTCACCTTTGTGTAGGACCCCCTCATATTTCCAAAGCAGATTCAGTGCGATCAGTACAATTTACTTGATGTTGGTATTTTACATAAGACCCTTAAAAACTCAAATTCCCACTTCTCAGTGTGAGTTATTATGGGTCAGATTTTTTAAGGCTGTTTATAGACTTCAGGTACCAAGTTCCCGTTGAACTGTACAGGTCCCTTCTGTAGCTGTGAAATTCTAACCCTAAAGGTCTCGGGGAGAAACAATCCCTGTTTTCCTCCAATCCTTAGTCCAAATTTCTTTAAACAATTTAGCATAACAATATATATATTGTTTTTTCTACAGATGTTTTCCCTTGCATTGTGTGAGTTGAATGCCTTGTACATATTCACCTCCAAAGAGCTTTAAGCTGAAAAATCAGCATAATGAAATGTTGTTTAGTGTTGTAGACTTTACTCTGTTTGCATAGCATGCAGTTTTATTTCTGTAAACATCAGATATTCATATCTGTTATTTATGTAAATTTTTATGTCTGCTATAGATTTGCAATCTTTGCATATTCTCTATTGAACTTTGATTATGCTGTTTGTAAAACATAGACAAGAATTTAATGCCCGTTCCTGGTGATGATGAAGCATTTTCTTGCTTCCCAGAAGTATACTTAATCTTTTAATTTTATCAGAGGTGGAATTTAAATAGATACATCTGAAAAGCTAACTGAATGAATGTGTTTTTATTTGTTACGGAGCTTTCAGTAAATGGTATGTGACTGTGAAAAGAGCTACTGGGTGTGGGAGTGCTGGTGTTTGAACTGCTGATCGCTGCCAAAGGTTACTGGAGTGTAGACAAAACGAATCCTTCAAGGCAATTAAAAGTAACGTAGTTGATGAAACAGAAGCTGCTAATCCCTTCCAGTTTCATCTAACTTTAGATTTAGGTCAGCATGCCAGTGACATAAGCTGCACAGAAGGTGAAAGCCACTGCTAAAACTTCCCTACGGATGGTGTGCTGTGGCGTGTCTTTTGGGGAGGAAGGAGTAGCAGGAGCATATTGCTCTAATGCTCTACACACTCCAGTGGCTCCCCACCCAATTCCGAATACACTTCGAGGTCCTGATCCTCCTCTGCTTAATGCACTAGGGCCTGGCTTGGAGACTACCTTTCCATTTTCAGCCAGGAGGCACAGGTTTAACAAAGATGCTGCACTTGCTATAGCCCTGGGTGGAACTGGGAGTCAGACGTAGAAGATGCTTTAAGCATGGGTCGAGCAACCAGCAAAGGCCAGAGTGAACCTGGACCTGCTTACAGCATGCTGTGAAGACCAAAATTTTCCCTGTAACTCTGCCCTCAGCAGAGAGAACCAAATGAATTTAATTCTCATAGCAGGAGAGAAGTGGGAAGAGAAAAAGGGTGGAGTAGCAGGATAGAAAAGAACACGGGAATTGAAAAATGGAGGGGAATGTAATAAGCATGTGTTATCCTGGAAAGAAGGCTGATTTAAAAAAATTAAACTTCCTGCTATTAACTAAAATAATACAAATCCAAATAAGCTTAAAATAAACATATTTCCTATCTTTCCATTAAAAAAAAAAGGAAAGAAACATCTCTGATTTTTATCAATTTGTTTGTTTATTTTAAGATGAGACTTGTGTGTTGGCTCAGGTTCAAATATCAGGTTTCTGTGTTCTCACAAAAATGCATGTAGACTACTGGGTATTTGAAGGGTCATCACTCAAGTCCTGCTCAGAGCAGAGTGGTATCTGTGTTAGCAAAGGAAGATTAAAGAGGAAAAACCAGCCGCACCCCAGAGGTCAGAGTATCCTGTGGGCAGAAGCTCTTGCTGCTCTAAGCAGGTCAGCTCAGCTGAACTTTTAATATCTGTAGGTTTTAACATACTGTGCCACAACCAGAACTTGGTTTTGTAACATTTCATACTATGCTTCTGCTATATATTTACACATAGTATGAAAAAGATCGGGTTAGGTAAACCCATGTAATGGGTAACTGTCCATGTAAACCAATCTTTGCTTCCTGCACGTTTGTTGCTCCAGCCTCAAGGAACTCAGCAGGAGATGGTGGACACAACTGCCCCAACTGTGTCACTCCCCGTGCAGGCCAGGGGGACTTGTGCCTTGAAGTCACTTTGTACTTCTCAAATATTGCCTGTTTTGACACTCAAAGAAGTGGACTTAAAGTGCAAAGCAGATTTTTTCTCTAAAATTCAACACATTTTTATTATAGCTAATCTATGAGAGAAGCAATGCTGTGAGAAGCAAGTATTTTTACTGCTGTACATTTGTGCAGTGTGTGCTTCTGCTGTAGTGTAGGGGTTCAGGGAATTAAAATGTCTTTATGGTTATAGTAACTGCAGGTTTGGGGGGTTTTCTAAAAGTAGTATTAAGAGGAAAAACCTCACACAGTGTTCATCATCTCTATAATGATCCTATTTCATACCCATTTACTTCAAGGAATTTCTTCCTCTACTCACACAAATAAAGGCAAGGTCAATACATCCCATTAAAAAGTATACCTCATTCACAAAATGTCTTTCATCCCCATCCTTATCCATCCTATCTGGCAATCGCTCATCTTTTCTCTGCTGAGGACATCTCACATCATGAGGATACGTGCTGCACCTTTACCCTCTGGTCCTCAATCGCCTGTTAGCTCAAGCACCGTGGTGCCAAAACGGTACCCAAATGGTAACCAAAATGGTTAACCAGTAACACCACTAAAAGATCACGCCGCCTCTGAATGGCTGCAGGGCTGTCCCCGAGTCCTTCAGAGAAGAACAGGTACCGTGCTGCAGCAAGGCTCCTGCCCCGGTATAGCTCTTCATTCCTTGTAGGAAACCCAGGGGCCAAAGAAAAAGCCCTGTGCACGTGCGGAGCTGTCTCAGCGGTAGTGCCAGGCCTAAGTGGTCAAAAGTTAGTCCAGGCACGTCCGACTCGCAGCCATGACGGGAGCGCAGGTGTCCCGTACAGCGCGTGTAAGCAGTGCTCCCTGCTCCTGGTAGTGCAGGTTAAGTCTGACCCGCTCTTCTCCAGCCATCTCCTCCCCAGGGCGTCCCTGTGTACCACGCCTCGCCTCCAGCTATATTAGGGGAAGTTGATTTTCCTCTTCCAGGCAGTCACACTGATTATGGACAATGTTTCAGCGCTCTTGGCCGAGGTCAATCAAGGCCCAGTCTTGCCTTTCATTGTAGCTCTCTACGTGGCAGCGGCAAAAGTAGGGGGCAAAGCAGTGGAGCAGTATGAGGAAAATACTCTTCACTCAAGGCATGCTGAACTAGACGCTGGAAGCTGTTGTCTGTTGCGATACCGGGAGCAAAGAAGTCACGTCAGGTGCCCTTGACACAGCACTGCTGGGTCCCAGGGAACCCACCATCCAAACCCTAGCAGAGGCACCGAAATAGCAACGGTCAAATGAATAGCTGGAGAAGGTGATGTGGGAAAGGGAGGGAGGTTGGGCTGGGATACAGGAGGAAAGGGGAACGCCCCTCTGCTGGCAGGGGATAGACTGGTTCAACTATTCGTTGTGTCAGGCAAAGAAGCGAAAGACTTGATAGAGTGAATGGTGTCTATTTTTAGTAGATAGAAAATGCCTTCTGCCTCTTTTGCATAAGAGAAGGAGTGCTACACATCTCTATTTCTGTTTAAAATGAGGGATTCAATCTAGCTCTCCAGTTGGGCCAAAATGCCCGTAGGTGTCATGAGTATCTTTAGAGATGATGCCTTGAAGATATCATGCCCCTGTCCTTTCTACCATACCCATTAACCCCCCTGCAGCTGCAGTGTTCTTCCGCAAGCTGGGGCGAGCGTGGAGAAGGCGGCGGAAACCCAGCGGAGGGTGGCAGTGCCCTGCCTGTGCCGCACGGGGCCAGGGCTTCACTTCGGGGCAGCAACAGCTGGATCCCATCCAGCAGCGGGGTGATGGGGCTGGGCTGGGTGCAGATCCCCAGCCCAGCTGGATTTCAGTCCCAGAGGTGACAGCGATGGTCGCGTACACCAAAGTTGTCATCTAGTTACCATAACAACAGGGCGCATCCTTTGTAGTCCGGGCACTCCACGCCTGGCGTGCGATGATGCTCTGCAGTTGCTCTAACAAGCTAAAATCGGGTTTTATTTTATTCTTGTAACGTCTATTGTTTGGGATAGAGAAGGAACAGTAGCTCACAGCCATTGTGTTTTGTGATGGGTTTTTGCCAGCTTGTCCTAAAACTTGTGGGTACAAGGGAAGGGGATGTCCGGATGGTACTGTTTTGCATTCTTATTTTGAAGATTTGGAAAGTAAGCACATAGCATGTATATATGCATAGACAGAAAACACTTGCAAAAAAACAGTTTAGCATATCTGGGAGTTGAATGTCACAGTGAGTTTTGGGGGGGGGCTATTAATTGTTAGCAATACAAAATATTGCTGGGGTTTTAATAGCATGGTGTTCGCACAGTATGAAGTGTCTGGAAGTTGGTCTGCTATATCAATTATGTGACATAAATTATTAGTGCAGACCATTCTTCACTGTAAAGTTTAAAAAAACCCAGTTGTTTGTTAAAGAGTCAGTGTCAGGAATAACATGTTAAAAACTTGCCTTTTTTCTCTGTGTTCAGTCTGTGCTCTCTTGCTCTGCTGACATTAAAGAGTCATGGCACAGGGAAGTGTAGAAGACTTGTCATTCCTGTCGCATGACTCATCCCCTAGCATTCAGGAGGATTTTTGTGTGCATAATGTTTCATACAGGCAGAATTCTTTACCAGTAAGTCAAATTCTATTGCTTTCAATTTTGTTTACTACCTTGATATTTGGTAGTATTTAAAATAATTTCCGAGGGATCTGACTTCCACCCTAACTCTCAAAAACCCCCAAACCTTTTTAAGGTGACTCCAATCAAATTTTAACACCTTGTCCTAAAATGCTCTGAGGGTTATTGCAAAGCAAGGCTAATAAAAGGTTTCTTTTTAAAATAATGAGACATACATAATACTATTTTATTACACTTTTCTCAATTGGCTGGGTAAAATATTTTCCTGTTGACATTTCTGAAGGAGGCAAGACAATTCTTGTTCAAGAATGAGTTTATATGCAATAGGAAGCTGGAATAGCAATAGCAATCTTTGCAAATTCTAATGAAAGCCATAATCCAGTGGAATAAGTCTGCTTCATAATGCTAAATCATTATAATTACCGCCTGCTCTTTCAAACCCACAGACCAGCAGCTCCGAAGTACCGTCTCCCTGTCTAGCTATATTGGAGTCCAGAAATTTTCTCTCTCTGTATATACATACATCATCCACTTGTGATTCCTAACTAACTCAGGAATTTAACCACAATGCCTTGAGTGCAGATGGTCAGCATATTAGTTCACTCTTCAGCTGAGCCAGTGCTCCCTCCAGTTGGCTTCTTCGTTCAGCGTGGTTTCCTGTGTGCCATTAAGCTAACCCTGGCTCCAATTACCCTCACAAATAACAACCCCCTACAAATATTTTGAGGGAATTTTCTGAATGCCCCACCTTGACTAACTGGATGCATTTTACTCCTTCAATACATTTAAGGTATTCAGTATTTTCTGACTTTGAGGTAATAGTTTTAGTTTTTACAGTCTTGGTAGAATAGCAAAGGCATGCTCGCTACGTCATGTCACACTTGTCAAATGCTGCCTCTATTATTAACAAGAGGAACTGCACAATATAGCAATTTGAGGCCATAACCAAAAAATATACATTTTCCATAATAGTAAACCTTCTCTTTCTCCTATATGACCAAATTACAGTCTGCTAAAATCAACAGACAATAAACTAGCTGGGTTTTGAAGACTTCTAGAGTAATTCTGGTGCCATAAACAGTTCAAAAATCAGCTGCTCATTTATCCAAGTTCCAAATTGCTGACTCCATCTTTTTTTTCAATCACATAATAAACAGTTGCACGACAATAGGCTTTTTGAAATTGCAACTGTTGTCATGAGGTGCTTGAGTATTTTGAACACTGAGTGAAATATTTGTACCAAATATTTGTTTTCTGGTAAGCACCGGATAAAGGCCATGCACTTGAAAATATGGTGCATATTTTCTTAAACGTTTATGTTGTTTGTTGTTTCAGGGCAGATATTGTATGCCGCTATTGGTAAGGAAAGGCATGCTAGATAAAAAGAAAAAAAAAAGGTGGCCAGCAAGAAAAAAAAGTGAATCCTCAGTCTGTTTGCATGAGGCAATTTAGCTAGGTTCAGGCCCTGGGAACAAAGAAAGTGGTAACACTCCTCCAGGCTGCTCTGCCACTGCGGCTAAGAAGCTGTGAAAAAATAGACTCTTTCAGGGCTTGAATGTGAATGAGTTGAACTCTCCTGTTACTAGAAAATCGTTTCAGAATCAGACAGAACTGAGCAGGTTTTCAGTTAGTCGTATCCCATTCATTCCCTCACCCCTCATCCTCCACTTGCTGATTCAGCTTGTAACAGTACAGGTTAAGGCTTTTGAAGTCTGATCAAAGAAAGATCCCACAGAGGCTGCAGAGTGGTGGAACTGAAGGCACCTTGCCTTTTGTGCTCTTCCTAGTTGCAAACGTTGTTGCTCCATCACAGCTATCATCGTCATCTAAACCAGAAGCAAAAATGCAAATTGCTCTGGAACTTGACTGGTATTTTAGTTGTTGAATTATGACTGATCCAAAAGGTTGGCTATTGCTAAATGACTTTGTTCCCTCTGCTCATATGCCAATTGCTTCTCAAATCCTACTGCCTCAGTTCCCCAATCTAAACTGTTACCTCAATCTAAAACGCCTTTACAAGAAATATTGCTGAGTACACCTGCATCACCACTCACGTGGGAAGGAAAAGTTACCTGGCTCATGTCTTACAGCCTCTGCTTGTGAACCACTGATGTGTTTTGACATTTTTAGCCTTCCTGTGTCATTGGAATGACAAGTGAATTGGAAAGCACCTTGTCATTAAATGTTCTTCTTCTAAGTATGATCAAAGCCCCCTTTTCGTGTGAGGTTCATGAGAAGAGGTGGGTCCCATGGCTGTTTTCCATACCACGAAGCCTTTCTACAAGATCAGTCCTTGAGTGGAGATCACAAGATCCTTCCTGATAGATGTGTGTTTGAAGAGAGCCCTGTGCCTTTCTCTTTGCTTCTCAGGCCACCTTCCTCAGTAACAACCTCTTCCCCCGCCAGGGAGCTATAGCACCAGAAAAGATTATGAAGGATTTCTCTAACTGGCCACTGGTGTCATTTTGCTGCCCAGCTCTCTTATTACTGAGAGCTTCTCCCTGTCCACATCTGATGTCAGTACTGACATCTACCAAGCAAACCAAAATACTTTGAGTAGTCAGCAGCACCGTACCCACAAGCTGGCATTTTTCACTTATCTCAGCATTTTTCCTGCAGAGGAAAAAGCTAATGGTTTCTGTACAGCTTCTGATGCAGGGCAAAGGCTGTGTCCTATTGTCAGCTCATTTCAGTTCACATTGCATCTTGCGATTGCATGTGGAGTGCAAAAAATTACTATTTTTGCTATCTGCAGAATGATAAACAATGTTTCAACAAGATTGCTGATCTGTAGCAAGCTCTGCATCCAGCCTAGCACCGGGTTTTCCCAAGTCTGTGAAGGGTGGGCAAAGTTATTGGCAAAGGCTGGGGTTTGCTGAGTTCTGTTTTCCTTCACAGCCTCATTATTTAAATGGCTGCTGATAAATGAGGTACAGAAAATGACATTAAAATGACTCATGATGTCAGCTATCGTGGCTGCCTGGAAGTGTTACATTGCTGTCATTGCACAGAGAGAACAGGACCCAGCACTGGCTGGTGCATACAGTCAATAAGGGGAATTGGTCCCTGATCCCTTCCTGCCCTTTGCGGAAGAGAGGTGCTTCTGGCTGAGAGAAAGAAGGAGAGAAAAAGAAACATATAGTCGCATTTATGTTTGTTAATCATTTTTCTAGACAACAGAAATAAATATTTTTGTGACTTAAAATACAGTGCATTGAAATGTCTCCTGGTGAGGGTAATTAGAACAGCATGTAACGGTGTCTGACGAGCAACATGAATTCATTGACTGCCAACTGTTGAATCTTACATATTTGATCTGTTTCTACTCCTTATGTTTTATTAATGCCAAACTTCAGTTCTAATAACACCTTATTCTGTGCTTCTCAGTCATCTACTGAGAAATGAATTTTCTGGGAGTCATTCCTAAGGAAGAAATGATGTGGGATTGAACCTGCCATTCCTGTGGAGCATTAACCAGGCTTTGCTGTTGAGATCCCTCACGCAACACACCTTTTATAAAGATAACGCATACAGTAGAAAACACATTCTGTGATCTGTGTAGCTTTCTATTTTGCTACATTGAAATCTGGAGGGAGAAAGTCATTAGGACCACAGGCGCGACTCTGTGATTCTGCACGGGTGTGCGTGGTGCCGGGTAGGGAGGGTGCAAGGACCCCCTCCCATTGCACGGCAGTTAATGGACAGAAACATGATTAATCAACAATTGTGGTAATGTGTTATAGCTTTAGAGATGCGAGGCCTCTGGGTCTGTGTGTAAACCACAAGGATCAGATCTCTGGTCAGCATGGGGATCCCCCAGGTAAGGAAAAGACCAGCACGCAGCCTTGTTCCCCTCCTGCACCCCCTTTGCTGCTAGAGGAAGACCCCAGGAGGTGGAGAGGACGCAGGCGAGCCCCAGAACTGGCTTCGGCAACTGGCCTGGCTCGGGTTGAGCCGGGGACAGGGTTTGCTGCCCGTACGGCAGCTCCCACAGTGACTCCTACGCCCCGGTCCTGTCCCCGGCCGTGCCGCGGCCTGGAGCCACTGCCAGAGACAGAGACCCTCCGGCTGGCTGCAGAAACCCGCTCAGAGCCGTCGTCTGCGTGGAGTCATTAAAAAGCGTGCGGTGAGGAAAAGGGTGTATGGGGGCAGGAGCCGTGACCTGACCTGACGAACCTTTCGTTTCATTTAGGCCGCTTTAGCTGCAGCCAGACCAGGCCTGGCAGAGAAGGAATGCATATATTTTTTAGAGATTTTATTGCACCTGCTTTGTTCCTCTGCTTTTTTTTTTTTTTTTTTAATTCTTCCATTTCCATTTATGTTTGTTTCAAGCGAATCTTGTTTTAAAGCTAAGAGGTTCTCCTGGTGGAGTTGTTTCTGGGGAGGTGTCCATGAAGGCCCAGCAGCCTGTATGGGCAGCCCAGATTTAATGAAAATAAATGGCATCTGCTCATGTACAACCACCTGTTACGGAGAACCCTATGTAAGGACGACTTGGTGTTTCTGGGATACAAGAAGCCAGTCAAAATCCCCCCTTTATATTTCTTACAAGGAAGAGATGACTCTTCTGATAAGGTTTTTTCAGTTTGTGTCTAAAAGCGAACACTTGCAGGGGGCCTCTGTTTCTGCAGTACAAAGATCACAGGATCCGGGCTTCATGGGGGAGAAGAGCAGGCTGTGAATCTTCTGCCATTTGTCTTTGGGACAGTACCTTACAATGTCAACAGAGAATGCATTCGGTTAGTCAGATGAGTGTTGTGTCCTTTTACATGAACCAGCCATCTATAAGGCATGCATCTCCCTCTGCGTTTTAAAAGCAATTTTAGTCTGATGTTTTAATCCACAAGCATATTACAGAATTGTTGTCATACAGCACATATTCCTTTGTATTTACTACGTTGCACCACAGAATTATTTTGTTCTCATATTGTAAAGTACATTTGTGAGAAGCTTTTCTGAAGTAAAAGTACATAACCAATGCTTTAAAAAGTATTGCTTGAGGAAATAATTTTATTAATCCTACACACAATATCCTTCCTGTCAAACAGTGGAATTTAGATGGCAGAATCAATAACATAGTATCCACATGGGAATTGCTAACACACAAATTAGTGCATGGTGCTTCTGCACTTGGTAAGAAAGATACCCTGTGTTCCCTCAGTCTTTTATTGCTGTGTGATCAAAGAGAATTATGGACACAAACAATCCAGTGAAATATAATGGAATATTTCATGAATTGCGATGTTTACTAACAAGAGTAGAAGTTGCTATTTTCAAGACCTGGCTGAACAGAGTAGCAAACAATATTTAGGGTAGTAATAAAAGGCAAATTATCATTGTTTTCCTTTAAAGCCCATCATGGAGGTAAACTAAAATCTAATGCAATCTGGTAACATTAATATGCACTCTTTATGGCATAGTGTGTGAATATTGGAATACTAATGGTTCATCATATTTATTTCATGTAGCAATATTCTTCTGTGTTACTGAAAGTATAAAGGGATGTAAATTAGATATAATGAAATAATTTAATTTCTAATGGTTACAGAATGATCTAAATATACTGAACAAGACCCCGTGACTGCCCGCTCCAGTAATTGCTCAGTTGTATGTTATTTTCATAATCAATGCATTACTCAGACTATCTTTAGTGGAATTTATTGCCTCATTTTCAGTTTCATGCTACTTAAATATGCAGTAGCCAGTCCCACAGAAAATTGTGATCTGTACAGCAAAGAATCATGGTGTCAGAGGTCAGAGTTCTTTGTTTTCGTTCCTCTGAAATTGCTCTTTAATATTCTAAAAAGGGCAAAAAGTGTGTAATTTGCATTTAAAATACCACTTTCCTGCATTACATCCCCTTGAATATATCTTTTGGATAGTGGACATTTATCATAGCATTCCTCTTCACTCTGGAAACAGTGCAGAAGGTAGCTGAAGAACCTTTGTAACTGTGCAGTACAAGGCAATAAATCCGAAACTGCCACAGGATTACTATGGTAACCATCAAGCCTGTCGGGCTTCCAGCCGTACTGAAAGGTAGGTTCAATTTTCAGCTCATCAACTCTTCCCGATGATTTACTCGTTGACACCGCACATTTGATATAGTAGTGTTAATGCCCTCTTGCATCGCAAGGGACTAATACCGACACCCCGTTTTATAAGGCGATATGCCGTAGCGACCCCAGGAAATAATTTAAAATTGTAGAATTGTATTCCTGTCAGCAAATGCATTAAGTGGCATAAATTACCAGATTTCAAATCCTGTTTTAAGCTGCTGCAACTTTGTATGGAAGAAGAGACTCTCTTCACACGGCAGCGTGCCGTGAGTTTGGAATTGAGATTGAAATCTTGCATTTACTTAAACATTTATAGGAAGGGATACGTGCAGGTCATCCTGGTGTGCATATCCCTGTGCATGCTTCCTTCTCCAGTTCTTTACTGCGAAGACAGAGAGGGTTTTGGCATGCAGCGGGGTGATTTGTCTTTTTTGTCCTGTAGTATTCTCCATGGAAATGATCTGTGGTTTTGACTAAGTATGGCAAATGCTGTTACGCCTCAAACAGATTACTTGAAATGTTATGTTTTGCATTTACACACCCACTTACTTTCTCCCCAGGGCAGAGGGAAGCTGCCTCAGGTGGACCAAATAATCCAGGGATTGCTGACTGACATCTTGATATTTTTATTTTTGAAGCTGTCCCCCAGCTTTCTGAGGTCAATCCAAATACAAATGCTGTGTAAGTGAGCTTAAAGTGCCTTTGTTGATGAAGAAAGAAAAGAAACCTATATTAGTGTTTAACATTCAAGTAGGTTCTGGAATAATGAAGCTTTTGAAGCCTGGTTTATGAGAGGATTTGTGTGTGTGTGTGTGTGTCTCACTTGGAGTGTGGCTGGATCCTTTGGCATCTAGTTAGGTGTGTAATCTGGTTGTCTGAATGGTACGTAAAGGCAATTTAGTCTCTGTTATAATATCTCTGTTATGAGTGGATTCTTCTTTGTGTGTCAAAAGCCAAACTCAGCATTTAGGTTTTCTCTCAGTGTGGGTACTGATCAAATTTAACATCTCTGCTCTGATACCTGTCTTCAAAAAGACTGTAGGAGCTTAGTAGCTTTTTGACTTCCACTTGCTGTCAAATTTGATGGAAACTGTCTGGCTGTTGCTAAAGGTAACAGATACAGGAAGGAGTGT
This sequence comes from Aviceda cuculoides, assembly GCA_035590195.1. Lineage (NCBI taxonomy): Eukaryota > Metazoa > Chordata > Aves > Accipitriformes > Accipitridae > Aviceda > Aviceda cuculoides. Next base: position 5,524,207 of record JAVJGG010000062.1, read on the forward strand.
GTCCCCTCTCACATATGCCACTCTATAATCTTCTTTCTCTGGAAAAAACAATGGGAAAAAAACCTGCATGCAGCAGCCAATATGCTGGTAGTCCAGCGCCCTTTGAAGTGGAGATTCTTGACCACAAAATGTGAGGCTTGGTTTGAAATAACTTTCTCAACCCAAACATTCTGATGCCTAGTAGTGTCACTCATCCTATCGTCCATCGCAAGAAGGATTTAAAGATTTGTAGCTTGAAGGATCTTTAGATGTCCATTCCTTCCTTTCCCTAAAATTCCCCTAAGATTCCCCTCAAAACACTACACTCATATTAAAAAAAAAACAGCCAAAGCATTACTGGTAGTATTGGGGATTTGCAAAAAAATATCTGCCCCAAAATGTTACCTTTCTGCAGTTGTGAAGTATTCCACCTGCTGAAAAATGTTTGTATTGGTTTGCCTGGAAAAGTCTTTGTTTACTGTTCCTTGGGACATAACTGCTATTTATTTGTTGGTAATAATCAGTTTGGTTAGCGTGAACACCACACGAAGATAACACGGAAAACCCCCAAACTGGAAATGTGCTGTCCCTTACTCCTTCTCACAGTTTGAGTTTGGATTGTCTTCCAAATGGTAAGGACAGAGGCACGAGTGGGCCCCCCGTCAAACGGGCAGCGGTTCGGCAAGCGGACGCATGTTCTCTGCTGAGAACAGAGAGCTGGAGTCAGGGGCACCGTGCTGTAGAAGTGTTTCTTTGGGTCCTTTCCCACTGGTGGGGTTTAGTCGCTGTTATTGGGGAGGGGGATGTTTGACCTTGGCTGGCTGTCAGATGCCTACCCAGCCACTTGCTCACTCCCCCTCCTCAACAGAATGGGGGAACAAAATCAGATGAAAAGCTCATGGGTTGAGATAAGGGCAGGGAAATCACTCACTGATTACCGTCATGGGGAAAACAGACTTAGCTTGGGGAAGATTAATTTAATTTATTCCCTGTTAAAAATAGAGTAGGAGAGTGAGAAACAAAGACAGGACTAAAACCACTTTCCCCCACCTCCTTCTTCTCAGGTTCAAATTCACTCCTAACTCTTCTACCTCTTCTGCCTGCCGAGCGGTGCAGGAGGTTGGGGAATGGGGTTGCAGTCAGTCCCTGACACTTAGTCTCTGCTGCTTCTTCCTCCTCAAGCTCTTCCCCTGCTCCAATATGGGCTCCCTCCCACAGGACACAGTCCTTCACAAACTGCTCCAGCGCGGGTCCTTCCCATGGGCTGCAGCACTTCAAGAGCTTCTCCAGCGTAGCCGTTACCACTCAAAGGTCATAGTGACCAGCACAGAAACGAAGAAACTCCAGCATGCGTTTCCCTACAGGGTGATGACTAAGATATAAGTGAAGTGACAGGCAAAAGAAGGTGCCTTTATGCTGGCACCACAATAGTGTTCTGTCTGGTGAAATGACAAAGAAACGTGTTTCTTCAAGAAGGCTGATCTTCAAAAATATGGTATCTTCCTTACCTTAATGAGAGGGATGACTCCATCCCATGAGATGACAGTCTCATGTTCTGAGGATCAGTAGCACACCGTCGTGCATGCCCATGGGCTTTATGGGGAAAGGCCAGAAGCAAAGGGACATTGCACTTTATAAGGGATAGCAAGAAGGAAAATCTGAGGAAGGAAGAATGTGTTTTTGTTTAAACGTTTGACGGTGATAGATGTTGGTTAGTGTTGCTTTCCAGACCACAGTTGCTTGAAGGCAGTAAAGTTCACTTTTTCTGGCAGGTCATAGCTAGAGCTTTGTTTAAAACGTTGGTTCTTGGCTATGCTGTTAAGTAGAAACTTAATAAGCCTCCATATTTTCACAGCCCTAAAGCTCTATCTGGACTGAGATTTAAGTAGATGTATCTTTCTGGACAAACACAGATGGATTCAGTTCTCGTTGGAAAGCTGCTTATAATTTTCTTCAGGCAGTTTATGCATATCTCAAATTAGAAATGTGCCTAATAAAGCCTGGTATCATTTAATAATAACACTATGTTCAAATAATCTTTTCTAGAAAGGTGTTAAGACTTTGAAAAAATTGCTGTCTTCCTAGCATGAACGTGATAGATAATTTAGTGACAGTCTTCTATTTTCTAGAATTGCACATCTTCAAAATTCATCCTTTGCCACAAAATTCGGTTCTGGAATCTGAGCTTTCATTTAAAGAGAAATTTGTCTCTTGACTCTTATTGCTGCAAAGACAATCTTAAAAAATGTGAAGGGAAGTGTGTCTTCCTTCATGATCTTGACAATGCGAAACATAAGAACCTCATTTGAGAGGTTATTAACTCTGAAACTTAGTGCTTTGATAATTTTAAGGCTTGCTCAACTGCTTCAATGCTGTCCTTTTTAGCAGATGTAGCTTCTTTGCTAGCCTGTACTATCATCATTAATAGCTGTATTGATTCAGTCATTCATTTTTATATTTAATTCATTTCAAAAGTGCAACCACTGAAGAGGTTACATAATCCAGAAATCTCAGTGCACTAAATTGGAAGTTGGAAGAAGGAAGCTATAAAATGCAAGGGACCTTTCCTTCCTCTTTATTGCAGGAGTTGTCCTTGTCTGCTTGATACTTCTGACCTATTTTACACACTGTCATTTGGATAGCTTTTGAATTTTGTTCTTTCCCTCCATCTCTACATGTTGCTCCCAGGAAGATTTTTTTTTGTTTCGACAGTATTATTGGCTCTACTCCATCAGATTCCAGCAATATTGCAGTAATAGGAAGAGAGTGACTTTGTAGGAGTTTTCACTACCCTGGTGCTCTCTGAAGAGTATCCATCAGTGTATATGCTAAAATGGGTAAACACTGATAAAGGGCAGAGACCATAATTATTATCCATGTTTTTGCAGTTACAGAGCTCTGTGATGCATTCACTAGTGCTATTTATACATGTGCCACTGAGCAGTCAGTAATATCTCAGTGCTTCAGTTTTAAAATGAAATATGGGTTGAAAATGCTCTAATAAAATCCAAGTGCACTGAAATGTTGAAAGAAAGTTTCTTTTGTTTAAACATACTCATTTTCTGTTTAAAAGAACACTATCTGCTGATGATGGAGCTGAGGGAGGTCATCGTATGCCAAGCAAATCTTTGACAGTTCTGCCTCCAAAGTGCGGAGCCTAGGAAGGGGTGGAAAACAGAGGTAGGTGGATATCTGAGTCTTAAGTCATGTGGGATATTAACAGATAGGCTGAAGTTTTAGAGAAGGAAGTCTAGGGGGAGGAGAAATGGAACAGGCATTTTACCGGACTTGCAGACACGAGCTGGTTCTCTTCTGGTTGTGGATGGGCCCCAGTGCTGTGTGGTGAAGGATGGTTCTAGCAGGCAGCGCGTGGGACGCTCAGACGTTTCACAGAGTGGGCCGGTGGCATGGGAGTGTGCGTGCTGGCGTTGGTTCCCTGGGAAGGACTGAGAGGGCTGGAAGAGTCTTGCTTTGGGGACGTGCTTAGAAGGACTCTGTGGAGGATAACCCACGGCTGAAGCCCAGGGGTTGTCTGCATAATGGAGCAGTGGGGAAAAATGCAAAGGGTATCTGGGAAGGGATAAGCTCCAGTATGATCCTGCTGTCACCTGTAGGAGATTTCAAAAAAAAGCTGCTAGCTACTTCTGCCAAGAATACAAAATTGATCCCTCTCTACTACAGGAGAGAGTGTACCATGTTGTATATGGTAATTTGAAATTCTCTCTATAATTTACTTCATTTGCTAATATGTTGTTGACTTTCCATGTCATGCAAACCTAAGCTCCCGAGTGAAATATGTTGTTTTAAGAAAAGTTGGACAGCAGCATAAATCAAGAACGAGCAGGTCAATGTTCCATGGCTCTTTCCCTTCAAAGAACATACAGTAGTGAGATTTAGAGAAGGTGGAGGCAGGGCTTGCAGTAGAGAAATGTATGATGGTGCCTACCACCAAAGCAAGAAGAATAAAGGGATCCATGTTTGCAATTAACCGTGTCCAAGATCAGACCTTGAAAAACATGAGATAGTGCCTATGTAAACTATGCATAATTTTTGCCAGCCTGGTTCAAAATGAGACATTATCACAGTGTGCATTGGAATAGGTTGCCAGAAGCGAATGCTTGTGTGATAACTCCCCCAAGTGAATAAATAAAAAAAACCCTTGTCAGCTGTAACGTTTCATCTGTTGGCGGCCATTTTCCATTTGGGAAGCGTGCTTGGCAAGTAGCAGAAACAGAGCCTTTACACCCAAGAAGAAGGGATAGAGAAGTGAAGCACATTAGACTACATTTTTTTGTTGTTGTTCTAATATTTTTCTAAGCCTTTTTCTTTTGGGGATCTTTATCATTCAGTTACATAAATTTTCACTGAGTTAATGCATTGCTAGTTGTCAGAGGTACACAGTATTCCAAAGTCTAAATTTGTTTCTGAATTGATTTTTCTCTGATATTTTAATGACCTGTTACAGTCATCTATATATTTTTCCATGTTGATGTATTTTAGTGGTATAAATAACAAAGTGTTTGATTTGTACCTGAATCAAAAATGGATTCTGCTCATAAGGGAAATCCAAAATAGCTTAATGGCTTATTGGCTGGCCAGTATATCTGATACTAGACATAGTACAAGGAAAAAATCTTGAACAGTGATTTGTGTGCTTTTATACCCAACTACATCCATTCAGGCTGAACTCTGCTCACTCATAAAAATATCTCTGCTGCTTGATAACTGGAATTTATCTTCTCTCATACATCTCATTCCTTTTATCAGAGGTAATTAACCTTGAGACTGATTGAAACCACCTTTGGTGTCTGTTAATAAAAGTCCCTCAAAAATATACGTCTCAGCTGTTCAAAAAATGAAAATTAAGGTGGTAATTTCACAAGTAACATGAACTGTGAAGGTTTTTCTTTTGCCTTGGATTGTTTGTGATCTTGTTCATTTTTGCCAGTTTGGGATTTGTATGTGTTTGGGCCTTGTTTGTTCTAATAGACATTTCTCTTTTTCGGGTTTTACTCTCTTATTTTAGTGTGCCTCTTATTCTGCACCTCTGATGAGTGGTCAAGCACTTTTAACTATTTAGTGGTTTTCCTTGAGTTTTCCTTGAGGTTTGATACTTGCAGCCAATCTACAGAGCCGTACTTTTGGAAAGATTTCCATCGGCACTTGTCGGAGCGGTACAACTGTGTCCTGTGGACACTGCAGGTGTCTCCTCTCCACTCAGACACATGCAGCTGGTGAAAATATCTTGTCTTTGAAGACATGGCAGGCTCCTCGGTTACGCCGAGCTAAATTTACTAACCTTGGCGATTCATGTGCAGTATTGTGTTTGAGCGTTCTCCTAAAGTGAAATTAATTTCTTAGATGTAGTCTGCCAAATTTTCTGTGTTGAAATATATATTTGCTCTGCATTTAGGTTCAGATTTCAGGAGCTCCATACTGATCTGAAGTCTTTGCTTTCTAACAGCTAGTAGACTACAGACCTCTCAGTCATGGTCACAGTAAGAACACGGCACTTTCTCGGAGATAAAGCTCAGTTATTAAGTAGTTGCAAAGACTGCCTTATTGTCCCCTTAGCCCCTATGAATATCTCACCATGCGGCTTGGCTTTGCGCAATAACGTGGTTTGAGTAGAGGCTGCGTTCAGGAGGGGCCGTCCCACACTTCCTCCGCCTCAGCTGTTTCCCCGGCTTACGTCGTACTGGCTTGAGCAATCTGTAAGTGCAGAGTGAGTCAGTTCAGCCAACCGATCAGATAGAAAACCTTGTTTTGGCAGATTAATCTTCTGTCAGGCAGGTCATTGCGCCAGCTGGTGCCGCGGTCGCATGGTTGCTAGTTCTGATGCTAGGGAGGAGTCTGGTGGGAGGTGAGAGTGCTTCTTTCCATGGCAGCCCATGGTGTCACCAGGCTGGATATAACTTTGTACTGAATTTCAGGACCGGTGCCTGGGTTTTGAGGCCTGATGAATGGATTTTATGCAGTCATTTGTTATGCAATTCACGCTGGACTGGTTTTCAGTCTCCGGAAACACTGAACTGTAACTGCCAACAAACTCTGAAATTGCATGAGTCTTTATGGAAGGGGGTTTGTCTTTACATATTATGTGTGATTACAAGCTAAAACGAGTACCATTTAAGTGTTTTCTTCTCTTTTCATTGCTATCTGTGTTTCTCAAGGTACTAATGTAAAGTTTACCGGTCTGTAGTGTCCTAGATTCTCTATGCGTTTTTGTAAAGCTCGGCCTCAGAAAAGCTTCTCTTCAGCCCATGGACATCTCCTCTGTTTATTTTCGGTTTGGTTATTAGCATACCCATCCACATAAGCAAGGAAATGAGAATTAATGTAAGCAGGCGGCGTTTTGCATTATGTGAGAGAAGAGGGAAGTGCTCTTCCAGTACAGACCCATGTAAGCTCTTGTGCAGCCCTTTCCAGAGCAGCAATTACAGGGGAACGTCACAGACAGGCACTTTATAGAACACAGACATAAACCAGCTGTTCTCTCAGGGCAGCTCCTCAGCCCAGACAGCACTTTCCTTCCCATCCCTGGGAAGTCCTTGGACCACTATTTCGGGCGGTCTGTAGACTCCAAGCCCTTCCATGCAGGACAGATGAGGCCCCAAAGTATTGGGGTGCATTACTCCAGTCTTTGGTCCCATTCTTGCATCCCCTTGTTAGGTTTTTGGTAGAGAGGGATCTTTTCTTCTCTCATGAGAGGGAAGGAACTTGTTTTGTCTTATGACATTTACCTCCTCTGGAAATTAAGGACTTCCTTTCTCTCTTAGCAATTTTGTTTTTCTCTTCCATTAATGCTTCTATGACTTATTGTAACAATTCTTGCCATCCATTTTTCTTATTTGTATTGGTATTAATTCCATTAATTTGATTTTAAGATGCTTCACTTTGCTCCCAAAGTTCTTCTAGTAGTGTATGGATTACCACCTTTATCATGCCAGCCATGAGAACCCCTTGCAAAACTTTCAAGTTAGCACTTCTGTGTTTCTTCTGGCCCTTACTTCAGGCCAGTGCCCCATAAGTATCTGCAAAGCTATTTTGGGGATGGGGGTGGTTGTCTTCCCTCAGATCCCTCCTTAAAATCCCCTTCTCTGTTGTAAGGCAATAAAACCAATGACTTGCTGGTGTGCTGACTTGGCTAGCTGTCAGCCTGGTCACAGCTATGCCATTTCTCTGTTACTTCTCTCTCTCTGTCTTCCTTCTCTCTCACCTCTGCCCACGTGTGAGCTTTCTAAGACAGGCACATTGATTTTGATTTCTTTTGAAGACAGTCAAGCCCAATGGGGGCTTGGTCCTTGACAAGGACCTCTTAGTTGCTTAGGCATGTACTTCTAACTGTTGCACCTAGTCTATGGAAATTTTTTCTCCAGTACCTGTTTCTCAGCCTTAAGACTTTTTTTTCCTCCCAGTATTTTTTTTTACCCCTAATTTAACAATTACCCATGTTCTCATTTATACAATTTTGGAAAACAGTCACAAGTTAAAAAAAATCTAATTATTTCACCAAAGTATGATGTGTGGGTTTGTTAAAAAAAAAAAAAAAAATCAAGTTTCTTGTTTGTTCTTGGTTTCTCATAATTTTAATTAGCAATGGTAACTTAATTAAAGTCATTGTGATTAGAATCTCTCTCATATGCACCATGCCATTTACTACATGTATTATTCCATTTGCTGTGGTAAAAACAAAGCCTAATTCCTGGGTGTGGAAAACATGCTGTAGACCTTAGAAACAGAGCTTGAATTTCTGAAGCTGGCTGGCAGTGCTTGAATAATCCAGCTGAATGAATTATCTCTTTCATTCTTGGGATGGCAGGTTTATCTCTCAAAAAACCTTCCTCTTGATTTTATGATCTTCTGCTCAGTAACAAGATAGCAATATTCTTCCCCTTCTCTTATCATTAATTGGATGTCATTCTATACTAATATATTTATAAGGTCCTGAATGCAACTTTTAAATGTTCATTGCTATTTAGTGAAACCTGTGTCAAGCAGCTCAAGGAACTGCTTTCTTAAAGAATGTGGGGTTTTAATGCAATTGGCTAAAAATGTGAAAAAAAGCTTGTGGCTAAAACATAACTACTAGAGATCAACAGTTTCATTCTTTGTAAAACTTTAAGGACCAGATCAACTCAGAAGTTCTTCACTAAAATTAGAGGCAATTCCAAATCGACATGTACGTAATGGAGAGCAGAAATCAATTCTTCAGTTAGAAACAACTGTGTTTCTAAAAAAAAAAAGTAGTAATAAACCAAAATATTTTCCTTTTTTTTTAAGAAAGGACCATGTTTCACTGAGGTCATGATATTTTCCTTAAACATGTGTGAAATGAAAATTTTTATTCAGTGAGTGCTGCTTCAGGCTCTGAACCCTGGAAAATCCCATATTTAACCTGAAGCACTTACATAAGAAAATCTCAGTAATAAAGCTTAGCTGCCTGATATCTCAGTACAAAAATGTAATTCTACATCTATTGCAAAGTATACAGCTGAATTTGGAGATAATTCTGGACAATATCAGACAATGCCAAAATGCTCATCAAGTGATGAGGACGGTGGATAATTATAAAATGACCTAAGTTCTATGAGATACCTTAGGTACTTTCCTAGGGGATGGCATTTGCTAAAGATTTCAATATGCATATGTATTTCCTCTTTTTTATCCTTTCAAGCCCTTAGGACAGTTTATAATCCTTTGGGTCGTCTTTTGTTTTGGTTTTTGCTCTCCTCTTGTCATGTCTCAGTTGAGTCAGCATGATAAGATAAACTATGGATGCATGCAATGCTGATTCCATTCTTTTATTCAAGATGGTCTTGCTTGCTTTGTACAATGTAAGTGAAACATCCTCTGCTTGACCTCCAAAGACCTTTCTGACATCTTGCACACTATTCCCTGATGTTGTATGCTCTCGATATTTAATAGTATCTGTTTCACTGCCTGGTACTATTTCCTTCTCTTTACTGATCTCCTTGTTCTATTTGCTTCTTCCTTCCTTTCTGGTTGTTACAGACCTCCTGTTTTCCTCTGGGAAAAAGCAGCTACTTGAGTTAGGTAATTAACTGATGCACACCAGATCAAAGGGCTGAAGATGGACCTGTAATCTGAAAGTTCATTCAACTGCAGTGTATAAATGACTCCTGGAAACTTCCTGGATCAAAACATTGAGAGAGTTGCCTCATGCTATTTTTTTATTATAGTCAGGCAGCTAATTGTACAGAATTCCAGATATTGACACAAATCACCCAAATGCTTGAGCAATGATGTGAAGATCACTCCAGCACAGCTTATGGGAGGGACAGTGTTGCATGGAATATATGACATTTTCTTTGTGAACTTTATGCCCATGGGAGAAATATGTTTAACAGCCACTTACCTTCTAACCAAGGCATTGACTCTTTAACTGAGGCCACTTCTCTCCTTCCTGCCCCAGGAACATGATGTGACAGTTTTGGGGCTGAAAATGATGGTCACAGCTGGATAACAGAATTTCAAAAGCTTGTGTGTACATGGGTGGTTTATTCCACTGAGCCCCCCCCAAAGAGCATGTATGTTGAAGTGCAGAGAAGGTTTTCAGGACAGTCCTCCAGGTGCAAAACCAGTCCAGTGGCATTTTCCATCATCATTCAATGTAGGTCTAATTGTGGTTTAGGTTAACAGAGGCTTCAGTCATGGACGAGACAACTGTAATAAAACCATACATCCTTTTTCTATCATCATCCCTGCAAAGCAGAGCTCTTCCCACCATTTCTTTCATTTTTAATGCAGCTTATCCATGTTTTTAGGCTATAAAATTCATCCTTGACTAATAATACTGATAGAGAAAAGACTATGTTTAATACACTTCTCTGGTTGAAATGTTAGACACTGGCATTCAGCTTCCAGGGAGAAATAAAACAAAACAGTATTGGAATTATTTGTGACAAAGCAGGAAATGGCTTGGGCATGCTTCCTTACTCTTGTCCTCAAACATGATTATGTTCTTCTGCTGATTGGATATTGACTTATTGGCATCAGGATTAGACTTTGCAATGAATAAATTACTAGGGGAAAAGTATATTGCTGTACAAGAATAATCATACTTATTGGATACTGCTTTCAGGGGGATGCTCAAGCTGTATTAGTGGTGGTTCCTGGCTCTTGCAATTCAATGTCATAAGACAAGAGTACTGTCCCTCTGATTTTTCATGTTCTGCACTGTTACTGCTATGTTCTTGTTAGTGCAAAGCTACTGGAAAAGTTATAGCCCCATGTGAAGCACTCACTAAAATTATTGGTATAGGGATAAGTAATTTGGGGAAGAGATACAGGGATTTGGGGAAGAAGGTGAAAGAAGATGGCATAGAAAGTGGACATAAATTGAAAATTTCTTTTAATAGTGCAACATTTCTGCTCAGGTGTGCTCCTGAGGTACCGGCATCCCAAAGTTACCATATGCATAAGATAACCTGTGTGTAAGGAAGCTTACTCCTACCGCTATCCCTGGGAGCAGTTGGGCTCAGCCACACGTGACTAGGAAAAGAGACTAGGGAAATACCCGACGGCTCCGTGGGCTGAAGCCTGCCGCAATACCTCCCCACCACTCATCTCTGACAGTTGTAGGAATAACTATTTTGTCCCTTAGAGAAGACTCTGGGAAGGGTGCTGGAGGGTTGGATGCTTTCAGGCGGCTTTGCCCTGCAGCTTCACTCGAGGCAGGGCAGTTTGAGCAGCTGAGTGGAGTCCGCCTTCGAGGGACACCTCAAGCCGGGCAGGCAAGCTCGGGCACGCAGCACCACGGACTCTGGCTCGGAAGACTGTGTGTGGGCGGTAGGGCGTCTTGGCTTAAACCCAGGTGAAAACCCACGTTCATTTTTGCAATGAGAACTGTCAGGATGGACGTTTGGCAAGGGGAAGCAGCCCCGCTGAGGGCAGCGGCGAGGAAGGAATTGCACATGCGGTCTGTATTTTGCAGTAACCAAGTGGCAGCAGGTACCCTGTGAAGTTCACAGCTGCTGCCTCTCAATCTTGCCTGGTGCCCTGTGGTCCTGCTCCGGGGCTCTTCTTCCTACGCGTAGTGCCGGCCCCTCTGGGTGTGCAGGGGGCTCCCTTCATGCAGGCACACGGAGGGAGAAAGGAGCCACCCCCAGTACGAGGTAGCAGCATCGTGCTACGGCCTGCATCACAGATAATGTTTTCCGAGAGGGAGTTGGGCCCATGAGCCCAGCTACCCATCGCCTGCCTTGGGAGAGAGCAGGCTATCAGCTCCACTGATTTTAATCATGAAGGAAAGAGCCCCTTAAATATTCTTCTTCTGCTGTGCCCTAGAGCCCTTGTGGAGAGGCCAGAAATATCATCTGGCCCTCAACACTTGCCCAAGCAAATTGAATCTATTTATTACTGCCAACATGTGTACTTTCTGCTTTGTTTACATTTGGAGAATTGTGGTCTTAGACAAATTGTCATTGCTTCCAAGTAAAATACTCTGTTCCTTGTTATTGCTTTCAAACTTCAAAGATAGACTGAGGGGCTGAAAGTGTCAATATGTTATTAATTCTACAGTGGCAAGTTCCTGGCACCAGTCATTCAGATGAAGAGCTGTGATAAAGTGAAGCAGTCTAAAATAACAGCAAGTTCAAGGTAGATATAGCACCTCATTCACAGTAACTTCAGGCAAAATACTGAGATGAAATTGGTGAATTTTGATTGATTGTTTGTTAATCACACCAGTGGACCGAGTTGACAAAATCACCTGCCCTTGCAAGATAATGTTGCAGCCATTCGTTTCCACCCTGTCATTCGTGCAAGTTGTGCAAGAAATAGCTTTTAAAAAATGAATTAAAACTGATGCAAGCAGCAGGTAGTGCAGATGCAGCTCATGTGAATTCCAGCAATACCCATTTTGCAGGGGCAAGGGAGGCAAATGCACTTTCATTTTTTTCCCCCAATCATATTTGATGAGGATGAACTATGTTAGAGTATGATTATAGACAGAAAAGTAGCTCTGAGGGAAGGGTATCACCTTGTCTTGCATATCAGCCCCCCAGAGTGGTGAACTATATCTGCTCATGTCCATGGAAGAAAGAAAGATACTCTTGCCATTGTCCCAGTGAAGGAGCAGGCTTCAAAGACAGGCTCTGTAAGTCCTTCCTCATATCTTACACTGAAGTCTTTTTACATATACTGGCATTTCAGCACCTCTTTTCACACAAACTTAGTGTGAAAAGTCTACGATGCAGAGCCTCGCTGAAGCAAGGTGATTTTTCTGATTTTTCCGTCTTTCACTTCGGCTAGAATGAGCTTCCAGTTCATTACAGCAGTCCCTGAGTCCTCTTTCATGAGCAGCCGAGCCTCTCTGGTGCTTTGCTACTGTCCGGAGGAGCTTTGCTCCTGCTCCGTCCTGTCCTTTTCCCACAGCTTCACCACCTACCCATTTCTTGCACTGGCTGTTCTGCTTTTTGACACTCCTACGAGCCTATTTAATCCACGGAAATGGCAGAGGACCCCAGGCTTTCCTGCACGGAGTAGTTTTGTGCCCTTTTGATGTTGACACACAGCGCTTGCTCTCGTTGGGCAGGCGGCGCTGAGGAAGGAGGCGGCCGGAGGAGCGCGGGAGATGTTGCCCGCCGTCCATCGTGCCTCCCACAGCGATGGGCCGGACCCCTGCCTGAAACGGTTCCCGTCTCCTCCTCCGAACAGCGGCAAATACGAGGAATAACTCTTTGTACGTGTATTCGAGGAAGAGCGCCGGGCTGCCGGCGGCTCTCCAGCCGCGGAGGGAACCCCGTGTGATGCTGAGGAGGGTGAGGGTGAAGCGTGCGGGTGGCAGCCGGGAAGGTGGCGGGCGGAGGGCAGCCCGCTCCTCTGCAAAGCATCGCTGAGGGCAAGCAGAGATCCTGCGCAAGAGGCGGTCCTGAGAATAGCTGGGTTTGTGTTGGGAGTCCATGTTGAGTTTGCAGTACTGGCAGCACAAAAAGTGTACTTTGGGTTGCAAATGGCTGCATTTTATATGTAAATTACCCCAAAAGATAAATGTGGAACCCCACAAAGTCGCTTTTAGTTAACGTCAGAATGTAATCTGATTTTAATGAATACAGCTTAAACTTTTAAAGAGCTTTCACTTAATTGGAAAAATGTTTATTTGCTGCATTCATCTTTTTTTTTTCCTAATGAATATTTGAGATGCATTTGGAATATATAGCATAACACCAATAAAAATTTTACTAGCAATATGTCTGGGTCTGTGTGTGTTTGAATAAGTTTACTTTCCTATTTTTATACTAGATTGTAATGCAGGAACTCTATTATCCATCTTGCAGCCTGCAAAATAAGCAACAATTAAATGACTCGCTGGGACTAATTAAAAATTATTCTTGCTGTTCACTCCTTACTTTCACATAGAGCAACTTGGAAGTTGTACACCAAAATCTTAGACATGCTTCTTGTCCTTCTATACCTTCCACCTGATCTGTGAAAATTGCCTGCTCACTGCAGATACATTTAGGTGGGAAAATTTTCCTCCTCTTTACAAGACCGTTAGGCCAGTGTGCGTCTCTTCACAGAGGGAGATAGTCCTCTCCCACTCCAGTAGAGCAGAAACTCAGCTCAGCTTTCCAGAAGGTGAGTGCAAGGCCCAGGACTTTGGCTGTGGAAGGGGGCTGGGGGCAGTGGAAACTGCTTTTTATGAACAAATGGAGCTGAGTGGGTCAGGGTGGTTTGCAACTAGTTGAGAGGGCAGAAGTGCAAAGGGCAGGAGATTGTAGCAGAGAACGGTATTTGGGTAGGTACTGCTCAGGCTAGGGCTTTGGTAATGGCAGAGGATTTTGTTTTGGAACAATCAGTCATAGACAAAAGGATGCACTAAGGTTTTTGTATGGCTGTGGTTCTAATTGAAATGGCAGGACATGAAAATACAGAGGTTGAGCATATTCTTATTCTCTCTTCACCATCCTCCCTTGCTTCCCCCCCCACACCCCGGTAGTATTTTTCAATGAATTCCTCAGTATGAAAAAAATGCTTTTCTTCTCAGGCTTTACGAAAGCCTCTAGAATTAAACCACAAAGTGTTAGAGCTCTGTGATATGTCAGGTTCATGTTGAAATAAGGCTTTATTTTTGCACATAAAGGAGGGGCTATCAGTCTCCAGATCAAAAGACCTTGTTATCCATTCATTCCACCCAGTTTGGGTTTTATGAGGTTTCTAATTTTTTTTGTAGTAAGAATGACATAATAAAACAATCATGAAAATGATTTGAATCAAACTTACACCATTGGAAAGAGATAGAGGCATAGGAGGTTGTTTCAGTTTAATTTAGTTCTAATTTTAGCAGGAATAATTGAAGTGTTCTTTTATCCAGATCTCTATTATCACTGAGGTTTTAAATGAATATATTTACTGTCTACATCTGTCAGTCAAATTCTATTTTTTTTAAATTCAGAAATATTGTGGATTTATGGTAGTCTCTAAATTCCTATGGACAAGTAAGCTATGATTAGGTAGGCAAGAAATCACCTCCCTGCTAGATGAAATCATCTTTCATGTTAATTACAGAAAATAACACCTACTGCTACAATAAAGATCAAAATTTCAAAAAGAAAAGATGAATATCTTTACTCATTAATAAATTGAAATGTATATGACTGCTAGTTTAGAAACAGCTTGCCCCAGCAAGCTCTCTCAGGGACTATTCCGGCTGCCTGAAGCCACCACTGAGATCTCTGACAATAGATGCACTGACTCAGAGACACTGCGTTTATCGAACTGTGGACCTGTACAACGAATTGTATGAAACATGGGGGGGGAAATGTTTTGCAACCCCTCACTCCCCCAGATGGTCAATCAGTCCTGACTACTATTTCTTAGGGTGTAATGAAGTCTTAAGTCATAGCCTATATACACCTCTAACCTCTGCCTTTCCATATTTTTGCTAAATGCATATTACCCATGTGTACTAAATGCATGTTATATGAGTCTTTTTAATCATTAACTGGGATGTATCCTTTCTAATTTTTTTTTCCTATAAGCTTCTAACATCTTTCAGGAGCAAAGTAGAACACAGAATTGTGTAAACAGCAGAAACTGCTAATTTATCTGGGAAAGGATAGCAATTAGGAGCCACCATGCATTTTGGTCTAAATCTCCATAGATTTGTTGACTAGAAATGAAACCTTTCGAAAATTTGTATCTGTTCTTCAGGTTTCTCCATTTCTGAATGTTCAGCTTAGAGGCATGCGAAGGTTGAAGAGATAATGCGAGTTAAGGTCATATAAACCTGTTTTAATATGTCCTTCGCAGACCACATTTGATGAAGTATCTTGAACAAGCACATCTCAAATGTAGCGACTTCCGACTGGTTGGACATTGCAGACTGGGAAAATTAAAACGTGTTGAACCTCTCCCACTGCTGAAATAGTACCGAATAGCACGTGCAAAGGTGAGATCTGGCAGAGGCCCTGTGTTTTTCTGGTAAGCAGAGAGGTTTTCATCTTATCTGGGATTTTTTTGTCTTTAAAGAGCAACACGTGGCTCTTGAAGCCAGAAGCGTAAGAAAAATTAGAACACGGAATTGTATGAATAGCAGAAACTGCTAATTTATCTGGGAAATGATCGTGATTAGGAGCCACCACACAAAAGCACAAGACATGATCAAGTAGCAATATGTGAACTCAAGCAGGCATTTTAATCTCTCTAAAGCATGCTATGAATGAGTTTCCTTGTGAACTTATCAGTTGGAGTTTTATATCCTTTGTATCATATTTAATTATAAAATAAATAGGTGTTTCTTATTGCTGATAAACTGTTGAAACAACATACCCAAATGGATGGAGAGGTTGAAGTATCTTTTTCCTGTAGAAGTCAGTAGCATTTGGGTGCTTTTTGAAGATCCAAATGTTATAACATGATATTAGCAATTTCTTACTTCTTTTTTATTTGACCTCAAAATAGCATAAACATAAGATGTTGACTAAACATGTTTGGTAACAGCATTACCTG
>JAVJGG010000062.1:5540258-5551223 GCA_035590195.1 Aviceda cuculoides
CTCCACGACCCAGCTCAAGGGGCTGAACCAGCTGGGGAAAAAAGCCACATTTCTCTGATCTGATTCATCGCATGCCTGTATAAGTGGCAAAACTGGGAAGAGCATGTAGGGATTGAAATTAACGGCCAAGGGGAATGAAGAGAGGGGAGGACTGCTGCTTTTGGCAGCTGAGGTGATGAAGGTGTTTGCTGAGGACTGTAGTTTCATGCTATGCTTAACCCAGTGAAACTGCAGGCTGCCAGCAAAGGCTAGTCCTGCTCCTTCTCCATCCCTAGTGATCATGAGCCAAGTCTGTGGATAGCCAACCAACCAAAACAGAATTTCTCTGTTGGATCTGCTCACTAAGCAGACTCATCTCGTAGCCTTCTCCTTGCTATACCAAATGCAGGTGGGAGGAGGGACTTTACTATCAAGGTGAGTGATGTGGAGAGGAAAAGTGATAGCCTCTTGTTGACAGCCTGCTTGTGTACTGAACTAGGCAGACAGCAAATGTCAGTCCTCATTCCTTGCTTTACACTAGCTGCTGAAGCTGGGAATTTCACTTGTCTACAGGAGTGAGGCTCCATAGGATTTTTATTGGCATTTGTTTCTCTGACTTCCTGGACTTCTTAAAAAATTTCCATCTTGGAGCTATAAAATATTTTCTGAAGAGCTGTAGGCTGCTTATTTTGGCTTTTCCAAGGCTTTAAATATCAATAGTACTGTTATAAATTGTAGCCACCAACATAGGCCTCCATAAGCTAGCATAAGTTACTGAATGCACGATAAAGATGATCCCTGCTCTCAGAATCTTGCAATTTAACTAAGGACTGAAAAGGAGGCTTTATTCTCCTTATTAAAGGTGAATTGAATCTTAGTGAAATGAAACAGGAAATCTTCCTTTTGCAAAGGTGATGCAAATGTCTGATTTTTATTGAGCAAGTCCACGATGAGGGGAAAGTTTTCAAAGTCACATGGAGGAGAACAAAGAGAGGAAATCAGATTTTCTGACTCTCAGCCCTGCATCTTAACCAGTCATTCTGGTCATCTTTCTTGTCTATATACTTAAAAAATGAATTGAATTACTTAATTAAAAGAAGGCAGGACTGCTTAGTTAGTGCCAGAGAAATTGATTAAATACCTTATGCTGATAGAAAGGTCCATTGGTTACTATTAAACAAAACGGTCCGGATGCAGCCTCAAGCTCAAAAAGCCACTAAACTAATGCCAGGAGCTGCTAAAGGAGAATTTCTGTACTTGTTTTGTTTCCTGCATTCCTTCTCCAGGTATATGCTAGAGACATTTATCCCCCCAAAAGCCTTAAAGCTGTCCCTAATTAAGAGAACAGAAAGAAGAAGGTAAATCTGGAGGGGAAAAAAACAACTATTAAAACTCTCCAGATGACCCTCAAGACAAATGGGATTGGAATGAGGGTGGCTACTGGAATCAGGATACTGGGCTAAATTGTCTTTTGCTTGGGAGAAGAGTATGGTATGTTGTCTAGTCTTAAAGTTTTAAATCAGAAAACTTTCATGATGTTGATCAAGGAGCTGTAGAAGGCCCTATGGATTTGCAGAGGCAGGTAAGCTCAGCTTGCCTGACCTTTAGCAGAAGGGCACCTATTTTGTCTGTTAACATTTGCATGCAGAAACTGTCAATCTCTATCAACTGTTGAAGATTTAGTGCTGACACCTGTAGGCCAGTATATGGTTAAAAAGTGGGTGGTTCCTGGGTGGCAGGAGGAAAGGAAGAAAACACGTCTGACTTTGGGATTTTTCTCATATCAGTCCTTTCAGAACATTGACGTCTGCATTTCCGTTTCTTCCTGAAACACCAAACTTGCCAGAATGATGAGCTCCAGCATGAAAAGTGTTTTACGAATGTTTCCTGGTTTCATTTATCCATTATTTCCTTTTCCTTTGCCTCTTGCTGCATAGGTTGTCTGTACCAGTGCCCTAAGTGACAACTGGTGGTAGTAATGAGGCTGCAGACTTCTCCCTAATTGAACCTTGTCAGTCCTTCTCATTAAGCCTGCAGGATGTGTGCTGGCTCATTAATCTAAACTACCTGTGTAATTTCTTCTCAGTTTCCCACCTCACCCTCAGCTGGCATTTGTGCCGATAACGAATACCCTGTCTTACACACCATGTGCAGGAACGAGCTGCTAATTGCCGCTGCTGCTTTTAGCCGGGGTAGGACCACCTTGCAGCTCCTCAGTCAGCAGGAGGAAGGCGAAGGACTGGGAGTTGGTGGTCTCCCGTGCTCTCAATTCTAGGCAAGACCTGGCATGCCCATGTTGGTCATCCAGCACGGAGAACGGAGGAGCCCGACAGCCAAGTCGCTCTGTTTGGAGCCTGCGTGGTGCGTCTAGGCCATCTGCTATTGCAGTAGAGGGAGGGCACCTCTTTGGAAAAGCCGGTGTGCTAGGTAGGGGCAGGAGACCGTAAGCATGATGTCTACCTCCATGCTGTCTGCGGCCTCCCTCTCGAAGACGGGCAGCTGGGATTGCGAGAGCCTGGCATCCACTGAAGGTAAGCGAGCCTCTCTGGTCAGGGCTGCAAAGGTTTTCTGCTTCATTGTAACTCTAGTAACTCTCTAATGACTAATGCACTGACGTGTTCTGTGTTTATGACCTGAAAGTTGCTCTTGCTGCTGTAAGTTAACGCCACCGCGTGTGCCCACGTGCTTGCGCTAACCCCAGGAGGACTGTGGCGGGTTCCGCTTTAGCTGCGTGCGTGCAGCTGCAAATATATAGGGTGCACAGCATGCTCGCGGGCTGCTGCGGGGATACTCGGTGAGTTTCTGTGACGGGTAGAGCTAAAGCTGTCTGCAGAGTTTTCTTAATGCTCGCTCCCGCATCCTTCCTGGCTTCGTGGTTTTTTTTTTTTCTTCTTTCCTGAAGAATCACTGGAAATACCTATATGCTCTTTGCTGGGTTATTGCAACACTTTTCCCTTTTTATTTTAATCTGTAGCTAGTGCTGGCAGAGACGGTTTGTATGATTCGTTATTGGAAGTCTGCTGCTCTTTGTTAGTGCTGCAGACTGCTTTTTTTTTTTTCTTTCTGTAAATACAGATAGCATTTATCCAACTTTATGTGACACTAATGTTTTGATTTGTAAGAAGCAGCTCATAAATCAGAAATACTGTGCATTGTGAAACAGTTGCAAATGCACAACATTTTCAAAGATACTTCATAATAGAATGTATTTTTCTGTGGAGTTTTAGTATATTTTGTGCCTCATTTGTACAGAATATTTGAAAAACATTTAAATGTAAGTTAGAACAATAAAACTCATTGCAAGAGGTTAATAAACCATGGTTATGCAGCTGTACAAAAGATCATACTTGCTTCCAACCAGTTTGCGCAGTCAAGTTCTTTTGGATGTGGGATAATCTAAAGCTTCAGGAATAAGAGAATTATCATCACAATGCAAATGTGTATTAAGAAAAAAGAATTTTGACATTATATAACCTGGGACCTTCTGTCTACAAATTTCTGCGTAACAATTAAGACGAAAAAGTGTCATTTAAGCTTGAAAATGCTGCACCTTTAAGGTAACATTTTGCTTTACATTGTCAAAGATGACTGCAGACAGTGTGCCAACGCACCTTCAAGGTGCAGCGGTAGTATGCTGAAATTTGACAGGTTGAAGTTTTGAATTGAATTATAGTGACAATTTTGGCCCTTTATATCTCCCTTTAAGGCAGCAAGCCAGAAAACAGTATCCTGTTAATAATAAATCTGTGCATTGGCATAGTGTATATGCCTGAGAGGAAGGGAAAAGGGCTGAAATGTCTTAAATGAGTATGAAATGAACTAGCAGAAACTGGTTGCTTAATAGATGTGGTTTTTAAACTACAGGTCAAAGATAACCATCCTGAAAACCTTAAGGATACTTCAGAGTAGTCTTGTTTAAGATGATAGGCTGCCTATTAGGGGTGGTGGTATGAGCAGTGTCAGTACATGAATTATCTGTTACCTAGGCTCCTGCCTTTCAAAGGATACAGTCAGCTGAAGGTCTCATTTTGTTGGCGTGTAGAAAAATCAGATACTAGGGAAGTTGTTTTTCATTGGGGGCTTTTTTCTGTACAGAAAACCTTTGCAGGACCAGTGAGGAGGGCTGACCATGTCTGGGGACTGTGATTGGTCACAAAAGAAAAACAGAATTCAGTAAATGTTGCAGAAATCTCATGGCTGAGTAAAAACTTCTAAGCTGTTGAAAGAATAGCGAGCTTGGAGATTTTTCAGGGCTTTTATTAGGTTGTTTGTTTGTTTTATTGGCTTTTAGGTTTTTGGTCCTTTAGAATATATTCAATTTATGCCTTTCTATATTTTTTTTTCTTAAACTGAGACTTGGAAATTTCCTTTTTAAGTGGAAGTTTAGGGTTGTCTTCAAGCTATTTGTATTTTTATAATTAGAGGTAGCAGATAGTATTAGAAACAAAATAGTAGTCAGTGTCACTCAAATCATGTTTTCTAGCTTACTCCCAGCTCTGTTTATTTGATTAGACCTCCTAGCATCTGTTTTGCATTGGGCCTGAAACACTTGAGATGGCTTTTGTTCCACAACAAGTAAACTGTGTGCGTGGAGAGCTGGTTGGCAACAGGATCCTAGAGATCCAGGTGCAGGGGGAAGTTTACGAAGGCAGCAAATGTGGCTTAGGGAAATGCCCTTGTCATGTACTTTTAAGAAGGCACGTTATCTGATAACTTTCAGCTGTAAATCCCTAGGCCAGCCCAAGCTTTGGAGAGGCTGCTCGGACTTGTGTGAGGTGTCACACTGCCAGCCAGGAGCATTGGGAAGAGGAGGTTCATGCTCCGCTTCTCATCAAGGCTTTCTGGGGCTGAAGGACAGGTGGGATGGTGGGGACAAAAGTGAAAAGTACGGGGCTACGAGCAGCTGGATGCAAACTAACTTAAAAGTGTATCATGCTAGTCATAAAAAGCTCTACTTCCTATTGTAGATTGTGCTTTTAACCTAGTTTCCCCATGTAAACCTATGTGCTTAGTTCCAATGTGATGCAGACGTGATCAGAAATTTCACAAGGCCATCTGCTTGGATTTCACTCTAGAGTATCGCCCATGTGATAATTGGTGTTTTTATTAAGCTTTCTAGTAAGCTTTATTCTTCCTAAAGATAAAGCAGCCCTGAAAGAACAGCAGGTAGACTTTGTGTGTTGTAAAGTTGCCTGTCTTAGCAGGGAGTTTCCTTCTATTCTGGTGGAGTGGCAATTTTGCCATGCTCTAAATAGCTTTTTATTATCACTTAATACCTGTATATGCAACAGTGTGAAAACTGGGCTTATTTTTATGCTTTTTATTGGTGTTAAAAACTTGTTCTGTTTATATGAATTGTGTTATGCTGAACATGTAATATACTTGAGGTCAATCTTGGCAGTATTATGGGTTTTTTCCCCTTTTCTTGCCCCTACTGAATTTGAAGGAAGAAACTTTAGGTTCTTTAAAATCTGTAACAGTGAATGTTTGCTGGGTGGCTAAGGATATATCTGCTTGTTTTCTCTAAGTGTAGAGAACATATATATGTAGAAAGGCAGAAAGAAAATGGAAAAATTCTCTTCAAAAGCTTTATTCTTAAGCTAAGAGACAAAAAGTTTAAAGATGGTCTTTTTTTTTTTCTTCCTAGGAGATATTCTTTGTTTAAATACTTCTTAGTGCAGTCTTTCCTCTCCTCTACTGCCCATGAGAGTGCAAGAAAAACTGCAATAAAAGTGGCTTTAGAGCATTGCAGTTCTGAGGTCCCTGAATGAAATCCAGGTTTGCTCCCGCGGGTCCCTAAGACCTCAGGTGAACGGGTCCAGGAGGATCATCTGTATTGCGATTTCAGTCGGGTATGCCAATGTTGCCACAAAACGAAAGCCATCCGTAGGCAGAATTCCGGTTGCTTTCCGCACACGTCGGTGCTCGTCAGGGGACAGAGGCCGTTGGTGGAATTGGCTCAGCCGCTCCCGACGCAGCGACCTGGATGCTGTTCAGCCCTCCCGCTTTCTCTCCAGGCCTCTCGCTCAAAGGAGAGAACTCGAGTGAACCACCCCAAAATACTGGCTGTGCTGCATCAGGCTGTTGTGTTCGGGAGTAAAAGCCAGGGATACCCCGGCTCGGTTGGAAGTGGCTCCGTGGTGATCCCTGTGGGTTTCACCTCGCCCGTGCCTGGGTCGCAGGGAAGGGTGCTAGATGGAAGAGGTCCCTCTTTGGGTTCTCTTGTCTCTTGTTTTTGTTGGAGACCCCGTGGCCCAGCTTTTGTCTGGGCTGGGGAAGTAATTTCTGGGCTTAACATGAGCTTCTCGCACAAACTTTGCTCTTTTCTTATGTGATTTAAGGCTAATATGTTTTCTTATATTTTGCATTATAGACTAGACATGGTAGAGAATTTCCAAGCAGGACTTGTTATTATGGGTTTGATTTCACAGTTTAATGTGTGATTTTTGTGTGTCTCTGGTCACTAGCTGAAGAACTGTACATGAGTAAATTTCACTTTTTTTTTTTAATTTTTCTAATACCATTCCTTTCTGATGATAAACACAGTATGTGTGATTTCTGGTCATTCAACCACCACAACTCATCAGATAATCTTTATACGTACTAGTAGCTGATGAGACGGGTATTTCACAGACAATTTCATGGCTCTATCCAACACAAGAATTAATCATCTTCAAACAACAAAAATCACTTGGACAATTTCAACACTGAAGAAAGGCGGTAGTGGCTGCTGAACTGGTTAAAGAAAGGACGAATTGATTTTTGGTGGATGTGGGTGCAGTGTTGAAACTGTCACTTATACTGTGATAAGAAGGACTCAGACCTTGCAAAATCAAAATCCCAGAAAGAATGCTTAAATACAGTGTTTACAGTAAACAGTTTCAGGAAAGACACATGCATACCTTACTGTACATAATATCTGTATGAATTAGCTGCTGATGTGTGGTACAAATGTAAATAATTTTAGGCATCATAAATGGGAATACCGCTTTTCCAACCTTTTCTGTTAGAAGACAGTTACATTGCATTATCATCTCTTAAGTTGCTTGAAACTTTCCTGAATATTAAATTTTTGGGTAGAAATCTTCGATGGCTCATATATGTCTCAAAAGGTCTTTGAGGGAAAGAGGATTATATGAAAAGTATAGCAAAAGCATCTCTACCGTTTCTCAGAGCAAGTCTATGAAAAGTGAATTGTTTTGCCCGTGTTAGACTCCCATAGGAACATTGCTGAGAAGCTTGAGCATCGCTGTTCTCTGAGTGAAGTGCTTATTGACATTTCTGTCAAGTCGTATATCTTTCTGCCATTTTGTGAGTGGGGTTTTTTTTGGAGGTGTGGGTGTCATTTTTAACAGTAGCTCAGATCCGATTATAAACCTCTGGAATCTGTTTTCACAGTTACTTACTTACAATATTACAGCTGGCTGAAACTTGGCATGCCTGTTTTCAATGAAATGCCAACACTGAATTTTTCTCTTTTGAATGAGGATGAAAACAAACATTAATTTGTCCATAAAACTGATTTTTCAAAAAACACTATTTCAGTTTCATTGAAGCACTGTTTTAAGGAAATTAAAACATTGTATTCTGCTTTTGACTCCTCTAATTGTTTCATGTAATAAGAAATAATGTTCCAAATGATACGTCTTTGAATGAAGCATGGTTTTTTATAATGAAAAAATAAGCTCAAAACATCAATTTTTGTTGTTCTGATTCTTTAATTGAAATCCTGGAAAGAAATTCTCAAAATTTCAGCTTCATCAGAATGGCCGTTTCCACCATTGCTTCTGAACCCAATTGAGTCTTGTTAGTGTTCAGAAAGCAATTTAAAATTTCCGTATCACGCAGCAGCTTCCATGCCAGGGCAGTGCGGACTCAATGAGACCTCTCTGTAGCTGCTTCTGGGTATGGTCAGGGACAGAAACCGAGACCACAGCCCGTCCTTTGGTCCTCCCTCACCTCCGTCCCCCGTTATCTCTGCCTGGGCAGCAGGAGAGAATGTAGTTGTTGTTGGGAGGGTGTAGACGACTTTGCACTGGGAGAGCTGGAAATGGAAAAGGAGTGTCTGAGGTTAAAGTGCAGGGTAGACTGACTGGAAATTAAAGAAGAGATAGTTGGGTGAGATGGAGATGAGCTGTGCCGCAATGTCAGTGGGCACCCTGGGTTTGGCCACCATCCCGCCGTCAGCAAGAATTACAGATGCCCCTGAGAGCGAGCGTGTTGCTTCCCTTTTGTGGCTCTCGGGAGGGCTATTTTGGCCAAGTCAACATGTAGAGTATGGTCAAGTGGATCTAGCTATTGTCTCTGCTCATATTCTGCCTTGGGGGAGGTAAATAAGGAGCAGATATTTCACTATTTGCAGGAAACGGGGAGGTGCATGGAAACTACACAGCAGTGAAATTTCAAGCCAATGAAAAGCGAGCCTGCCCTATGTAATATGGTGTAGAATTTGTTGCCAGAGGATATTTTAAAGGCCAAAACTATGAAGGATTTGAAAGGGACTAAAGCAATTTAATAGGAATGGAGGATCTCAATACAGTCTTTGGCTCAAAAAAAATCCTGAAGCTACAAGTTATTTGAAGCTGTAGGGCTCCCAAGGAAACAATAATTCACCAGATGTTCTGCTGCTGTTTAGCTCCTGAAATTGCTAGTACTGCTGAAGTCAGAGTGCCGAGTTTGATGCATCTTTGACGTTGTCAGAAATGGCTGGTCTTAGTTTTGTGCAATGGATTACTTTTTTCTCTATGCATGTTTTTAAGGACCTGAAAAGGTTAAATAAAAAAAAAGGCATTAAGAATATTAAGTCAGCAAGCTGATGTTGCCATAAGTAATGGAAAGACATACTTGGAACTGCCTGTATAGAGTGAATTGTCTCATCCATGTTCTGCTTATGGACAGGGTCGGAAGAAATAACATGGGTTCCCAAAATATCATAATACTTGCACATGAGAGATGCTAATTAAAAGCAAAAGCTTGTCTTTGTAACATAGCTTTGTTGTTCTCTGATTTTCTTTCTTTTTTTTTTTTTAATTTATTTTAAAAGGTGCAGAAGCATGTGAAAAATTCAGATGAATTTTCCTCTTCAGACAGTTTCAAAGCTCAAATTCCAGTATTGCAAGCGTGGACCTTTGCCATTTCATCTATAGTATGTACTGACAAAAGCAAATTGAAATTAAGGACAATGGTTTTGTTTGTGAGCTCCAGACTCTCTCTTAGCCTGACACAGAGTCAAGGAAACTTGCCCAGTGCTCTTGTACCCTTGCCCTAGCAGCTGAAGAGAGATGCCGGTGTAGGGGGTCTTTCCGAGGAACCCTGAGGGATGAGAGCTGTGAGAATTGTCTTCTGCCATTGAAGCTACGGGTTAATGACTCTGTGGTCCTCCCAGTATCAAAGGTGATAACAGGAGGGTGCTTACAACCAGTTTAGTGGGAGCCTTAGCACAGTTGCCTTCACTTCTTCTTTGGTCACCATTAATACTCTCTTCATTGCAGAAAGTGGTGGGGGTTTTTTTATTATTTTTTTTTTTTCTCCTAGAGATGTTTCTTTCTTAGCTACACAGGAATAGAGTTTAATCAGGTGGAGACAGCTGCCTGTCGAATTTCAGAGCTTTGTTGTGGGCCACTGAGATGTTAGTGCCTCTCTGGAGAGGTCACAAGGATCCTTTTGAAAAGAATGTGTTTGACAGCCCAGATGCAGGGGCAGTATTCCTCTTGTTCTGCAGATTTCAGTTCCACAGGACTTCTGGTTTCGATCATTTTTAAAAAATGAAAGTGTCTGTGTTTTACACGCTTGAAATGAGTAGTGGTTACAACTGGATTGCTGGGGCTTTTTAAAAGTGGGTTTTCTTTTAATTTGTTCCTCAATTTTGCTACTATTAAGTTCATAATTTTTTCAGTAAGGTTGATAGTATGAGTCACTATGTATTCCAGAGTGCTCTTAGAACTAGTGTTTAACTTCTATCTCAAAACTTTCATCAGGAATGTTTGAATATGGGGTATTTGATAAAAGCAAAACTACTCTTTTGTTTTCTCAAAATGACATTTGCATTTACCTTCCCTTCCTCAAGGCATTTGCTATCCAAATGCTGAAAGAAAAAGAGATTTTTTTGCTGTTATATAAACATGGCTTTGTTTTGCCAAATTCATCCTTTCTTCTAGAAGAAACCCACAGGAGAGATTTAGGGAGACAGTAGCATCCCTGTGATTGGCTTTAAACTTTCTGCAGTGTATGTGGTGAGCGACACGGGAGCATCGACGGTGCGGTCCCACAGCCCTGCTTGCCTGAAGGACTCTCGGACGAGGGATTCCCTGGGTCCCTGGAGGCTTTGAAGAAGAGAGTAGTGACATCTGCAGAGGCCACTGCCTTTTTGAGCTGCAGCCTGGTCTTTCTTTTCCACCTTAGCTACCTCGCTCTTCAAATATATATTGTGTTGTCGCCCAGATCCCTTGATAAAAGCCCGAGGAGGGATTCAGTGACCGTTCCTGGAGGGATATGAGCAGTGGCAGTCACTGCCTGTATTCTGCAAACTACAGAAACCAGGCCAATTGCTGGTTCGCCTTCCCCCAAAGTTGCTGAAAGTAATTTAGGAGAAACAGAAGTAAAAATTATGTGCAAGACAGAAATAAAGCTTGCTGGAATATAATCCAAAATCCTCAATCTCATTAGTATTGAGAGGCAAGGTATAGCCACAAATCAGTTATCTAAATGAGGCTAATAATAAAATTTAGCAAGGATGTCTGATTTAACCCCAGCCAGCAACTCAGCCCCACACAGCTGCTCACTCACTTCCCCCACAGAGGGATGGGGGAGAGAATCGGAAGGGTAAAAGTGAGAAAACTCGTGGGTTGAGATAAAGGCAGCTGAACAGGTAAAGCAAAAGCTGCCCACGCAAGCAAAGCAAACCAAGGCACCCCCCCTTCCCGTGGGCAGGCAGGAGTCCAGCCATCTCCAGGACAGCCGGGCTCCATCCCGCACAGCGGTCACTTG
>JAVJGG010000062.1:5551323-5562893 GCA_035590195.1 Aviceda cuculoides
CAGAGCCTCCCTACCCTCCAGCAGATCCACCCTGCCTCCCAACTTGGTGTCATCTGCAAACTTGCTGAGGGTGCACTGGATCCCCTCGTCCAGATCACTGATAAGAGCTTTGCCAGTTCTGTTTAATATCTTTATTTGTGTCAAGGTAAAATTTACCAACAAGTCAGGTTATTTGAGGGAGACTTTTTCTTTAAAGTTTCAGTAATGTTTCTCCAAATTTAACAACCAAGAAAAAATTGGCATTTATTCCAGTGGTAGCTTGGTATAGAATGGTAGATTGCACTTTCATATTAAAGTAATGGTTGCAGTAATTTCTTCCTCCCTTCCCCACTTCCTCCCTTACATGTATGTAACTGAATGATGTTCCTTCTGTGCCCTCCAGAGCTTTCCAAGGGAGAAGAGCTCAGATATGGACTAATTTTACAAGAAATATTGCACCCTCCATCTGAAATAGTGTTTCATAACTTGAAAGAATGACAAGCCTCTTAAGTCTATTTTTCTAAAAGGTTTAAGTTGGGTAGCTTTAATAGGAAGTAGTATTAAAATTTCATTATTCTAAAATGGTCAAAGTTCAGCTATCATTAATTTTCGTAGACCTTAAGTGAACAATTCCAATCTAGAAATCTATATCAATGTAGCATTTATTATTAAAGCTAATTGTTTGTTTAATTATTCACAGCACTGTCATGAATTGATTTATCTGTCATCTGGGGCTAGAATTTGACTTGAATTTTAAAATAAATTAGAGAAATGTTTTGTACAATTATTCTATTTGCAGCATATGTGATTGAAAGAGTCACTTATTTTCCCCTTAAAGCATTTTTGTTTACCTGTTAAAATAAATCTCAAATATAAAGAACATAATAATACTTATTTATGGACTGATTCTGAAGTTTTAAGTTGATGTTTTGCCTGGTATTAAAAAATAGTTAAAGAAAGATTACAGGACTTTGAATTAACTTCTACATTTGCTGCTTCTAAAGAATAAAATTAAGATAAACTGACTGCCATGGTAAATGTAGACTGGGGGGAAAAGCTGATACATATTAAATATGTGAATCCTGCCCCTCTCCCCCAGTCACTTGTGTGTATACTCACAGGTCTGAGGCTGTACTGTCTATCTTGCTTCAGCTCTTTTGGTATCGGACACCAAATTTTGAGAACTATACTTCTTTAAAGTGTAGTATACTAAGTATTGCGGAATTAAATCCAGAGAAATAGGGATGGCAAGAGACCTGGCCGCATGACCACTGTGTCCCCACACATGATCAGCTTACGTTCCTCCCCACCGATGCCTGGAGGTTGTTTTGGAACAGGTCAGGGACGACATTTCTGCTGTTGGCTTAGGACACTTATCCCAGTTTTACTCCTAGAAAAACTTGCTGAAGCTTGCATGTGTCTGTGGACTGTGCCTGTTCACTTTTCTCTCTTTAAGTATCCTGTTTTATTCGGCGTTTCCTCATGAGTCCTGTTTTCTAGACCCCTCAATATCCTCATGGTCATTAACTGAGCTTGCTTTGGAGGGTTCCCATCTTTGCTGAAATGCAGTGATACATAAGTCTGGGAGGTGAAGAGGGCAGGATTACTTCACACCTTGTGTACCTTTCATGTTTCAAAGCACTGGCTGGTTTCTTTTAACTTGATACAGGTTCTGCATTTAGTAAGTAGCCCATCCCTGCCAATACTAAAGGAGGAATTGAGCAGTGCAATACCTAGGATGCATTCTTATAATACTCACTCTGTAGGTGATGGTCTTCGGTCAAGGCTGTGTAAGGCAGAGATACGTGACCACAGCAGTCCAAAGTATGCTTTTATTGTATACCTGGCTAGGATTTCCTTAATTTACAGGAGTCCTGAACCAAAGTAATTTCTGAACTCTATTGGATGCTGAATTTTAATCAATGAACTTGTCTAAAAAGTTTTTGAATGTATTTTGGACTTTTAACATATGCTACTTCAAGTGTCACTGTATGTATTTCATCTAGAAAAAGTATATTTCTGTTTGGTTTTTTCCAAACTTTTGTTTGCTAATTTAATTTTATTTGATACTTCATGTCTCATTAGAATTAGACACTATTTTCTGTTTACCTTTCTAGGTAATGATTTTACAGAATTTTTTACTTTTGTTGTCTTCTATCCCACATTCAGACTGAGCGGTTCTACTGTGTAATCCTTGTAATACAAAAGACTTTTCCATTAATTTGTTGACTCCCTCTCTGTTTCTATTCCGAGGTTTTTGTGATGATAGTTAAAGACACCAGAACTCCATGCAGTATTCTAGCTGGGAGCATGTGACATATATATAATTGCATGCTGAAGTTTTCTCTCTCTGAATCCTTTTTTTTTTTTCTTCTTCTTCTTCCTAATATTCTGTCTTGTCCTCTGGACAGACATCAAACTGAGCAATGTCTGTGGTGGCTTCAGTTGTGTAGGTTTTTTGTTGTGTGGCTTTTTTTTTCTCCTTACCTGGAACACTTGATGGTGGATCTACACTACAGATCCTAAGTGGTATTAACAAATTTAGAGTCTATTTTTGCCTGTTGATAGCCAAAGCTAGTCTTGGTTATATGCCTTACTTTGGCATTTGAATTTCACTTGCCATTTTACTGCCCAATTGCTCAGTACTGTGAGATTTTTCTGTAGCTCTTCATAGTTTTAGTTTTTTGAGAATTGCTCAGGGTTACTGAACATGCTTTTCATTCATACTCCTCTGTCATCAAGCACGTGTTCATCTGTCAGTTGATCTTTCCTCCTATTTCAAAATAGTGATGTTTTTCAGAGCTTTTGATATGGAACCTTGCTGGTTTTGTGACTGCTGTCCTGTTTCCTGATCAAAGGCGTTTTGTAAACCCATGGGATCACCTTTGATTTGCATGCTAGCTAATTCCTTCAAAGAGTTTTTAATATTTTTGTCCCTTATCAATTCTCTTACTAAAGCTATGTTGGCCCTTCTACTATATATCACAGATATTCATTTATATAATGATGCTATTCTTTACTGCCATTTCCAGCACTGAAGCAGAGTTAAATGATAGATTGTACAAATGGGATATTGCATGATAGTTATGACAATACATTGGCAATTTCACATAAGAACTCTTTCGAATCTCTTGACTAGATGGTGTTCACCCTTGACAATTTGTTACCGTTCTACAGCTACTCTACTGATACATCAGTTTAAGACAGTTTCTCATTCTACATGAAAGAAAGATTTGGTGTGGGATAATTCAAAGATCTCCTGGTGTAAATAAGTCTTACAGCCCTTTTGCTATCTCTTGTCAGCCATACAAGCTCTCTTGTAGGCTTCCCATTCATTTATTTTATTTGAGGGAAAACTATTATTGCTGCTATGCCCTTAGCAAATTTTCTACAAATTTTTTACTAATAAGTCATCCTATTTGACATTTGTCAGAATTGTGGGATGTATTATTTGCATGTGACTTCCATGACCAGTAGCTAACTTCTGTTCTCTTGCCAAACAGGCAAACAAGGTGATTACTTTGGGGTTTTTTTGGTACTTCTCTTGTGGGTTGTGTTGGTTGGTTTGGTTTGCTTGTTTCTCACTCCAGACTCTTGTCTTTGATCCTTCCCTTTGCTACGGAACAGGAGCACAACAGGCCCTTCCCCAGCACTCCTGGAGAGACCATCTAGATGTGTTGGGAGGTGCCACCTCGGCACCCGGCCGGCACTTGGTGGTGTGAGCTTTGCTGGCACCACTGACCCATCTGTCTGCTTGCCCAGGCTTCACGTGTTACCACACAGACAGCTTCCAGCATCGTGTGGAGTATAATAAGGCAGAAAATGCGTGAGCTCCTGCTGGGCTTGTATTTGCATTTGCTTTCGCCAGTAGATTTTGAAGTTCTCTCTGCTTTTTACTTGTTTGTTCGTCACCCTTCTTCCATTTCCTTACTGGAAGAGTGCAGCCCTCCTCCCCTGCCCTAGTCTATGAGTATGTGGGTTTGTTTGGGTTCTTTCTCAGTTAGAGGTGGAGGCCCAATTAGTAGATGCCCAACTTCATCTGCTCACTTGGAAAAGTCTTGGCAGATGAAGCCTTTTGCTGTTTTTGTTTTGTTTGGTTGGTTTGTTTTTTTTTTTTCCCCACCAAAAGCTCCATGCTCTTGATAGTTGTTTTGTTGCTTTACCAGACAGCTTTGAGGATGAAAGTAAGAATTCAGTTTGTATAAAGGTTTAGATGAGTAGGTAGAAATTAGAAAAGTAAGTCACCTTGGAAGTTCACAGCTTTCATGTCATTGGGGGGGGGAAGTCTTACATAAGGCAATGTGTGTATGTGTTGTTGGATGCTTTGGGAATGTTGGAGGATGCTTGGAAAGGTAAGGAGTGAAGACATGACAGTTTTAATACCCATAAAAGTGTGAGTAGGATATTGTTCTTCACATTGCAAATTACATTAAATATTTAAGTATGATTTCTTTGTGCCATGATGGGGACCTCCTTGAGCACACTTCTTTTTTTGCTTACAATGATAACATTTCGGCTCCTGACACTCTTATTTTATGAAAACCTGACTCTTCTTTTGAGACATCCAGCAGGTGTTATTACTTTACTTTTCAGCTGTTATTACTTTAAATATCTTACTCTAATTAGGGAAGGGAGACAAGACTGTGTGAAATCAGAAAGATGTGCATAAAAACTTAGACCATTGTCTTGTCTGTTAATGACTTTTAACACTTCTTTTAGAAAAAAACAAAAACCCCCAATCAAAAAAAATCAGCAAAGAACCCTATTTAAAAAAATATTTAGACACACATTATGACGCAGAGTGTCAACTAATGCAAGTTGTCACAACCCTATTAAAGTCCAAAGACTTCCTTCAATTTCTGCAGGCTGAGGCTTTGTATGTGTAAGTCTTGAACCGTGGGGAAACGTTCGATTTATTTGTTCCTGCCTGAGCATGGTTTGGGCAGCAAGGGTCTTCTCCCGCCGCTGTCACAGAGCAGCCGTGTGAAGGGCAGCGGGGCTGTGAGGGGCTCTTGGGGAGCTGCTGCCAGCCATTGCAGGACCATTGCAGAGAAGTCCTGTCGAGGCCAGCCCGTGCCAGGACACATACCTGCAGTCCTTGGGGAATTCAGTTGCCAGATCCTAGGAAGTCTTTGAGCACGCATGAGTCGAGACTTTCAGGGGTCCAGGCTTTTCACCCAAGGCAGATTTTTCAGAGATGAGAAAGGGACGGTCCAGACAGCAGAGCAGCTGCCTGGCCATTTTGAAACCTGTGCCTCTCAAAGAGCTCTTCCCAGTTTGGTGCTGCCGTTGGCTGTATGTCTACACAGGGTCTCCACCACATCCATGGGATGCAGTCTGCGCACCTGTGCGCACGAGTTTCCTGCCAAAAGTCTGTGTCTTGTCCCATCTGAGGAATGTGCAGACCAGAGTGACTGGGATATAACACACCTCAGTGTGTTTCTGGTTATCCCCCATCCAGACTTTTCTCATCTTCCCTCCTCCTCAGGGTGCCTCTAGTCTTCTTCCACCCAGCATCTGACCAGCTGGCGGGGATGGTGTTTTGGGAGCCTGGGGAAGGGAACGGGTGTGGAGGGGCTCTGCAGACAGAGGAATCTCTCTGGTTGGCAGAGGTGCTGGGAAGCCAGAGGGAGTCTTCCTTGGATGCACAGAGCACTCTCCTCCCTGCTCTAGTGGGTTAAAAATGGTCAAGTTCCTCAGCCAAACCACTGCCAGCTCATTTGTTTGCTTTTTAGCATGGGTTAAGTAGTGGAATTATTAAATCTGAGAAATGGCTGGAACTCTTTACTAAAATGGTCCATGTAAAATGAATGTGTCCTAAAGTAGGTGCCCTGGGTAGAATATTTCAGTTGAAATTGTTCAGATTGTCAAAGATATAATTGACCAAAACCAGTCTTCTAACAAATGGTACAGTTAACTGCAAGGGTGCTTGCAGCCTCACCTATGTGTATATACAGATATCTCTGAATAATTCTTTAAATATAATAGTATATTACTACGCTGTAACTGCATAACTCTTCATTCTAGAGGCTTGAGTAACTTTGTATTCCTGTATGGATGACTCTTCAAAGCTCTTGTGAGCTGGATAACTATTCAATATTCAGATAATACTATGGCATATAGAAGTTGAGTGTCTTTTCATCTGGCTGAATGTTTCACTACAAAGTTCTATTTTTATTAGTAACACTGTTATTAATGAAAGTGTCAAGCTGTTACAGAGTTTTGTGGCAGTGTTTGGTGAAGACCGTTGGAGAGAAATAGAATTCAAACAGGTTATTGGCTGGAGAAAGGCTGGATTAATCATTTGGAGAATATTTTTATCTCTAATAAAGGGCTTAAAAGATCCTACAATCCTCTGAGACATTCAGATGCTCAGAACAATATATTTGGGTTAAAAAATAAATAGTAAAAAACTCACCAGAGACAATTGGGAGTACACAGTAATAAAATGTGAATATATACTATTTTATTGTTCAATTGGTATTAAACGTGTTATGGAAGTGGTGTTTGGTAGTACATACTGTCCTGTGAGCCAACTGCAATGTATTTTGTATGTCACTAATTTTTTTAACCCTCATAGTTTCTGTAAAGCTATGGGCTTTTTTTTTTTTGTCAGGAGAGTCTTAGAAAAAAATGAAAATATGTACCTTTAGCTGGGGGATAAATGTGCTTTGGTTCTGAACTGAAGCATGACTATAAAAATTGCACCTTCCTACCCAGGAGATCTGATCTCTATATTTTTAGCCTGTTTCATTCATTAATTTTAATGACTAAAAAGTCATCTTTCACTGGTTTTTTATCCCAGTTGGTTAGTAAACTGTCATGTAGCAAAAAATAGGTTTTATTTTGCTTTATGCTTAATCACCGAAGTTGATAATTAATCCCCAGCTGTAGGGCCAAATTTTTCCAAGTTTTGTCAGTCAAATTCCACAGTATAAATTATTTTAAATGTTGAAGAGTTGCATTGGTGTAATTGGAGACTTTTTTTTTTCCTTGGGCACTTCTCTATTGAGAGCCCTACCTGGACAGGGAAGAAATTAGCTTGTCCTTCAAAACCTACTAGGCTGAGTTTTTCAACTGTTTGGTCTGCACTGCTACAACAAAATTGTTTATAAATTAAGGCGATGCAGTAAAAATAATTGAGGTATTCCCACAAGCATCTCCAAGAATGGAACCCAAGGAGAGAATTCTTGGGGTGGGACCACTTCTTGGGACTTCAGTGGGCTTTGAAAGGCCATGCTTATGAATACATTCTTAACTAGTTATTAATATCAACAAATTTGCCTCATAGCTGTGGCTTTCTTGGGGTTTTCTAGGGGGTGGGGATATAGGAAGGGTTGGCCTATTCTTAATCAGTGTTAAAATCAGATAAATAATTTCCAATGTCTACTGCTGTTTTGATCACAAATGAGAGGGTACTATCAATTAAAATGTATACTTGTTTTTAATTTGTTTTTAATTCAGGCTTTCAATGCTTTGCTTTTTTTTCTAATTTCCTGCTTCTGCTGACCTATTTTGCTAATATGTTTACCACCCTGTTTGTTCATTAAAATGAAGGCCAACTAAACTTACTTTTATTTTATGATTATTCAAAGTCTCGTGGCCAGAAGCCACTCTGTTTTCTCACGATGCCCCCAAAGGACTATTCAGACATGGTTCCAGCAGTATATTATGGAGGAATTGGTACACGCAGGTGGACGGAATGAATTACATTTGGACGGTGTTCTTACGACTCCAGTCGTTCCCCTCGGTCCGTACGGGAGGGACGTGGGCAGAACCTAAAAGCTCCTGTGCGTTTGCTGCCTTAGCACAGACGCGTAACGTGGAAGACGGTTACAATCTGGAGGTGAAACCTGCCCCAAGGTACGGGATCTGCCTTGGCACTCGATGTGCTTTTTCCGGAAGCCGGTATTCCCAGCTCTGCGGTGCAGATGTCGAAGAGGGACGAACCAGAAGCTGTGGCCTCTCCGTCAGGCGCGGTGCCTCCAACCCACCGCCGATCTCCGGCGGCTCCCGAACCTCCAGCCGGGTGGTGACAGCCCTGCTGCGGCGCAGGAGCGTGCCCACGGAGGACGGGGCCGCTGCGGCGGCACGCAGCCTGCCTGAGCACGCGCCCGCTCCCGGAGGTCCCGAGCGGTGCCCTGAGATTCCCGTCGCCAACGCTGGAAAGCAAAGGAGTGCCTTCGCTCCTGGCCCTTGTTTGCCAAATACAAACTGGTTCTCCTTCCAGTCTGAGAGGTTCGGAGAGGTGAGGGTGTAGGGGGAATCCTATGGGGTTTTTGATCCGTTCAGGAGGTATTACCTCTGTTGCCTGGCTTGAGACATTCAAGAGCCCCTCTGAAATGGAGTACTGGGAAATGTTTCATCTGTTCCTTATTGGTATTTGGATTATGGAAAAAGGGCAGACCTTAAATCTGATATTCCTATTTTGTAAAGGTCATATGTGCACAAATTTATAGAAAGATCTTATTGATTCCTTCTGTGGTATTCTTATGCTGGATAGGGAACCACTAACATGGAGAAATTAAGTTGTTCCTTGGTGTTATTTCCGTTTATTGGCCTGCAGAAAGAAGAGTTTAAGATAATTTGTGAGCATGTACGTAGTTAGTGGGCATGAACAGTTTAATTTTTCTCAGGTAACATGTGCAGGTGATAACATCTAATGTCTAGGTGTAAGTATCCGAAGTGAGAAGTTACTACCTTGATGTGCAGAGATTAGCTTCACTACATCATTGCCTAACTGCTAAATGGTAGAAAAAATGCTTCAGTAGCAGGGTTAAACATTGGGGAGTAACTGGGGACAAAACTTGCTCTCAGTTATTTCCATTAACTTCAAAATAACTGAGACATGTTTTGTGGAATTGCAAGGGTGTGATTTATAGCCCAAAATATGCTTCTGCGCTCTCTTTAACTAGCAGAGATCTTTCAGGTCTGTACTTGCCTTTTGGGGCTCTACAGTAGCTGCCAGCGTGAAATTTTTGGAGACTGCATTAATTCTAGGCCTGCTTTTCCGCTCTTGGCAGGTGCAAGATGCTGATGCTCGGAGGCTGAGGTGACCCCAGTATGGCTGCAGCAGGGAGGTCCCTGTCTGACCAGTCCTGCCTCTGGGGAGAGCCTTTCCCGTGGGTACAGCAGCTCTGAGTTAGTGTGGGAGCCAGGAAAATACTAGATTAATTAAATTCAGCTTCTTCCAGCAGTTTGCAGAAAGGTGGGTAGGAAGAAATCGTTGGGGATTCAGAGGGTAGGTTTCTGTAGGGTACTGTAATTTGACAGGTAGTTGATAAATTCGGTTTGGTAGCTCTGTTTTACTTTACAAATGAAAGCAGATAATTTTATTCTCTGGAATTAAGTGATAGCATGCTCAGTTTCCAGCAAAACAACAGCTGCTATCTAAAGCATCTTTACTAGTGTGAAGAAAGTTTGGTGATATAGGAATATCATTCCTATTTTAATACCAAAAAATTTAGAATGCTTAGTTATTAAAATGACAATTTCACCAAATTGTGAAGACAGCTACCTTATGTTAGTGAATGCACGTACTGGAACTCCATACCGAGATCAAATATTCAGGTTAGATTCAACTGATTTACTTAACTTGCTAATTTAAGCAGTAGCTCTGCTCCTATAGCCCGTCAGCGAAGGAAGTCAGTAGGAACCTGACTTTGTTTGCACTGAGGAAGACGCGGTGGACCAGATTCATTCCTGCTCTTAAGCTACATACAGAGCTAACCGGTATCCTGCAGCTGTAGGAACTGTTCCTATTCATCAAGCTTTGATATATCTAGGCGGCTGGGGAATAGTGCTGATAAAACTCCCCGTTTTATTTTGTTACAGACACCGAACGCGGTCTGTAAGGCATAACCCAACTGGGTACAGCAAACCCCGTGGGCACAGGGTGTCTTGCCGAACGTATTTGCGTGCAAAATGTGATGCAGACGGCAGCCCCGGCAGCTGAGCTGTGAGGAGGGGAAGGAGTTGTGGCAGAGGAAGACAAGCGCGGCTTGGCTGGAGCCGGGAGGTGACGGGAGCAGCGGCGCCTGCGGCGGGAGAGAGGAAGGGTCCGGCCGGGGGCAGCGGGGGGGCTTGGGCATTGCTTCCGTGGCCTCCCTTCTCCGGAGCTCTCCCAGCAACCAGGGCTGCAGTCTTCGAAGTCGGAGGAATGGAAATCAGGCTGCTTGGCCTCTACCCGTTGTGCTCTGCCTGCTACTTTTGGCTCCACAGGTTTTCTGTAATTTGCCTTTCATCCCTTTGCATTTTGGTTTTTAGTATGGAGAAGAAGAGGCGAGGAAGTCCCCAGATGCTTCAGGCAGAGCTGTTCAAATGCTGGGTTTGAACCCGTGGGTCCAGTTATTGCAGACTAAACTAGAAGGCAGACCTGCAGATGGCTGCTGGGAAACCAACCCCCAAAAAGTAAAGTGTGCCAGATGAATCATTTTGGCATCCCTTTAAATGTTCAGTTCTTTGTTCATTTGAAATTATTCCCCACACTTAATTTGAATTTATGAATAGTCTTGACCATCTTAATGGTATTTTTCAGTGAATGAAAATTTCTGTGGAAACATTCTATCTACATAAGTGAATTCCGAGATCTTAAAAAAAATTAGGTTGATAGATGGTTCTGTGGAAAGAAATGCTCAGTAGTTATTATCTGGCAAATGCCCCAGATACTTCCAAGTTCTCTACAGGCAGTTTGACAAAGTACTTGGTTTTCCCACTGTAATTCTGTATTACTGAATTCTGCATAATTCAGCATTAGCCTTCTTAATCTGTTTTGATATGTCTCATTGTAATAGCAAGGCAGTAAAAGCAAGACTTGAACGGTGAGCATTTGGTTCCACTTGTCAAGAGGCGGTGCTTTTTTTTTTCCTTTTAAAAGAAGAGATACATAAAATTGGGAGGGTTTAAAAATAAATTCCTTCTTAAGGAGTAGGACCTGGATTCCGAGTTTGCTCAATCGTTGCGTTGTTTCAGAGATAGTATAACCCTTACAGTCTCATAAGCAGGTTTGAGACTCTAGGCTTGAACGCTTGTAGGTGTTTGGAGTCTGCTCTCAGGTGTTTTCTTTTCATCCAGGAGGGAGATCCTGTGGATGAGCTGTGAAGGGCCAAATTCCCTCTGCTCAGGCTGCTTGCAGCTCTGCCTGGGAGGGGGCCCAGTATGGGACACGGAATTCCACTTAGTCTTTCATGTATTGTAAAGATCACAGGGGATCAGGTTTCCTCCATCTCGCTCACAAACTCAAGTTGTACCTTCTGCAAATCCAAAGCAGCTGCACCTGGTCTCTGAAGGTTAGCACAGCCTTTAGAACGACGGTAGAAGATGCGCAGCTTGGTTTCCTCCTGGCCAGTTTGTGCCTGGGAGCTGCTGGTTCAGCCGGGAGGCGTATCGGGAGCAGTCTGGTATCTCTCTGTATTTCCAGTCACGGTGCCAGCGGCATACTGGAGGGCTCCTCTCCACCAGTTCTGCCTTGCCCCCTGCTTCCCCTCTGCACTTATGTCAGTGGTGCTGGGTCCTTGCAGTTTGTGGGTGCTCTTGTTCCTTGCTAGCTAAGACCCCTAAAAGCCCCCGTAGGGTTAAATGTGGCTTAGGCA
>JAVJGG010000062.1:5562993-5584535 GCA_035590195.1 Aviceda cuculoides
GCCCCCCCCCCCCCCCCCCCCCCCCCGGACTAATTCCTGGCTGTTAGGGTTTCTTTTAAGAGATCAGGTTTCCTGTTTAAAAAATGACATACTGTATCTAGAATAATTGTCCACTTTTATCCATTCCTATGAAATATCTGTGTTGGAGGCAGAAATTTCTGTAAACAGTTAATTTGCCGTTATTATCCTTAGTCAAGATCTTCTATAAACACTAATTTCAATGTTGAGTCTATAAAACCATTTGCCTTGGGGTTGCTATCTTCATTCTTTGCGATAGCTTTTTTTTTTTCTTGCTCTGAACTTTGAAATAAGTTTTTCAGCAGTGGAATACTGATGTTCCGCAGTGAAAGGAAATATCGGTAAAAAAGGATCCTTGATGAATTTCATACAACAAGGATTTTTATTTTTTTTGTAAGCCAGTCAAATAGGTAATAATTAAATGAACATATGACTTGTCTACAAAACAAAAAGAGCCTGCATTCCTTTAAAGGTGGTAGATATTGCTTTTATTAGCAATGCATGTATTAGCAAACCTTCTCCTAATGCAGATTGGTAGGATCACTAGTAAAGCTGGCTGTTGCCTGTGTGATAAACACTGGGATGTGGACTGACCTGGCGAGCTCCTAGAAGGCAGCACCCTGGGTGCTCCCCGTGCCATCTCTGTGTCTGGTGCATGAGGGAAAAGGTAAGAGTGGTAAAGCAGCTCTGGAGTTGTGGCTGGCTTTTACTTCTGTGTGCACCTGCCGGGTCAAACCACCAGAGCAGAGGCCGTCTTTACGTTCAGTTTTGTCTCAGCTCAGCAAAAGCCCTGGATGAGAATAACTTTAAATACATATGGGAATATGCTTAAAATGAAAACATTTCAATTGTCAGTCTGTAATGCTGGGGAAATGATATTTTATTTAAATCTTACGAATATTGGTGCAGACACCTAGGTGAATGTAGAATTATGGCTGAGAACTTAAATGCACGGAGAAATAAAAAAAAAAAGGTCAGGAAATTCAAAGTGATGGTTACCAAAGCAACTATAATTTTTCCCCACTTGTACTCTAGTAGTGCTGTATGCTTCTCAGTACCGCTAAGCTCTGATGTGTTAATATATACATGCAGTGTGGCTGAGTTACTGTGGGAACCAAAGTTGTGGGGGATGTTAGATGTGAATCCTTTGTAGAGTACCAGCAATGATGGAGCGGTTTGCTTTTGTCTTGGTATTCACTTTTTTGTAATGATCATAAACCAGGAGTCACCAAAGACAAATAATGGAAAATGAGAACATATAACCCTAACAGAGAGCAAAATGCGTGCAGGTCTTCTAGCTCAGCAGTCAGACAAAAACGCAGGGTGGGAGGAGAGGAGCAGATTTTCACATGGCAGCATATGATTATTTCCTTGCTCCTGGGAGAGGAAATAAGCTAAAAGATTAGATTAAACCTCACAAATTAAAAAGTGTGGTTCTAGCAAATGGGAAATGCTTTAAAGATAAGGAGCTAGCTGGAAGAGTAACGCACCCTTGCCAAAGCCTGGCCTTGGGAGGCAGAGCAGGAGCTGCCTGAGCTGCCCTGGTAGGCAGAAGCCCTTCTCCTCACCAGTTTCTCTTCCTACGTGGTGCAGTGAGAGCTCCCCCTCCTGTTTTCAGCCTTACCTGACCTTCTAGGCAGCATCAGTAATATTCACTAGTACTTTAAGAGCATTCTAAAAATCTGTGAGCCGCCAGCAAGAAGGGCCCTACGGCACGTTGTGCCTTTGGGTGCTTGGGTCAGCAGAGCAGGTGCCTGAGCTGAGCAAATATAGGACAAGCAGCGACATTCGGTGGAGCTCTTTATTGTTGGGTTTTGTACAAATATACGGTTCCTGTGGTCAGGAGGGAAGTTCTTGGTTCTGTAACCGAAGGGCCTCTGCTTTTTCAGGCTCCTTGCATCTTCAAGCCTTCCCCAGCCAACAGTCAACCCAGTACAGCCAGTCACCATCTGTCTGCTAAACCCTGCAGAGTAGAGCTAATAAATATCTGTGGGGAAAGGGATGCTACCATGATAGGAAGAAAATTCGGAAGTTTGCAAGACAAGGTGTTATGCCTGCCTCCTTGGATCTCTAAATCTTTCGGTGGCAATTGTATTCAAGCAGTCACATTCCTATTGTATTAGTCAGAAAATACTTATTGTAGCTTCACTGGTTTTATGCAAGATACAGTACCTGATAAAGTGAGAGTATTACAGATAAGGTGATACCTTATCTAGTGTGAAGCAGCTGTACATGCTGAATTGCCAGAATTGTTTGAGCTTAGATTTGATCAGTGATTTGTGTCATGTAGTCCTTGCAGTTTGGGTCCAGACATTAAAGTTTGATTTTTCTATCCTGTCAATTCAAAGTTTGGGAACGGATGTGACAGAAAATAGGCAACTTAAACTTGCAGGCTGAGCCAGTGTTTTTCATACCTTTGCAACGCAATTTTTCGGTAGGCTAAGAAATAGGATAGTCTTCATCTAGTGTGCCGTGTATCCATCATGAAGATAACAGGTTTCATTAACTGTTGAAATTATTCTTTCATGCTAATAATCCAGAGTTTATATATTCAAATTTGTTGAATTCACCTGTAGAAATATAATTCTATAAAGAAGTTCCAGTTAGACACACAGCTGTGCAGACAGCTTCAACTTTGCCTTTTTATCTGGATCTGGGGCTCCTCAACAGAAATCAGAAAAAGCAGTATTGGAATTGTGGATGCTACATAAGACCAAAGATGTCCATGACTTCTATGAGTTATTACTGGAAATAGGTATCTGATAAACGCTGTTTGCTTATTTGACCATGGTAAGTAGATTGCAATAGTCTGAGAAAGGTAACAAGCCTTGTAGCTGTGCCGGTAAGGTAGGAAGTGGTTCCGTGTCCGTACTTAAGTGAATTTGCTAAAGGATTCTTCATTCAAGTGACATAATCGCCTTAATGCTTCTAGAGTTAGCTTGGGATATCTTCTTCAGAGCTGCTCTTCATGCAAAGTGGATCACCCATTGCTATCCACATTTAGAAAAATATTTGAATAACAGTTGTTTGCTGCCTTGTGACAGGTTTCCCTCCTCTTGATTTATTTTTGGGTACAGCCTCAATCTGTTTCTCCTTGAACTGTGCAGTAGAATTAATTCCATAAATAACTTAGCACTTTTGTGTAGCATATCTAGCAGACAGATTTTTTTTTTCCTGGGGATGTATTCTTGTGTAGGTTGCCACTCTTTTTTGTGTGACTTTTGAGTGAAGCCATGATAATCTGATTTTAATTTAAATGTCAAATTAAGAATGCATCTATGGAAGTCAAGGATACTACCCCAGCTAATTATTCACTAGGGGGTCTGCATTCTATGTTAATGAGGTAAAACATGCAAAAGGCCAAATAGCTGAACATCAAAGCTGCTATAAGTGGACGTACAAGAGATTTAAAACTAAAAAATCTCTATACAGCACTTTCTTAACGTGTGTAGATAAAAAGGGAGGTACTTAGATGGCTTAAAGCAATAATAAAATATGAATTCAAATCCCTAAATGTCAGTGCAGTGAGGAAAGACTTCAGCTATCCACAAATCAGTGGAAAGCACACAGCCATGACAGCGCAGCCATAAAACCGATGGAGCTGTGCAACGTGGAGGTGCAAGGTAGTATTACCCATTTCCAGAGAGGGACAGGCCGGCCTTCTGAATGGGTATGAAATTTTGGCAACCGTGATGTACAGCAGGGAAACCTGCAACAAAACTGCTGTTAAAATCCTCATTTTCATTTTAGCGTTTGGGTTGGCAGTTGATTTGGATAACTACTGTAACGAGGACTGTGCATCTTTCATCTGCCTAAACCGGTAAGTGAAATGCTGTTGCCCGTTCAGCAGGTCGACCTTACTGGGGTCCTGCATGCGTGTCTGCCACCTCGCAGTGACGCTGGTCCGCTGGGTTAGGGAAGGGCACCTGTTTCCCAGTGGGCTCAAGCAGAGTCTGCCAAAACCAGCAGCAGCTTGGGGAACTGTGCTGGCAACCTGCATGTTTGAGTAAGGTCTTTTTTTTTTTTTTTTCCAGTTTGAAAGCTATAAATGGTTTGGGATTTGGTTAAGAGTGATGGTATCTAGCCTGTTTCTGATAGCGTTAGGAAAGCTGAGAGTAGTTTTTGTAATGGTGAACAAGAGCAGGTAGTTATTGAGGTGTTTTTGTGAAAGTCTCTCTAAAATCACTGGAAAGGGTATGGGAGTGTTTATGTTCCTCTGGTGTTTTATTTCATCTGTAGACCATTATAGAATTAAGTGTTCAGTGAGC
Source organism: Aviceda cuculoides (assembly GCA_035590195.1). Taxonomy (NCBI): domain Eukaryota; kingdom Metazoa; phylum Chordata; class Aves; order Accipitriformes; family Accipitridae; genus Aviceda; species Aviceda cuculoides. The sequence goes on from JAVJGG010000062.1 coordinate 5,567,280, forward strand.
AATGAGCAATTCTCTGTTTATTGCAATGGTATTGATAAGATTGTGAAATCGGCTGTTGCAAAGCATTCTAGAGCATAGAAAAAGACCCCACCGGAATGGCTGACATCTCCTATAAATCTAAAGAAATAATAAAAATAGAAAATGTGTGTTGTGCCCAGAATACACAGACAATAACAATTCACCTGGGAAATACCTTCTGACTGATTCACTGGTTGGTAAATAGCTGATGGGATCAGAGAATAGTCAGGAAACAGTGGTGTAGAAAAGGAGGAGTTTTCCTTCTTTGAACTTTAAATTATTTGCCCGTTAGGGCCAGTTAGAAGAGTTATCATGAATCAGAAGTGAGTGCTTTGTGTTTATTTTGTAAAAAAAAAAGCAATAGATAAAGGATGTTTAGTTTTGTTTTGTTATGAAAATTCCCTTCCCTATTATATCAAATCGGTCTTTATAGTAAAGTGTATTAACTTTGTTAATGTGTGTGTGTATATATATAAAAATATTAGTTCACATTATGCACTGTAATGTAAAGAGGTAGTAGAATTTTACTGGAGGCTCTGATGTTGTTCATGCTTAAGTAAAACAAACTAAAAGACAGCCCAGCCCTGGAAACAAGAACTTTCCTTTGTGGAAGCTTAGAGCTGTCTGTGAAGGATAATGATACCCCTGGACATCCAAGATGACGCCAGCATCCCAGCCCTGCTGGCACGTCTTCGAAACCCTCCCAGCCCTGTCTGGCATGGTAGATAAGTACCGATGGCAAGACTGACATCTGGGTTGATAGACAAGTATCAAGAATGCTGCAGAAATACACTCGCTTTGCAAAGTTTTGCTACAATTATTAATCGGTAGTGTGGGTGCTAGAGATTAGAAAATTTGAAGGGTATGAGAACCCTGTTGAAAACCCCATTTGAGGTGCCCCAATTTGGCTGGGACACCTCACGCACATGAAAAAATACTTACTCTTGTAATTCTATGCTTTGCATCCTAACCTCTCTCCTCGGTCAGCACGGGCCAGTTGTGAATTTTCCTGACAGTTTCTACTTTTCTCACTCTATACTTTTTCTCACCTTGTGCTTTCTTCTGTCTTTTAGTGCTTGGTATTCTCACATTAATTTTCTCTTTTTCCCTCAACTACTTCTTCACTGCTTCTGCATGGCATTCTCCTTTCACAGTATCCAGTGACTTTTAATCCTTCTTTTCCCTTCAAACCCTTCTCAATAATTCTTTTTTTTCCTCATACTTTTAAAAATGTTTTTGTTCTTCCTCCTTCTTCCTGCCTTCTCTCACCTTATCAAGATGTTCACCTCTTCTCCCTAGATCCAATATTCCCTGTCACCTCTCCATGAACTTTTTTATTTTGCCTTACTTCCCTGCGGTTACAATGTTCAAATATGCTTCCACATGCATTTAAGAGAGGGGGGAAAAAAATTCAATTCTCTCAGTGCCCATTACGAACCCTCAGGCACTGGTCCTTTCCATCCTTCTAGTAGCAGGTGCTTTGTGTGTGCACATAAAGTTGCATTGAGCAACAACGATGGCTAATAATATTCCTGTGCACATTCTGATTCAAACAGTAAATCAGGTATGTATTGAGGTTTAGAGGGTTGAGAAGGATAATATTAGGCACCTTCTTCCACTTCCTACTTTGAAATAACATCTAACACTTCTGGCCTTCTCTGGTAGTATGTTCTTGAATAAATCAAAACAAAGGAAAAACGGTTAGCAGAGGGAGTAAGGTTGGATAGATGTTACACAAAAGAAGGGAGAAAAAAAATCCTGTTTGCTGCTGAGACAGTAATGGATCCATGATTAGTTTCAGTGTATTTCTAGCTATGAGAGCTGCTGTGAATGCGCCAGACTTTCAGATGTTCCACATGCATATATTTTGCACGATTGTGACTTCCAGTTGTACTTAGCTATGTACACATCCTCTCAATGATTTATCAACCTTGCAATTCGGTGAATGTGGAAGGAGAGGTAATGTGGTTTTTTCTTTTCTTTTTTCCTTTTTATATCTTTATATTTTAGTCTATGTATTCGAATGATCTAAATCTCTGTTTGCTTAGCATGATCTGTTGCAAGGATCTGAAAATCATATCAGACTCAAAGCTAGGCTGTTGAACCCAAATCTGTGATTTTTATTCTGAACTTTTAGGCACCAATACTTGTGTAATTAGTTGCCCCAGAATGGTGAGCAGATCAGAAGCATAAATGCCTTCAGAGGAGCTGAGACATACTAACAGAAGTTTACAACAGGTACTGATATACTGGTTCAAATGTAACCCTAGTCTCGGATGTCTCACCAAGCTGAAGGCTGCTTGAAGCCGGCAGGGCACGTTGGATTGACTTATACTTGCACTGATCTTTATTCTGTGAACATCTGCTATTGGATTTTGCCCCTCAAACAATGCAGACAGTGAATTTCGATTAACTCTTCTTCCACTGTTTGCATGTGGCATGTCTGGTGATTAACACATGTTGACAAACCTGTGTTTATAGGCTACAAGATGTTGTAGGAGCTTTCATTTCCATACCTGTATTTTTCTGAGTGTCTATGAGACTGGCTAAAACCCATCACCAATTTAGGAAAAAACATAGGGTTGGCAGCACTGGGTAATGTATAGTGAGTCTGACTTTCAAGAAATAACATTAATATGGTTGGTTTTCTAAAACCACAGTATTTCCTATTCCATGACAGTGCTGGATAGCATGAGCTAGAGGTTAGAAAGGACATTTTCTCACGTGCCTCAGCCTGCCTTTCAAGCTGACAGAAAACAGTGTGTGCTAATATTGATCACATTGTGTTTTCCCTTCTTCATAGAGGGAATTTTGTATTCAGAGCTTCTGTGGTGTGAGCTTTCTATAATTTTGGGTGTCACTACAGTTGTTTGACGAAGATAGGTATTTTGTTGACCATTCCTTTCTCTGTAAGTGTTGTGTTGCCTGACGTTGATCCTGCTTCTTTCCTAGTGCCTCCGAAGAAAGGTGAGGGTCCTCAGACCCTCGGGAGCAGTAGATCTCTTCCTATGGGCCCCAACGGGCCCAACGGCAGCTCTTCAGCCTTGCTTGGGAGCGAAGGGCTTGTGAGCTGCTCTGCAGGAGGGGAGCCGTCGGGATTGCTGCCCTAGGTCCTCAGCAGTCCCATCCGGGTCCCGCCACAGAGCTCTTACGCACAGGCTTAAGGCCAAGCACACTGTCGCCTCTAAATGCGTTTAAATGGCCAGGGCTGTGTGCTCGGGCCCTGACCTGGAGCAAGGTAAGGTCTCCCACAATGTCCCAGTCCAGGGGTGTGCTGCAGCCCGCGAGCGTGTCTGTCGCAGCCTCCGCTCTGATTAGTTGATGCCGTGAAGCACGAAATAGCATTTGCTTTCCGTGCTGCAGGTATCGGATGGCGTGCCCTTCTTATTGCTCCGGCGGTGTGATAAACAACTGTATTTCATAAACTGGCATCTCCAAAGAGGTCCTGCTTGTTGAACTGGAGCCAATTGACACAAAGTTTAACCAGCAACAGCATATAAAACTCTAAAGCTAATTAATTCTAACGGTGAAAACCCAGTTTAAGACTGATTTCCTGTCTAGAGCATTAATATGCCATGTGTTTTAGTTTCATTTTCTGCAGCCCTGCTTGCCCTAGAGAATATAAAATGTTGACCTTTATTTAAAATGAGATTACTTAAAGGTGATCATTAGTTGAACATGGGCTATATAGGTGATATAGTTAGAAAACAATCTCTTTAGTATGATAGGAAGAACTGAAGGTCTGAAATAGTTGGAAGATGCATCAAGAAGCAAATAAGAAGAAAAAGTAATGAAATCTAGTTTTCAGTTGGCTGATTTTAACAGAAGCATATTTTAATAGCCTAAGAAGAAATAGGAGATTGTCTCAAATTCTGGCAAACAAACTATTGCAATGAGTTTACTTTTCAAGACACAAAGTCTTGGACCAAATTCTTAGCACTGAGCAAACTTTCAAATACTGATTTGTGGGATTCCATCACTATATTTTGAGTGACACACAGTACCCAATTCCCTGCCTTTTGGAAAGTTTTCGTTTGAATTAAAAATAACTTCACTGTTTTTGTTTAGGTAATGAGTCCATTAAAGGCAATTCATCAGCAACCAACCTTATCTTTTTCTGGAAAAAGTAATTACCCATTGTCAAATACAGGTAACATAAGACAGCTCGAGTATCTAATATATGCACTGTACGTGCTTGGCTTTGGAGAAGGACTGCTTTTGTTTCAGCATAGAAATCCCATAACAATAAAATCTGATGATCTATTTACATAGACTGCATCGGGTTCAGACTTTGTCAGTTGCTTTCTTTGCTAATTTTCTGTCAGCTTTACTTGCATTTCTCCTAGAGTGAGTCAATTATATCAGTTACAGTGAATATTCACAAAATTATTTACCTTTTAATATTAAAGTAATGTGCAGTACAATAACTTCTTAGCTTATTAAACTTCTGTAGCTTGAATCCTTCCAAGCTTTCCTCCTTATACAGTATAAGGCTTGTTGAGATGATTACATTAATAATACATTACTATAAAAATTAAAGTGCATCACAGAGAACATGCTAATAGGTTTCATTGATTTCAACTTGTAAATCGGTGCTGGCAATCAGAAGCCAGGTGCGAATCTGACTTCAAATGAACTGATAGAGATAACTGTGCCAATATCATCAGCGAGATTCATAGCTCTGGTGTTCAGGGGAAAAAATTGTTAAGTATAATGAAGTTACTTAGAATTAAGCTTGAAGAAAAATGTGAAGTGTATGCACTGGACTTTTGTAGAGATGCTTTTTTTGCTGTTATGAATTTAAACCTCAATTTAGTATTTTCACACTCTCCTGTTTAATTTCTCCTTGAATTTGTTTTCATAAAGATTTAAAAATAATTATGGGGTAAGATTAGTTTTATTCTATGCAGATGGTGGAAGTAATTTTCTTAAGAATGAACTTAGATTTCAAGGCATCAGAAAAAGAGTGAGTATTTAGCAACACTTAAAGGCAGTACTCTGCCATTAGGTATTGTTAGACTTGCCACTCCTAGTTGCAGACAATAGTACTGTTCTCTAAAAACAGGGGGAAAAGGGTAATATCAGTCATCTTCTCAGAGAAACCAGCAATCGAACAGAAAGCCTGGCTGTCATTGATATGCAAGGATTATTTTGTTTTATTAATGAATTGGAGTGTATTGTGCTTTGTAGAGTTCTGGAGTCATGTTCTTACCTGGGTCTCTCGAAGTTTTGATTTACAGGTACACTTTAAAGTGACTTTGTGCTTGGAAGTGACTTTGAACTTTCGAACTTGTGTATGTGCTGCCATTAAAATTTTGTCTCGGAGATAATGTTTTAAATCAATCAGTGTTGAGTCTTCAAATGTAAAGTTTTCTGCTGCATATTAGATTTCTGTGCGAGTTTGCTCCTGTCCTGAGGGCACCATGTTCAATTTTGTGTATGAAGAGTGGAGGCTTGTGGTCTGAAAATGAGGATAGTATCAAATGTGTTCTGGTCACTTCAGATACTGCGAGTCAGATACTTTTTGTTGTGTTGTTTCATCTTTTCTTGCAGGCCTGTCCTACAGCTTTAGTATAATACCAAAAACTTTAAGAAACCTACTCTTTGTTTATGGTAACTCTTGTTTTGGATCTCTTTTTCACAGGGTTTTTGGTTTGGGGGTTTTTTTATTGTTATTATTATTATTTATTTATTTATTGTTCCTCTCTCTGTTGTAGCAGAGCCCTTCAGAAAGCTTATCTGGAATCTCTGCAGGATGCAGGGGAATATTGTTATCTTAAGTATACAGACCTGAAGATAGAAAAAGGAGGCTTGTGGAAAATCACAGAGGAAACTGGTATCAGATCTGGAAATTGAATCCAGATTTTAGCACAGAACTGTAACAATACACATCAGCTGGCTACTATCCATGTCCTTATTTCCTGCAAATTTAAATTTTAGGCAGGGAGCTTTGGAGATACTGGGCAAGATCAGACTGTTGAGATTCTTGTGGCTTTTTGTAGAGAATTTTAAGTCTATTATACACCACCCTTCATTTTTACAAGGGGTAGTTTGAATCTGTATGAAGGTCTACCCTCTGAACTTGCCAAGTAGCTGAACCAGATGTGCCTTGCTATGCAGAGATAAAGCAAGAAACTCTTTGAAGAAAAAGAGAGAGGGAAAAAAAAAATGAAAATAGAGAAGAGAATCCAGCAAAAGCAAACATGGGAACGGGCACATTAAATATATCTTGAAATATGGTGGTTCATGAATTACTTGTTTGGTTTTTAGCTAGGGCATGGAAAAGGATCGGGGAAAAAAAAGACAGCCCTCACATATGGGACTGAGTCAGCGTGAGACTTCATTGCTTATTTGGCATACTGGGGTTTGGATATTCCCTGGGTTGAATCCCTGCGTGCTGCTGTTTCGGTAGTGAACAGTGAAGAGTTGGTGGGCACCGTCCCCGGCTGGTGGGGGAGAGCTGCTGCCCAGCCAGCCACCCCTCCCTCGCACCCGATACACGCTCCTCCAGCTTGCCAGCACAAATATAGGCTTCAGAACTGAAAGAATAGCCTGTGCCTGTTTTTTTTCTGCTGCCAGAGGATTGTTTGTCTCTGTGGTATTTTTGTGTGGCTTGGGTTCTACCATTTTAAAATCTTTTTTTTTTTTTTCCTCCTGTGGGTGTGTGCTTTGGAAATATCCCATAGACTTCTAAGACAGCATGTGTTGTAAGCTTGGTGATCTTTGATAGATTTAACTGCCCTGTAAAATCTGACAAAAGAATAAATATAAATGACTTAGCTTGGCTGCCTGCTTACCTGGGGCTTTGTGAGCTGTACGAGAGGCTGGATGCACGGAGGGGCAAGTGCGGGTTGACAGTAAAGAGGACGGGCTTTTAAAAACTGGCAACGAATCTCAGGACGACGTATTGACTCTAAAGTCCTCTAGTTTTAGTTAAATAATTCTGGTAAAGGAGTAACACTGGTAAAGGAGAGTCTCTATTAAAGTGTCGTGGGCTATATAGCGATTCAATTCCCTCGTTTGCTCTTGCCTACGGGGGGCTGGAGGGAAGGAGGCAGCTGCCCGTTTGCCTCGTCCTGCCCGCTGCGGAAGGAGGCTGGTGGCTTGTTCCCAAAGCGGGCGAAACCTGAACCTGCAGGAGGGTGGCAATTCCTGGGACTCGCAAGGAGAAAACGCACGGGAGGCTGCTGGGGTGATTTTCTATGTGGTCCCTTTGGGTCTCAAGAGAGTCTGGGGCGGGGAGCAAGTAGCATCGGAGGGGGGGAAGCATGAACGAAAGGATCGTTTTGGGAAGAGCAGGCTGAGCAGAGGGGAGGTGGGGTTGCAAGTCTCTCTTACCGTTACCCTGTCTTAGCCACCAGAGAGGAGTTGCCTCTGTTTTAAAAGCCCCTAACTTACATTCTAATAAAACCCAGCATGGGAGACTCAAATCCTTTTTCATTTTCATTGGGGTGCTGACTATAAGAAAAGGTACAGTCCAGGTTGTCTGAAAGGTCATGGCTCAGTCAGGGACTCGCTGGGCAAAGATTTTTTATTTTTGAGACCTGAGTATATAGAACCAACATATTTCATCTAGTTCTAGTCAGTCCCAAAACATTGCAAATGGTAGTGACATAAGTACCTATAGGTACTGTAAGTTGCTAGTGAAAAGTTGGTTCAAATCGTATTTTGGTGCTACATCATTTATTTCTCTAGAAATGCGCTTAAACTTTAGGTCAGGAAGCAACATTTTCTTTTTTTTTTAATCATGCTCTGGAATGGATTTTCTGATTTTCTTTTTACATAACTGCGGCTTGGCTAAACAGGAAAAAATAAAAGGTGTTTGAGAGTTCATATTAGAAAGCTGTGTGTGTAGGCGGAGATAAGCTGGGGTTTGAAAAAATACAACAGTTAATTACACTTGAGGAGGTGGTGGTGGTGGTGGTAGACTATAGAGGGCTGATGTGTTTACCTGCAGTCTCCTGCTCTCTTGTCTACAATACACGAGGGAAAGAAAACAGGAAAAATGTTCCATGAGCAATTTTTTTTTTCCTCAGAAGCATGTCCGATTAATTTCCAATACAGTAGTGGCAGTCGCATTATATATGCTCTTCATGTCTCACTTGTCCTTTTTGCCTACTGATGTTTAAGAATTTGTAACCCAGACTTTTCTCTTTTCTTTTTCTACACAAAATGTTCATTGAAAGGAAGCTCAAAAACATGATTGCTAGTCATGAATTCATCATTTTCAGATTATTCTCCTGTGCATTCTGTTTATGGCACTGACAGCACTGAATAACATTACTGGCCTTCTTAAGCAGCACCATATTATTAGTAGTAGTAGTATTGCCTGGTGTATTTAATTGTAACATTCATTACAGATTTTGAGGTGTGGATTAAAGGTAAAAAATCTCTGGAATTGAGCTGCTAATAATCATGCTGTGGGTTTCAATTATAGAATAATTCCTCCAATTATTCTGTTTAATTTTAGGAAGCAAAGGTCACAGGAATAAATTTTCTTTGTGTGAATAAACACTGGGGAAATTACTGAGGACTTAGCTATTATCATATGAGATGACAGTCCATCCTGTCAATCTAGATGCTTGCAGGTCACAGTGATGCCAGATCCATGCAGTTTTATTAGCAGCGATGCGACAAGTCAGAAATTTTAAGGGAGTCTTTGAAAATGCTCCCTGTGGGATTGGCTGCTCCAGTAAAGCCAGTGCAGGATCCATAGGCTTTGCTGTGAACACAGGTAGGTCAATGTTGAGCGTTTTGGTGAATTTTATCCTTTTTTTTTTTTTAGCAGTATGGGAAGGACTAGAGTAGTGAATGATAGAGATGTGTGGAAGTTCCTTTGCTGTCTCTGGTGTAAGACTGCATCAGCAGTGGTCAGTCAGCTCTCTGCCCAGTTTTACTCATCCTTGATTTAGGAATTAAGTTATTTTCCTGCTAGAGAAGTGGGGAGGGTTGGTTGATGCTTTTAGATTTTTGAGTGCCTCTGAGGAATGGCTACAACATAGGAATAGCACAGAATATTACTGCACTTCAGTATTTTAATCGCGAGGTCACGGGAAATTACTTCTTTGGGTACCTAGTGATCCTCCTCTGCTTCTGCTTCACTTGAAGGTTAAACAATCCTGTAGACACTGTACTTGCTATCTATACTTTCCACAGCCATTAATCACGTAACTGATGTGCAGAGCGCAGCCATGTCAGGAGACTTCGGGCGCTCTCTGCAGAGAGCGTCGCTGACACCACCACCACGCACCAGCGTGTCCGAGCCTGGAGCGGGTGGCCCCGGGAGCTTGGGGTGCCCGCGGAGGCCTTGGAAACACAACTTGGCAGGACCTGAGCAGCCTGGTCTGACTTGGAAGTTAGCTTTGCTTTGCGCACGGCACTGGACTCGATGGCCTCTGGAGGCCCAGTCCAGTCGAAGTCCTTTTATAATCCTGTGACTTGGCCTAAACCTTGCTCTTCCCCACTTCTCCCCCCACTCCGTTCTGTCTCCCTATCTATTTCTTATCTTATTTCCTTTGCTGAGAAAAGTATGCCCATCGGAACCACCAGCCTGTAACTAAAAGAGTAACTTTTCCATTGTCTCAGTTAGTTTTGCTGGGAATGCTGTCTCAGCATTGTGGACACGTGTACGGAGATGTTCATAATGGCTAATGGAATACAGCTGAGTAAAAATACATGATGTTATATAAAGACTGATACTTGGGAACATGGGAAAGGATAAGAAAAGATAAAAGGCATCCAGTTTTTCAGAAGAAAAGCTATAATGGAGATCTGTCAAGAGAAGACCTTTGGGTGGGAAATGAAGAATAGTTTTATTCCTGTGTATAAATAGAATTCAGAGCTCCCAGACACAGTGAAATAAAAAAAGTAAAGAGACTTGTCATTTGGATGTAAAGGAAATGTGGGAGATTTATGTCCCTACACTAAAAAATCTCATATATATAAGCCAGCCAGCCATTTTAGTTTTGTTAAATGAGAGGGGAATAATTATTCATTCTGGTTGATGTTCTATAAAGGAATGTGCTTATTCAAACTACATGCATCTGATAGAAAATGAAAAGCTTTGCCTTTTTTGCCTTTGTAAAAATCTGGTTCCTTTCTTTATGGAGACATTTAAAAGGAAGAAAACCAAAAGAGATAGTAAGGATTATCCTAACCCCCCCCTGCCCCCAAACCAAAAAGCTTCTTCCGCAGAGAAAAAAAAAAAAATCACAATTCATTTTAACTTGTTAAACATAAAAATAAAACCACAGGGAATAAGAATTATAAGTGAAACCTCTCTATAGTGTTACAAGATGAAATGAGATGGGATATGCTGTGGATCACCAACAAATTGGGACAGAGATCTTTACCTTTGCGAAGTATTGTTTTAATTTACCTCTGAATTATTCAAATATGAATCTATTTACACATACCTCGGACAGGAAAAAGTGTTATGAGACTCTTATGAAAGATGGGCTGGACTCTAATGAGTACCCTAAAGTGCCCACAGGTGGAGCCAGGGATGGAGTCCAAACAACCTGAGAATTCCCTAGGAAGGGAATTTTTAAAATGTAAAACTGCTGCTTTCCCTTATTTTTCAGAAATTTTAATGGGACCTTGCCAATCCTTAGGTTTTTCTTGCTGGTCATGGTCATTTGACATCTCACTTCTACAGTACTTGTTGGAAGGGAAAGGCTGCTGTTGCCAAATTTAAGCATAGGAGCATATTAGTCTCTCTGGAAAATATTTGTGTTTATGGCTTCTCCTGTTACTATCAGAGCCTCTACACTTTCGCATTGCTGAAGTATAATTTTCATACTTCTAGGAATTTTACGTAACTGCTTCGTGATTGTGTCTGAAGAGCCAGTTCTAGCTGGCTTTCCTAGCTAATTATCTGTGTAGCTCATTGTGACTTTGTGTTGTGTAAGAGTTGTTAGAAAGGAGATTGCTCTAACAAAAAATTGTATTTTTTTTCCTTCTGCTTATACTTCCAAAATTTGAGTATGTGAAAATGGGTATTTTTCAAGGTTTCATGGAGGTGTATTCTTTTATGTATTTCTTTCCTCATTGAGGTGATGACATACACTATGTATGTAAACAGAGATTGGCTATTACTGCTCATCATCAGAACTTTATATCGTGTTGTAAATATTGCTCATCCCTCATGACGTCGGCTTGGTTCAGATTGCTGTTCTTTCTTCTATGCTACTTGAGTGCAGGCCTTGCTGTGCAAGTGAAATCTCTGAATCAGAAAATAAATGGCCCTGAAACCATTTATAAATGGAAGGCATCAAACAAGTTGGTAATAACTGTATTTAATATGTAATGTGTATTAGTGTCCTTATCGTGCACGAGGCTAGCAGTGCTCTAATGTATACTGGGCAAAGTCTGTTGCCACTTCGTGCATATAAGAAACCATAATGAGATTAGAGGGGAATTACATTAAAAGAGTGAACATCTTCAATTTGAAGGAGACATGTAAGGTTTCCTGTGACAGTGGAAAACTAATGAGAAGCCTTTTCAGTGATCCCTGTGATCTGGGGAAAGGAGAGAAGGGTGGGGGGGGAGGTGGTAAATATCTGTGAGGAACTGGTAAAAATCTTTCTGGATCCTGTCATGTCTCCAGAAATAACTTTATCAACTAGTTCCAATGTGTTTTGTGACAGGATTTATCTGAAAAAATGGAAATGTTCTTTTATACTTTTAGAAGTCATGCTGAATTTGTAAAAATATAATAATGCTTTTTTTTTTTAATGGCAGTGGCATTCTTCTAATAGTGCACTTCTCAGACTTTACCTTTTCCTTAGTAATAATGTTGAGCAATGTTTTTAAAGAACTGAACTTTCTTACTGGCGTGAAATACACAACAAACATAGTTCTCATTACACATACAACATGATACTGGCTATCAATGTCTTTGAAACTCCATAATAAATGAAAGGAAAGAATCATAGCTACAGTTCATTGTCAGAGCCCACATTAATACTCCAGTGATACCTTAAAAAAAAGGAGAAAATTTATATACAAAACTACACATCAACTATATTTTACTTGTTGTAAGTAATGAAAGTTGAATCCGAATGGATAGAAATCTTTACCTAGGAGGGGCAAGTTATAGAGGTAATATGTGATGAACATTTATGAAATGTCTTTTTCTGTCTTGCGCTCCTCTTAAAGTCATTTGCTGTCATCTTCATGGCTGTTGTGATCACTGTTATAGAAAGTATTTCAACATTCTCACTCTTCAAAGTGTTTCCATGAATCTGACAGTCGGTACCCAAATAAAGTCATTACCTAAAGCAGCAGCGGAGAAGAGAATGTGCTGCTATTATTACATTTGAAGAGAAGACTTATTTTTAAACTCTGCTCAGCCTGCTATTATGTGCATGCTGTTTTTACCTTGTTATTAAGATATCACAACAGAGATCAAATTCAGCTATGAGGAAGAACATGCCATCTGTATGTAATTCTATTGCTTAAAAGTATGGTATGGTAAAGTCACGTGGGAAAAAAAGAAAAAAAAAAAGGTCTCTAAGAATTTATTCAGCTTGTATAAAGACCAGGCAGGGCTTAAATATTCATAGTTTTTCCTTTTTGGTTTTATTAGGAGATAGAATGCAAATGCAAGTATTTGGGTCAAGTTTTCAGGTGCATGTGAAATGTACTAAATGCAGGTGGTTTGGGAAGGTATCTCATCCCTAAACACAGGGAGACGAGGGATTTAGTTAGGTCTCACACAGCATGGGGTGGCTGAAGGCAGCTCTCCTTGATGCTAACAGTGACAGTCCACCAGGGCTTTTGTAAGCACGTGGAGTGAGAAGACTGTCCCATATGCGTTTCTACGTTCATATATGTAGTATGAAAAAAGGACAGAATAAAAGTCCATTACTTTGTCCTGTCTATGTGTTATTCTCTTATTCTTTTGTGTTATACAGATTTGTGTTTCACTAAGCTCCACCGAAACGTGCAGGAGTTATCTAGGTTATCATTTTATAACTCGGGAAATGAGCATACCCTTCAGAGCAGGGTACGGGTGTGAGAGTGGGTAAGAGATAAGGAGGGAGGTGAAGCTGTAATTCCCCAATGTCCTTGCAAGTGGCATAGGAATAGCTGTGGTAATATAACAAGCAAAGCAATGTAATACTTCTTCCTCTGTAGCACTGGCTATTGTACTGGCTTGTCTTCTTTGCTTGCCAGCAGTAATGGAAAATCATAGAAATTTGATTAAGGTGGTTCATAGCTGTTTAGCACCTTCTTTAGGAGTAAAGTGGGAGGATTTTGTTTTTAACAGAAGATATAGCAGACGTACTGAAAATGGCTGAAGCGTGGCTGCCTTAGTCTTCAGAAATTGCATTTGTGTGGGGAAAATGCACATCTCAGCCAAGCATTCCTTCGTTCTCCCTCATGGCATAGGCATGCACAAACGTCCTAGTGAACTGGGATGAATGGGAAGGCTATCGTTATGGTAGAAGAACTTTGATCCAGCTCTCTCTGTAGTCTGTGGACAGAGTCCAACTGACTTCCCTGAGAATTAGAAAGTAGTTGAAAAATGCAGTCCATGGGAAGCATTTTCCTTTTCAAACTTAACTGAGACTGATTAAGCATGTCTGTGCTCCAGTTTTCTTCAGAGAGCAGTAACTTTTGTCACCCTCCTCCCCTCTTCTGCCTACAGAAAATCTGGTTTTGCTGGTGTCTTGTTTGGTTGGGTTTTTTAATGCAAGTATGATGATACAATGTATATCTGCCTTATGTGAGGGGTGATTGTGTGCTCTGTTCAGGCGAAATGGCCTGACTCGGGTTGTTACACAGGAGAAAATATTAGCATGAACTGTATTTTTCTCTAGATGCCTTACTCCAGTGGCTTAAGACTAGATTGGGAATGGTCATTTCTAACTTCATTGAAGAAGTGTATAACCATTCATTCCATGGGATAATAGAAGTGTAGCTAAGAGAGGACTGTAGAAAATGCATTTTGTGCTTGCATGCAATAAAGCTAGGAGCAAATAAAAGTTGCCTAGAATATGGCACTTCGCACAGCAGATACAAAACCCTGTGTTATCTTCCTAGTTGAGCAAGTCGGGACTGAAAACAGTGTGGACTGCTGCCTGGATATCTTTTTTGAGTGCATGCTTGTGTTGCTTTAAAATGCCGAGGTTTAACACCTCCGAGATGAGGGCTGAGGTCAAGCAGGTGGAACGCTTGTATGTATTGGGTAGACACGGACTGACCACTCTTGATCTAGTTTGTCAGGAAGCTGTTAAGCTATTCCTAGATACCGTTATCTGAGGAGGCAGGAAGGGAATATGTAAGTCAGAAGAGTGTAGTTGTCCTTCTTGGCCTTATATCCTCTTGCTGTGACTCGTACTTTGCCGGAGAGAGCAGGGAGGGTGAAAGGAAGGCACAAGGTGTGCTCTCTCCTTGCTGTCACTAGTAGGCTAAGCCAGGTGGGCGGCTGCAGAAAGCTCTCGGCTTTAGAATAAGCAATGTCTGGCATTGTTGTTAGTACTTGTATTTGCTAGGCAGAAAGTAGGCATATTTCTGTGAATCCTCCTAGTTCGTCAGATTCCCGACCTGCACTGACCCAATGTCCCAGTTGGTGCTCGTTATGAACCTGAACCTTAGCAGGCTTCTGTTGCCAGAGGTAAAACTAGGTGGTTTCACAGGGCATGTGTGATCTCATTTATCTGCAAGATGCTGAGTTATTTGTGGTTATTGTACCTGAAAAGAACTGAGAGTGCGGGGAGTACCTTCCCCAGGTGAAGATAACACCCTTTTCTAACCACCTTTGCACCCAGCTTTTGAAATTGCTAATGAAAAGACTTATTTTTCATAGATTTCCCCCCCAATGCTGTAAATCAACACGATGGGGTCAACACCAAGTTTCACCAAATGTTTTAGTAAGTATTGCTGGGCAACTCTCACAGTACTTGGAAGTTCTTGTTTTCTACACAAGGGTGTTTAGTGAGCCTTTCCCTTATTTATTTTTCTTTTTAAGGCCTGGTTATTTCTTTGTGCTTTAAGAAAAAATTACAATCCAGAACACACAGTATTATCAAGTGTTAGCTCGTTGAGTTACCACTCACACAGCTTCATGTTTGACTTGCAGACATATTCATGGTGTTGGGGGGTGGGAGAGTAGCTGTGAAAAGTCAGTCTTGGCAAATGATTCATTGTGATTAACTTCCTTTCATGTGTTGACTAACAAATGTTCCTATCACCTGCGGACCAGGGTATATTAGGAAAAATGATAAATACAAAGTGACAGAATAAAATAACCTGATAGGGTCTGACAGCAGATTTGTTAACCTTCCCTGTAAAGACTTTGCTTCTGTTTATCTGACTTAATTTCCAAGTGTATAGATAAAACATAGTGGTGAACTTGGAGAAAGGGACAATTCTAACTTCCTCTTCAAGTGTGTCACTTGCCTGAGATAAAAGGAAGGTTAGCAGAAACTGTGTGGAAAAGTCAGTGTGGAGAAATAAATAATACACATTTCCTGTGAACCTGGAAAGGGGAAACCTCTTGTCTTAAAAATCCACAGCAGCTCCACCAACTGTTTTTTCCTTTTCTGACTGATGGCCTGACTCTTAGGAGGGCTTTGTCAAGGTCTTCCCTAGCTTTCTCCAAGCAGTTTCACAGCAGGTTTGGAAGTTCTTCAAGGTTTGGCAAGTTACCCCTGGAGCTGTTGATTAGATGTTGGATTTTACCATAGCTTAAAGCACAAAAGCACCCACTTCATTATATTAAGACAAGTAAAATCACTTGTTCTCCACTATGCTCAATTTGCTGTTAACGTCAAAATATCTGACAAATTCTGCTATAGAATCATAAGATGGTTTGGGTCAGACTCTGCTGTCAGGGTCCCTCTGGACGGCATCCTTTCCCTCCAGCGTGTCGACCGCCCCACACAGCTTGGTGTCATTGGCAAACTCGCTGAGGGTGCACTCAATCCCGCTGGCTGTGTTGCCGACACAGATGTTAAACAGCTCTGTTGTGGCTGGGGAAGGAAAAAACCTCTGTTGTCTGTGAGCAAAGCTATAGGATGCCTCCTCAGGTACACAAAGCAACATTCAAAAGGTGAGATATGGGGGTAGTTTAGCTATGGGATATGACATCTGGGGGCATGGTGCCCCAGTTACTGAAAGGCAGAGGCCAGTATCGCTTGCAGTGTGAAAATGCTTGCCAGGTCTTTGCACAATATTCAAATTTGTCTCCTGTGGGGAGAACGTAGTGATGGTTTGCTTCAAGGTCACTTAAGATGTGGCAAAATAGTATATATGGTAACCAGTTAAAGAAGGTACTGTGAGAAGAGCAACAGCCTGAACTGTGCAGAAGTTATAGTCAGTGCTGTTTGTAGTCTCTTAATTTGAAAGTTTCTGTTTTCAAAGGAGTACTGGAAGAGGTCAACGATGTTGGACATCATAGCTAGATGTAACTGCGAGTGCTCTAAGCTGAGAATCCTGAAGAGCTTATGTTGCTCTCATAGTGGGTACAAATGTGTGGCTTTATTCCTTCCCCAGCAAGATTGTGACATTACCTTTGCATACAATACAATGTTAATTCAATTATAATATTATTAACTGTGGTGCTTTTCTTGACAATGACAGTAATGGGTATGAGGAGGACTTGATCTTTATTTCAGATCATATAGTGGTAATACAGGAGCCTATTAAAATGACTGATATCTTGCTTATCAGAAAGCATCTAAATTGATGGGGTTTAGAGGCAGTTTCATTGAACTAGGCTATATAAATTAAATTATTTTCCTGTAATCCTTTATCTTGTACATAGACTTCATCTACATTTAAGTGGAATGTAACCTCTGCTTAAAAACACTGAGTAGAAACAGTCAGAATTTGCAGGAAGAAAAGTTGATGTTGGAGTAAAATCTACAGAGTTTGTAGATGACCTTATGCAAAATAAACAAAGATTTCATTACGGATTTCAACTTCTCTTTATTTTCAGAGTTGACTCACACCTCAAATTCTGTTTGAACTGAGGCTTTAGGAATTTCTTAAATATAGTACTTTGACTTTCAAAAATTAAACAGGTGAGAAACTAACCAAAACCTAAATGCTTACATTCACTCCAACCTTTTATATCAAATTTATCCTACCATATAAAAGATAATTTTAGTAAGTGATAATGTGAGGAGATTGATGCAGACGGACACCTGTAAAGTTGAAAGCAGATGACCCTTTATTGCTAAAACACACACATATTTATAATCATATATTCTGCAAAGTCATTGTCCA
>JAVJGG010000062.1:5584635-5660516 GCA_035590195.1 Aviceda cuculoides
TCAAGATAAAACGCTGAATTGAGTTGTTTTTTTTGTGCCAAGGTCCCTCTCTCATGGAATGTACACCTGTGTTCTAATTGGCTTTATTATCATCTTTCTTTCTTTGTCATCTTGTTCATACTGTTCAAGGTCTTCTAAAGGCGTCTGCAATGCTCTTGTGACCGGTGTTAGCTAAATGTGTCCACACTAATGCCTTAATGGAGGTCTTTTAATTAAGATAAGCTTCATTTTTCTTTCCATTCTGATTAATATATCTTAAAAAATGAGTAGTATCATGCTTATTATATGTTAGGGATGGGGGGAACGAAATTAGTAGGATAAACTTTCAACCACTTGCAGCTTTCTTGGACTCCTTTTGTTTAAAAGTAGGAAAGCAAGGGTTTTATTTCCAGTCTAAATTGAAGTCTATGCATAATGCCTGCTTATTCTGAAACCACTTACCATATGTACTCTGGTCCCAAGTCGTGCTTAACAATCAAGCATATTTGGATAAATGTGTTTCAGAGCAGATTTTAGGGAATTTCCCTGAGCAGTGCGGTATGCAGGTTAGGTAGCACAGGATAATCTCTGGTTTTGATGATGAAGCCATTTTAAGAAGTTTCTGTTTGCCCTGGGCCACTCCTGCACACAAGTTTGCCATTTGTTCACTGGGGTGGTAGGAGTATTTGTGAAACTGCACTGTAAATGAGCTCTGTGTAAAAGAGCTGAGTAAAAAGTGGTAAAAAAGGAGGGTGGTTTCCCCATTTTCATACATTTGAACAGTTACATCAGTTTAACAAAGTACATCAGCTTTAAGTGGGATGGAAACGTCTCCCTTCACAGCACTGTACATTGATTTTGACTTTAATGTCAGTGGAAGTACATAGTAAAACTGTCATATGTACTTCCATAAAATCAGCTGGTTTTAATGAGCTGCTATGTTAATTTGAAACATATTCACCATGACAAAGACATGCCATGTAATTGTTGAATCTCCTTTGTGTTTCTTATAATTGAATATTTAATT
This sequence comes from Aviceda cuculoides, assembly GCA_035590195.1. Lineage (NCBI taxonomy): Eukaryota > Metazoa > Chordata > Aves > Accipitriformes > Accipitridae > Aviceda > Aviceda cuculoides. The sequence goes on from JAVJGG010000062.1 coordinate 5,585,642, forward strand.
ATAATTTTACAATGATAATATAATTAGCATAATTTATTTGAGAAATCCATATTACTATCCTTAATTACATTATTTCTAACAATACTGCACATTAAAGATAGTCTGATAAGGGTTCACACGCTTCTATTCCTTGGTGCTTGCCCTCTAGACATCCGATAGCAATCCTTACATTTCTGAGGAAAAAAAAAAAATCTCTCATTTTAACATTATGGAAATGCATGTAGTCTGGCAAATCAATCCCATTAACCTCTCTTACCCCAATGGTTTTGGTTATTCATAGCTTTTTGCGTGAAACTGTAAAAGCATAAAACTAACAGTAATGCAGGTTTAAATCCTTGCAATCTGTTCTGCTTTCAGGATGTTTGTATCGCTGCAGATGTTCTGAAAGAATGTAATCCGAGTACAGGGTATATTGGATCATTCACTTTTAAAGACTCATCTTTGAAACAATATCTGTTCAGTGGTACAAACTTCTGGCTGAGCCAGATGTCACAAACCTAAAACTGAGCTGGAGTCCGTCTACAGCCACGCCTATTCATATCTCATGTAAACTGGGAATATTAAGGGTATAAACATACGGGGAAACACTGGCAGCATTCTTGAGGGAACTGAGGATGCGTCGGCTCCGTCACTCACAAAGGGACCGCCTGCGAAGGAGCTGGAGTGGAAAAGCCGGCTCTCACGGCAGCTGGCGGGACACGGGAGCCTGGTCCCACGTGCCAGCTCCGTCTCGGCGGGGTCACGGCGGGAGCGCACAGCTCGCCCCAGTGCCTCGTGGCCCTGGGCCCTCCGGCTCGTGGAGCCGACAGTGGTAGCTCCCGAACCGTTTGCCCAGACGTGGGATGGGGCGTGCGAGTGCCCTGGCATGGCCGGCCTGCGGCGCTCCGCCTGCGGGCGGGGGGTCTTTGCTGTCTGAAGCCGCTGGTGCCGGCAGAGCGGACAATGCTCTTCTGTCTCTAGTAAAGATAGCTCTGTATAAAATCTTTATTACGATTAAAGAAAGAAATGCTGCTTTGTCTGATTGAACTCTTCTCTGTGCTCTCTCTTTACATCTTTTTTTCTGTTTCATTCAAACAGAAGCTATATTTAGGGGGAAATATCAGTGAAGTCTAAAGGAACGCATCAAGTTGTCTTTGGAGTTTAATAAACTTGGCTGTGGTGGGACTCAGACTCTCTGTGTCCGGCGCTGTTAGCTGTCTAATCCAAATGTGGTTGTTTGTGAAATAAATGGTTTTACCCTTACAAATAGCTGGTAATTTTAATGCAATGTGAGGCATTAAAAACTCCCCTCCTCTCTGTGCTTGTACAGTAGAGTAGGAAGGAGGCCTTTTCTATTTTGTGTGCTGTTATAGGTGGAGGTTCATCAGAGCTACACAGGGAGATAGTATAGCTTAACTACACTATGTGCATGCATACAACCCATGGGAACAAATCATTCATGCTTCTGGTTTGTGTATTTTGGTATGCTTTGTGATTATCATTGATTTTCTTTGTTACACCATACAAAGCAAGAGCTTACAGTATTTGGCTAAAGTCTGAGCATTAAACATGAATTAAATAGGGGGGAAAAATAGGGCTTGAAATATATCTTCAGAAAATAAGATTAGAGCTAAAACAAGAAAAGAACAAGGTTTATTGGAGAGAAAAGAAATTGGTAATCCTATGCACTAGAGAGGATGAGGTGAGAAGTACAAAGGAAGAGGTAATAAGAGTGTGGAAAATGTCTTGTTCAGGTAGGGAAAGATCCAGGTTGTATGCAGAGGTGGCAGATGAGGGATTAGAGCATAAAATAAGCCAGTTACTAGATCAAATATTGAGGAATCTGGTTCAGTACAGAGGGGTGAAAATCTAGGCTGCTAGGAGAAGGATTAGTATTGAAAAGTGGTAATTGCAGTTGAAAAGGAAGACAATAAGGCTTGCACAAGAGGGGAAAAGAAGGAAGAAAATGAATCTGAAAAAAGCAAAGTAAAAAAACCCCAGGATTTAGTGAAGCAGAAGTCTGCCATGCAATAGAGGCTTCTCATTTAATCGAGGAGGGGTTGATGATAACACAAGTGAATAATCAATTTGGTTTCAGTTTTCCTCACATGGTGTGTGCCTCAGAATCTTTCCTGGAGGACAGAGGCAGGGAGGTCATGGTTGTGGTTACATGAAACGGATTTGGAGCACTTACCATTTGCAGCTGCTGCCAGGTATGCTCCAAGGGGGAAACTTTCAAAACCACGATCGGAAGATGTGAGTACAAAAGCTTGGGGTTTGTTTGGACGAATATGGATTTGGGATGCATCTCTCTCCCAATGAGTTTGCATCCTTAAATCTGTCAAGAGACCTCCCATTCTTCCCCAGAGGTATGTATTTATTTATTTTCATATATATATATATATATATTTGGATAGCGGTAGGGAATTTTTATGTAGCCAGGGTGACTTCCCCCCCGACCCCCCCCTTCAGTAGGAAATTCTGATGTAAGAATAATTTTAGTTGCTAATATCAGAGTTTGGCACTTTTTTTACAGGGAATTCAGAGAAGCAATAATGAACAGAGTTAGTCCAACACTAGTAAAATGTATTTAAATCATTCTCTGATTGATTGGAGGACTTATCATTGAATTATTCATGAGCTATTTTTCAGACATAGATTAATGCAAAATGTATTCACACTTTATTTGAAGCAATATTGGAAAATTAATATATGATTGCAATTAATAATTTGAATGAGTGTAGGCACTATTCGTGATGATTTTTGCTTTCTGCAATACCTAAGATATGAAAAAGAGTAAGTCAGATATAGTGATCTGAAATGAAAATGTCTGCTTATGCTGCAGAGCTGAGCTCCTCCAAGGGGCAGAAATCACTGAGTCCCTTTAGAAACGTCCTACAGCATTTTTATTGCAGTGTCTGAAGTTACGCTTTTGGCTGAATGCATCTGCTTCTTTGTGTATTCTGAGGATAAGGGCAAGATAGCCCAAAGTTCCTAACAGCAAATACTATCTTCTAATTTTGCTTCATGAAAAATGCATTTGTTTCAGAAGAATAGTTTCCTGAACAGTTTCTTAGATTTCTTTTCACTGCCTGAGGACTGAATTCTTATAACTTCTGCATTTTATTTAAATTTTGCCCTTGTCAATAAAGTAAACCATGGAAGTGAAATGAACATCTGTGCCTGTGCATCTTGGTTGGATCAAGGTTGGATCCATTTTACAAAGGTCCGTGCTAGTTTGTCTCAAGTTCTTGGTTTCAGTCCCAGATCTTCTGTGGTGGCCCATGTTATATGGGCCATTATACACTAAGCCAGACTAGAGGACCTGATGTGGCCTTCCCAGCCCTAAGTTACGTGAATCTTGATTAATATCTATCTGTCCAATGTGAAAGAGGAGCATAGGATAGGCTATTAGGTTCAAATTATATATATAACTCGGTAGAAGAAGGTGGCCTTCCTCTCTTAACAACTAGTTTACATTCATTAGGGGGATCTAACTGTAATTGCTCACGTTTTTAATTTTTGGCTATGATGCAGTAAAAGGCTGATGTACTAGCATCAGATCTTGGGATGCTCTGCTGCTCCACCTCATAACACTCTTTCACATAAAGGTGGAAGAAACTGAATACTCTGACTTGTAATGTTCCTAGTGTTTTTCTTGTAACCTTCTGCTGCAGTTTAGACTTTCTCCACTGCCATCTGATTGAAAGCAACCAATTGCTAAAGATGCCCAAAGAAAAGGATGCCTAGTGTGGGTTTTATTTCCCAAGAGACTACTTCTTACAAGATCATTGCCTTATCTGGGAATTTCGTAAAACCATGCTGATTTAATAAATGCCTGTAAGTCACCTTTCAGTGCCTAGCCATACCATATATTAATGCATCAAATAATGAGCCAGGGGAGGAAAAGCTGCTTGGTGTGGAAAATTATGTTCAGCTTTGACATTTTAAGTCTGACTGTTAGACTGAAAAAATATTTGAAATAACTGCAGGATTCTTGACATGTCACATTTGTAACTGATCTCCTTAGTTTGTAATGTAAATCTGAATTTTTTAAAAATAGTTCTTTTTCTTGGTTGTTTTTTTGTTTGTTTCTTTGTTTTGTTGTGGGGTTTTTTGGGTTTTTTGTTTATTTTCCCCTGAAGAGTCACTTACTCACTTTGGATTGATTTCTGCCTCCTGAATAGGACATAACTGGTCTTTAATAGTCTCGTTGGACACACTTATTCAGAAATAAGTATATTATTATCACAGGAGTACTTTTCATGCTATTGTCAGAAAGGCGAAAGACGTATTAAGAGTTACTTGAAATGAGGAGGCGGACAAGTTTTGTCTTTATCAAAACAAGTTGTAAATCTTAAGGTATATGCCAAGGAGCTGATTAGGAACAGCTAATGAGCTAATGCTGTTTTGGTCAGCAGAACTGTAAAATTTCCATACTCGCATGCAATTCGGACTAGTCTTTCCCCCCCCAACCCCCCCCCCAAAACTCTATAGTGAGTGGAATTGATGTTAGAGGAATTATCCACAAACAAATTAGTTTTCTTTGATTAGTTGTTAATGATGTATCTTCCTCTTAGGGAAGCTCCTTCACCCCCCTGGGCTGGACGTGAGATCCTTCAGGGTGATGCTGCCTTTGCCCATCTCCACTCCAGAACAGGAGTGCGATACAGAGCTCAGCCAGAGATGTGACTGGATATTTCCTCTTGCACAAGATGTCTTGCATAGTCTTTTTAGAAGTTGCCATGGACTTCAGTTGTTGAACATTATATTCAGGCTTGTTTTTCCTCTTGGCACTGTTATGTTTTTTGGCTATGCCATCATTCTTACTTTCGCTACCAGATAGTTACAAAGCATTGCAAAAACTTCAGAAAAATTCCTGAGGCATTCAATAATCTATTGACTGTGATCAGTGACAAATAACATTACCTATTTTCTTTACTTCTGTTAGGAAGAATTGTGATGTCTGATGTGGGTTAAAGGCAAGTTCCTCAACCCTTGATAAAATGTCTGCTTTCAGAATTAAAGATAATTGGAAAGAAATATGAATGGGCAGAACAAATATGATCTGGATGCAGTTATATATAGTGAATAAGGTTCAGCTTCATTTGTGACTTAATGATTCACTGGACTGTATACCAACTTCAAATTTTTAAGCAATGCAGATGTTTCAGGGGCACAAGATTCCATTTCTTAGGTTTCACGTAAACTATAGAAGATCAATTAAGCAGAAAATTTTCTTTAATGAAAAGAATATGTTCTGTGATCAGTGTCTTTCAAATGCCAGATATTCCTGCTGCACACCTGATTGCAAAATATCCAAAATCTGTGTGAGACCTTAACAGATAATTACAACACAGTATACTTCTGCATTTTGTGCAGTGAAAGTAGTAATGGACTGAACTATTGGCTGAGGTGACTGTAGTAACAAAAAATTCACCCGTGTAATTTTTGTTGCTTGTGTTCTCAATTCAAACATTAATACAGACTTACTATATTTTTAAATATTCCCTTTGTTTAATATTGCAAGAGAGATAATGCACATAGATCTATTGCTTACAGCAGATATGTTTACTCCTGAAATCCTACAAAAAGGATTGCTTATCGCAGAAATATCCCAAACATTTTAATTAAATGAATAGTAATCTTATTATATCAAAGTTTGAAGCTAAATTAAAAAAAAATAAATATCATTCTGCAGTCACTGGTGGTTATATCTTTATAGAGTGGTGGATAGAACTGTGTCTTATCTTTAAATAAATTGGAACTCTCTTTAAATTATTAAATGTATATGCAGTCCATGCTCTCAGGGTTTTAAAATTTGTTTGGCTTTCTCCATCCTCCCCGGTATTCTGGTTCTATTTGAAACAAACCAAAATACCCCCCACTGAACAACCCCTCTTCCCCCCACCATTTCAACCTAGGACTGCAGGTTAGTTAAAAGTTAGTTAAAACCCTCTTAATATATATATCTGAGTTCTAGTCACTATTTCTGCTGTTGAAGGAGTAGAAGATACTGAAGGCTTAATCTGAGATTCCCTTCCCCCCCCCCAAAGTACATGATGATACATTAGTATAATTGCTGTGTACTTTAGTTGAGAATACAGTATTGCCTTTAAAAAGTGCTAAATGGATTATTGTGATTTATTTTAACCTATGATAAGAGAGTTAAGGGACAGTAAAAGATTATTTATCCATTCAAAAGATTATTGAAGTTAAATTTCCAAACATATCACTGTGCTCTGGAAATACCTACAACTGCTTATATGTTGTTAGCATAAGTTAAAGGTTACTCTGTTCAAGGCAAGTTAGTTCTGAAAAGTCGGGGGGGTTTTTTTGTAAATATTAGAATATTAGGAAGATATAAATAAGATGTAAATAGAATACATAGAATCTATTAGAATATAGAAAGATATAAGAAAGATGTAAATATTAGAAAGAACTTCTGGCTGTCCTTTGGGCCTAAATTAACAGTTGGCATTGACAGCTGACAATTCTACAGCAATATTTGCCTTTGGGGAATTTCAGTGAGTATTTACTGGATAGTTCTGATGGTCCTTCCTTTATTTACCTCGTTGCTTGAGAGTCTCCATTACTAACTTGTTGAAGAAAAATTGTAACGTACCTTGCTTTTCCGTACTGGGTAACAGAATTGCCTTTCGTAAGCTACTTTCCTTCTTATTGTAGAAAAGCCTGTTGAGGGTCTGGATTTGACCGGCAGCTGATCTACCCTGGCCCTTCAGTGCCTTTGCAGAAATAAGAGCAAGTGAGCTGGAGCAGGTCACAAAGCACGCGCTTGCCCATCCAGTGCATCTGTTCTAAGCACTGTGAGGCACACAAATGTCTGCAGGTGAAATGTGTATCTACAAGAATACTTGTTATTGCACATTTTCGTTTTAAATAACAGTTGCAGCTACCAAGGTGAAATGTATTGACAGAAATCAAAATCTTTTTTTGTCCTGTAATTCATGTTAGAAATGCTTGTCTGTTTTCAGCCTTTTGAAGTTGAGGGTCTAGTATGTTTTTCACATATCATTCATTTTTCCAATTATATTGCATTTATTACCTGTAACTAAATTTAAGGCTTCTTCAGATAGCAATTTAAAACACTTGGGGGTGGGGGGAAGTAACAAACACAAATGGGAAATTAACAGATATTCCTGTCAGCGTGTGATTAACTTGATTTACATGGAATTACAAATGTTTATGTAGTAAACATTTGGTCTACATGTTGTAAGCTAAACCCGTGTGACTACAACCTTTGTTTACATTTTTGCTTTTAAACATAGTAAGGTTACAGGTTCCAATGTGGTCAAAGTGAACAATTGTTCCTAGCTGGCATTTGCCAGGCCCACCAAATATCCCTGAATATCTATTACTATAAAAGTTATATTGTTCTTTAGTTCCTCAAGGTAAGGAAAAGATAAAGCTCAAAAGACACTGGGTATGCCTTGGTTAGCTTTGTAGCCTATGTTGGGTTGAATGCCTAACCACTAGAAAAGTAAATAAACAAAATGAAAAGCAGGGATTATTTATGATTAAAAAACCCAACAACAACAACAAAAAAACCCACCACAACACAAAACCAAAAAAAAAAAAAAAACAACCACAAAAAAAACCCCAAAAGAACAAAACAAACAAACAAAAACCACCTAAAGGTAAGATTTGTTCTAGTTCGGATGTAATTAGTTAGCATGTGAATGTAAATGTTCCACAACACTTCCATCTGAAGAGGTTTTTATTGGGAATGAATGCTATTTTTCCCTTATTTTACATTACCTTATTCTTGTTTCCAATTTAAATTATTCAGATGTTGAATATCACAAGGATAGGTTCCTTTAAAAAAAAAAAGTTGCTGTTGTTGGGTTTTTTGTTGGGTTTTTTTTTTTGTCGATTCAGGTATTAATTTAGTGTTATTCTGCACCATTTCAAAAGCAGGGATTTTCATTATTGTTGCAATTGCCAAGCCACCACAGTAAGGTGTAACTTTACTGTGATCTCATTAATAGGATACAAATTAGGACTCGACAGAGTGAATGAAATGAATTCCTGTTGCTGCTCCTTGAGACTACAGGGAGTGGAGCAGGTGCCTGCCTCCTTGCAGCTGGGAAGAGGAGGAAAACCCAATTCCAGCAAGAGAGCCCTTTAGGATTCTGCACAATGGGAGGAAAATTGCAGACAGAGCTGGAAACCTAAATCTGGGTTCTATCACTGTGTCAGATAAACAAACCAACGAACACGTGGGAGGTAAATAAACGGCACGCAGAGAGGAGAGATGAAATGGGAGCAGACGCGGTGGCCGGGCGGCTCTCTGTGGGCTGCTGAAGGAAATAGAAAAGAGCTGGAGAGATGTGTCCCCCCACTGCCATCGCCCCCGTGCCTCGCAGAAAGGCTTTCACAGGAAAGCATCACCTCTCGTTCTCTTCTCCTGCTGCCAGGTGCGCTTCAGTGTTGACCCTTTTTATTTTGCCGCAGAAGCCCTTCAGGTGGCTGGTGGTGGTGTGGAGGGGAAGAAGGGATTTGCCGGTGAGGTGCTTCACGCTGTCGCTTGTCTTTCCTGCATGGGATAGCGGCAGGCAGCGGTCAGGCCTCTCCTCCACCCCACGCACCTTCAGCACCCAGTTGTTCCTCAAAAGCTGGGTCTCCTAAAGCAGTGGCCAAAGATTAGGGCTTGGCCAGCTGAGACAGTGGGGCACAAAGTGAAGCAGGCTGCTTAGCAGGCCTGGGAGCTCGGGGCAGGCCAGGGCCCAGGGCCTGGGCAGGGCCACCTCAGGCAATGGCTGCCTGGGCAGGGCCACCTCAGGCAATGGCTGCCTGGGCAGGGCCACCTCAGGCAATGGCTGCCTGGGCAGGCTCTGGCCCTGCTGCCTTCCCTCCTCACCCACAATGTTCCCCAGGGATCGGTGGGGCCGTTGCTGCCATCACAGCCCTGCTCAGGTTTGGGGGTGCCCAAGCTGCTGGGGGGGGTTGCACCCAGCTCAGTCCCTACTGTCCTGGAGTGCTTTTGGCCTGTGTCTTGCTCAGTGTTGATATGAATGGGACCGCATACAAATACGTAACGCTTTCATTAATGACGGTGTCTATCATGTATATCTGTACCATAAGGTACAGTTCCTCCTCCCAGCAAATTATAGAGGTGTTGTGCGGAGAGCTTTCAGGAGAGCTTCTCCTCAGGAGTGTGTGTCGGCTGGACTGCTGCCAGTGCAGCCAGCCCTGCTGCACGACATGGCGGCAGATGTAACTTCCTTCTTCATCTTACAGCCCATACTTTTTGTCTCCACTCCTAACTTGCCAAGGCAATTTGAGGTAAAAAAAGGTTAGTTGCAACGCCTTTATACGTGGGTTGTGGATCCACATTGCAGACTGTTAATTAGTTATCTCGTGCACCTAATTTACCTTATTTATTCAAACCAGGTTTTATTTTTTTTATTTATTTCTGACTATTTAAAAACTGAGGGTCATTTTTGATGTCAACATATAAATAAGTTGTTGCTGTTAGCTTGGGTGCTGTTTGTTGCAGCCGAGTGCTGGCATACCTGCTCTTGCCTGGCAGCAAATGCAGGGAAATTTGAAGTAGCTATTCTGCCCAAAAACATATTTTTATAATTTGAGATTTTCCCAGTGCCATTTCTGAGTTGTTGCATCTGGTTCAGACAGTGTTATAATTAGGGAAACTATTTCTTCTCGCTTAGTTCAAGATGGATCTTCATCTAAGACAGAGAGAATCCAGCAAAATTTGATATTCTTGTTGCATGTGGACAGCAATACTATGAGGAAAGGAAATTAGTTGCTGTTCAGAGGTATGGAAAGAGGAAAAGTAGATCTTCCTAGTAATGCACTGTGGTTAAAAGAAAACATATTTAGTGGTTTGTTTGGGTAAAATTACGTGACTGAAGATCTTTGAAAATTGAACATTTTCCTCCTCCTTTTTAGATTCTTCCCATATTGCAAAATATGAGAACTGTATTGTTAGCCTCTAGCTTTAGGAAGTATTTTTTGAAAAATTCCATGAGAGCTTATGGACTTGTGTTTTAAATTTGGGATTGTCTTGGATTTGGGAAAATTTAGTATTGCAGAGTAACTTATCTGTTCATGTTGAGTTTATTTTGGGGACCATGGTCATATTTTAAAAAAGAAGCTATGAGGTCATAAGACTTTTATGAAATAGGGCATTGATGGAAAAAGCTTAGGATGAAGCAGCTTTCATGTAGGCAGTGTCGGGAGTGGATTTTGGCACAGAAGCAGCACCCACAGCAACTGTGAAGATCAGCGTGTCTTCCATATATCTGTCTTGGAGCAGTGCTTGGTAAGGAGATGTCAGCTGGCGGTAATCGGGTACTGACACTTCTAAGATTTGTGAATTTTTGGTATCAAGAGCTTAAAAAGTGTATGGCTTTCTTGCCTTCCATAAAAAGGAACCTTATCAGAAGTGGTTAAATTGTGTGTTTTCCCATGTTCTTTACTCTCTCTCTCTCTCTCTCAGCTGTAGTAATATTTCATTTATTTGTCGAATCCAGTCTGACAACAGCAAATTATGTGATTGTGAAAGAATCACATAGTCTAGTACTAGTGTCAGTCATGTGAGTTGTGACTGGTGAAAGGACATCAGGACATCTTCTAAATATCCTGCATTCATGTTTTGAGAGGTGTACTGTCTTGTGTTGAGGACTGTCAGGTTGTGGTGTGGATGAATGGCTGTGATCTGAGACACAGGACTATGTTTAAGTACACCAATATCTGGCTACTTAAGGGGGGGGGGCGGGAAGTAAGAATTCTAGAGAATTGTTTTAAGATACTCTTTGCTTGCTTATGTACAAGCCCTTATTTTGGATTTAAATTTTATTGGCACTTTAACTTTTTCCCCTTGCCTGACCTTTCTTCCTGGGTCTTTCTATCTGCTTTGGTTAATGTGATAGCTGTTTTCTCCTGTCTTGTAGTTCTCCTAAAAAGCCTTGGTGGGGTTAAGTCTGTACTTGCCAAAATCAATCTGTACGATTTACTCGGTTGTTCTATATTTAGATTGCTTCCTGCTCTGTGGGAGATGCAACAAGCAGAACCCTCATTTCTATGCAGAATCATAAATTCTGTAGCATTTCCAGTGCATATGCTCCAAGTTAGGCAGAGCAGGGAATTGTACCTTTGCCTGTTAGACCCAAGCTGAAAGTGGGGCTCAGCAGGACAGAGACATATGCTTTCCTTATTTCCTCTGGACACCTTTGGACATAGGTGTTGGACAAATACAACTTGCTTCAGAGTCTGCGAAGTGTGGGGAATTAGCTGTCTTTTGAGCACTTCCTTCAGGACTGTGCTTCAGGACAGAAGGTTCCTTCGGGACCTTCAGTTCTCTATCTTGGAGAGATATTTTAGGTTACCTGGATCCTGACAGGACTAGAAATTATTGATATGTGGAAGGCCTTGCAAACTTTGACAGGAGAAAACTGAAATGCCCTGGAGACTTGAGCAGTAACAGGGCAGGATCTGCACAGAAACTTGGACAAAGTGTTTACTGTGATTAGATACTTGTAAGTCTCTGGAAATCTGGGTCTACCTCTAAATGAATGTCTTAAGTAGCCTGTGGTGATGAATAGGAGCATGGATAAGGTTCCCATGCATTGAGTAGTTTTCTCTATGACTTACTGAATACTGCTAAAATTCTCAGGAAAGGGACTTTGCTCTTTGTTATTTAGCACTTAGCACAGGAAATCACAATCTTGGCTAGAGTTTCACGGCAGTACCACAGAATAAATATAGAATAATAACTCGACCAAAAAAGCGTTGTACTAGATGCTTTCCAGACCACTGGAGAAGGTGATATCCCAGAAGGAAGCAGAGACATTCTGGTGATTCCAGTAGGAGCTATTTCTTGCCAATGCCATTGAGAATTGCAGAGTACAGCTCCTTTGAATCACGATGCATAAATACAGTTGTAACTTGCATTAATGGGAACTCCTTGAGCCTGAGCATCTGTAAGACTGTTGGACAGCAAATTATTTTTTTGGTTCTTGTTGTGGCCAACAAAAAGAACAGCCTCTTAAGCTTCCAGAGTATTCATCAGTCTTAAACTTCTGAGCTATAGGAAGAAGTATTGAAAGGGCCCAAATAATTAGGGAACTAGTACACCTCATTAAGAAACATCCTTCATATCAGAAATAATTCACAAATTTGGCCACTAGCTTAATCTGTGGGAGAACTGGGTTTGGTTTTCTCAGCCAGTGTTGCCCTTAGGGAATAATACAGTGCGTGATTTGGATCCTGAATTCTAAAATACAATTGTGGTTCTCAATTACCATGCAACTTATTGGGAAGACAATCCCTGGAAGCTTGTGCTGTGAAAAAGTATGCTAGGTAGGTTTATATTTCAAGCACTTGTGAAAATGTTGTCCAAGTGTCTGATGGCATGAATTCACAACTGGAGGTACAAGTTTTTACGGTTTCACTAGACCTTGGTCATATCCAGGTACGTCTTCTGTACTTACGATTATGTCTCTTGTATCTTTTCCATTATTAACAATGCAGCCTACCTAGGTAATGATAATTTGAAAGAGGGTTCTAGGTTTGATTTTGCTGTTATTGTAGTGATAGAGCTCTTGTTGGTGCCTGCCTGCTACTAGCCACACTAGTTCTAGATCTTTGTTTGCTTCTCTCCTATGCAGGTAACCAGAACTAGAATAACAGTAATGCTTGCTAGAAGCAGAAGGCAATTCTGTGATTTCTTGAAAAAGTAAGGTTGATTTAGTGTTCTGTGTGATATTCTGTCTATGGCTAATCTATAAAACATGTGCAAAGACAATCAGCAATATTTTAGAGAGCTTTTTCTCCTATTTTCTTTTTGATTGATTATTTCATTTGGAAGAGAGCTCTGTAGTAAGTTAAGTGCTGTTTGTTGTCTGACTATGTTGCTTCATGATCCTTTTTCAGTTTAGAATCTGATTTGCAAGAGCAGCTGTATTTTCCTCAGTCTTGCTATGTTAATTCAAGCAACTGTTTAAAGAAGTGGTTCCATAGCACAGAAAAGATTGGACTTTTTGGTAGAAAGGGTGAATGAGAAAACCTGAAGTTATCTGCAATAGCAATTATGATCAATTTCTGTGCCTGCTAAAATGACAGAGGTTAGATAAGCATTGGGTTCTGCAACAAATTGAGGCTTTGCAACAAGGCTTAGTAGTGTGTGTGTGTGTGTCTATCACAGTATTTGATACATGTCAGGCTCTTGCATAATCTTTTCCTTGAATAAATAGAGCACTTCAAAATGTGCCAGAGAGAATAGACACTCTGCACATAGGCAGAGTGATGGACTTGATGATTTATAGCCTCTTTTTATTGCTGGCTTTATTGGACTATGATTTGCCCTATATATACATAGCTTTACTGTCAAAATAAGCCACTATAATATGCTGGCCCAAGAAAAACTATTTACAAGAGAAGGAACCCTTTTATATCTGTCTGCATTTCAAAAAATATCATTATGAAATAGTGTTATTTGTTTTTGCAACTTTTTTGTTTTCCAGGTACTAGACTGTATTTCCATTTCTTAAAATATTTTCTTCCCTTTTGAACAATAATTCTGCTTTTAAATTTCCATTGTTGTAATTCATGTGCGATTAAAATTTACTTACTCTCCCTGTACAAAAGCTGTTTGTTTTCCCTGCTCCATAGAAGGAAAGTTTCAAACCAGATTGAAACTGTTTTCTTACATATAATGATGTTTTCAGTTCACTTTAACACGTGCTTAGTTTTAAACAACTTTCCCTTTGAAGGTGTCAGGACACTTCAGTCCTGTGAAACTGTTTTGCTGGCTACAAAGTCCACTGAAGATTGGTTGCTTAAGGCCTTTTTCACTCTACAAGTCACGTTCCTTTTTGTAAGCCTCATTGCAGATCAATTAATTCAAGTGACACAGTAACAAACCTCCAGCACCTAATTATAGTTCTATCAGCCAAAGGGGTGATTTTTCAGAAGAGTAGGATGCAAGTGATGGACCCTATTGTGTGCAGAGCCACCATTGTGAGCTTTTATATTTGTGCTATTGTAGTGTTTGTATATTTTTTGTGGCTGCTCATATCTGCATGTAGAAACAGATCAGTTGCAGTTTTTGTTGGTGTTTTTTTTTTTTTTTAATAGAGGGGACCAACATGAATTGTATTTTATGGATGAAGTTCATTTGCATTAGGTTTAATTTTTGTTCATTTACCTACAATTATCACTAATTTCCTGAAAATTACAGTTTAGTCAAGAGGGACTTCAGGATGAATAATAACAGATGAATGAATGCAGCATGTATGTTGCAGTTCCAGCCATCTGCTATATGTTTACCCTGGGAGTTTCTACTCTGAATCAATACTGGCAACTTTGTGATCCCATACAGTTTCTGACTATAGAATTACATAGAAAAATTCTGCTTTTACTAGCAATATAGCAATGCTTTTGGGGGTTAGGTAGCTTTGTTTGGTGTCAAGAGGTACACCAGTCTGAGCTCCAAAGTTACCCTACATGCATTATGTCTGTCTTTTTAGTGTGGGCATTTTCTTTTAAATGAGCTCTTCAAATTTCAGTGGTGATTCATCTCTTTGGTAAGGTTTGACAGTGGGCTACTGTGCCCTTCAGAAAAAGAAATCTGCTGATATAATAGAGGAGAAACAGGCTTTGAACTCTCTGCTTGTGTCAGGGTACACCAGGAAACTGCTGTCTGTTCTGGTGCTCCTCAATTTGTTTGGAGGAAAAGTCTTGTAGCTGAAAAAAGTATGGAATTGCTTATGAATGCCATATTTGCTGCAATAGTGGCATGCATTTTTACAAGGAATAATTGGTATGGAGCACTTTTGTCAGCAATATTATGTCCACAGAATCTTTTATGTCCCTGGCAGTGGTTTTGCAGAAACTGTACTTGCACATCACAGTTGAGGTGAAAGTCTGGTCTCCTGCAAGCAGCTTCCATCCCTAAAGGGGGGAGGAAGAGGACATTCAGCCATAACAGCATTATCCTAAGGGGTAGAGGGGAAGTCCCTCGAACCAAGGAAGCCTATATAAATATACCTAGAAGTCTGTAAATACTGAGCATTTCAACTTGGAGTCAAAAAGTACATAATTATGGTTTGGATTGCAAGCTCATCTCTAAAGTTAGTTCTGTAGCTGCCATGTAGTTAGAAGTTAGCTATTTTCCTGTCACATTCTTTGAGATGTGTGCTTTGTAATTTTTTGTTTGTTTGTTTTTTATTCTAGTGAATGTTTAGATGCAACACAAAGACAATGAAACTGACTTCACAAATCACAATAGTGCAGGGTTTTGCTATTGATTACTGTTATGGCTCTCCCAATTTTATGCTGTGTAGAATTTACTCATTTCTTCTCATGAGGACTTTTCTCCCAAATTATTGTTTTTTTCTTAATGTAGTCAAATGCTTTCAAAGTAGCATAATGGAATTCTATTGTAATAGAAAATTATTATCTTGGTTAAAATATCTGATCAGATTGTTCATCTTCTGATGTGTCTGATTTTTTCACTTCTACAGACTGCCATTAATTTCTAGATCCTCTTTTGATATGTCAACACTTCTTTGCATGTGGTACAAAACCTGTAGGTAATAATAATAATAAATAACATACATATTTTGCAGTTAAATGTAATACTTTACAGGTTTTTAATTAGAAGAAAAAAGCAAATAGTCTATTTTATACCTACATGAAAAAAGATGTGAAGTGTTTCAATGTCATAATCTTCAGTGTCATTTGCCAAATGGGGCTCTGTTTACTTTTATTTTCATAATAAAAGCAAGATCATATGCTGTTTTCTTAATACTCTAATATCACTTCTGAATGGTGCAGCTGTTTTTGTTTGGTTCTATACAAATCCTTGCTGTTTCTAGCAAATATACAATTGATTCCAAATAAATGCTATCATAAAAATGACTTCTATGATCAAGTATAATCAAAAATCTAAGTGGCCAAGAAAGCGTCGAGTTAACAAAGAAACAACTTTCTAAAACTTGGAACAAAAGTATACCAAAACAATTATCATAGCTTTGCTTGAATACCCACCAGAGTGCTTGGATCCAAATTTCTTAATGTAAGAATTCTGTCATAATGGATTGTCAGTATTTTCTAAAATTCAACTTAATGGCTTTTTTCAAATTGTTGTTCATTTAAGTAGTTTGCCATTGTGAACCACGTCTCAGAATTGTCCTGTTTCAGATCTTCTGCTGGTGAAGTAAAGGTGCAGAGAAATGATTCAAACCCCAGCCAAGAACTGTTGACCCATGTTAACAGTAACTGATTCTCATACTGACTAAACAACTTTGTTTTAGTGTGCTCACAAATGAGAGCACTAATATAGCTTCAGGGAAAGCTGTGTTAGTATAAGTATAGAGATATATACTAGTACAAGATCCAGGGACTTTTAACTCATTTCCTAGTATGAAGAGTATTTTTAAATCAGCAGAAATACATGCTGAGATATGCATGTATGCCTTCTTTTTAGCCCACTTTCCTGATTTTTGCCTTAAGGGATCCAAAGAAGTATTATTCTGTTTCATGCAGACTAAAAGTTACTGTGCAGAAATAATCTTTCTCTTTCTGTCTCTTTGCAAGCTTTTTTTTATAATGTGAATATATATAAAAAAAAATTAAAAAAAAATCTAAGGGGAAAACACAAAGCCTCAGAAAAATTATTAATACCAGATCTACCTCTAGCAGCATGAAGTTACAGAAACCAAGCAGGATGTGTAATCTATCTGGAGAGGAGTTGTATTTCTTGCTTTAATCTGACTCCTGGCTGGTTTCTTCAAACTCCCGCAAACTTCAGACCAGAAAAGACCCTAGCTCTAGCATAGGGACCGTTGGTCAGCATCGTTGTTTAGGACTGTCTATGCAATCTGCAGGTCTCTTTGTCACGACATTTTGGGAATGGTCTTCAGGCAGGACAAATTGAGCTGGTGGCAGCAGGAGTCCCTTGCAAGCACTGTGTTCCTCATGAGCTTCAGTCTCTGTAGCCTATTGCAATGCTGTGCTCGGTGAACCCACTGCAGTATTTTGTTCTGCACATGCAGGTTAGCTGGCAAATCTGATGTGTGTGAATGGCAAATCTGCTAGGTGGGGTGGTAGGGCTTTCACTGCTGCTCTAGGTTTTACAGATGATCTTGGGCAGTCCACCTTTTTCTCCAGTCTTCAGCAATGAGACTGTTAGAGCTCCTTTCTCATGTCCATTTGACAACAGTGAATCGCTGTTCGTCTGGCACGTCTGAAGAGCAGAGGTAATTCGGCGGCATGGTCTGCTGAACACTTCTCCAAATAACTGGTTTGCAGGCAGAGAAAATCTCTTCTGTCCACTTTCCTTACTCATTTGGCTTTGTCACTTTCAGTGTCCTCTTGCCAGATTTCGGTAATGCCTTCTTGGTGAGAAGAGGCTGTAGCTGTTGAGTGATCCCATCCTGGCAGAGCCACTTCATTACCACCCTCTTCACCAGCGTGCTTTCCCCTGTTCTTTTATGTATTTCGGAGTACCTGATGTTGAAAACTACCTCAGACTCACGTCCTTTCCCCCAGACAGATACTCTGTTATGAATAGGTGTTAATACTTTCTATGGCACTTTCTGGTAATCTTCCTTTCTACAAATTAATTTTCTTGCATTGTAGGATCCGAGTTCATTTGTTCAAGAGACTTGTAAATTTACCACTATTCTTTTTGTGGGGATTTTCCTCTCCCAAATTTAAGAAGCAGTGCCTTGGCTTCGCAAGAGCCTCAGAGCTCCACTGCTGAGAGCAGTGTCTGGGCTCACACAAGTTTGTTTCATGGCACAGAAATGCAGTTGGTTTCCTGCTTAGCAGCCCACTAATCTGTGCTCATGTCTGCAGTCTTCCAGTATTTCATACCAATGTCAGATTAAAACTGAGTTTCACTAAAGTTTTTCAGTGTAAAATGAATTCTTAAAGAAATCTATAAATATTAAAAGTGGAAGAAAAAATATCTTGTGTTAACATGTATGCTTGCTTTTTATATTTCTATTGTTTAATATTGTTCTCCTTGAGTAGATGCTTTATTTATCATTTAAGATTGCGTTTACATTATTCTGTGGATGAGGCCACTGCAATTGCAGTGTTTATTTTTGTTTCTAATAGTGTTGTTTTGGATGCTACAGTTTCTTCCTATTTTTCATCCTCAGCAGTGTCATTAGCTGCTCAAATATGCTTTACTTAAGCCTGCAAGAGTTCTTTGTTTAACTCTTTGTTTAAATACTAAGTTGTGGGTATTCATATAAAAGATTTGCAGCCTTCTAGTATGAGCCACTTAAAGTTCTCAGTCTGTTAACAGCTATTGTGTATTAGTCATGACTTTTTTTGTATGACTGACTTCCATATATTATCAGACTTTTACAAAAGTATCCAGCCTTCCAGGTAGTAATGTTTCTTTTTTCACTCAGTGAAAATGTCACCACATTTATCAGTCAGTCTGAGAAGTTTGAATCTGTTTAATTTGCTTGTTTGGGGTTTTTTCGGGGTTGGTTGGGGGGCTTTTGGTGGGGTTTTTTGTGGGTTTTTTGTGGTTGGTTTGTTTGTTTTGTTTTGTTTTAGTGGTCAGTTGCACGTATTTTGGAGCCTTTGCGAAACTGATGTTATGTGAGTTCTTTAATTTCTTTGCTTGTGATAACTTTGGAAGCAATGTACAGCTATTGAAGCTTGTCTTTATAATTAAACACCCACGGTATTTGTGTGGGGTTGTTTATCTGTATTTTTTTAAAAACACAGGCAAGGTAGATTTCCATAAATAAGTTGTCAAAAAATGCACAGACTGTTTTCTGGAACTTCACAAAATTCAGTAATTTCTCTGTCGTATGGCATTGTATTTAATCGTCAGTTAATGTAAAGAAATTTCACTTCTGAGGATAAGCTGCTACTTTGTCTCTTTGCTGAGCACTAGTGAGAAACATACTTTCTACTTGACTGTTACATATTTGCTGTATGTTTGCAGGTGCTAATTTACATGTTAAACCTGTTTGGGTTCTATTCTCCCTTCAGAATGTACATGTTTGGTTATGGGTCTGTCTTTTGTTGGAACTACTTGGTCCTGGAACCGCCTCTTTCTAATGTTTCCAAAACTCTTAAACAAAAGCAGTTATATAATATTTCAAAAAAGATAATGTTTTTGTGCTTAAATAAAATTAATAGATTAAAAAATGGCAGTGTGTTCCCCAGAGCTATGCTATTTTTAATCAAATTTTTATTTTTTAGGAGGTTAACCCTCCAAGTGTTACAACGTATGCAAGTTTTGAATGTTTTTAAAGCAACTGTCATGCAGTGGGGCATTACAGATACACGAAATGCAGATGGCAATGCAGAAGAATGTGGAAGTTTGTTTATGCCCTTATCTTCAACAGATTGCTGGACCTGGTACTTTTCAAGCCCCATATCCCATGTGAACTGTAAAAGGAGTCCTCACAAAGCACCAACTGCCATTTCTCTTTCCTACAAATACTTATGCGAACATATAGTGATTTTTTTTTTTTCCCTGAATGACAGAATGATTATTTCTGACAGTAATTGCTGCGTATGGGTATTTATAAAAGTATAAGAAATAAGTCCTCAGTTTATATGCTTAATTATATAGAAGTAAAACTTTGAAAAGTGGATTTTTTTTTTCCAAGTCATAGTTCGTAGTTGACATGTATACAGAAATAGATTAATATCTACAAGGAATGTTTTATTAATAAATCTGAAGATCTGTAAAGACATTCTTGCAAACAAATTAATTTCTGTGAATTTTGTTTTCATTTTTGTTCTTAGATTCTTCTTTAGTAGAGATCATGTGAAAACATGCTTGTTTACGCCAGTATGAAAACTGCTCTGAATACATAAATGCAGCTTTATGTTTATCTGAAATTAAAAGAACAACTCAGCATTATGCTCAGATAGTTCGCTGCATAATTAATATGAATTTTTAAACTATTAATGTCTTACTTGTAAGAATATAAATAGATATTCTTCTCCTTTGGAGCTATCAAGCACCATCCAGCCAGTGTGTAATGGACAGTAAATGAATAACCTTTTTGTCAGCCTGTAGGATTAGGCTATTATTAATAACTTTGTCATGTAGTACATGTTTCTTGATTCCCAAGTAAGCTGTCACAGGCTGTGTCTGAAAAATTACTCTGTGCCTGTTACGTGAATATACATTATGAGAACACAACTCTATCCTGGCAACACATGACTTCATTGCTAGCAGTAATTTTCTGAACATTTGTGGCAATATAGAGCCATTGTTTTCTTCAGTTTTTTTGTTACTTTTATTTGAGAAGCTTCTGATAGTAGTAATGTGTCCCTTATAATTTATAACACTGTAACTAGTGAAGAATAAGCTGCTCTATGATGTTAATACTTTTGAGAATATCATCTGGGGGGCTGCATCACATCTGACTTTTCTTGAAAATAATTTTCTTTAATTTTATCATATTTCCCCAGTGGAGATGGGGGAGGAGGAGGGAGGCAACTATCCAGATTTGAAATTCAGTAAGTCTCAGTGTGGAGAAGGGTAGGCTTTTAATTAATTTCCCAAGAGAATGATATTGCAAAAAGGATGGAAGAGAAATGTTGCTAATGGCCCTAGTTACGACTCAGGGGAATGTAGTGCTGAACTTATAACCTGCAAACAAAATGCCGGTCTCTTGTTAGGGATCAGCTCTTTGGCAGCTGAACTTTGAGTTTCCTAGAACCAAGATCTCAAATGCACAAACCCTCCTCATTCTAGCCTGGGGCTGGCTACTCTGTCAAAAGAGCAGATTCCCTCCACACCCCGTGCAGCTAGGGGCCAAGCAGTAGAGATTTTGAACATCATGAGAAGAGGACCCATGATCCATCAGGGTGGCGATGGGACTGGTGCAGGCAGCAGAGAGCAGTCCTTGGATGCCCTCATGGGGAGAGAAAAGTGGGGACAGCCTTGGATGTGCAGAGCTGTGTCAGGTAGACTGTTGTGCTGCTACCTTTGCTGCCTGTGGTCATGTGGTAAGGTTTGATTTTCTGTTTTTCTGTTTGTTTGGGGTTTTTTTTTACCCTTAAAGGAATAAACATGTTAAACCAAATTGATTTAGCTTAGCACGTAACTGCACTCAGACAATGCAAGTCATGTGTGATTTAGTCAAGACTAAACAACACCAGTTCTTCAGGCTCTATGTTTGTGCGTTGTGCTGCTTAATTTTTCAGCTGTATAAATACTTCACTCACAGCTGAAATGGCTGGTTTTTCTTCCTCCTGTGACCTTAACATTCTTAATCAAATTAAGTTTTCCAGGATGGTATTGTCAAATTCATCTAGATGTTGGAGCGTCCAGGATGTTTATCTTCAGCAGGCTGTTTGGGAAAACACCATTTGTCGTAATGTCTAACATTAAACACTTTGAGAGGAGTAATTCGTAACATTAGGAGCCTCTAAGGAGGAAAAGTATAACTATTCCACAGTTCAGGTTGGCAGCATGGGCTTTTGAAGGACAGAAGCTGTGGGGAGGGTATGGAAAGTCAGGACAGCGTGAACACCTCACCTCACGCAGAGCCTTTGAGGTATAGGGTGGGTGTGCATGCTCTTGCATAGCAGAGGTTAGGCTGAGCTTTGAAGGACTTTCTGATAAGGCTCATCATCAACTGAAAACAAAGTCATTTCACATATTTTCCTAAAGACAGCTCTTGCCTGTATCAAGGCAAAAAATATCACTGTAACAGGAAAATGTGTGGGGTACTGGAAGAAACACTCACCTTTTTTTCTGTGCGTACTTTGGAATGTTTTTGGAATCTTTCTGTTGAGATGGGCTCTAGTCCTCTGTTTTCAATACATGAATGAGGACCACAAGAAGTTCTACCAAATGTGTGGTGTTTGTGTTTCCTGATGCATGGGGAGACTGATTGCCAGACAGGACATCACCAATTAACTCCAGATGTACTGTGACAGTAGCACTGTGTGCTTGGGTGTACGAATCAAACGTGCATCGTTAAGCGGTGGCAGTAGCAGTGTGGTGATGCGAAAAGAAACTTGTGTACTTTAAAATGATCAGTCCTGTGCTAACATGGTATACAATATGACCTGGTAAGAGACAGGTATAAAGCAGTTCAAGCAGTAACTCAAACTAAAAACTGACGGGTGAAGATTTCAGTATTTTTCTTCTGAATGTTTATTGAATGGTGTCCTACCCTCAGGTGCCTGCATTGACACAGGCAGCTAGAGTGATGAGCCTTTACATGCATTTAGGACTTCAAAAACACGTGTTTATGGATATTCAGCAAGCATACCTGCATGATGGAAATACAATGCCTTACAGGAGATGGATGGCACCAGAATGTTCCTGAGTCGAAAGAAAACCTGGAAAAGGTTTCTGCTGATGAAATGATGCAGAAGTATGGAGCAGAGGAACGAATTGGAAAAACTTGTTTCCCAGGGACAGACTGCAACTTATAAACTCAGGGGTGATTAGTTTTCCATGCAGCAATAAATACGGCTGTCAAATCATCGTAATAGTGCATTTTCTCACCTTTTCTGAAGAAGCAACATCTAAGACTGAGAGTGAAAAAAATGTATTTAATATGCACATACATACAATTTTATAAGTAACATGGGATCTTAAATTCATAATAGAAAACACTAGTCCAAAAAATTGCAGTCTTTCAGTATCTCTAATTCTCTTCATTTCATGTTCTGGTGCACTCATTACTTCACTGTCAGAAGCTCTATTATTTTATTTTCCCTTCAGTGATTTGTGTTTCTTTGTCTTCTTTAGATGTTAACTCTGTTTCCTTTGCTCTCTTTAGAGCTGAAAATTTAGCAACCCAGAGAGGCAGGCTGTTATTAATTAACATAGTCATCTTCAAGATAACCTGTAGAATCTATACTTAAAGTAACGAAGCAAGCCTGCTGGTTGTAGATGTACTAATTAAGTATTTTAAACATAATTCTGGTAATTCTTCCCTCCGTTCTAACTCAGACTTAATGGTTTTCTGCTACTAAGAACTTTATAATAACTCAGCAAATGATGGATCAGTTGGTTTAATGGAAACCAAGGGCAGCTATGTTAAAAAGATACTTCTAAAGGCAGTAAAAGAAGGGATGACCAGTAGTAAAGAGCTGAAGCTTTTGATTTGACATGTTTTATTGTAACTAACTTTCCTCTTTTTTTTTTTTGTTTTTGTTTGCTGTATTACTAGATGGTTCTGTTCTTGGTCTTTTATTTCTGCTCATATACCTTGTTTGCTTTCTTTTCTTGGGAAGTTTCTGATGTACTGAAGTTTTATTTAGCCATTGCAGCTTGTTTTGATGCACTTCAACATTCTATTAGATACTGAAACCTTTCTGATCTTAAACAGCTCTTGTGCTGTCTTTTTTCACTAGAGTATTCAAAAAATACTTCAGTGCAAGTATATTTACAGTAATGCTACTTTATTTTTGTAGTCGGAGATCAGCATTTTTCAGGTTTTATTCTTCCTATTACAGTAATTAAAAAAGACTCGTATATTCTCAGTTGCCATTATTCAGGTTAGTCATCATTAACTTAGTCATTATAATTTATCACCTAAAGAAACATGGGATCAAGAGACTTCTACGTTGTGACATGTATTTCAGATGTAGAGCGTTATGTATCATAGCATACAGTTAGTTGCAAGCCCAATTCTGTCTGCTTCCAAGAGATGGGAATTCCCTGAGGAATTTTTTTTGTAGCTCTATCTCCTCTCCAGCCAGGCCACGATTTGGAGAGAATTTTTCACAGAATGTGACTTCTGGCTATACTATGCTTATACTTTCCAGTTCCTTGGCTGATAAGCAGGCTTCTTTGAGTTGCATGGAGTTGAGTGTAAATTAAAACAGCCCCTAGACTACTTTAATTTTCAGTAAGGATCTGTTGTGGTCAACGCACTGAGTGTAAATGTGACTTTGACCCCTTTTCCTCTGCTTGTGCTGGACTCAGTTGGAAGATTTAGTCTCTAATTTAGGGTTGCCAGAATTTTGAGCATCTGTTTTGAAGTGACTGTAGTTTTGAAAGGGCCATTTTCAGTATTACGAACTGGCCAACACAATTCTGAACTTCCAACATAACTCCGTGAAACACAGATTAAGTACAATGGTGCTACTGAGCGAATATAAAGACAAATTAAGCCAGCTATTATGGTGCTCAGAAAATATCTGCTAAAGAAGGTCAACAGTAAAGATAAAACAATTGAGTTCTCTTTTCAGTTGTTGACCCAACTATTAAAGAGCTCTCAGAATGACCTGTCTATTAGTAGTCAATTTATGATCCCTTCAGAAAACAATTTTCTGAGGGAAAGTAATAACTTTCAGATAGCCTTCTAGTCTTCCTTTACTTATTTCCCTGCAAACATTATTTTATAAAACTTGTCTGACATTTGATGCCCTGGCTGGAGTGCAGGACCGTCACCCAGATTTTGTCCCCGTGGCTGAGTTTCAGCAGGCAGAACTAAGTGGAATGTAAACCTTGTAGGTCTGCCTCTTCAGTTTGCATCTTTCATTGCCAAAGGGCAGATTGAATGCCAACAGACAATATGGAAGAAGGTACAGTAAATGGGCTACAGCATTGTCAGTGATGGATCTGCAGATTTTGATGCAGAGTGGTAAAATCTCTCTCGGTAGTTCACAACAGTCTGGAATACGGTTGTGTTGTCCTTAAGTAGAAGAGTAACAAAATACAGGCATTCCAAAATTTTTTTAGTTAAAAAAAATTTTTTTAGTTAAAAAAACCCCCAAACAACGAAACACCCCCCCCAACTAAACCACCTTAAGAGTGTGAGATTTATGAATTTTCTAATATTGTGTATCAGAAATATAGCATAGTGATGAAGTGAATTTATAGAACGGAAAGAAGCTGTAAACAAAGGTGATGTATAGGCACTGAGTGTGTTAGTTCATTTGTTTGTTTTTCATTATTTGTGCCATGAGAAAACTATAGAGACAGTTTGAGTCATCTAATCCTTCATTTTAGCATTTTAGTAATTTTACCTCATTTTTAGTAGCTTAATCTTACCAGTAGAACGTTCACCCTGGAAGGTAGAACCATAGGAGGCAAGGCTGATCAGGCTATGAACAGATCAGTTGGCTCACGTATTCAGGAAATAAATTGCATTCGTCCAAAGAGATCATTAAATGAAGCAGCATAAGGAAGTTTGGTGGCAAAGCAAGGGAAGGCTAGGTTGAGATGAAACCAAGGAAGTGGACATGTTGAAACAAAATAATTATGTATATGTGCATGTTTGTTCATTTAGCAGCTACTTTCTGGATTTGGAAACCTGTTTTCAGACTTGTGAATGAAGTTTCTCTGAGTTATGTTTATTTTTGCTAAATTTGGGGTTTGGGGAAAGAGGAGGAAAGCAGTGTGATATCAGATTAGTGGACTACTTTATACACATGGGCTTAGTGTTTCTTGATGTGATCGAATGTAGCAATACTGAGATACCAAAAAGCGACTGTCTTGATCGAAAGCCTACTGAAGTCAAGAGGGGAAAAAATCACAGAATTATGAGGTTTTGGGCAGGCCAGAAAACTGCCCCTTGTAAGCTTGAAACCTAGATATTTTTCCACTGACCTAGTGCTAATAGATCTGTTATTACACTATCCCAGTTCCAATTATAGGGGTTGTTGGAAGCATTATTGCTCTCTCTACTGTGTGTGTTGTTATCTTATGTCAGTTGTAGTGTAATCCCCATCTTTGTGCATTGCCTAGTAAACCATGGTGATCTATGTGATGTGGGTTAATTGAAGGGAGAGGAAGGCCTGTGAATCAGTGGTAATAAGCATTAGCAGATTATAATGTTTTATTGGCTCTGCATTACACCAGCTCTGAAATCTGAGGAAGACTTCCTTCCAAAGGCAGGGGGCTGGGAAGGAGGATCTGCATTTCATATCAGCTGCTGTTCCAAGCTACCCTCAGGCTAGCATATTTGCTCTTTCATTTTTTTGCATGTGTTCGATATCTCTCTGTCTTAAAATCTGTTTAATTTCTTTTTGTGTTGTAGCACCACTGATTTTTGCCTTTTGGTGTAGTTTGAATGCAAAGTGTTCTAAAAGAAGGCAATGAGAGACTGCTTTTATTTTGGGTAAAAACTCTTACTGTTGTGGGATGCTGGAAGAAAGGACATCACATAAAAGAATTAGGATGCATCATTTTTAACAGCTGACATGTATCTTAATAACCCTTTACTCTAATTGGCATTTTAATTAAAGATGGCATTTTAATTGGTTATTTTACCCATTTACCTTCATTATTAGCATCAGCTACTCCTTTCATTACTGATAATTCATCCATGCATCCATACCCATACTAGATGTTTTCAAACAGTATTTTGCTGTTCTGAAGAGTGTGAAATCCTTTTCTGTTGCTCCTCCAATGCACTTCCTGATGTTTATGCTAAAGTCCGCAGTGTTTACAATTTAAAAAAATGGACTTAGTGTATCATAGTATCAGAGATGAACAAGAAAAGAAGACTTAATAGCAAATAACTATAAATTAATTATCATTGTTGGGTACATTAAGCCTTTTAAATGCAAACCAGCTGTGCAATATTACTTACAGTCTACCTGCCAGGTACTGTTTGGCTATGCATTTTTCAGATGCTTAAATATAGTCTTACAATTTTTTTTCCATAATTATTCTTAATCCATCCTGGCTTTGTATATGATTTTAATTTCCTATTTTGAATTTTACATGAAAAAAATAGAAAATGTACTGCTAAATTTAAGATGTAGTAGTAGGTTGCACTTCTAGAAAGTAGGAGAGTGCCAAATATTCACTGGGAACAAAGAAAACATAAGTACTGTACACAACCTTCAAAAAAAACCCCCCAAAAACACAAGGATGGGGAAAAGGTATGTGCCTAATAGGGTTTAACAAAACTGAGATTTTTGTTTTCTCTTTGCAAAAAGAGCCTTGGGTTCATTAGGAAAGCTAGAATCTTCAAAGCAGCCCACAGGAGCCCAGCTGGGGCCTTGAGTGGGGCTTTGAAAATCCAAGCATAAGAAAAGTTACCCTCAGCAGCTTTAGGTTCTCCATTATTATATTTTGCTCTTTAGGAAGCTGTCACATTGTGCCACAGAGGATAGAAGTGTGGGTGAAATGATCGTCTCTGTTCTTGAAATGCTTCATAGGAGCCTTTTGAGAACTAATTAATATTAACCACTTGAAAATTGCCTCGTGAAAAGCATGATATAAATGGAATATATGAGAAGTTATTTATCATGAAAACAGCGAGTTATTTCTAACTCCATGTGCAAGAGAACTTAGGGCTCCTCTGAGGCGCCAGATTGACAGTGCTGCCTGATCCCTATCCCCCAGAACACGGGCACCGTGGGCAGCAGTACTGCCAGTTATCCTGCCGCTGCTTCTGCCCTGTCCTAGATGGCTTGCCTCCAGCTTCCAGCTCGCCTCTTGGCTCTGCTAAAACTGCTAGTTAATACCTGCTTTTGTGATGGTAGCTTTTTTTTTTACACTGTGGATGGTTGCCTGCTGTGAACAGGATGGAGACTATCTTTCTCCATTTCATATTTCATTCTGTACTAATGAAGAACATGATGTTATATGGTTTATTCAGCTCAACAGCAATTTTTATGTAAAGGGAAGAAAAAGTTCACAAATCAAGGTGATGAAACTTGAATTTCATGGTCACCAGCATTAATTCTTTCACCATTTCATGTGGAGATAGAAAACTTCTTGAAAGTGCAAATGGCTGCTAAGATGCTGCTTAGCCTGATTATAGAAGCTGGAACAAAGTGGTTTGCTTATAAAACATTGACATTGTTTTGATGATGTTTTGTTCTTGAAAAAATTATGCAGGGAAATGTCACTGCAGGTACTTAATGAAAACAATTTCAGATCAGTCAATCTGCATTTTGACTTTGTTGGGCTACTAACATCTGTGATAAAGTGCACACATAAGCTATCTTTGTTACTAGTACTATTTTTGAGGCAGCCATGAAAATGGCCTGCATGTATTTGTTTCAACTCATTTCATGAAGGGGTAAAAAGAAAAAGGGATGGGGGAGAGGAGTCATGACACTTTTTTCTTTGCCCTTACAAATGAATAAGCTTGTTCAGGGTAAACAAGTGCATTTCTAATGCAGAGATCCTAACAGTTTAAAGAAATTAAAAAAAAAATCTGGTTAAATATGACTTTTAGTTTGGTTTTTGTTTGTTTGTTTTAACTTGTGAATAACAGTTGCTTTTATGGCTCATAAGGAAAGAGCCTGATATTGCTCTTGGTGATGTTTGCTTTGTGTATTAGTTCAGATAAAGTAAAAGCAAAAAGTAATTGTACTAGTGAAGGTGTTGATGTTTTGCGTGGGTGTCCAGTGCTGCACTGGAGTGCTAATAGCATCTTATGCAGTATAGCTAAAACTTGAGTGAATTAATGCCTATCTTATAGCAATAAGAATCACTTCCTCCAGACTGCAAACAGTAGACTACAGTTTGAACTTATTGCTGGTACTAAGAGGTTAATCATAGATTTCTAGCTGACCTATCTAGATATCTAGCTGAGGTGGTTGGGGCTGTTTTTTTCCCCAATATTTGTTTACAGTCTACAGGAGTATGTTTTACTGCTTACAAAACTTGCTTACTCCTCCCTTTCTCAAGCTCTTGTAGAGCACAGAGCCTTTTGTTTGCTTCAGTTACGTTGACTGACCAGGTCATGAATTTTCATGATGATTCTTGTGCGAAGGACTGTGTTCTGCTTCTTATTATCTAGGAATGTTGTGTGTGCAAATGCATAGTTGCTGAGTTAGGCTGTTTTGCTTTCTGCTCTTGTTTTGGAGAAAGCTTATTCAAATACTTCTGTAACCCCAAATCTTTCACAGCTTTCCCTTTTATTTCTGTACTTAAGGGTTCAATATCAGAGATCCACCTTCTACCGGAGGACGTCTGCGCAGAATAGTCTCGCAGCCAGTCAATGCCACTGCTAATCTGGCAGGATAAAGCAGCGTATTCCCTTCCACTCCAGGGGACTGCCTGCGCTGCCTGAGCGACTCCCCGCCACCTGCCAAGAAAAGACCAGACTTGGCTTTGTGATACAGTGGTATGGGGAATTAGGCAGTGAGCTGCCAGGCTAGGAAAGGCAAACACGCTCAAATTCAAGAGATGTTCTCGATTTGTGTTGCTGAGAAATATGAGAAAGGTCTCTGCGAATTGCAGTATCTGAGCTAGCTGGGTAGGCTGCGTGGTAGTACTTGTTTCTGATGACAGCAGGGGTTTAACATGCCGTAGGTTTAACGCTCTCAGGCTGCGCGCTTTCCTCCTGGTATTGGTTTCTGGGAAGGATGAGCTGTCACCACTCTTGATGTGTGTAGAGAACAGAGGTCTCCTGAGATAAGGTTGTTCATTATGCTTCCTGAAGAACCATTAAATTTCTATCAGTGCAATGTGATCTACTCCTTGGGCAGAGACATTGTTTTCCGAGCCTCTTCTATCCTAACCTACTTTCGTTATTTTTTTACAATTATTATTTTTTTTTATATCTACAAACAGCAAGAATGTAGAAATATGTAAGTAGTAATAATGCAGTGTTTTCATGCAGAATCTCACAGTGACAAGATGAAAAATTATGCATTCTTACTGCATTATCCGGTATGTATAATAAGCCTTTATAAAAGGAGGCATCATTCATATCATGCTGCTTTGTACAAATTTGCTGGATTTTGGGTTCAGTGCTCTCTTTTTAAACACACATCAATATTGTGCCATTATTTCAAGGTGGTTGTTAGTATTATACAGTAATAACTGTAATAATCTTTATTTTGGTTGAGGTTGTTTAGCCTGCTTCATCTAAACAATTAAAAGTTGTGTTTATTTATGGAAAAGCAATTGAAGTAAATATAACCATTGAGATATTGTATCTGAGATCGGTGTGCATGCTATGAAATAAGTAATTGAATTTTCTGAGTTTGTAAAAAAACATGCGGAGTCTTTTTGTGCATAACAATAATATTCTGTGTATGTTGGCTGTCTTTTCAGATGTATTAATATGTTCAGAATTACCCTCTTACTCTGAAATTTTATTGGCTGTTGAAAACGAACAGGACTGGGACATCTTTTTAGGGTGAAACTTTTAAATATTTGCAGAAAATTATAACGCAATTAATTGCAGAAAGTTCTTCAGGCAGGAATTTTTTCTGTGTTAGGGTATATAGTACATTTTACAGAACTGTTTCAATCTTCTTTTTGCCAGTCTGAGCATCTGGTGAACAAAATAATTAAATTTGAGTTTATAATTTCAGAAACAAGATTTTCTTAAAATACATACTCAGCCCAGCTGCTAAATCTCTTTCAGAGTTATTTCACACATGTTTTGTGATTATTAGTAATGCTAATGGTAAATTCAGATTATTATACAGATGAGATGCAGATATTATCCAGCTAAACACTGTTCACAGTCCCTAATAGACTCAGTCCGCATGTGTTTGGTCACATGAAGTAATTGTGCTTATTTTGTCAATGTGGATGATCTCTGACCTTCACATTTGTTTATCTTTTGAATGATACATGTTCTGTGTGGTGATTACCAATCATGTCTGGGAGACTGACAATATTTAGATGTAAATACAGCAGTGTGAGCAGTGCACGTTTGTGGTCTAATTCAGCAGCGTGTTTGTGACATGAGTCACGTTTTAATAATTGGGAGGGCAAATTGCGTGACAGCTGTCTCAACAGAGAAAATAAGAATTGTTTGCATTGTTAATTAGCATTTCTTTTTTCTTTAATTACTGCATGTTTCAAACATACTTAGCTAATTTTTTGGCACTTTTTGAAGGGCTGGAACATGTGTTTGTTTAAAAAGAGGAACATACCCTCTGGTAAGCTTTCAGCCCGGGTGAGTTGTGGATCAGCATTATACGTGTAGCCACTGTGGTACCAAGAGGGAAGGGAGATCTAACAGTATTGTTCTCCGAGTTATTGGGCTCATTGAGGAAAGGCTGTTAAGGGTTATATTTGTTGCTCTGTACATGGTAGTGCTTATTTCTGAATATTTTGAGAGGCTTAGGGCTAAACTGTAGTAATTTTTTAATTTGAAACTTCTATACTGGCAATGCAAAGACAGGCTGTTTATGATACTTTTAAGGGAGGATTAAAACACTATTCCTAGAATGCTGACCATTAGCAAAGTCAATAGGAAGTCTGAAATAGCCAGATCGTAGACTGTGTAAGTGTATTTCTTGAAATCCAAAGTGATGCCGAGGTCTTAATCAGACTTGTGTTGTCTAGGCTTTATGGGCAAGCTAAAGTTATCATCAGTGATATGGAGGTCTGCTACTCCTTTTCACGGGGTGAATTTCACCCTAAAATAATCTCTGATATAAACAAAAATAGTTGCACTAGTGAAGCAAGAAACAGTGTCCTTTTTACAGTTGTTCTAGCTTTTAAGAACAGTCTAAAAAATTCATGTTTCAAGTTTGGCCGTACCTTTTTCCGGCGCAAAAAGTAGGGAAAGTAATACTTTCTAAATAATAGATCCTATAATGAACTTGGATGAAGGTGGATTAACAATAAGCAGCAATTCACTGTTAGAGCTTCGCTTTCAGGATCTGAGGAAAATCTGTGGTACTATATGTTTGCGTGGTGTTAAAAATTGCTTAGAAATGAGGAACAAAATAAAAAGTGCTACAGACAATGTTAATGTAATTTATGCAGTAAATAGTAAAGGATATTATAAATTGTATTATAAAACATGTTGCAAACACAGCCTTTGATTTTAATTTCTCTGATGTCACTGTGTGACAAAGAATCCCAGAACCTCTAAATATAAACACAGGATATGGGTGAGGAGAAAACTTGTAGCTAGGTCAGGGATCCATATTACTGAGATACAAGGAGGGGTATCTACACAGGTAGAAGTCATAGGACTGTCATAGTTACTATTGCTATTTTTCAGGGTAGGTAACTTGTATTATGCAAAAAGGAGATGATCTTCACAGTGTTATGTTACAGAAATAGGACAAGCTAAGTCTACCAAGAAAACACTGTGTCAGAAAAATATTCTGCATAATAAGAGGTAAAACAACTCTCAAAACTGTTTCTAAGGTTTAAAAGAAAATAGTGAAGGGCCTATTTTTTGCTTTCACAAGGTTACTCATTTGTGAGTAGCTGTACAATATGTTTTTTAACATAAATAAAAACAGGATATGGTTTGGAGTACTTAAGGGGTGCTTTTGTGCCTTTTGTACTGAAAAGGAATCAGATAAGGCTTTTTTGTGAGACTTGAAAAACTGTTTGCCAAGTTAAAATTCAACTTTTAAGGAAGAAGAGGAATAGCTCTCAGTGAAGGGATTGTTGTCGGCAACTTTTTTGTGAAATGAGTAGCTCACTTACTGGAACAACCAAAATTTTCAGCTGTGACAAAGCAGAAAACATCAGATGTTCCTGCAGTAAGACACCACTGTCCACTTTGAATGAAGAGATGCTAATGGCTAGCAGGTTACTTGTATAGGATTATTTCAGAAGGCCTTGATCAGATGTATTAGTGTGTTTAGGCTTCTTATTTTTCCTATTGGTTTGAATGTATCAACATCATGTGTTCTGTTCCTTAAGAAGTGTGGTCTGAAGGAAGAGATTACTCTCACCCGATTTCATGTATCAGTCGTCAAATGTCTTACATAGTCACCATGTTGTCTTTCTGCAGTCAGTGGAAAGAGGTAGAGATTTTCAAGTCATTATTCATTTGAGCTATTTTGGATGAGAAGAATCCCATTCTAAAAATACCTGTTTATTTCCTCAAACTACAGAGAGACCACTGAGCCATTAGCTCAGACTTGTGCGTCTGCGTGTGTTCAGATGAATCGCCACCCAAGACGGTTTCACAGACACTGAGTACTTTGTTCTTCCCAGAGGTGCAGATCTCAAGTGGAGCATGGCATTGTACTTTGAGTACCTTACTGTCTTGACAGATTTTTGGGACATTCAGGAGTGGACATATGCTCTGGTCTAAGTAGACTCAAAGCCATATACTTCCCATAGCGACAAGGAGCTAACACATAGTTGGCGGTAATCATACGCCAGACAGCTATATCAGATTTTTAGGATTATTTCCTATGTATGACCTCAAACCCTTTGTAGTTCTGCATTTTCAGGAAAGCTTAGGACTGTCTAGATATTCCTGTGTTTCTAGTCCCATGTTATTTTTAGTTAAAGCTCTTTTAATGTAACTTTTGAATGGACTTTCAGCTTTGAGGTTCTCTGGAACAATTGACAAAGCACTTTGACATCTTGAAATGCAGTTGTATATTTGGTATTTTCAAGGTCTATTTGAGTTTTACTTCAATGGATTGAGAACTAGATAAGCCAAACTTGAGCCTAAATAAGAGCTTGCTTAGATACTCATGTTAACAGAAAAAACTCTTGAATATGTTCAAAACTGTGAGGATACAATCAGTATGTAAAAATATATGGAGTGAGCAATTGCCTATGTTGGCAAAGATTTATATGGATTGTTTGAAGAATGTAAAATTCAGCTTAAAAGTTAACTGAATATATCTAGCCTTTAAGAAACTTCCTAGAGCATTCAGACCTATTTGGCTGTTTAATATTCTCCTGTGAGAAACACTGCAAGCTGTGTCACTTGAGAATTTAAAGTAATGCCAGAATAAAGCATTAGAAAATACACTGTAGTAATTTATTCTGGACTGGCAGATCAGGAAGCTAACTTACCTAGAAGGTCCTTCCCAGCTCAAATTTAAACAGGTTTGTGATCCTGTTATTGTGAAGATGAATAAACTTCCACTGTTAAAGGTTATCTTTTTAGTTTATGGTTAAGATGCACCAGCTACTGCTGCTTTTTGTCTTGAGATATTGTAATATTTTTTTGTTACTTGAATCTGTTTCTATAAAAAATATTTGTAATCCTTTTGCACCCCCCCTTTTTTTTTTCCTTTCCCTCAAAAAGCTGTCTCATTTGGTCAGCTATATCTCTGCTCTGCAGTCCCTGGGAGCTGTTTGTTGTTTCAGCCACATATTTGTTTGAATCAATTGAATTAATTGCAAGAGACTAGTCTGGACATGGATAGAATGCTGAGGCACCAGATGTAGTGAAGCATTGCTTGCAGTGTTTAATCAGCACCCGTATGTAATTTCTTGGGATAAGTATAGGGTTCACCTGAAAATGCTGCTGCTAAACAAATATTGAAATAATTAATTGGCAATTTTGAAGCACCCGTGAAATTGTCAGAGACATGTTCTGCAAAGATAGGTATGATTTTTTACTCTATCACTTGTAACAGGCATAGAGTTAAAAAGGTTCTGAAAAAGCAGCTGGCTCTTTGATCCAATGGAGTTATTTAGCAAGTCATGGTAGACCAAGAGAGGCTGTGTGATTTAATGGTATTTTTAAGATTTAAGGATTTAGGTTTATCAAAGTGGGGAGTATAAGTCCTCATTTCCAGTGAGGTAGGGGAAGTGGATTTAACTGTCTCATGTAAGAGTAACTGGTGAATCTTCAGTCTGCTATTTCTGTGCCTGAATGCATAAATTACTCAAAACAGCAACATATGTGAAACTTCAGTTTGTGCTCCTGTTTCTCTCTTACTCATAGTCTATGAATCAGAGAGAATACACCTCCCCTTGGACAGCATTGCCATTTGTGGAGTGGTAGCAAAATTTTAACATATGTGGAGTATTGAGAAATACCAGATATATTAGTCTCCATAGGACTACCATGTATCTAGGTATTTCCCAAAGCACGTTGCCTTTTTCTTCCTGGAAATTTTGTAAAGTGGCCAAAAAGAAGTATTTAGTAATTTGTCTGGGATTTCCGGTGTCTTGGCAATCTGGTTAGAGCAATAGCTGTAGATGACTAAATGTCCCCAAAGAATGGCCACTGCTCAGGCATAGATCAGCTGCATCTTTTTTTTCAGCCTGCAAATCAAAACTTAAAAGCAACGGAAAGGAAGGCTTAATAGCTCCCTAGGAAACAAAATTTCAAAGGTATGCAAGCTCTCTACTATTTTCAATTAGTCTTTCTCATGAGCCTCATAAATTTCTCTGTCCCATTAACTGAAACAGTCTCCTTATAAGAAAACTATTTAAAATCCATATAGGTGTACTTGCATTTTTTGATTAAATTGTATTTTCTTGCCCACTCTTTCCATAGTACACCTGAATATGAGAATATGCTTTCTATCTTCCCCTTTGTTTCCAGCTCAGTGTTGTCTTTTTTTCTTATATCCCTTTTGGATTGTTGGTAGGTTCTTCAGAGTACGTATCCTTCTTCTTTTTCAAGGTAGCTCTTTTGTTGTACTCGCAGTGTTATAAATAATATGGTAAACTACTTACCATGTACACAAATAAGAAATATTCATTCTTTCTATTGGTTCCCAAACATTATAAATGCAAAAAATTACACCATACTGATTTCATGAGGAGACATTGTATCTATTTCAACACTACAGACAAAAATTCAAAACAACTGTGTACAACAATGGGAGAAATATCCCACTGAAATTGGAGGTGGAATTGAGATAACTATTCCAGGTGGAATTTGTTCAGTGCAGTACCTCTGCTGGAGTGCTGTAAGGCACATTGAAATGTAGACATTTTATGTATCACTCAAAAGATTGCATATGTAGCAGGACAGTGTTGGGTAAGATAACCAAATTTCATTTAGATCTGATGGCCACTTATGTATCCTGGCACAGAGTACTGTGCACGTAACAAAACTGTCATCCCTCGCTTCGCATCTTTAAGACAGACTGTAGTAAAAGGCTGAACTAGACTATCTCTCAAAAATGTACTTTGTATTCCCATTCTTATGCTTTCTTTATCCCTGATGCTCAATGGCCAACGAATTGGATGATGGAAGAGAGAAGGCATTCCTGTTTGGTACTGGTTCCAAGTTTGAAATAAAATTGACATGTCATAGCAGCTCTAAATCCTGTGTGTAACATTCAGCCTGTTTGATGGAGGTTGCTATGAAAGCCAAAAGGTTTTGAGAAAGCTAAAAGGGTTTGAGTTGCTGTACCAGTTATAGCAATGGTTTCGGAGAATATCAGGATCTAGAACAGTCTCTTAATATATATATTTTATTATTTTTAACTTTGCTTGGGAAATCGCTATATGAACCAGTGTTAACTTGTGCATTCAGTCTGATGATGTAGAGGCGATCAGCATCCTGTTTTGCAGAACAGCAATGAAAGAATGTAAGTATTTGATGCCCCTTTATTTTTTTCTTTAATGTGTACAAATCTGAAAATAAATGTATTTATTTGCATTGGCTAGATCCAGGGACAATGCAAACAACTGTAATTCTGTCCTCACTGATACTGTGATGACTCCAACATAGCATTCTGTGCTGAAGAATTTTGCCCTACAAAGAAATGCAGAGGATGGGACGACACCACTTACAGAAATAATACAAAATGTTTCAGCCACACATGCACTTAAGAAAGGAAATACCATCTCTGGACTTGTCCTCACATGGTTGCTTTTAATCTGAGTCAACACCATTGCATTGATTAGAAAGAGCTGTATACACTGCAGCTTTTTGTATTGCTGTGAATCGGGAGTGTATTTGGACCAGTTTTACTGCTGTTTGGACCAGAGTTCATTTTGTATCAGAATAAATAATTCTGTAGGCAAGCCTCACTGCTTAGAGCTATTTTGTTGGCTTACCAGCTGCCTTCCCAGGCTGCTTTTATTTGGTGCAGGCAAGCCTTTCTATGGCACTTCTGTCATACATGTTTGCAGAGAACAGATATTGGCTTCTCATTCTGAGTGCTGGCTAAAAGCAGTGTTCTTTGGCATTGCTCTCAAATCCTCCAAGAGTCAACATCATCTTCTTTTCCTGACAACTCTCTGTGTGTCTGATCATTATGTTTGCAGTTAGACCCACATGGAGACCCTAAATGCTTTCTCTCTGTGGGAAAAGACTACAAAGAAAGCTAAGAAGCTTTCATGATTAGAGGTAAGCTTTTCTGAGGTCATTGTGAAGCTATTGCTATGGGTAAGTTATTAGAGCCATACTGTGGTGTCACATCACCTAGAGGTTTCTCAGGAGCATATCAAGGATGGAAGTCACATTTCTGATATCCCTGAACTGCCCGTCTTCAACGTGGAGCTGAATAACTTTACAAAACTTTGTAAAATTTTAGTGGTGAGCCTCATTTTTATTGCAATTGCCTTGAAGAATCAACCCCAAGGACAGTGGGGCAGAGGACGCCTTGCACAAGAATGTGCCCCACTGCTCATCTCAGGGAGGTCACGGGGCCTTGACATTCTCCCACCTCTTCTCTGAGCTGTGCTGGCAACACTGATGGAGGGGAACTAAGGCTGGCTTGTATCTTGCATTTTCTTTAGCTGTCTACTGAGATTTACAGCTGACACTGGCTTTTGATCCTGGTATAGACACTATTGTGTGTGAAAGAGGTGAACAGGTATTGCCTTCAATTTCTGCTCCCTCCCAGTCCCCAAATTCCACATCACCGTTATAACTGCATGTAAAGTAGAAGCTCCGTTTTGGTAATGATATATTAACACTGAAAATTGGTACGGTTTCCCTCTAAAATTTGCATGGCTTTTCCTATCAGCATACCCAGAAAGTATTTTCTGTATCAATACTTCCAGAAATGCTTTAATGAAAACATAACTCTCAAATGCTCTTAACCATAAAACCTTATCAGTGCAGCTGATAATACTCAGGATGCAGCTCAGGAGGCTTATCCTGTACACAAACAAAAAAAAATGAAAAGCACAAATTACAGCCAAGGTTTCATACCTGCACCTGCCTCAAGCTCACTGCAAAGTCACTTTAATGGTGTCGCAAAAGTTGAGAATGTCCATGTGAGCACAATAAGATTCTGGAAAAAAGAGTAATCTGTGGGGGCTCTAATGTACCCCTCTTCCTATGCTTTCCAATGATAACTACCACAGAGCAGTGTCTTGGTGTGCAACCTCCTGGGTAGACATCAGAATGCACCTTATGAAGTCATGGAATTTTAATACATCAGAAGGCCACTGGCAGTGGGAGGAAATCTAGGAGAAAACTTCATTATCTAGATTTTTTTCTTAAGGTTATAGAGCAACTTTTTCTTTGTAGAACCGTGAAAACTGACCAAGACACAGTAATTGCTTACAAGTCCCCCTCCCTGCCCCTGCTCCCCAACCAGGCTGACTTGCGACATCCAGACTCTCTAAAGATATTTGTCAACTTCCACCAAATATTTAGTGAATGTGTCACTGAAGGGGGGGGGGGGGAGGAATTGGACTTCAGAGAGCTTGAGGATGCTGGTTGCTTCCTGAAAAACCTTTCAGTGTGAACTTTTCAAGAACTACCTGTGTTGATAAGGGTAGTAGAGAAAGGATAGCTTTGGTTAATTCTCAGAATATAATCTGGGGTTGTCCCCCCCTAGTCTGAGTAACATGGAGCTCAGTGAAGTAAAAGTTTTCAGGCACATTTCACCTGAATTAAGTCCACCTGAATTTGGGCAAGTAATAGAGGTATCTAAACCAGAAGCTTATTCACCCTGAATGCCTTCCATGGTGCATCTCTAGAGGAGGAAGTGGCTAACCCACAGTCAGAAATACTTCTGTAAAATCTTTTCCTCCTTGTGTTGTTTAACAAAAAAGCCTAAGGATGCTCCTAGCTTGGATAGCTTGCTCACTTCCTTTAGGCCTGTGTTTGCAGTGCTGAATGCTTAATCTGCCAGACTATTTTATTATGAGTATCTGTAAATGATTAGAGATTATTGAATGACTGTTATGTGTCTGTAAAGGGAATAAAATTGTAAACCAGCTCTAATTCATCTTGCCTTTCACATTTGTAGATGACCTAGTAAAATCTGTGTTATTTAGCGTGTGATCATTAGGATTTCTAGGACTCTGGATATTTTATTCTGTGATTGTGTGTATGTCAACTATCAATGTAAAATGGTGAATAATAAATTGTGTGTCACTTAAAAAAAAAAAAAAAAAAAATGCCAGCCAAGAGCATTTAATTACAGCTGTTTTTGTTGAAAAGGCTGAAGACCGTGGAACAATGTGCTGAATGGAATGAGCAAGAATTGCCACCCTGTGCTTTGCATGTTAAAAGTAATGAGGGCAGTCCAAACAAAATTACTTGCATTCTGTCCAACTTTGGCTAGAAAACAGCATACAGTTCCACAGAATAGCTTAATTGCCTAGTATAGCATAATTACCAGGCATGGGGAGTAATATAATTTACATGTCTGACCATGAAATGAACCAGGGAAACTGCTGGGTTTTAACAGCTTGATTTTGACTTACCTGAACTTGAGGATTGTCACAAGTGCAAATCCAGATGTTGATTGCTGCAGCAGTACCTCATGTTTCATATCCCTGCATCCTGGTCTTACGGACTTGTGGATTTTGTGGATGCCTGAAGCCATCAAACGGGGAATCACAGGTTGTGGCTGTGAGGTTCTGGCAGGGGTGGGGATGGTCTGTGCCCGAGAGCGGTGGCTGGCACTCTCTTGCTGCACCTCTGTGGAAACAGGGTGAGAAAAGCTGGGTGTGCTTGGGGAGGTTATAGCATACAACTGAAGCTGATCTTAATCCAATAAAAATTCTAAGGTTATGTAAGATTTTAACAGTGCAGTTTTAATCACTACCTTCTATTTTTCTGGGCAGTTAACATGCATTACGGTCTTGCTATTTATTTCACTGACTTCCCCAGATGCTCTAAATAATGAATAGAAAGATGCTCTCTAAGCATTTGAGTCTACTTTTGTGAGTGTATTTATAATATAATGCTTATCTGTGTCATTTGCAGGAGGAAGTGATTCTCAAAAGTTAGAGTAGCAAGCAAAATTGGTTATATACTTAGGTGAGATAACAGGCTAAAGCTGTGTTTGGGAAACAAGTTTCTGCCTGGGTATGCGTTCTCTCATGTAGTAGCTTTGTGTACAATTGTTTACATTCCTATGATTTCACGAGGCAGATGCATCTTCTGCTTGCTTTTAGTCATTTTTGGAACAGACTCGTCCTTATTGCATGATTAGTCCTTTGATATCGCGTTCAAATGTACGTGAAGATAAATATGGATAAGAAGTAGGTGCCTTACATTGTGGTGTTGAGAACAATCAATTTTTATTCCTTATTGGAACACTATTTGCTCTGAAGGAGACATTGTATCTCATAGGGTAATATGCTGTTAGTGTTTCTTTGTATCAATATTGAGCTTTTGATTTTTATCTCACTGTTGCATTTATCCCACCCTTGTGGGGTCACCCAACATGTGGTAACAGCTTAAGTCTTTCTCCTGTTTATAACTGGATCACAAAAAGGAAGCTTGCTATTTTAGTGGTGGGACTAGGCATTTTTGTTTAGTAGATTTGTTTGTTTGTTGTTAATTCAGTGTTATCAAAAAAGGAGATCCCTCCATGGACCACAGCATGTTTTGCCTTTAAGTCCTGGGTGAAAAATGCAAATGTGAGAATACTCAGAGAAATCCAAGACGCAACCAACAACCAACCCCCAAACTAAGCAGTATGAGTTGTTTGGCATGGCATGAGCCTAGTGACATCTATTAAAAAAACATAAGTGACTTTCATTGCAAATACAGAAGGTTAGTTCAGATGCTCCTTAGAAGCAGCTGTTAGACTTGACTGTCAGTTTGCAGTCTTTGCTTCTGAACATCAGGTTTAGGCACTGTTGTGGTTTGGGTTTAAGCCCAGCCAGCACCAAAAGCACCACGAAGCTGCTCGCTAACTCCTTCCCCCCACCCCTGCCCGGTGGGGTGGGGAGGAGAAAATATAAAGAAAAGCTCCCGGGTTGAGAAAATGACCGGGAGGGATCACTTGCTGATTATGGTCATGGGCAAAAACCAGACTCAACTTGGGGAAAAAACAAAATCAATTTAGCTTACTACCAATCAAATAGAAACAAGGATAATGGGAAGTAAACCCAAATCTTAAAACACCTTCCCCCCACCTCTGGATTTCCTTCTTTGGAAGCAAACTTCAGCTATCAGGTTTACAATTTTTGGCCTAAGCATAAACCAGTTATAACAGAGTAACACTTACATCTTAGGTCTGATTAAAAGATAGTTTAAGCTGGTAATATTGGTAATGACTCCTGAACTTTGGATTTATTTATTTTGTTAAGAGAAAATAATCTTTTCAATGTCATTTGATTAGAGACAGACTGCATGACCTCGCATGTACCATTCAGTACACTACCTAGACATCTTTCCTATCCCATATGCATTAGTGAAGGCATGTTGTGAATATTATACATTTAAAATGAATTGAAATGTCATTCAAATTAGTTTTCATGTAGGCTTCGTCTACTCAGTCAACTCAGTTTAAATACAACTGGCTTTCAATTGCACTGAAGGCATGAATATTCTACGATTTTATTGTCAAAAATGACACAAGAGACACTGACTCTTTCTCTTGCTGTTAGCAGAACTCTAACTTCCTGGCAAACAAATCTCGTTTGTAGGTTTTTGGTTTGGTTTTGTTCCCCCATGGCACTTAAAGCTTTAAAGAGAACTTTTGAGGGGGGAGATGTTCTTTTTTTTTAAGCTGTCATATTGGCTAGAACTTAGTATTCTGACTACAGGTTTTCCCTGTCTGACCCTGTCAGTGTTATACTGGCTATTACTTTTTGAAGGCACTGAGTAGGAGGTAGATGGTGATGATGAAAAACTTTAATCTATGCTGCCTT
Source organism: Aviceda cuculoides (assembly GCA_035590195.1). Lineage (NCBI taxonomy): Eukaryota > Metazoa > Chordata > Aves > Accipitriformes > Accipitridae > Aviceda > Aviceda cuculoides. Next base: position 5,627,250 of record JAVJGG010000062.1, read on the forward strand.
TAGTCAGTTCTTCTCTTTCCTTTAACTTTTCCTTGATGTCTATAGCTAGAATTCACTAGCTGTTCTCAGTAAATACTCTGTGTGCCTGTACTGATGTAGAGGGGGACAAGTGGGATTATGCATTAGGAGCATCCTGCCAAGTATTAAATCAAAACCTAGTATTAGTTACTAAAGAAACAACTGACCCCCCCCGCCTCCCAAATCAACCAAGAAAACCCCCAAACCAACCAAGAAAACCCCCAAGAAAAAAAAATTAAAACCAAGACAAATAAACAAACACCCCCTTTCTGCCTTGCCCCACACACCTGAGGAAGACAGATAATCAGTTACAAAGAGTGACAGACAGCAAATTGCAACTCGGTCTTGATGTTTTGGTTTTGTTTTGTTTTGTTTTTCTCAACAGGTTCACAGTCAGGATGTAACCTTCTGTAAAATGGAAACCTGTGAAGAAAGATACAGATAGCAGTTGGAGTTAAAAATAGCGGATGAATATTTCTCTTCTTAAGCATCAGCTTTTTAAAACGCTATGGTGATTTGGAAAGTCTCAAGAGTGAACTGCAAAGTTTTCCTCAGCTCGATCAATGGGTTTCTTAGTCATTTCTCCAAGTCACCGATGCTCAGAGATGGTGTGTGATGGAAAAAACACCATGTCTCTGTGTTTGTAGCCCCTATTTTTTGGATTAGTTTGCTGTATTGCTGAACCAATTTCGTTTTGAAGGGCAAGGAGTGAATGTGATGGATTTATCTTCAGAGATGAACAAACATGGAAGGAATCCAGTAAGTCACAAACTAGAAGATCAAAAGAAGGTAAGATTATTTTTAATTATACTTAATTGTATTTGAACCACTTGCAAACTCTTTGATTTTTAGTAAACTGGAAACTAATGTGCTTTTGAGGATAAAGTAGCCTGCTATGCACACACACTATTGCAATACAGTGAACTGCTGTTTTGGGACTCAATTTCTTGATTGTCCAGTAATTTTCTTTCTAATACTGCTTGATTGCCTGCTAATTTTGTGTTAAAATGTCCCTGAATTTGTCTAGCAAATTATTTGTCAAAACCTTTACTCGCTATCAATGCTGAATTCTTGGCAGAGATCTGATGTGAAGTAAGTGTCTGACATTAACCTGACACTGTCTGAGATCTTCGTCCTTTACAGCGGATGTGTGGATAGACCCTTCTTATTGTATCCTACCAGTAGTTCTGTATAATTTGGTTTTCTGATAATTTGTTGTTGTTGTTCAAGTTTCATCCTTCAGTACCCAAGGCAGTTTAAGCATGTAAATTCATGTTTCCACGATATGGAAAATACTTTTGGAAATTCCACTTCTGCAACAGACTGTCCCAAAAGGCTCACCTTCCCAGTTCATCTGTTTTACTTACTCATACTGTGGTCTGGAAACTTTTCTAATGCTTATTTTGTAAACTTGAATTTGATGCTTTTTAACATCTTCAGGTCTTTCTCCCACACTTTGATCTTTTGTTACATTTGTAGATTATTACTTTTGCCTGAAAAATATGTGGGGTTTTATTCTCCAGTTTATTAGAAGTTCAAAACTCTGTAATACTTTTAGTTAGATTAGGAGGAGCTCATCAAATTCAAGTTCAGCAAATATGTTTTGAAAAACCCTACAAAGCCTTCTTTATCACATTAATTGACCTGCTTTGTTACTTACCTCTCTCAATCTTTTCTTACCATACGTGGTAAGATTTGCACATAAATAAAATCTCCACCAGTGATGCCTAACAGGCTTCGTGGATTTTTCAGAACACACGACTGTTCGGCAGAAACAAGACTCGCTCAACCCCCAGGCAGTTCTGAGATTACTACAAGAATGCTTCATTGTCTCAGATTTATTTCCTATTCATCTACCATCAATTTCTCTGCACTGATGCAACCTTTCCAAAATAGTTGTCCATAAGGATCCCCAGTGCGTGCCTGTGTCTGATGAAGCTGTAATTCCCTGAGCTTTGATCCTGGCTCCATGCTCCGCTCTCTTACCTGTGGGTGTCTGATCTGGCTCAGGCGTGAGCATCACTCACGTTTCTGTTGAACCAGGCAGGGCGTGTGACGTAGGATTAACACCAGATTAATGCACTTTATGCTAGCTGAGGGATGACAGGTTTGGGGCATGTTCTTCCTGGCCTGCCTGGGCTCTAACGTAGGGTCTGCACCAAAAGGCAGCCAGCTCAGGGAGTGCGTTCTGGTGTAGTGTTTTGTGACTGTGGCGTTCTTCATACTAGGCCTTAAAATGAGATTTACTGGCCTTTTTGAATTATTGCATAGGTTAAATGGGGCTGTTAATATCCAAATCGTGTATTAGAGTTAAGTACTTTATTGTCACACAGGCTTGTTATAAAAAGTGCTGCTGGGTTGGTTTTTTTTCCAAATTTTGGTAGGAAAGCTGCTGGCTAATTTTTTAAATAATTTTGATCTTGTTTGGGAAAAATACAAATTAGGGCAATTTATGGGCAACATAAACTAAACAATTTTAAAACCTAGAAAATCAAATACTTTGTTTTAGTGTCTCTGAGATTTGTATGTGCTAATCTAAGTCATTTGTTTACAGCCAATAACCTTGTAAAGTGCAGAGAATTGCAGGAAATATACCATGATAACACATGCGATGAAATTATTGGGAAAATGTATTTAGCCTTTGAGCAGGTTTTTTGTAATGGAAAAGACGCAGAGGTATGCGATAGCAGATAAATCGTTTAGAGCATAGGAATTTCTTCAACTCGTAATTCCCACCCTTCTGTGGCACAAAAGAAAAGCTGAGAAATGTTAGCATTAATCTCACCAACTGGTGAACTGTTTTCTGAACCATTTTCTGATCTGGAATTGAGTATGCTTGAGTCCCCTCTTTTCTCCAACCCCCCTCTTATTTCAAAAGGATTTTTTTCCCCTTCATGTCTAATACCTGCAGATTCACTTCTAGAGACTGACTCTTCAGATTGCTTAGGAGGAGAAAGTTTGTTTCAAAGAGGTTCTGTTGTACCTCAAGGTCAAATGTTTTCTTTGAGCCAGCCTGTGGATATTTTATCCAGCTGTAGAACTATGCAACGACTGCCAAAGGCTCTGCAGCTGCTAAAAGTCTCTGCTCCTGTGGTGTGGTTGATGGAGAACTAAATGTGATGATAATAAACAGAAGTATGTTTAGTTTTCATTACATCCAGGACTCCTTACTAGTGATTTAATATCATTGATATGCTAGTATCTGCTTCACTAGTACAAGGCTAATGTTATATTTTAATAAAAGAAGGCTTTAAAAAAGTGATGGGGAAATATAAGTAGTAGTAGTAATTTGGCTATTTCTTTGTGCTGCATTGGATGTAAGGTAAATTTTGAACTATCTTAGACAGAAACAAGTGAAATAAAAAGGGACTACTTTAGGAAATATTGGCTGACTTACTGGCTGACATGGATGCCTTACTGGTGCTCTACCTGGATCAGACTGGGCAGAAGTCAAGCTGAATCTCTTGGATAGCTCTTGTTCTATAAATAAATGAAAAATACTGTGTTCTGGGAAGACCCAACTGTTGTGTTGCTGCAGAAGGTATTACCACTGGACTGTTTTCTGCATGGGGAATTCAGGGGGGAAAAAAAAAATCAGAGAAAAAAATCTCCGTGTTAACTAAGAATATAAAACTTTTCAAGTGGTTTTAAAAATGCAGACTGTGCTTTGGCATTTAGCTTTTCTAATAATTTCATAGGACAGTTCATGCTATATAGTTACTTTCCTATGATCTGGATTTGGGCCCGGACAACTATATTTATGTAACTTTTTCCTTTTGTTGCTAACATGTGAACTGTCATGTCCGTAGGACACTCAGATTTGCTCCTTATCTTAAAACCCATCAAATGCTACCAACTGCATTTTAAATAGGTGCATACTCATTTTATGGCTGCAGAACTATCAAGCTCCTTAGCCTTTCTACAGTTCCAAGACGTAATGACAGTTTTACTGATTTCTGTCAATAGTCTGCTTGCTTTTGTGGAATTGGCAGGTGTCTCCGACTGGGCTGATACTTGTGTGTTTGACCCTCTTGTGTACAAAATGAGGCTCAGGCCCAGAGTGAGAACTTTTGGTGGCTGTATGGAAGCAGTAGTCCAATTTCTGTGGCTGAAGTGTTGGGGAAAGAAGGGAGGCAGGCTGACAGAAGGCAGTGCAGAGAGGGAAAAGATTTTAGAAAGATCATTGTAATTGATTAATTTGACCTCCTACAGAAAACAGGCATAGGACTTCCCTCTACAAATTCTTCTAGCTAGGTGCAAAGCCTCAGGAAACTAATGAGCTGGAACAGGCAGTTCTGGGATGTCTATCGGCTTTATCTGTTTGAGGACCATATGTCCATGGTATCTCTGCCCAAAACACGTCCTTCCTTCCTCTACGCTGGATGTGACAGGCATACAGCTCTGTCCAGGTAGAGATTTCAGGTTAAGAGCTGTGCTTCTGCATCTATTTGCCATTCCCACAGTGTACTGCAATTTCTTAGTTTAAAAGTATGATAATATTCAAGGCTTTAGGACATAAATGCCAGTAAGTAGCAAATGCCTATATCGCTGTTTACAGTATGGTGTTCATGATTTTAGCACATGGTAAATGGTAGAGAGTGCTAGGAACTAACAGTTTGAATAACAGGTTTCTATAGGCAACTTGCTGCAAATAACCATTTTAAAACCCTGAAAAGACTGCCTTATCTATCTGCATTTCATCATTCAGCAGGGTTCTTCTGTTTTCAAAATCAACATAAAAATTTGTAATCTGCTGCCACATGCGTGGTTTATGCTAGTCAGATCTGTAAAACACATATCCAAGATTTCCCAACTACTCCAGTCATTTTAATGTTTCCGCACCCCTTCCCCCCCGAGAAAGTCCCATTGTGGCCATTTCTTTGACAGACTATCCAGGTTAGTTGGTATCTTTGAAAACCACCTGCTTGCTGCAGGCAGGCAAAGCCAAGGCTTTGCCCGATGCTGCAGCTGTGGCCATGTTCAGTCCGGAGCCCGGGGGTGGGAGTGCTCCGCTCCAGGCGACGGGCTGTGAGGCAACGCGCGGGCCAAGAGCACGGGTTGCAATACCCTTAAGTATCACTTATGTACTTGACCTTGTGTAAACCTATGAAATTGTTTCGGGAATATAGTAATGTACAAAATGCTTCCCAGCAACGACAGTACCCCATCCCGTAAGGTTTTGGTGTACCTGCTTTGTCCGCTAACTAATTTACTGCTTTCTGTTCCCCAGTGTCTAGGGTGTTTCAGACAAGCCCACTGAGTCCCTGTCCTGACTGACACCAAAAGACATGTGTCTAGATTTGAAATCCATCATGCAGAATGATATTCTTGCAGAATTGCTAGTTTCCAAAAGAGGAGAATCCTTTGCACCTCTGCTGACACATGGCTTGGAGTTCTTTTTCATCACACTTTCTTTTAAAGTCTCTTGACCATAGGCCTTAGTCCTGTTTAGAAGCTGATCCAAACCAAATGAAAACAAGGAAAGTTTGTAGTACTTAACCACCACGCCCCCAAATATATGCTTTAAAGTTAAATACGAGAAATTTCAAGTTGCTTTCAGAACAAATTGTGTTATTTCCTTCAGTCTTTCTTTTTGAAGGCGGATGAGCCACTGAACTCAGAGGGGTTTTTAATAGACACCAAGGCTCTATTGCTGAGCAATAATTAAATATAATTAATAAGAAGGAATACCAAACAAGTCTTGTCTACTGTTGAATGTTTTGCTGGTCTCCCCAGTAGCCATTTGGAGGTTAACTAAATGTCCAATAATCAGTCAGTTTTTGCTTGATAGGGCAAAATAGTAGTTTACTTTCAAAAGCATCAGGCAGCCTTGATATGCAATCCAGAGAGAAGTTTTAGAAGGGACAGAGGAAACGGGAGCAGTCAGCATGTACATCACACTGTTCCTCCATCCCCTGCCTGTTTCGTCTTAGTCAATATTCAGTGCACAGAACAACATTTTGGGAAAATCAGATGTCATCATCATGAGGCAGTTGGGCAGGGAGCACAACTTGTTCTCACTAACACATTCATACTGCTGTGTCTGTGCTCCCCATTTTCATATCTAAGTTCTCATTTTTATGACTAATTCTGTAGTTACCCAACAACTCCCTTTAAAAATAACAGCATGAAATATTGGGCAGGCCGGGGTTGTTGATATTCTTATTTAATAGCTCATTTTCACTTGAGGACCTAGGATCTGGATGATGTTGCTTGTTATCTCAACAAAAAAGTTGATTTCTCCCATTCTGTTTTTATTTCTCCCTCCAAGGCTGCTCTGAGCTTTCTCTCCCTCCTGCTCTCCCCACACCAGTCCCTCCTACACACACACACACATATATATATATATATGTATGTTCTGTGTGGTTTTTGTCCATCTGCCCATCTGTGTTTCTGTCAGGGGATGCCTTGCAAACAGCTGGAGGTCTGAATATCTGGTGAAGAGTCAGAGACTCGTTAAGCTCGATGTTCACTATTATCCTGTATCTCACAACAGCTGGCAGGGGTTTTTTTTTTCAGGATGTATATTCAGTGTTTTAACAAAAAATACTGTGTTGAAGGGGTAGTCTCTATTTTGCTGTTGTTTCTTCTTCGATACCTTTGAATTAGGCAGAGATAGGAAGAGCCTACCCAGATGATAAGAAGAAATGGGCTGTGGGAACAAAACTACAGTTGCTTTCCAAATTCTTTGCTATATCAGCCTGTCATGTATTACTGCTGTCTTTCCCTTAAGCTGTCTCCCTCCATACTCCATGAGTTCTCTGTTTCAAAATTTATGTTAGAAAGACTTGAATTATTTCCCTCTCTGTCAAACCTCCCTGGGGCCCCACCACCTGACTCCTCTCACTTGCTGAAATTGTTCTGTGCACTCTGCTAGTGCAGTTGTTCCAATTTAGAAAAAAAAAACCAAACAACTTTACAGGCTCAATAAATGGTGTTAAATATCATTTTATGAAATATGAAGCCCATACTTAATAATTCATAAAGTAAATTCATGTCCTCTGCTGCATGTTTACAGGGTTTTTTCCCCTCCTATTAAAGAACCATGATGTAAATAAGATAGTACACATTTTTTTAATGCTTTTTCTTTTTCCTTGCCTTTCCAATGCCACTATCTGCAACAGTCTCAACTACAGAGCAGTATTTTGACCCAGAGCTGCACCAAAACAGCTGAGAGATTAAATGCTGATTAATTCTTCTCTTAAAAGGATACTGGCTGGCTGTATTTTATATTTTAGTAGTATGCCTTGGTTTCTTAGCTGGTTTCTTTTCTTCCCACTCAATGTTATCTTTAAGTTGTTGCTCTTAATGTGTGCCTGATAACTGAACAAAACTTAAGAATACCAGGTAAAAGTTGTACAGGATGTCATCGCTGCCTGGTTGGAAAGAGCTCAGCTGCTTTGCAGTTGTTTGCGCTGGCAGATTTTTGTGTAATCAGATAGCTGAAATGAATACTATTTTGTATGTACACATATTACATGATTTTGGATATGCACTATAGAGTAGAGTGAGAGGAAGGAATAAGGTGCCTTTTCATTTGGGTTGGTTCCTTCTCCTCCTGCCTTGCAAAAAAAGTAATGCTATTACTCACTGGCCTTGGTCTTCGCTTACTACTAAAGGCACGGTTTCCCCTTTCTACCAATTACATTGCTATTAGTTAATATGCAAAGGTAGATTTAAGCATCTTGTCTCAAGTGGTCTTAGCTAATTTGGCATAAGATAAAATGTCTAAGAAGCAGAAAAAAGTGAAATTCATGGAGGTAATATCTCGATTATACAGTTTGCTCTGGGACACCTTGATGGTTACAAACTGTCTGCAAGCTTTTCATTTGTCAAGTATAAAAAAAAAAAGACTAGAGGCTTTCTACCATAAATCCTGTTTTTTGATTGCTGTTGCTCCTAGCTTTTTCAAAGAAAACTCTTGTTAGCCTCAGTACAAAGAACAGTTTAAGTGATAATAAATATCTAAGCTAGTAAATAAAGTCACATGGCTTTCTTCTTTGTTGTTTCTCTGCAGTGGCATTGCAAAGTGAGGAGATCACTGTAATCATTATTTAGTATCTTCCTGCTCTTACTCTTGTTATTTTTTGAGTGTTACTGAATAATATTTGTTTAGCTGCTTTTGTCTCAAAATCATCATCTGGGAAAATCTGTACTTCAAGGATGAAATGTACATTAGGAAAGGGTTGGGCTGCCAAAATAATCTGTAACCTTGTCCTGTCTTTTCCCTTCTAAGAAGGAGCACGAGCTTGAGAAGCAGTTGCACAGAGCACTGTACAGTGGAGAATCTGAACTGAGGCTTCTAGGTCATCCCTTGTCTTGCACTGTGACACTGTTTTGGGATTTTTATCGCCCAACTTCATGAAGATCATGCCTTCAAAATGCTTTTTGAGGGTTTTGCAGTTTGAAATCTGTTCTTTGCAATAGGGATGGTCCCATAACGAGTGTGTTAGAAGTCAACTATCCTGCTTGCTGACTTTTTAAAGCATTTTCTTAAATCTTGTGGATGATCCTGTATCAAACTGCATTTAGATTAAATGCCTATTTTCTTGTCTCTCTTCTCTTGAGCTTTGAACTTCCTATGGGAAGACATTTTTTTTCACTTTGATAATTGTTCTACTTTTACATTAAGTGAAAGGTGTTGCTGTGTTTACGAAGTAGTTGGGAAAACTTGTTTTTACCATGTTTGCATTGAGCTAGTTTCTCTAAAGCACTCTGTATTGTTACCTTGAGTTTTTAACTGGAACCTAAACTCAGGTTGAGGACTCTGCATCTTCCTGGTTATCTCTGAAGTCTTGCAGTACAAGTAAAGCATTGCAAGTATTGAATCTGAATGTTGTGCATGGAAGTCCTGCCTGTTTGCTTCTCTAATTCCCCTGGAACACTAATTGTTGAGACTGGAAGGAGAAGCATCTGCTGCTATATCAGTAGTAGTAAACCGGTGAAGGACTGTACTACAGTGTGCCTTTATAGGAGGGATATAAAGACCTTTTTAAGACTACATTTTGTAAATGATAAAGCAAGAAGTCTCTTGTGAGACTGTATTGTGTGTCTGCTTATAAAGTGGAGTTAACTTTTTAAACTCATTCTAGATAGGTCTACCCTTAAGCAACATATGAGAGGACAACCCTGCCTGGTACTGTGGCTTTTAGCTTCTGAATAGAAACATCTGGTGGAATCACTGAGTGATTACCAACAACAGTTAATACTCCCAGATTAAACCAGATCTTTTCTCTAAGATACAGTATGTAAATATGCACTCTGAATAGAGAAAATGAGGCAGGGTTGACAAAGCTTGGTAGAAATGCAGAAATGATGCACAGAAAAGTTTAAAGCCTAGCTTCTACAAATGAGTTTTCTAGGAATTTTGCATGCTTACTAAAGGAAATGCACGTGGGAAAAAACCAAACACCCAAACCTGTAAAATTAGGGTCAAGGTATATAGCTCAGGCCACATTAGTTTGTCACATTAGTTTCATAATGCAGGAAGCCCTTAAATGTGAGTCTCTGGAGTCTGGGTATTGCACCAGAATGGAAGACTATGCTTTGTTACACCTCAAACTGAAGTGTCAGGGTGCAGTCATGCTGCATTCCAATAAAAGAATACTGCTGGGAGATGCTTCATTTTTATTTTTTAATGCCTAGGTAGTGGTATTAGCTTTTCTCCAGTGCTCAAGTACAAAAGAATGTAAAGGCAGGGAAGAACTCTGGAAATGGTTGTAATTTTCTTCTTAGTGTAAACTTCCTTTCTTTCACAGTTGGTTACTGGCAAGAACATGCATATCCATATTGATTTGAATATTAGTATGCGTACATATACAAACATAGTTATGCTGTATGTTTTCTGCAGGTAAATGAGCAAAGCTTCTTTCTTAGAAGAAAAAGCTGATAGAGCTACTGAGTTTAATACCAATATGTTTCCTCTGTTTCACAGCAGTGGTTTGTGGTGTTTGTTCTTTGGGTTTTGGTTTGTTGGGTTTTTTGGTGGTTTTTTTTTTGGGGGGGGGCGGAGGTCATTAGACTTCAGGATACTCTACTGTTAGTAAAGTGAACCTTAGAATGTTGTAATTTATTTGTTTCCTTTTTGTAGCTGTTAAGGTGTAATAAAAGTATATCTCAGTAGGCACTGCTGTATGCAAATTCCATACTTTTTTTTTTAATATTAAAAGTCCTTGATGTCTTCTAGAATTGTTAGTATCAGGCACAGAAATTTTCCTCAATGGCACTTTTACCTGAGTGACCGAATGTAGGTTTTGCCAGGGAAAGGAACAGCTCCCAGCATCCAGGACTTTAGCTGAAGGCATATAGCAAAGCTGCTGTTGTTCTAGTTTAACATTAGGTATTCTTGAAGGAAAACTAAATCTGTAGTTGAAATGCAAGTCAGCAGGCTGTCTTTATTAGTTGAGCTCTTGATGTTATTTTTTTTTGTCTGCTTCTCCTTTCTTTTTGTTGTTGCTGTTGTTTTTTCCTTTCTCTGTCAAATGTATTCTCCTTACCTGTCATGTTCCCTCTATCCTTGCCGCATGTTTTTTGCCCTCTATATGTTTGTTTTCATTTGCCTTCTCCCTTGCTCAAATTAACTTGGCTTATTGGCTTTTTTTTAGTATACGTGCATATAAAAACATGCAGATAATTGTGTGTGTGAATATGCATATCTACACATATTTGTGTGTACAAGTATTTTGAGTGGGTGCTTGCATATAAACATGTAACATGCACAACAATGCATAGGACAATCTCTAGTGTAATCATATGTTAAAACATTTTGCTTTCTCCTTATTACATTTGTTTCTTGATTTTTCTAGAAAATAGTATCCTTAGCTCAGGGTCTTTGTCACCCTGTGCACCTCTGTGCATGTCTGCCCAGTGCTTAGAACAGGAGTCAGTTGTCTGTAACTAGGACCCCTGAGTCTTTTAAAACAGTAATTATGATTTTAAAGTTTTGTTTTATTTAAAATGGGAATTTTATTTGTTTTTTTAAAACTCCATTTCTTAAATTTTGTTTGTGAAAAATCTGTGTGTTTACTTGTTTCCTCTAGTAGAGCCTATCAGTGTTCTCCAGCTCAGTCAGAAACATGGCAGTTGCTCTGAGCTCTTGATAGGAGAGGCGCAGCCTTAAAATACTGTTAGTCCCTGTGTCATCCGACTGACATGGAGCACGGGGAGCAAACATCCCGCTTTATCTGAATTGCTGAACTGATGCCAGTAATAAGTTGCATGGTAAGTCCAGGACACAGCATGTAGTTATTCATAAGTATGGTGGAGGCATTGTAGAGATAAAAGAGGACTGGGGGAAGCTGCCAAAAATCATCATCATTTTTTTTTTTTTTTAATTGCCCGATGTAAACACTGTGTCCATAATTTGTCATTTGGAAGGGATAATTTCCAGCAGGTGTTCTTTTTGGCTCGACTGTAGAGGTCAGGTGACTTTGGATTTATTGTTGGCATCATAAATGAGAACTGAAGGGGACTACAACACACAAATGCAGAGTGATTCAGCATCATAACCTCTAGAATGCTAGCAAGTATCCATAAAGCAGTAGTAAACGTGGCCCCCAATGGTGGGCATCATTTAAAACCAGCTTTTACTTACGTTTACTATGAAATATGCTCTGATATCTTGAAGGTATTTGTTACTTACTTGATGTGTAGTGATTGAGGTACATATTGACTTCTTGACAGTGATCTCTCTTAAATTTCTTTTTTAAAATATTTTGACTTCTTAGAGAGAAATTACCTTAGACACCTGTCATTTTTAACACTGTTGAGGTAGCAGATCAATATTAATGCAAAAATTCTGGAAGGTGGTTGTTTAGTTTGCCTGAACCTGCTTTGTAGTTAGAGGGGAACAGTTACTGCTTTGTGAAAGACCTTCTGTATCTTTAAGTGTATATGTAAGTGTTATGCAATAGCTTATTAACATAAATATGCCTATTGCTATATGACAGTTGCTGCTGTGTCAGTTTTAGGAAGGATGATGTAAGTAAAGGTTGAGGCTAAAAGGCTAAAGGCCTGTTTCTTTTCTAGCTTTGTCAATTTTCTTTGTACCTTCAGGGAAGTTGCTTAAACTCAGTTTTATCTATCTGTAAAATTAAAAGATTTTCTGAATCATTGATAATTGATTTCTCTTAGAGCATTAAGATCCTCAGATTGAAGGTCAAATATATTTGCCTAGTGTTTAAAATAAATATGCTGCACTCATGGCTATTTATTTGCATTGTGGCAGAGGACAGGAGTCTGTCATGAATCAGGACATAGTTGTGCTCTTGCTGTAGGAACACAGTAAAAAAAATTATTCTGTCTGGTTTAAAGATCCACAGTTTGCTTGTAATTTCCCTTGATCCCACTCTTGTATTTAGTAGTGGAATATGCCTCGTTTGGTTTGGTTTGGTTTTTTTGTTTGTATGTGATCTCCTATACAAAAACACCCATCACTTAGGAATGAAGTACTGTGTGAGAGAGGAGAAGTTTGTGGTTTGTGTACACAAAGGAAGGAATATACAGGCTTTTTCTTTGTCATGCTCACCAAAAACTTATAATGTCTTAGCTGTTACTGCATTGTATCTATATTTTCTCCTAATTTCCTAATTTTTCTCCATCATAGTAATCTAAACATGCTTTCAGGACTTCAGCAGCCCATTTGGCTGTGCGTTAGGGGAATACATTCTTAATTTGTTCCGTTTAGGTGGTAGCTAAAGTAGACGGCACTTTCTTGTCATTGTCAACTGCTACATGATGACTACTTACAATGCCACTTACTCTCTCTCTATTTCCAAATGGTCGTTTAAAGAAATCATTGCAAAAGGAGCAAATGGATCAGTCAGGGAGATGGAAGAAAGAGATAATAGAAGAAAATTGCAGAGTTTTCCTAATGTTTTCCTATGCTAGTTTAGACAACTAGGATTTTGTTCTGTTCTTAAAGCAGATGGAGGTGGTTATAATTTTCTCTGGATTAGCATCAGTCCTGGTGTAAAACGAGCTTTCTGGCTCAAAATCCATAGCAGTTCCCTTCTTAAAAAATGTACCAGTAATGCAAGCTGATTTGCAGAATTGTCATACATACAAAAAATAATAAAATGATGCATAAAAACAACACTCATGAGTCAAAGTCGTCTGTTAGGAATTAACATTACATCAAGATTTAATTTACATCTCTTGCAGAAAAACACTTCAATATTCCACGCTATCCCACACTTAACAGTAATGAGCTAAAATGGTATGTAAACATTATAAACAAAGATAATCCGAAGAGCAAAATTCCTAAGTGGATCTGTAATTCAAAAGTGCCAAAGAGTGATTAGGGAGATCTCGGAGCTGATTTTAGCCCACGATAAGCAGAAATAGTGGATGCCTTCTGCTTTGTTCCCCCCCTCTTCTTCCCTAGTGTTTGTGTTCACTTTTGATTAGTATTGCTATAAACAAACTATTAAGCACAAAAGAGATGCAAAATACCTTTAACAGTAGTTAGTCTTTTTCTTGCCCTTTACTTATCTGTGTATGTCCATCAAATGATTAAAGCAAACAGTCATTTCTCCACAACATGCGTCTAATAATTGTGGCCAATGCAAATTTGGTCTGTCAAAAAATCTTGTGTTATCTTGATATGTCAGTTCACGGCACAGCTAGAAAGAGAGGAGGAGTTGTCATTTGTTAGCAGAACAGCTGGCATAACAGACTGGAAGTTGTGTTCTCCAGGAATTAATTTTTTACTAAGGTAAGTTCAGTCACAGATTTTAAACTGTTAAATTTGCAGCTCAGGCTGTGGTGCTTGCCTGGGTAACAATAGAATTTCAGAGGAGATAAAAGGGAAACCATGGAACATATGTTTGGGGGGGTGCTGGTCTTAATTTTTATTTTCCTCCCCTGTAAAGGAGGTTTCTGTGACTGAGGTTGATTGCTCTGACAGCTGCCCAGGGAAACCAGAGGCTCTCCTGTGTGGAAGTCAGAACATGTATGCTATATAGTTGTTTATTTGGTATCCTTTTTTGTTCTTTTTCTTAGTAGGATTTTTCTTAATAAAACAACTGAAACCTCATTAAGGGGGAAAAATGAATCCATTCCTGCTATTTAATATTTTCCAAAAGTACCTGTTTCTCCCTATCTTTCGTTAAGACAATGTATTCTGAGTATGTTGAACTCTATTTTTTCCTTCTTTCTTTACTGAAGTATATGTTCAGGAACACTATGGACACAGTATTCCTAGAAGTACACCACTTGAATCAGGAGGGCTCAAATGAAGAAAAAGAATAAAGAGTTGCACATTCTCTGTGGAAAAAAACCCAACCTTTTTAGACTTACATATTTATTTCTCTGTGTGTTTTGAATGCTGTTTAAAACTTTTAGCCTTTAATGCCATACATAGTGATTGAAGGGGCAGGGAAGCATTTGTTTTATTTGCATGATACTCTGTGACTGTCTTGGTGCTCTATCTACTAATGCATCCTTGTAAATGCCCCAGGCACGTGCCATGGGTGTTTCTAACATCACGTTTCTTCTAGTAAATTATGCTATGAACCAGTTCTCCAAATCAGTAGCTGCACATGAATTTTTTAAAGAGGCGTAGTGTTGGTGGCAATCTCATGGTTAAGGTTGTGCTTAGATTTACATTAAAATACTTTACAGTTATACTCTAAAGGTGTAATTACCCAGACCTCTTAGATAACAGTGGGAATACTTCCAGTGATTTTTGGCAGGCTTTCTGTAGAGCCTTTCAATTTTTGATGTAACTTTTTTTTTTCAAAAAGTCCTTACTAAATTGTAAAGAAAAAGCAATCAATATTGGTCTATTTTCTTTCATTTTCTTTTTTTTCTTGTTTTGAAAAAGAACAAAAAAAACCCCACCACCAAACAACAGACCTAAACGTGGCTACTCACAGCAGGTGAGAATTACAGCCATTAGCTGCCAATATAGTGTGTGCATACAGATTGTGTCCTGGGGTCACATTTGAGAAGTTAAAATCAAAGACATCTGTAGCTGTTGACCTTGTTGAGAACAACCTAAAGTCAGTTTGTCAGACAAAGGAATGTCAATCTGCCAAAACCACTGCAGGCCCCTCGAAGTCCACAATCTTTTGTGTTGCCTCTTGGAGAGCATTAGTTAACTTGAGTGGAAAAAAGTTGTCATAATGAATCAAAAAATTCAACCATCCAAAACCTGCAGAGGGGGTGCTTTCATGGCTTTGTTTTTAAGGCAACGGTGCAGATTGCTTTTAAAGACTGAAAGCCTTCGAAATCATGTTTTGTTTGAATGAGGTCCCTAAATGAGACTGACTCTTCAGACAAGGATTGGATTGGTTGAATTGCCTCTAACAGTGTTTGGATCAAACACTTGCTGACTCTTCCAGAGGAAACATTTTTAATGTTCCTTAAAATTCTTCATTGAATGTAGCTTGGGTTTAGACTTGTTTAACAGAAGGGCCAGAAAACAGAAGCTGAGCTGGTACCTAAGACACAGGATGATATTTGCATTTTACTTAAGCATTATTTCTTATACAGTCACTTTGCTTCTGGAAATTGGACAGATTTCTCCAGATCTACTGGCTGTTCTGTTTCTGGAGCTTCCCATCTTATTTTTTAAAGCTAGACTGCACTGTTCCCACGCAGTGCACCCAACCTGCCTTGATACGAAAGAAAAACCTATCAGCTAAACTGAAGGGGTTGACACGGCTCTGGGTGTTAGAAATATTATTCCAACGCTGTGAGCTGGGGGAAGAGATTGCCTGCGAGGTACGTGGGCTCTGCACGCTCTGGGGTGCCCCAATCACTGCTTACCCTGCTAGCTGGTCCTGTGTCCTGGTGAGTAAAGCTAAGTCTTCCGAAGAACGAGAGTCTAGATGACAGCTAGAGAGAGTAGAATTTTCCCTAGCCATTCCTCCTCTTATAAAGTCCATCTCTTTTTTCATAGGAAAAGGTAGCTCAGCTGTCAGGTGGAGGATGAGGAAAGTGGATGAGAAATTTAAAAGCCCTCATCGGCATAATTTGTTTTTAGAATTTGTGTGGAAAGACTGTTGGAAAAGTTCTTATACAAAGTTCAGGGTAGCATAATGAGACTTGTGTTCTTAGAGACAGCTATAATGATTCCTAATTTTCTCAGTATCAGATTGAACTTTTTGTACAGTATTTTTAGTTGGTTCCCACTCTGTGATGCTTAAATCATTGTGCCTATTTTATATCACATTTATTAGCTTTTAATAAAAATACCAACTTTTTAGCAGTGTAGAAACTTAGCTTCTGAGTAGTACTGAAATTACCATGAAAGAGTTCATGCCACCAATATAGTATCAGCTGCTGCCTTGTTTTTCACATGCACATGCATTACATGCTAGTCTTGAAAACCCAGCTGCAGTGAACTTCAGAGCTTTGGTACTACAGATTACTCTGTGTGTGAAAATACACTGGCATATTAATATTTTTGGCAATTTGGTACATTGTGAGCTGTAAGTGTCCGGGTTTCCATTCATATAGAAATAAATGCAGAAGGTGAGAATATTTGTTCTATAGTTTCATGAGTCTGACTTCTAGTGAGGATTAAATCAGACTCTTTAGTGTGGCTCTAAAGGCCACTGGAAAGAAAATCAAACAGTAGATTATCAGGGAAAAAGAACAGATTGTCTTCCTTAAATGAAATTCTAGAACAACTGCCATTTAACATGCATTTCATGTCTTTATCTACAACCTGTTTTCAAAGAAGCTTTTTTTTTTTACTAATAGATGCCTATAAATCATATTGTAGTACTGATTTCAGTCAGTAATGCTGATATTGTCTTACATTATTTATGTGGTATCCAGTATCCCCATTGTTCAGTATTTTGACTGATGATCTGACAAATAAAAGGTTTGCTCTTCATAGATGATGGGAAGGAATATATATATAATAGGAAGAGAGAGAGATTGTCTACTCGTAGAATCAAGGAATGGGTGAATGAAAAATTAGAATACTAGGCATAAAAGTAGCACCTCTGAGTTTATGCAGTGCAGTACCTTGTGTGACTGAGGACACTGACAAAATGAGGAAAACCAGCAATGCCTGTATGTTCCTACCGTAGCACAAACTCCTTGAAATTGTTGTAATTGTGATAACAGTTGTGACCTAAGTTTGTCAAATGTTCAGCTGACTGTTACTCATCTCAGGAGTATTAGTCTCTTTTTTGTTACTGCATTCTGTTTTCTTTCTGTTTTTTCTGTCTTCTTTTTCCTCTTAGCTCTGCCTCCCACGGTATTTTATCACAAACGGAAAGTGCACGTTCTCTGGGACAGTGACTTTCTATTTACAGCATGTCTAGGTAGTGCTTGGTTAAACTAAGCCTTCAACTTAGTGTTTTACTTTTAGGTTAGTTATCTGAGTTTAGAAAATAGGATTTGTTATTAATGTTTTTAATGTTACAAGAATACAGATGGATACAGCCCATTCATTATTATAACACAGGGTGGAGATCCATCTATTGTAGTGCTGTCATTTTGGAGGTAGGCACCTGCTGGATGTTTGCGTGCCACATGTGAATACCTGTCTTTGGCTTGGCCTTGACAGCAGCTGCCCCAGGGAAGAGTAAGTAATTACTAGCATTATTGTTATTTCATAGCAATTCACATTCAGGAAGCTCTTTGGAGTTATAATCAGGGCCAGGAAGTGCCATGGTGGTAGATACTCCTTATATATATATATATATACAGACCGTAGGTTGAATTGAAAAATCGTCAGGCTAAACAAAGGTAAGCAGCGTATTTTGAGCAGCTAGTCCACTTTAGGAGCTTTCCAATACCAGACAGCTTTTTTTTTTCTTTTTTCCTTGAAATTACCCATACCCCCACTATACATAGATATATATGCTTGTGAATGTCCTGATTAAAATGTAATATTTGAAGGCTATAAATCTAGCCATAAACCAGATGTGGTCCAGCACATTTTTAGTGCAGAACAATTTGACAATTAAAATCATGCCAGTAATTTAGAATGCTACAGAATGACATAAATTGGTCGTGTTCATTAGTGCATGTGTAGCTCTACTTTCATTTAGAGACGTGGTCAAATAAATGCAGTAGAAATTTCAGCTTTCTCTGGGGAAGATAAGATGTGCTGTGTTCAAGATTTGCACTTACCAGATTAATTTTCACTGATATGGCTATTCCAAAGGCTTGCCTCAATGTTTTAGCATTTCCTCTACTTTGTTTTATAGAATAAAACAAGTAGCTTAATGAAAGTGTCAGTTAATGTTCACTAGTTTGTTTTTTCCTTTTTTCTTTTTTTTTTTAAAAAAAACCTCCTCAGCCTCTACTTTTCCTTTTTGTTTTGTATTGCACAAGTATTTGACAGTATTTCATGTGAGGGTTCAACATTAACCCTTTCAGTCACTGAATAGGTTTTGTTGTTGTTTTTTCCAAAGAAATGTACTTAGAGGGATATTTATTTAAATGAGACATGACGCCTTTCATATTTAACTGTAGTGCTGTTAATTAATGCTAAGATGCCATAAAAATATTTTTTCTCCTCCTTTTTTCCTGATTATAGTGAGGATAGGTGATGGTGATGATTAGACAGGAATAGACTTTTTGAAGGAGAAAATGGTAATGTACAGAAAGACTTAACTACCTTTTCAGGGGTTTGCATTACTCCAGCAGTGTTTGTGTTAAAGTGATATCTAGTAGTCCCAATCTGAAGCCTCACTGCATTGTGCTTGTCACCATACAAAATTACATGGAGAAAAGATTTCTACACTGAAATCAGTGTCAAGGCTAAAATCTATGTGAGCAGATTAGAGGTCATAATTAACATCTCTGATTCCTGAGAATCTGCATTTTTTTGGTTAATGGATTGTCTCAGTCATGATGCAAAGGGGTGGTTTTAGTTGGAGTCTGTCTGAGAAATGAAAATGCAGGGGACTTTAGGCATTACTGACTTTGAAACCAGTAACCATGAGATGCTTGAGCCAGCAGGGAGGGGAGGAGGGAAGGAAAACTTTCAGATATTGTGAAGAGACGACATATTTGAATCTACTGAAAAGGACAATTTCATTTATCTGCTAGAGTACAGGATACAGTTTGATGGCTGTCCTGTATTCTCATGACATTTTGCCCCAATTAAAGTGACATCTGTTAGAATATCAACAGGTTTGATGAACTTCTCCCTGCGTGAATAGGTAGCTCTTGTGTTTGAAGGGAGATGACCCCTGAATTAAAAGCATACATAGATGTTTCTCAAGAAATACAAGCGAAGCAGAGATTTTTATAATTAATAGGAATACATAGTATGTTGTAATTTGTTCTCAGCGTAAGAGCTTCTATATAGCAAGAGAGAATCATCTTGACATCAGTTGTATTATTATCTTGTAGGTGTTTCTAATGAAGGTTTCTTATTCGTCTTGTGATTCATTTATGGAGCAGTCACTTTGAGTAGTTTCAAAAGCCTTAATTAAATTTCCTTTTCTTTAAGGAAGCATTTTGGTGGCTTGGGACTCACATAGCAAATTCTGTCAATAAATGTTTTGTACGTAATTCTTACCATGTTTCCTTCTCAGCGTTCTGAAGGCTGGGAGACGAAGTCATAATGTTGAATAACAAATCATGTGAAACTGAATTTGGAAGAGCTCAGCACTGATGAGAATAAAAAAAGCTTCTGTAGGTTAGGTCACAGTACAGTTTGGATGGTCAACTGCTTGTAAGAGAATCTGCCCTGATAACAGAAGACAGAGACACCATTGTTACCCTTGTTTGCAAATGTCTGCATTTCTGCTACTCTACAGTTTTTGTAATTATTTATGGTTGTACAAATATAAATGAAACCGCCTTTAATGTTTTGGCTTAAGCATTATTGTACAGTGGCTCCTAAATCGATGTGCTGCGTGGAATTTTTGGTACTGCTTTGAGAAAACTTTGCCTTTAGCTAAAACTGTGTGATTGCATTGGAAGATAAGAGCCTGTTGTCTGAGAACAGCTGAAGTCAAAACGTAAAGACCTTTAAGTCATGCATATGCCACCGAGAGTAAAATTTGATCTGCAGAAGTTATTTTCTGCAGTTGCTGTTACACAAGCTGGAAACAAAAAATGCTTGATTTTCAGTTTGAAGGTGGGGTGTAAAACTTCCCCCTCCAAGTACAGTTGATGTGGATATAGTGGGAGAAAGCCAAAATACTTTACTTTTTGCTTTCAAAAGTGTCAGTAAGCACTGTCATTGAGTGCAGCAAAGGAAACATGCCTTATTTAATATTTCTAGCCCTTCCAGTGTACATGGTCAACCACTTTGCGCTGCTACCCTAACTGAACACATCCACGCTGTTGATTGCAGCGCCTGTCCATGTGCCATATAAAAGTTCAAAGGGAAAATATTTTTGAAGAACCTTCTGGGTGATTCTATATTTTTTTCATGTTGTCTTCTTCCTTCGCCCCAGTCAGGAAAGTATATACATGTATATGTATAAAGATTGCTTACTATCATTTATCTAAATGGCTACTGAATTAAAGTATATGTACTTTTTATAGTTTCCCCGACTGCCATCCCAGGAAAGGAGAGAATAAAAAGGAAATGAGAGCTTTAAACACCGTTCTAGGCCCCTAACATTTAGAATAGTGGTGTTTTTTTGACCTTTGAGCAAAAGAAATAGGTATTGATATGTACACACACTCAAGTATTTTAATAGTATTTGCTTCTGATCCAATTGAATTTATGAAATAACAGTGAGAGTGGGCTCCATGCATTCAAAGTAAAAGTTTACTTGGTATTTTTAAGCTAGAGATGTTATTTTCATCTTTCTTCACAAAATTTAGTCTTTTGATTTAGAAGAGTTTTATGTTGTCAGTTTATTTTTTCCCTGAGGCTTGATAGCTACAGTCCAAATTGTCCTTTATTAAATGAATTTAACTATCAATTTTCAATTTTCCATGCTTTACACTGTATTTGAAACTCATCTGTATTTTCAATGAGCATTAATCTGGAATGTCTCTTTCTAACAAAGATATGATGTTAACAATCTCCTTGCCATACTCCTAATCCAGTTATGTGTGGCTAGTCTCAATGAAGAAGAAAGATTGCCTTTTTCTATTTTTGGTTTTCGCTGATAGCCTTTTTGATGTAATATTTTAAACTTTACTGTTAGTTTAAAAATGAGATAAACATGGATGTAGAGATTAAATTTTCAGCCATATAAATATTAATTTTAATCTTTTTTGAAAATTAATTTATAACTTTAAAAATGCTCTGCAAATGCAGTAATAACTATAGTACTGGCCAAATAATTCATTAAAATTATAATAAGGGTACCAATTGATCACTAGCAGGTTTGTGATAACCATTTGTTTTCTTACTCTGTTATCAGTGTACATGTATACATTTATATATATACACACTTAGATTTGTGTATGCATATGTAAATCTGTGTAATATTTCTTTCTTTAATACTGCAGTAAGATACAGAAGTCGGTCAAAGTCTTTCAGTGTAACTGTGCTTCCACTGGTTGTGGTGGGTGTGCTTAATAAAGTACAAGTTTTTGATTTAAATGTACTCTTTGGAAACAATTCTATCATCAGACATGAAAAATAAATGCATATGAAGAACAAGAATTGACAGGAAAAGAGGCATTTGGAAGGCACTGAAGGAGAATGACTCAATTTGTTTATGCGTTACTGCTGTTCTGATCTCGGGGTTTTTTAATGATTTTCAAGCAAGCAGCTGATACAGTGAGAAATTCATACAGGTGTATCACATTAGACCTATTCACAATGTAGTCATAAAATTCATAAATATGATAAGATAAGACTCCAGAATTATGCAATTCAGAAAGTATACTCTATTTCAATAGCCATGCAAACAGGGTTAGAGAGGTTCAGGATCATTACTCCCTAACAGCTGTGAGCCGATGTAGATCGCAGGAGCATCCTTGGCTGTTACGAGGTTGTCGGACTGTCTCCTACTGCCTCAGGTCAAGTGGAGAGAGGCTGTACTGGAATGAATTGCAAAGTTGTCTTGTGGTGCTCCTCCGACTGTTGATGGAATGAGGATGGGGATCCCATGTGCTAAAATGCCTGTAACTTATCTTACTCTGTGCTAGAAGTAACTGGACAATGTCTTCTACCCAACAGAGGTCTATCTCTGGAATAGTTCACCCTGAAGGTTTTATCACCTGTGACAGTGAACAAAAAGGATAGCATTGGCTAAGATGTTTCTCAGAAAGTTACAACAATTTGGTACCTATTTTAACTGTTCAACTGATGTGTCTTGGTTTTGAGCCTATATCCTGTGGGTGCTTATATCCCAGCATGCCATTCAGACACAAATTCAATGACTTGTCTCAGTTAAAGAATCCAAAAGAGCAACAGAAAACTGAGTTAATGGATAAATGTGTCCACTCTACAACACAAATATGAGGCATTAGTTGTGCCCTCTCTTTACAATGTCCCCGCTAAAAAGAAATCTATCTTGCAACCTGTCCTGAAAAGCAACAAATAAAATTTAAGTCACTGGATCCAGTAAAGGGGTAGATTATAAAGCTGTTGAGTTCCTAAAGTGAAAATTCTGCAGAGACTTTCCTTTTGGTTTTAACTGAGAGTTGTTCAGTTTTGGCAGTACAGGTTGGGAAGAGAATTAGAAAGGGGCTGAGGAGCCCTAAACCAAGGGAAACTTTGTAGCTAATACTTATCTTTAAACTCCAGATATGAATCCTCAAGTAAAATAGTTTTTTTTTTTTTCCAGCCTTTTTCAAATAATTGTAGGCACCGAAGGAAATGGATTGTATCAGTGTAACATGCATTCTGGATCATAGTGACTTTTCTCTGAAAAAAAGGTTGCAACCAAGGAGCTAGAAGTAAAAATCAGAACTCACTTGAACTGGGCACTCGATGTCAGAGGAAGGTCTGATCAAATCAATGCAGAACTGCCGTGCTTTCTAGAAGAGCTGATATGGTACTCCTAGGTACTGAGCCTTTTCTTAGGCTGGAAAAAAAATATTTCTGTGGTATTAGTTGCTCTGCTTAAGATCATTTTACATTTTTGTTGCAAATAATTTTCAGCAATGAATGAACCTACATATAAGTTTATTCTAAACAAGGTTTAAGCAGGCTCTTGTCCTGGAATGGATGTTTGACCAGAGATAATTTTTCTGAATTGGAGGTTGCTTTGGATAGTATAGCTAAATCCTAGGTTTGCTGTTTACATTTTAAAAATAACCAATTTTTCATTGTCAAGTGCCAAATATGAATGCAAGCCTATGAAGTGGTGTGAAATGTATCCCTCATCTGGAAAAGCGTGTGATTTCATATACATTACTTTCAGTACAATCAGCTTAAATGACTGGGATTTCTACATCAGGATTCTGAGATTTCAGTTACTTTTGATCTCTCTGATATTTCGAAAAAGTTACCTTTGATTGCATTGTCCTTTCAGCTGATCTTCTCGTATTTGTTCCTCTTATTTAGGTAGAAGTTCTCACATTCTTCATTCCTTTTCCATTTCTTCCTGCACCCATGCCACTGTATTTCAATGTTTGCACCGCAAGAAGTTCATCAGTTGGGCCTGAGCAAATAACACGGGGCCAGACCCTTTATTATTGTTGTTGCTGTAGCAAGGCTTTACAGTTTGCTGTCAGCGCTGTGCACCTCAACAAAACCAAGAACTTTCCACATTCAAACTTCAAGATCTCCAGCTGTTAAGGGTAGTGTCACCCATCGATGGTGGCAGCTCGTTGAGGTCTACAGCCCCACACACAGTCGTGTTGTGGTCAGTGGCACAGCTTCCCTGTGTTTTCTGCAGCCAGCCTTCTGAAGGCTTAGCTACTTTTTCTTTTTTTTCTTTTCTTTTTTTTTTTTTTGTTTATCCTTTGATCTGGCAAGATACAGCTCTGGATTAGCATGGCACTGTGCCTGTGTGATTATATCCTGCAGGTACAACTAGGCTCCTAAATGCCATCTGGGAGTGCTAAGGGGCCAAATTCTATCAGAGCATCCAGACAGTGAAATGGAAAAGGTTTCATAGTAAACTTGCTTCACCTGGTTTTGTGTGCCTTGTATGCAGACACCAAAATGAATGTTTAACATGAATATAAGCATTACAAATAAGGGCATGGTGAGTTGCTTAGCCAGCCGATGTAATCTTTAGCTTAAGATTTTCTCAATTCTGTGATGACATTCATAATTTAATGTTGCAGTTACATGTATTTATCCATTTAATTCCTAATTATTTTTTTAAAGTACTGCCTGCCTGAAGACCTAAAACCTCCAGTCTCTACTGGAGCTGGTATGTTAAGACTCATCTAAAACCTGAGCCATGGCATGTGCTTTTTGAAGTCTTTGAACTGAATATGGCTTTAGTTTGAGCTCTGCTTACTTCAGAGGGAAAGGAAACACTTTCCTATTCTGCTCACAGCCAGCCTGTGCTGGAGGGTTGCTGCCTCTCTTCTCGCAACGACCGCAGCAGCTAATCATGCGTAATCCCTGTGTTACTGCTCGCAAAGAATATCTGTGGGCATTGGAAAAGCATAAATCGGTGGATATACACATTTTACATGGGTAGATGCTTATATTTTATTTTGTAAGCCATATCCTTTTGGATCTGCCATTATTCTGTTGTTTTTTAGGGGGGGTTGGTGGGGGGTTTTTTTTATGTGGCAGATAGCATAATTTCATTTGTACTGCCTTGCTGTTGTGGGTTCTTAGAACACATAACTTGTAAAGGTTGATGAGATATAATGCTTTTCAGTTCTCTTTAACAAGATGCTGTTATTTTAGGGGGAGTTTTCACTTTCATTCTTTAAGATAAAATGCTGAACTATTTTAAACTGTTCAATAATAGAGATGTTATATGTCTGGGTCTTCCAGACATGTCTTTTTTCCCCCCTTATGCAAATACTGTTCCTAGATATGTCTTTGCTGGGCTGCCAAACACCTGGAAACCTTGGACAAATAGCCATTGCAAATGGATTGACTGATTTTCTGTTGCAGTGAGTCCAACACATCAGGGTTTGTCAAAGTTGCTGTATATGAGTTATGCAATGCATGTTTCCACCTTTATATCCAGCATTTGCCAGACAGAATTGTGAGTCCTATTGTGTGATGGATTGCACTTTAACTTACAATATCAAGGATCTGGATGGTTTTATGCTCCTAAGCAAACGTAGGTGCAGATTTTCAACATTTCCATATGGTGATTTAGGTTGCCTGTTTCCATTATTGTATTCCAAATTGGGCAGAGCACTTTTTTTTTCTTGGTTACTTGACAATTTAGCTCACTGATGGTATTAAAACATTAGCTAAGAGTTGGCATTTAGGCATGCACTCCTGCTCCCTGCAGAAGACTATAAAACAGGTTTTCTCATAAAGATGCAGGGAATTTGTTTGCTTAAGTACTTTGGGATTTGTTGGGGGGGGGGGTTGAATTTTTTTTTTCCTTCTTATTAATTCATTCTGGCATTGAGCTGTAGTCTGTCCTTTTGCTGTTGCATACAACCAGGTTTGTCAAGAGTGTCCTATGGTTATTAAAGAATTCAGATCTCTGAGACATAGATATTCACAGAAAGATACTTAGATCCTGTCCCAAAAAATCTGAGACTATATACTTTCAGAATAAATATTATGTTTTAGCATTGTGGATGTTAAACAGTAAAGACCCATCTGTGCATGCAGAAGTGTACATGTGCTGTTCTTCAGGAGCAAGGTGGGAGTGCTGCCAACTTGTAGTTCATTATTGCTGCAGTTTATGAATACTTCAATAAGTCCAGTAGGTCTAATTTATCTCCTCCATGAAATCTGTCAATTGCCTTTGTAATTACAGGTAATTTTAAAATTCTGGTTTTAATTGTGATTTTGAGTTTCAATAAGTGGTAGCAGAATGGTGATTAAATCTTTCTGTCCTCTTTGAAGGGGTTAAGAGTTGATGGCTTTTCTGTTTTACAAGCACTCTTCTGCCAATTCAGGATTTAAATTTTCACCTCTTCTAATGACAACATTAGGTCAAGCATGTTTCTGCCCTATAACTACAATTGTAAAACTTGGAAGGGTTTGGGGTATAGCTGATAGTCTGTTGAGTCCAAAGTTCCTTTTGCCAAAAGCAGACTTCACTGAATACGGGTTTTTTATTATCTAAGTGAAATTAAGGCAGAGGTGAATATTGTTTCAGCTTTAGTCCAAATCACATAGAAGTATTTTTGACAGGCGAACAGAGTATTTGTAAATGACCGAAGAGTTAGGTTTGTTCTCCTGAAAGATTTTACCAACTACTTTCAATAAGCTGAGCAACTTATAAGTCTTGTTGAATTTTTTTTTTCTAAAATAGATGCTTTAAATATGTCCTTAATTGTACCTTATCTGTAAGGATGACCTTTTCTTCCAGATCAGCCTTTACAATGTTTCTCTACCTTTGTCACAGCCAGATTGGATTCTGATGTTCTAGCCTGAGTTTAGCAACTGCTAAAGGCCATTCAGAAATTCTGTTAATAAAGTAAAAGTCATCTTTCTTGCTTAATCATGTCTCATATAGATCTGTACTCTGTAGATGATGTAGCTGATAATTCATTTACAGCCTTTTGAATCTCCTAGTAAAAGAGAGAGAAATCAGGTCTGCTGAGATTCATTATAACACCAACCAAACCACTGAAAAGAAAATAAAATGAGGAGTACGGTTGGCATGTATTTATTTACAATTGGGTCTGTTATTCTGGGTAATAAATGAGGTGGGATAAGGAAGATAAAGCAAACTCACAAATTTAAAACATATGTAAAATAGCTGCAAGAGCATTCTGTACATACTTTATATTTAAACATGAAATGAAGATATGGAGTGAGGTTAAAAATGGAAAGAAAAAAGTTTAGGGTCTTTTCTGCATGTATGATGGTTAGTCTGAAACCTGGATAGTTTTTCCATGACTAATTGAAAATTGACTATTTCACATCTGTTTTGGCTTAACTAAAATATGCCGACTACTACTTGCACTCAGTGCACAACTTGTATCTTGTTCAAAGGTGTACTTTACTTGTGCCATATTTGTTACTTTCTGCAGATTGGAGTCCAGGCCCATGTTCTTTCTCCTTTTCTTTAGCTATAATGCATAATCAAAAGGATCATTTTAACCGCTGTCTTTGATCCATATTCCTATTTTTGAATTCTGTAGTTCTAACATCTATTATAAGGTACTAAAGCAATTCTGGTTTTCCTGTTAAGGCTATCTTTACAGTACAAACAGACTGTTGTGAACATTGGTAAGGAAATCTGATCATCTTTAGTTTGCATTACCAGGCAGATCATGCAAGTTGGTTTTATTAATTTACTCCTGTCTTTTTAAAATCACTCATTGTCTACTTGTTCTTTAGATACTGCAAATAATGGAAGACTGAAAAGTAAATTATTTTAAAGATTTAGACTAGGACATTTTGCATCATATGCTTGAAGTGATCTAATTCAATTTGTGCTTTTCAGATGCTTCAATCATAGTCACAATAAATTGTGTTACTGTCTGCTGTTCAGCCAAGACACACTTGCTTTGCGATACAAAATTCAGGCTGTTCTGTAGATACTCCTCAGAATACACAGAGTGAACATCAGATTTAAAAAAAAAAAACAGTTTTAGGGGATACTTTAGGGTGAATTTCAGTTCTGTTTTAGAAAGACTCTTATGCTTTATGTGAAGCTTCAGAATTTGCAGAAAAAGAGCAATCCACAAGTCCAATTCCGCTGTCTGTGCTGGGGGGAGAGGCGCGGTGCTGTGTTTTGCAGTGCGGGTGCTGTTCTCAGGAAGGGTCATGGAGGAGGTGGAGGAATTGTTGGCTGTTTAGGGGATGATATCATGGGTTTCTGACTGCTGAGTCTGATTAAAACTGTAATTGCTCTACTTCAATATTTCTTGCTGAGATGTTTGTTCTTTTATGTCTATTAATCAACTTCAGTATGTAACTGTATTCGTGATTTTTCTGAACTTCGATATAGTTATCTGGTATTCCGTCAAGTTGCAGTAGTTTCTTTGCTTACTGAACATAATTTTCTAGAACCAGTCCAACCGCTGTTTGCTAGGGAACATGTCTGTGCATGCATATACATGTCTGTGACTCCAGCCTAACTCTGTGGGGAAATGTGAAGGAGCTGTCTAAATTAATCGTCTCTCGGCAACTGCTGTATCTCAGACAGATAAAATGTTTCTGAAAAGGTCTGGAGGAAGGAGGCAGGGG
Source organism: Aviceda cuculoides (assembly GCA_035590195.1). Classification (NCBI taxonomy): domain Eukaryota; kingdom Metazoa; phylum Chordata; class Aves; order Accipitriformes; family Accipitridae; genus Aviceda; species Aviceda cuculoides. Next base: position 5,655,406 of record JAVJGG010000062.1, read on the forward strand.
GAGATTCAGACGCTAATTGCCTTTGCTATGTCTTAAAGTAAGGTGCAAAATCAGCATCTGCACTCCAAATCACCTTCAAAGAACAGAGGACTACTGCAGTTCACTGCTGGTTTAAGGTTAGGAAAGGAGAAAATAGACTCTCAGTTTAGAAGCAAAAATGAAGCGAAGGTGGGCGGTCTCTCATTCTGCTCTCAGTTCTCCTGCGCCCTCAGCGTGAGCACAGCCGGACCCCCCAGGCGCAGAAGGGGTGCCTTCCTCCCCAGACCCTCCTCATCCTGGGCAGGGCTCGGGAGCGCGTAAGCCCGAGGTGGGGCAGGTGCCTTCCCAGGGAACGGCACCTGAACATGCCGGCTCTGTCACAGCCCGAAATCAGCAGCGGGGCAGGAGAGAGGAGAGCTAAAGCCCTTGTTCCTCCCCGCCGCCTGTGCAACGCGGCATGACTCTGGGGGTGACGGAAATGCACAGTCCTGTACCCCTAGAAATGCATCGGTGCCCCTCTCACTTTGGGTGCAAAGAGCCTCGTGCATGTTTGCCTCTCCCCTCTCGTAAGGTCCCGGTTCAGCCCCATCCCCTTCCTGTTATAACTGCGCCGTCGCCCATCACCACTGGGATCTCTGAAGTGGTCTGTGTATGCTTCACTCTATAATCCAGACCTTTGTTCAAAATACACCGTGAAGAAAAGATGAAGATGCAGGCAGGTTTCTTCGTCTCTCTGTGCGTAAAATATTAGGCACTCTGATGCAAATAGCTATGCCATAGTTCGAGTTTCTACAAAACGTAGAAACGGTCAATCACCCATCAGGCATGAAAATTATATTGATGTTAATGGTCTTCATGGATCAGAACAATGGAAATAAAAAAGCATCTCAGAACTTTAGCTCTTCATTTTTACTCTTGATGCCAGACTGTGGCTTTGATTTCAGTCTGACTTCACTGGAATTATTAATGTGCCTTTGTTATGTTGCATGTAGAGCTTAGGTGATACCTTATATGAGAGCGGCCATGCTTTTTGTAACAGCCATTTTTGCAGCATGTTTTAATTCTGTCCCAAATAAGCAATACTATAGAAAATTAATTTCCTTAACTGGCTACCAGCAAACCACAATGCTGGTATTTATCTTTGCACTTACAGACATAGTCTTTTTAATATAAGCTTGAAATCCATAGAAATTATTGTTCTGCACACTGCTTAATCCATATGATCTTGAGCAAAGACTGCAGAGCTGCTATTTTCAGACTCTAGAATTAAATCTAGACAGCTTAACATCTCCAAATTTAGGAAGCTGTACTTAAATAATACCCTAGTTTTGGATTGAAAAGATGGTACGATTCAAGAAAAAGAATGTTTTAATTGGGCAATCTCTGAATTTAACAGCTATTGTTCTATGTTATTGGAGGTACTATCTTCTCCATGTGCAGATCTCTTTTTGGAAATGTTCACTCACAAGGTCAGCGGTAAAGAAGTATTAATCTTTAGAATTTTAAAACAGCTTTTCTGCTTTGATTTAAAAATAACGCTTTCTGTTTATATAACAAATCTTCCCGTAGAGTCAGTAGATGTTTCCAAATGAAGCTTTTTGTAAAGTTTTTGTTGAGGGCCTTTCTGATGTTGCCTCAGGAGAGAGAAGCAGAAGTCACTTTGTATGGGTGGGTGTGTATCCAGCTGTAAACCCTACGTAAGCAGAAAAAATTGTCTTTGTAATGAAACGTGGTTTCACCCAAGGGCCTTTCTTCCATCCAGCAGTAAATTTAGATGGCCAGAGATACAGCTGAAGCTGACTACTTCACTGTTTGGGAAGTTCACACCATTTGGAAACTCAGACATCACATCAGTGCAAAAATCAATGCAAATAACATTTTGATTCGGCCAACTCCATATGAAGTACTGACACTAACACTACAAATATGATTTCTTTCTAGCTAAAACTGCTCCGACTGATGAGAATGGAACAATTTACTTATTTTCTTCAGGGATCTTTCCCCACTGAGATTAGATGCTCAGGGAAATTGGGTTTTTTTTCAGTTCTCTTAATAATGCAGGGAACAGTTTTGTGAATAACCTTGGCTTTCCACAGTCTTGGAACTTGCCAGGAGGAATTCCAGCATGGAAACTGGACCACAGTGCCAGCTGAAATAGCACAAGAGAGAATGTCATTTTGCAAGTGACAGCTGGAAGAAATCCAGGATGCAGAATCAACAGCTGTCTTTTAGTTGTCTCAGTACTATATTTCATCACTGGTTCAGAGTGATGCTTGTGATTTTTGCCAGTCTCTCTCAGTGTAGGAGGAAATGGCTATTTGTAGGAGTACTATAGCTGGACATTGTCAGGTCCTGGGGAGAATCACAGAGTAAGAGTAGATTTTTGGCAAGGCATTTGATGCAGTCTTACACAACATTCTTGTGTGAGGGTGTTTGTGGTCTGATGGATGAAAAAGTGGTTTGGATCATTGGGTCCAGAGAGAAAGATTAATGGGTCACACTTTGCCTGGAGTCTAGTGGCAAGTGGAGTACTACTGGGGTCTAGTCTAGTTTGTTCAATATCTTAATCAATGACTTGGAGGAGGCAACGTAGCACTTGCTCATGACGTTTGCACCAAACTGGACAGGGTGACCACTCAATACAGTCAAGGACAGGGCTGCAACCCAGGGGGACCTAGAAAGGCTGGAGAGATGGGCCAACAAGAGCTTTCTGAAATTCAGCAAGGACAAATGCAAAGCCTTGCTCCTGGGAAGAAATAATCCCCAGCAGAGACACAGGCTGAGGACTGCCTGTCTGTGGAAAAAACACCGGGGCTGTGGTGGGTAGCAAGGTGAGCATGGGCCAGCAGTATCTTCTTGGCAGCAAAGATAGCCAACAGTCTCCTTGGCTGTGTGAGCAGGCACATAACCTCAGTTCAAGTGAAGTGATTAGCCCCTTTACTCAGCACTCTTTATATCCTATCAAAATTACTGCTATGGTTTTGAGCCCCTCTGTACAGGAAAGGTATCAATAAACTGTAGTGAGTTCAGCAGAGTGCTACTGTAATAGTCAGTGCCGGACCACTTAGCATGATGAGAGGCCAAGGAGCTGGGGCTTGTTCAGTCTGGAGAAGAGATGGCGTTGGGAGGACTTAACAGTATTCCCTCAGCACCGACCAGGAGGTCATCAAGGAGATGGACCCAGGCTCTTTGTCTCTCATTTTCCCACCATGTTCAAAAGGAGTAAATTGAGAAAAGAAAAGCTGGGCTGATGCAAGGAAAAGCTTTTTTCACCATGAGGACAGTACAAGTACTGGAAGAGATGGCAACTGCGCAAGCTGTGCAGGCAGTCCTTGGAGATTTTCCAGACCCATCTGGGAACAACCCTGAGCAACCTGATCTGAGCAGACCTTGCTTGAAGAGGAGATTGGACTAGAGCTCTCTTGAGGTCTCTTTCAGCCTGAATTATTCTATGATTATCCTGAGGGGACGCTTTATGGAACAAATGGAACAGCTGTGTCCTGTTCTCACCATTTAAAAAAACCCCAAACACAACAAAAAAACCCAACCAAAAAAACCCCACAAAAATCTCCTATGGAAAGGCAGGGGCATGAATAGACAGACTTACGCATCCCCAGAACAGAATGAAGAACCCATTCCCCCTCAAGGGTAGTTCTCCGTCCTGCTGCCAGCCATGCAAAATGAGAGACAAACACAGAAGAGCTCTGTTTGCAGCATCTGAAGAAACTCTTAACAGAGACTTCTTCCTTGGCCCACTAACTATTCCACAGGCATATCCCTCACTCTGCACGGAGGGGTTTTCCCCTTTTGCTTCAGACTCTTTTTTTTTTTTTTTTTTTTATTAACTTTGATCACTACCATTTGATCTGACAAGAGCTCCCTTAGGGCCTTTTCTAGGACCTTGATAATGTATTAAGGTCAGCCCTAAGGAAGAAGGAAATTAATGTGTGTGTGTGTATGTATATATTTCGTGATTGGGGCTCTGCAAGTGGGAGGACAAGGAACAGGATGTAGCTACTACAGATTCCTGCATCTGTGAAGAAAACAGACACAGAGTGCTAGGGAAGTCAGTCACAGGCACTAAGGAAGCATGTTCAGTCTCATCTCATCACAAAAGAATGTTAAATGAAGATGACCATAAGAGAAGACAAGCGATGCCACAGAAACCAAGATCCAGCTCTTTGTGAAGCGTATTGGGAATGCTGATCTCATACGCAGGCTTGTGTTACTGAACCAGAGTTCCCATGCAGCCCTCCCCGATCTTCTGGCTACCCCTCGCGGAGCTTAAAGCATTGCCTCTGTTGACAAGGTCAGGGTCCTGTCATCTGTACTTGTGGACTGGTAAATGCAAACCCAGGAGCTCCATTTATTAGTGAATGAGGAAAAGTAATTTGTCTGTCAGAAGCTAGCTGTGTATAGTGGAGCTGGGGCGATAAAGGTGATAATGAACTTTCATTGCAGGGGCAGAGTACCAGTGAAAGAGAGAGCAACGTGTGTAATGATTTCTGCAAGGGGGAACTGTAATTTAAGAGCTGCATCTTTGTCCTGGTAATGGCAGTTAAGAGACACAAATATTAGTAATGTGGAAGGGGTATGATCAGACTTTCCAAATTAAAAACACCAACAACAAAAAGACCCCAAGCACTTCTTGCTTGGACAGAACTAAATTCCTTATCGTGGTGCTTTGTTCATCAGCTGTTTGATGAACACAAGTACCTAGACTTTGGATTGGAATGGAATCTGCACCTGGAATTTTCCTCATTTTTATATTTTCTTGCCATATGGCAACAATAATAGAGTGCCTTGTGGCCTTCTCCTGCTACCAGCACCGAGAATACAAATTGATTGATCATCTCTCACAATGCTTCTTTCAGGTTCTTCCTATTGCCATGTACATTTTCTGCCTATGTATATTTTCTACTGATCTCCAGCAGTGTACAGAAGATGGAGAGAATACAAATCACACTTTCAAGCCTTTTCATATTACTGGGGAGAGCTGCTATTGTTGAACACATTCAAAACAAAGTGACTACCACTTCACAAATCATAAAGAAATTAACCACTGAGATATATATATATATATATATATATTTTTTTTTTTTTTTTCCCCTTGACTTGAAGCAATGTCTGAA
>JAVJGG010000062.1:5661036-5738313 GCA_035590195.1 Aviceda cuculoides
GGGCAACCTGTTCCAGTGCCTCACCGCCCTCACAGGGAAGAACTTCTTCCTTACAGCTAATGTAAATCTGCCCTCTTTCAGTTTAAAGCCATTACCCCTTGTCCTATCACTACATGCCCTTGCAAAAAGTCCCTCTCCAGATCTCTTGTAGACCCCCCCTTTAGGTACTGGAAGGCCACTGTAAGGTCTGCCTGGAGCCTTCTCTTCTCCAGGCTCTGTACCCTCCTCACTTCCCTAAGGATCTTGAACTCCACCATTTCATGGTCACCGCAGGCGATGCTGCCCTTGAGCTTCACGTTCCCCACCAGCCCCTGCTTGTTGGTGAGAACAAGGTCCAGCATAGCACCTCTCCTTGTTGGCTCCTCTGTCACTCGGAGAAGGAAGTTATCACGAATTCATTCCAGGAACCTCCTGGATTGGTTATGCAATTATCAATATCAAAGTGAAAAGGTCATGTCTCCTGAATGAGATCGTACTAACTGGTTCTTAGCCACTCCCATAAATTCATCAAGGTGTCGTATAGGTTACCTGATACTGACCCGTATGCACTGCTTGTGGCAGACATCCTTTCTGTTCCTTGCTACTGGCATCTGGGGTATTTCATTTGGACTCTAATTTTGTCTTCCAACTGAGAAATGCACAGCTATTCATGTCCATTGTAACAGTTCTTTAGATCATAGCCTGGTGAATGGTGCATTGTATCTGAAGTCATCCCTTTGAGTAGAAAAGCCTGCTGAAATGACCAACCCCTGTCACAAAATCTTTATTCAGAATTAATACCCAAGTAATTAGTTTGGTTAAGCAAATTAGGTTTGTATTCTGAAGGAGGAGAGAATTCTCTGAAGTGGATTACTATGAACTGGAGACACCTCAGTATTTTCCAAATAGTGAAAAAAACCTTTCATCTGAAAGAAATTTTATATACATCAAGTCATTCTTATCTGCCGTTGACAGACTGATTGCTGTCCCCAAGGCTCAAGGAGACCAATGGGTCCTCTGTAATTTATGTCTGGAGTTTATAACTTGAGGAAAGAATTTTCAGGTATTCACATATAAATATTGCCATTTTGTCTGTATGTAAACCTCAAAAATCTCTGGTTTATTGAAAAAACTCAAACAAAACCAAAAGATTTTTTTTTACTGCTTTCACTTTTAAAAAAAACATTTTTTTTGTGTTTATCTGGATTGCTGTGGTATTTGCTTTACAAACACATCATTATCCACAAACCCTTAATCAGAACATGAAAGGATTATTTTATCTCCTGTACTACTTTTTGTGCTTTATTTCTCAAGGCTTCTATTGATTTTATTTTTTTAAAATGCAAATAACTTAAAAGGATTTCATTTTAGTTGTTGCAAAGCTATTACCTTTAGTTTGAAGGGTTTTAACTGTGATTTTTCTTGAATGCTATATTGGATTTTCTTCTAGCAGTTCATGAAGTTTCTATGTTTTAAATTAATTAGTTATGCATACTTAAAAATATTAAAAAGTTTTTATTAGATTTTTTTTTAATATTATGAGTGTTATACTAGGACTGTGTGAAGACTCCTGAACAGTCAAGTGCTTTTTGATGAAATTTTTAACAGATGTGTTTCAGAGCTACTGATTTTTGTCATGATAGCCTTCCACATTCTTGTGAACAAATTTATTGATAGTAGTTAGCATTAAGTAGTCTTAGGATAAAGGCTATGAACATAAGCTTAACGATATGGGGATATGTTTTTTTTAATTTTTTTTAATGTATCAATTTTCATGGAGTTCTGAGACAATTGGTTGTGTCCTGTAGCCATATGGAGAAGCATATAGTGCCTGAATTGCAGGGTGATGTTTTATAACTACTGATGTAACTGGTTTTAATGGCACGAGTACATTTTAAAGTTGTACGGAAAGCTTTCTTTGCTCCTTTGTAAGGATCACGTTTCTTAACCAATGTATGTTCCAGTAACTAGGAGATGTTTTCACATGAGTGCTTCCCTTTGCCTTTTCAGCTAGATATAATTGCCTGAAATGACACTATGGTTCTCCAGAATCCTCATTCCTACAGGGTAAGAAAGCACACACTTCATGTAGGACACCAGGGAGTTTTAAAGCTGTTCACTCATGTCTGCATAGTCTGAATATTATCAAACACAACTCTACTACGGTTTTAGGTATTTCAGATTTTTCTGGGTGATTTATCTCTGAAATAAGATATCCACTTATAGTAAACAACGTTACTGAAACATGTTCTGCTATATTGAGAAAATACTGATGGAGCTTGATTCTTCTCACGTACCCAAGTCACCGGTCGACACCTTGTCTGGCGCGGAGGGGCTCCCAGTCCGCGCAGGCTGAGGAAGCACGGTGCTCACTGGGAGCAGTAAGCAGAGGGGATGTAGCCCGTGCAAGCGGCTGAAGGTGCAGTTGTGGCTGCGCTGCCGGTGGGCAGCAGGAGCAGAACGCGTAGCAGCAACGGCCCAGCATCAGCTGCCGCTGCTGGCGGTCAGCGGGTCAGCTCTCCGTCCGCGCCGCCGACCGCGGAGCCGGGGACCGGGCAGCCCCGGTGTGACCCCGTGGGCTGTGCTGCGCTGCCCCAGGTAGAAGGATGGTCCTCTGTGGGACAGGAGGGGTGACACCGGTAGCTGGAAGCTCTCACGTCTGAGATTTGTTTTCAAGTGTACGTGCTTCTTTTGATAACTACTCAGTCGATACCAGTGCCTCTACCCCATATTTAGCTTTCTTGGATGAGGTACTCAGGGACAGGCACACTGGAGAATGGAGCTACAGGTTCTTGGGCTGTATCCAGAGCCAATGAAACATGGCAGTCTCTAGTAGATGGTTGGAGTGGGACAAGAGCAGCTAAAGCGGGATTAATGTGGGATAGAAGCAAACAACCCAATCTTCTTCCACACCCCACCCCCCCCCCAAACACTAAAATTTCACTTGCGTAAAAGAGTGAAGAGCTTTGCACCAACTCTTTTTGTTGTATACCTTATCCATAATGCAATCATGCATTAAAAGGAAAGTATCCAAGATAATACATGTCCTTCCTCTTCAGAAATACTGTTCTTTAATGATCACAAGTAACCAAGGCTTTATTTTATGACTCACTGTGAAAATAGCACACATCGGTACAGTGCTCTGTAATAACACTCTTGGGGTACTGGCTCCAGCTGGATTTGCGGTCAAGAGTATGACCTGCAAAGTTGCCGGTGTCTGTTCTGGGGCACTGTAGATTTTGCCCAAAGTGTCTCGCAGCCCAGTACTGCCTAAATTCTGTCTTGTATTTTCCCAAACTTTTTTTCCCCCCCGAGTCCCACAGCACCTCTGAGTGCCTGACCTTTTCAAATGCTCTTGTACTGCAGGTTTGGAGTCAAGGCCCCAGGGATCCCAGTCTTTGTGCTCAGTCCTGTTTCTCTCCGTCCTCCCCTTCATTGTCCTCTACTCGACCTCCTGCTCCTAAACATCCTTTCTTGAAACAGGGCTGAAAGGTCCTGTGCTAGACCACACGGCCCTTTTGGGCAGCTACGTCCTGTGCTCTGTATACATTTAGGGACAGCATTCCCAGAGTGAGGTGTTGTTTAATCCCAAGGTGTGTGTGTGTGTGTAGAATAATAGGGGACTTTTTTACATAATAAAAGCTCTCCAAATGTTAGTTTTATCTGAGCACTTGCATCCTTGGTGAATCAACCATCCCTCTTAAAAGCCACGTTTCCTTCAAGGCTATGACTTTTATTTTTGTAGGAGCATTTTGTCTCATTTTGTCAGCCATTTCCATTCTCCTATGTTTAGAAGCTTTGACAATATCAGTGGGCTCACTGTTATTTCAAAGGCAGCATATTGAGGCAAACGGCATCTTACTGTTTCTGAAGAGCGAGCTACTGTGCTATCTGTAGCTACTGTTTACTTTCCTGCTTAAATGTAGTTTGTCTCATTTCAAATGACCCCATGTTTTCATACAACAATCTCCTTGACAAGAACCAAATGTGTAGCACGCATGGGATTTATGGATTCCTACAGAGCAGGACCCCATCTCTCAAACAAATAACCCCCTCCTTTACTGAATACAAGCAAGGAAAGGGTGAAAATTCAACTGCCTCTTCAGCTTGTTACTGTACTTGTCTTCTGCTAAGAATAGTGGGCCACTGAGAAACTGCAAGAGCTGAAATAGGTTTGCAGCTGACCTCTTGATCCCAGAGAACTGGGTTTTTTTGCTAGTTTTTTTCCATACTATTTATCCGTGATTATGAAAGCAAAATGTAGATATGGGAGGACAATCTCAAAACTTTCAGGAAACCTCTAGGATGCAGAGCATTAGTGAAGATATTTGCTTCTGCATTAGAAAAGCTATAATTTCTCTTTTGTTTATGTTCATCATATTGTTTGTGCTCTACGAAATATGGTATTTAGTGGATTTTTTTTTAAGTTGTGTGCATGTGTCTGCACCAGTAACTTAAACTCCTGTTGTGTCTTGTGTTGCATGTGATGATAATGATATCACGGAGAGAGGATAACAAGTACTTTCCTTCCTTTCTGTGGGCTCATTGACCCTAACACTGATGTAGAAATTGCTTTTTGCATCTTTTACTCCTCAGTCTCTCCACTGGTAGTATTTAACTTTTTCTTAGTAGTTGAAGAGATTCAGTTCTCAGGATAGGCACTTCCTGGAATATAAGTATAGTGTGGGCATATGCTTGCTCTATGCATATTTGTCTACTTGCAGCTCTGACAAGTACCCTTAATTAAAGTCATTGGGGATTTTTTTGGTATGTAAATAAAAGTATGTGTAAATGTCTGGACTGTGACTGCTACACAAATCCAATGTTGTGGCAAGATAGTATGTGTATTTTGGCACAAACTGTCCATGATGTTTAAGGCATGAGAATAAGTGCATTTGGTGTCGCTCGCTTAGTGACTCCATTTGTTTTCCTCAAGATTTAATATAGTATATCATATGAACATGGGATTTTCAGAAGTGCTTTCATTGGTGTAAACTTTGCTCCTGTCAAAATACTAGGTATGAATTTAAAAACCTCTTACGTTGCTCAATATTATTTAGTGATTTAAACTTCAGAAAAAAAGAAGAAACAGAGGGGTAAATTCAACAAAGTTTGTATTGGAAGAAAATAGATGTTTGTTCCTTGCACCGATAGTAGCCAGTTTCTGCCAAGGGGGAGAGAGCTCTGTGGAAAGTAGGGTAAGTTTCTGCTAACTTTTAAGCCCATTTGAATCCAGTGAAAGCTTGTGAATACAAAGGTGTTTCCCACTGTGCTACCCCAAAACCCAGTTGTCACCGAATGGTGGTTCTTCCTCTACTGCCCTCTCTGCGTTTGGCTTTTGAATAGACACAGCATCTTCAGAGGTAGACGCTTCTGTTAGCCTAGAATAAATCTGGGGGAATCTGGATGATTGCCAGCATGTCCTAGTTTTAGGAACTGTTGAGAAAGTGAGGACTGAATGTTCTTTGGTCTTGATGGCAATTGCCTTGTTTTTCGTCAGATGGCTTAAGTCAGCCCTGATTCAAGCCCTGTTGAGGTAAAATGCAAAAAAATCGGGTTTTTTTGAACATCAGAAGAGATAACAAAGTTAAAATATTTGATCCAGATATGAAGAAATTAAAGAAAATAAGCCTTATGGATCCATACTCATCAGTATACTCTGAGATTGTCTAAAGATGGCACTTTAGGCATGGGCTTGCATTGCTTTTGTTTGAAATGAGCGTGAGAAGGCAACGTGGAGTCCATCTGTTTTATGCCAGTTATGGGAGGACAGACAGTACCTGGTGTGAGGTAAAGCCTGCTAGTACAAAGCTGTACGTCCACACTGAGTTTTTATGAGTCTCAGTGGCTATATCAAAAAGGGAATTTTGACACACACAGACACAAATCTGTTTCTGGGGACCCTCTTCTTCTCCCCTCCTCCTGTAAATGAAGTCCTGACCACTATGTGTCATTCTTTTTTTCTTTCACAGTACAACTCCTGTTTAAAGAAACAAAATAATTCACAAAAAATTAACTGAGACACTGACAATAAATTTGGTCAGAATATTCTTAAGTGGCAGTTAATTAATAATTTTTATTCATAGCTATACTATAATTTTCTAGCTAACTGTGGTCTTTAAAAGGAGGGTTTTAAAAACATAAAATCTTTAATGAAGATTTACGAAGAAAGTAAATTCTTAAATTGTTTGGTCACAATTTATGAGCAGCAGAAAATGCAGTATAAAAACCTTTTCTTGTGTAAATAAATATACTTCTCTGTGTTTAGCAAGAAGATTATCAGTGATTTTTCTCTTAAAGTAAGCATTTAGATAACTTATTTTATGCAGGCTGTCTGAATTTGGTAGATAGCGGCTGTATCATAATTTCTCAAAAGTGTAATAGAAGGTCTTTCCCAGCTGGGATGTTTGCTTTGGGAATAAGTTTTGGTAGGTCACTATGAAGAGGGATTTCATAAATCACGCGTGAGTAACTGTGTTTTTGGTGAAACTCTGGTAAATATTTGGACTTACTCTGTGATTTAGTAAAATCATTTATGTGAGAAAAACATATTTGTGCAATTAGAGAAAAAAAAATGGCATGCTCTACCACTGGTCATAAGCTGGGGTGAGAAAAGCATAAAGACTATACAAGCTGGTAGCTAATTTAAGACCGCTGGTTTCAGAGTGGTAAATCTGAATGCTGCCTCTCTGAAAGATCAGAATATAATAATTTTGCTATTTTTCATAGAAGTAATGAGAGAAAGCTATCCTCAATTTTATGAAGGGAATGAAGTGCAGAATATAGCTCTACACTGAGAGATGATTACATTGAGGTAGAAACAGGGGACACTACATCTTTATTTTAATTTATTTCTTGCTTGTTTACAAAATGTTGCTTATGTTCTACATTAGAACTCAACTTGTATCATCTGCCTTTCTGAGTGGCTGTGGTTTAATCATTAAATACACAGAAGAACAGCAACCAAGTATTATAATTTGCCTGAGGAAGGAGTCTGCAATGAAGAGTGTTTAGAGCCAAAAACTGTCTCCACTGACATCATGGGAATTTCAGTCTAGGCTAGAAAATGCCACTGATCACAAGGTCACGTAATAGAGATTATTTATCTGAAATGTAGTCCTTAAATCTCCTTAACTCTGCAGCCAGCTTTAAAACTGCAAATTGCGTTATTTTGCTTTAAAATCTGAAGAAAAAGATTTCCTGCAAGCCTGCAGATAAAAATTTGGGGTGAGGAAAAAAGAGCAACAGCAGCTAAGCTCTATTTAATAAACAAAACAGGTCCTGGTTAGATGGAAAATCATCTTTGGATATACAGATTTCAACTTGATAGGAATGTTTAGTAAACTGGATATTGGGGAAAGTTGGGAAATGTGTTAATTGCTGACTACCTAATCATGTTTCTTGTTTGTGGGGGTTTTTGGGGGGATTTTTTGTGTTTGTTTTTTATTTTTTTCTTCTCTGGGGTTTCTTCCCCACCCCCCCCCCAGCCTGTAGAGGTATAGCCAATAAAACTAATTTCTCCTTCTCCCACACTTACCAACATTCACACCTTAGACTGTCCGGAAGCTTGTTATTTTATGACAATATATAAAAAGTATAATAGTGCACTAAAATCAGGCTGCTGTTCATCAGTTTTCTAACTGTTATTGTTCTACAGCGTTGGATATAGCAGGTGATGGTTGCATCCATTCAGTCTTACTCATTTTGTGGTAGCTCCTTGCTCTCTTATTCCTTTTAATATTGCTCATCACTCAAGCATTTTCCTTGTTTCTTCAGACTTCCCTAAGCTTTACCTATATTTTCCAGAATGCTGATGCTACTATGGGGCAGGAATTCTCAGTTTGGTCTCCTGAGGCTACTTTAAGAGTGGGAGTCGGTAAAGGCAGAAAACCAATTCCATGCACACATGGTCTGTCACACCCCTTAGGGCAGATCTGCTTGTTGGTATAGCAGTGGCTGTAAAGTTAGGTCAGGACTGCATTAAGTCTCAACTTTAAAGGTCTGTCTTTGGATTTGTGACTCTATTATCATTCCTAAGCTCCTGATATGGAAATTTAGGATACAGTCATGCAGATTTGTAATTTTTAAAGATGTGCTGTATGTTCAGGTTTTAAGTACTTTGATGATAGGCCCTTCAAAAATTCTTTAAATAATCACACTTTAATTTTCTCTTGAAACAGAAGGCAGGTTACACTACTATGCTCATTTAAGCTATAAGACATACCACACATGGGTCACTGGCAGTTTCAGTGGATGACAGTCTGTTCTTTCAGGCTATTTTAGATAAAAATGGGAGCGTCTGTACTCAGCATCTGTGAAAATAAGGACAGTTTCAAATTAGCTGCTGACTGTTGAAAGTGGGTAAAAAAGCAGGTCTCCAAGCTCCTGGAGATTAAAGGGGAGTCATCAAATGAGTGGTGGAAGGTAGAGAGTTTAAATGTCAACAAGTACTTTTTTATTTTCCTAACACGTTAACATAAAACAAATATTGCAGGTTCTAAATTATGCATGGAATAAATAAGATTAAAAATAACAGAGATCATAAGTTCATGACTTTCTGAATATTTAATTTTTGATTATCAGTTCAGCTGTATTCTGCTTGTGTCTGTCCCTTTAAATACAAGATCAGGGCAGTCTGACCTCCTAAGAAGGGAAAGCAAGTGCACAAAGGGTTTTGGCAATAGCACTGACAGTCTATTTTGCTGCAGTGCAATACAGAATATTATCTGTTGCAACCCTAACAAGAAATGTAGATGTTGTATGTTCTTTATGGTATTTGGGCTTCACGATGTGAAGATAATCTTAATTTCAGATTGAAACCAAAATTGAGGCACATGATTTTTTCACCCTATGAATTGCATCTGATGCACTCTGCTGTTCAACTCAGGACTGTAGTTTCCTAACGTCATTATAATCTTGTCAATGTTGTTTGGAAATATGGAAGTCCTATGGGCTTTGCTCAGTGATGGATTCTGACTTGCTTGTAGTATGAGATCAGTTAATAGTAATTTTAGTTGGTTTTTTTCCACCTTTGTAGAAAGTCACAAATCCATTCACCAGCTAAGCTAAACATTGAAAAGATACCATATACAAAAGACGAAAATACCATTTGCTTGGTGATAATTACTAGTGTTCATTTTCTCACTTTAGTGATAGGACACATCACACTGTTGCCATAGCAACCTCGATTCTGTCCCATTAACTGCTTAATGTGAATTTATGAATGCAAGTTTCAATGTGTGGAAAGCGGCTCAAAATAGGGAGTGATTCATCATGCACAGCACAGACAGCTGAGTTGCAGACTAAGTCGGGCTGTCTGATTTGGTTTTCAGTGTTAAAGTGGTATGCTGTGATGTAGGTATCCAATTAAAGATGAACCAATCTGATATTTAGGGAGATTTATAGTGATGGTTGAATAGCTGTTTTAATTTTTGAAATGTTCTGCGCTGCATTACAACATCAAAAAAAAATTGGTTTTTTAATGAATACTGGGGAGGATACTGGCTTTTTCATAACGATTTGACAGAAATTTGAGACATTTCAAAGGTGAAACCCATTTCAAGTTAGGTTGCTAATGCTGAACATGCTCCTGGATCCAGTGCTGTAATGGGTTTACTCCCATACTTTAATTAATATTTCTCCTTGTTTACACCTTAAGAAAACAAGCCTGTGAGTGAGGAACTGGAAAGAGCTCTGGGTTCAAATCTTGACTGTCCCATAGACTTCCTGTGTGATTTGGGGGTAAATGTTTAAGTCTGTTTCTGTACATGCTTTTCTCCTAAAATAGTGGGAAAAACCCCACCCCCCCACCTTCCTAGTCTTTGTCCTGTGTGTCATAGCTATTTAGACTCGATTCCTGTGTCTACTTGCAATTTTCACACCTGTGATGAGTCTTAATAAATGTATCAGACATTGTAGGAGTAGTCTTCTATCTAAAATAGAAAATGTGTCTCTACTAACAGTCTGCCTGCTCCATGCCCAACATCCTGCAGCCATATCGTTCATTAGCTGGATTCAGTTCTGAGAGCTGTTATGAAATGGATAGTATCAACTGCAGAAAAATTGCATTAAGGAAATGGTATCATGAATACGACACCGATCATTTAGAGATGGAATTAAGGTAGCTCATGCAATTTTATTTTGCATCTGTGCATCTGCATGATGGTACAGTCCTTTATTACATGATTATATACTATTTTTAGCAAGTTTTTTGGAGTTAAAGATGTGCTGTAAGTCTTTCTCTAAAAAACACGTTAGACTATTAATTAACAAGTACAAAGGGATAAGAATAAGTGTTTAAGTTTACTGGAAATAAAGAAATACAGTTCCTTTTATGTTGGCTACCTTTCAGAATTAAATTCATACTACAGGAATATATACTCAATCTTTTTTGAATAGCACAGAAGTGGAGTCAGACTCCAGACTTGATTTGCATGCTTTACTTTTCTGTGTATTACTACATTACACTGAATCATTCGATTCCAGAGGAAGATTTCTGCTTTATTGAAGTCGAGAAGTTTGACTTTCAGGGTTTTTCTGTGTGGAAGTGGAAGACACATTATCTCTGCTGTCATGTCACTAATACATTTGGTCAAACATAACTTGTTCCCTTCTTCTTGCCATTTTTCATGGCAAATTTCCATTGCTGTTGTGCTGCTCCCATGTGTACCTACTCAGCTCTTCCAACCTCCACTGGCTGCTCCCATGTGTACCTACTCAGCTCTTCCAACCTCCACTGGCTACTGATAACACCATCTAGCAAGGCTGATCCCCCCAACATTACTAGTCTTCCAGCCAGAAAGGTCAATTTTGCTTTTAAATCCTTAAACACAAACTTTATTTTGATGTTAGCAGTATCTGTATCAGGAATGAAGGATTCGACACTTTGGGAGCTGATGATGACATGTGGTTTCATAAACATGCAGTGTCACCATTAAAGAAAAATAAACCAAAACCAAAAACCAAACTGACCCTTTGAAATCAATCTCAAGTGTTTACATGGAGGTTGAGCACATGACCGATATAATCATTAAAAGTCCGATATGAAACATGCTTGTAAATTACGAAGATACCAGCAGTAGTGGATTTTTATTAGAACAGATGTCCATCCTGTAAATCTTCCTGAACAAATCAAGAGAGGTAATTGCAACTACAAAACTTAATCTGTTTACAGAAAAACAGCGGTAAAGTAAGCTGGGGACAACTGTTGACTGATGTCCAGCTCCATGCCGAAAGGAGTCTGGAAGCAATGAAAATCCATCTTTCTTTTTTTTTCTTCTCCTGAAACTTGAGTATGTGCACTTCATGTATTTTTAAAAAAACAACTCAGATCTCCAGCTGATCTGGTAATTATTTTTCTCTCTTGAAAGATAATGGTCTATGGGTCTTCTGTTCATTCAAGTGGGAACCTGTAAACTGAAAACCAGCATTTCTCTTTAAGGAATCATTTGATAGAGAAAGAGAAGGCGGCAAAAGTACTTTGAAAAATATACTAGCAATACTCTATTAGGAAAACCACCAAGTTGGTTCTCTGCTGGGTGACTGAGGTGAGCAAAACAGTTGTCAAATTGTCAGAGAATACAAAATTGGACATATGAAAATGATTGTCTGAATTGGTAAAGGAGGGAAGTGTGTGTTAGTAACAAAAAGATACTGCTCAAGTAGTTTCTCTAGCCACAGTGCCACTTTACAGTGCAATTGGATAGGAGACTTCCCACTTCCATGTATGATACAGGGTGGAGTCTCCCAAATCCCCCAGAAACATAGGATGTCGGGATGTTGGTCTGGATTCTGAGAACCAGGAAAGTTGCAGGAAACAGGGAGATGTTTTGGGCTTACATATTGCTTCCCAAGAGCGAAATACTGTGTTCTGGGATGGTCTGATAACTGATACCCTTACAGTGCTTATAGATGGAACTAGGCAACATTTCTTTTCAGCGAGTAGTAAGTTAAGAGAAAACTGAAATTTTGTAGTCACTGAAGCCACATATGGATCTGGTTTGGATTTTGGTCAAAAGTTTAAAGTCGATAAAGAAGATTCCTTTGTAATTTGCTCATTCTAAAAAAGTCAAAATAAAGCATTTCATTTCAGAAATGCCAGAACAGTTCATACTACTTTCATTTTAACAGGGTTTTAAAGTTGACTTTGGAAGTACAGTTCTGCTAACACAATTAAGAGAATTAATTAGTTCCAAGTCATCCTAGAAGTAGACCTCCCCAGTTTTGGGGTTTTCCATTTTGCAGCAAAATAAGCATAAATACATACCCATTTTGAAGAAATCCTAGCTGAAATCAGTTTGACAGATCCGTTTTTTATCTCTTATTTACTGCTTAAACCACTGAATGAAAACAAGATCTGTATTTTGCTTTGCCCTTTATGTCAATGTCCTGAATCATCTAGAGCTTTGATGTAGATGTTCCTAGACCTTCTACAGTAAATGCCTAAAGGATGGGGGTGGGGGAAAGATGAGTTTTAATAAATATAAATAAATAATTTTTTAAAAAGGTAGCTTTTAGAATAGAGTTCAAATAAGTATGTCATAAAATAAAAAAAAAACCAAAAAAAACCACAAAAAAAAACCCCACGAGATCTTGGTCATTTTGTTGTTCTAGGGTTCAGCTTCCAAAATTGTTTCCAGTTTACTTTGTGCCTTTTTGGGATTTAGCAAACTCAGTCCAGTTTGCTATGAGTGCAAGAACATTCTTCCCCACCTCTGAAGCCCGACTGGCTCTTCATGGCATCTCTTACTCTTGCAGCTTCTCACTTCAGCTGCAATATTTTTCTCTGTTTACACCTACCTCTTCAAGAAATACATACCTTGGGGTATATCACAAGTAAACAATTTTCACAAATCACAGATAAGCTATTATCTCAAATATACAGTTTACGAATGTACAAATATACAATTTCCATCAGTCATGTTGCCTTATACCTCCCGAACAGCCTTTGGGAGTATGAAGTGGGCAGCATTGACAGAAAGGATTTCTGAAGGATTTGATCCCTGGTGATACAAGGGGTGGAAGGATTGCTTGAGAAGAGAAGCAATTACAGCAAGTTCAGCTCATTTCAGTAGTGGCGTCTTGGGAAGCATTTTCTCAGTTATGTAGGAAAGGTCTCATTTTCTTTAACTCATGAACGAAGAACTGCAGCAAGTGCTTTGAAACCTCTTGCTGTCAGGATATGCAGTGAAAATGTGGCACTGCTTAAAGGATTAGAAAGTCACATAGTCTTAGGTGGCTGTTCAGATTTCCGGATGATAATTAGGAAGAGATATTTATATCTTTGGTAACTTATTGCACAAAAGCCATGATATTACTGGAACACAAACATGTATGGCACGTTTAGGCATATACATTTACATGTGTAGTTATATATGTACACGATTGCTGATATAGGGGATCTATGCTCATCACTTTTTAACAAAGAAAAAGCAATGAATTAATGTAAATTTTTTGGCTGCTTTGGAGTGTGAAATGTTGAAGATTAATCCCAGAACACAGATGAACAGTCAAA
This sequence comes from Aviceda cuculoides, assembly GCA_035590195.1. Lineage (NCBI taxonomy): Eukaryota > Metazoa > Chordata > Aves > Accipitriformes > Accipitridae > Aviceda > Aviceda cuculoides. Next base: position 5,674,529 of record JAVJGG010000062.1, read on the forward strand.
ATATTTCAAAGGTTAACAAAGGCATTAAAGGGAAGCCCACTATTTATACAAAGCAAATGTAGCCCTTTACTGCTGACTGGGTGGCCTGCTGCAATGTGTTGACCTCGCAGCTAACATCTTGACTGCAGACAGTTCGCAAGGCAGCAGCACAAGGGGTTGTTGAAAATATGTCAGAGTTGAAAAGCTGAGAGGGGAAGGAAGTAGGGCATGTTGTAAGAAATGCCAGAGAATTTCCTGCATTTCAGTTACTGGAAATTTTGTGGAGCTGGTTAACAAGAATGTTTGCTGAGGAGATATACTTGACGTGGCTTTTGTTTATTTTTAATTACGGGAATTGACATCAGGAAAAAAAAAAGTTTAAAAGTTTAAAGACTGGCAAATGAATTTATAAGTTTTAAAGAGCGCATTTTCTACCTTAAATACTATCTGAGTACCTAAGTACTTATTCTGCTTATCAAGATTGTAATAATTCTTCACTAATTGTTACCACATTTATCTTAGAGATACATCAGTTTAAAGAAGAAACAAATGGGTTTTTTTATGTGAAAAACACATCTGTATTTACAACTGCTTGTACTTTAAAAGTACGGAGAATACCAAATAATAAAGGAGTTGCCAGTTACAAATTCATAGGTTGAACTGGGTTTTACACTTGATTTGTATCCTATTCAGCATATCTTTTGCAGACAAATAACGTTTCATCGGCTGCACATGCTTGCTCCTTGACAAGCATCTCAAAAGATGAGAATTTATAAGTGTTTCTATTTAACGTTGTGATTTAAAATCAATATTCAGGTCTGCATCTTAAAAATAATTAAGAAAATTAAACATGGACGTAATTTATTCCAAATACTCTTAATGGTAGAATAACGCATATCACTATATTCCCATTAAATTCTCTTACTGAAATCTAACAAATCCCTTACAGAATTTTTATGAGGGTTATTTTCTTACACATTCCTCTTCATAACATAAGCATTATTTTCAGTGGGAGCTAAACAAGATTCTTCCACAAAAAAGCACAGTAAAAACCATGACCACTTTTGAGGAGTGTTCTCATCGGTCAGTGTGTTCAGTGGATTTAGGTCATCTTCAGGCAACAGTAATAGTGCCTTTCAAAATGGCAGTTATTTTTCATGAAAATTATTCCAAATTATCTTAATGCCTATCAAGAACATTTGCAGCTTTCGGCAATTTTAAATGGAGTGTTTCTCTGTAATTTTTTCAATAGCACATTATTTTTCTCCTGCTCTTGAGCAAGGTACTTTATTATCCATAAAAATGACTGAAGATACCATACAATTAATTCTAAGCATCCAAACTGTCTGTTGTAAGTGGTCCACTTGCTGGTGTGCAGAGGAATGAGGAGAGCAGGTGAGTGGAAGCAAGACAGGAAAATATAGAGATTGAGGTGGGGAGGTTGGATAAGGCAGCAAGCAACTGGATGTTTCATCTTTGTGAAAGGTTCGAAAAGCACTTTTCACTTAATCCAGTAAATCACATACTCAAAATTATATTTAAGGACTAATCCTGAAGGTTTTTATGGGAGGTAGCAACAATGACACTGCAGCCAATGCCTCCTCTGAGGAATGTTAAATCTGAAGTCTAAGACTTGGTGAACACGGGGCTGCAAAGGTGGGAAGTGCCAAGTGTTTATTAGCACCAAAGCTGTGAAACCTTATGAACACCTCCTCCATCAACGAGCTCTCGCAGTTTTTCCCTGGCTGGCTTTTCCATTTGCGTCTGGGTTTAGAGCTGCCTAGTTAAAGGGAATACTTGATTTTAAACCAAATTTCTTAGCCCAGTTGACACTGAAAATATTAAGAAGTCATAGGATTGCTTGGGAGGTTATGCTAAATTATTTGGATGGATCTCAGTGCTTGCGGAGACCAGGAACATAGCTCAACGTTAGACTTGCTCTCCAAGGAAGCCGAGTTGAAGTTACAGCCGGGCAAGATGTGCTCAAAAGGGAGCGTACGTGTGGGTCACCTCCGTATCCAGTGTTGGCTGTAGGGCTGTACAGAGCAAGTCTGCGGCTGTTCCACTGTCTTCATCTCTTCCAGTGCCTCTTCTGTGAGCCTCCGATGCTCGTATGATGCTGTTGAGAGAGATGTGTGTGGCAACAGAAGTCCCTTATTTTCAGGTTCAAACTGAAGCTTGAGAGGAGCCTGTCCTTTTTAAGAAATCAATGTTAGGAAGTAGCCATGTGTTCTACAGATCATTATCTTTATTGAAAAGAGTGTACAGCAATTTTAAATTACAATTAGTAAATAAAAGGTTTTCACAGATAATGGGTTTCCTTTGATAAACCAAGGAGAACCTTTGTCTTGCCGCTTTTTCAGCCTTTGCCAAGTTTATTTGTGTAGTATAGTATAACATAGACTAAGATCTCCTTAGGGGTTTATTCAGCTAGTGACCGTTAATTGAAAAACTCATTTCAGATAATCCTTGTGAGTGAAATTAATCTCTTGGTTTTGATGAAGTCATACATGACCAATTTCATTAAGAAAATGCATTTTAAATTTATTGTTAAATGTCAGGTTTGAATGCTTATTTTTTCATTAGATATTATGACATTACGGTCTTGATACTTTAAAAAAAGAATACTGTTATTGCTTCTTTAAAATAAAAGCAGACTATAGTTCTATATGCTCTTACTGTATCACAAGCTTTGCAAAGACTCTAGGTGCCCTTGCTTGTTTTCTATCCCAGCAAAACTGTTCCTCAAACTGATTGACATAATTCTCAATCCATTTCAATCTCAATGTAAATTACGTTTTTCCACCAATAAATATTTAGAATTAAATCTAGAGAGGCTTCTTTATCAATTCCAGCATAGGATAGAGAAGGGTACTCAGGAGGATCCCTCTCAAATCTGTGGGGAGAGCTGGTATCCTGAATCAGTTCAATGACACGTAATTATTTTGTAAAAATGAACAGCAGTGCTTTCTTCTTCTCCTGCTATGTTTTTAAATATGTTAAATGCACTACTGTGCATTTGCATACTCCAGTACTGTATGCATGAATTTAGTGTCCAGGGTGGTGTCAGATGACTGCTCTTTGGTACCTTGCAGGTAAGAGACCAACAAAATTCACTCTTTTGGGACTACGTGTACTATATAAACCGGTAGCATTCTAGTTGCCCTACAATTTTTATATAAAATCAGATGTTTACACATATGTTGTCATATTAAAAGACCATTGTCAAAATAGCATTACCATATAACCAGATGTTAGCAAAGATAACAGTTAAAGGTGCCGATTCCTCTGGAATTCATTGCCTAGGCTTCCATGCACCTGGCTGTGCTCTCGGAGAAACTAGTTACACACTGTTTTCCCTAGTGTCCTGTATCACCCAAGGCACAGAATGAAAAGACTACTTTTCTTGTGACTTATTCTCTAATATCTATCATTACAACATCTGAATATTTGCCCTTGCAACCTACCTTCCTAATAGCCTAGTGAGGGTATGGGGATTTTTGTTTCTTTGTTTTTAATGTTTTATGGATTAGTACCTGAGGGGCTCTAAGGTCAGTGTTTGCTTATTTTAGAAGTCCAACTGGAGATACTTGGGCCCTGATTTTTCATAATATTTAGAGTTACATAGGACTTGTTACATTCAGAGCATAAACCTCGTTGTCTTCCACTGCAGCTGTGCTGGCTCAGCACTTCTGTAGACCAGACCTTAGGGTGTGCATCCAGAAAAGGAGGAATATGCAATTAGTTGAACATCTGCAAAGGGTTTGATTTATCTTACATGACTACCAACACACAGGAACTTTTTGGCACAAAGAGGAATGAAAGCTAATTCTCCAGACAATGCAACTCCTGTAACCTTTCTGTAACTCCTTGCTTTATTGTCTACCGCTTCCAATTTAGTCATCAGACGATGCCAGGGAATGTGAAAATCAGTTTATCTCAGAGTACTGCTGTGCACTCCATACCTGACTGTACATTCAGCAGTTTCCATCCTGTCTCGGTACTTGCTTTTCTTGGAGCTCCCAGGTACCCTCCGCACACCGCGGTCACCGTTACTTACTTTGTATGTAGCAGCTTATTAAGAACTGCAAGTACAACCCTTTTCCCATCATGTTCTTCACTGTGTACCCAAGATATTTATTTTGATGGAGAGTCAATGTTAACCTCTAGAGTTCTTGTACAAAGCTTGCCCTTTTTTAGTTGGTGGTGTGCCATTTTCTCCTGTGCTGGTTGTATGACGAGGTAGATCTCAGTAGGACTGATACGGTCCAGAAAGACAGCACTCAGGAGAATATTTTTGTATAATGTTTAGATTTCTCAAGGCATGAGGCTGCTCAATGAAAATGGGATCTTGGAGAGTGTTACCAGCAGTATCAAAGTTGCTTCTAGTGTGCAAAATCTGATTTACCTCATTGACTCTGAATAACAAATTTTGGCAAATTTTCACACAGAAAACAAAAAATGTGCCAGCTTCTCTATTAATGCTCAAAATTATGAATACTATGGAGAGCTTTCTCTAAATGAGATTTTTCCTAAATGAGACCTCAAATTATTCTAATTGAGGAAAACAACCCTATCACTTAATCCAGAAACTAGTGAGGAAATTTTCAAGCCAAACAGCTGAATTTTGACAAGAGTACATACTATTAAAATACAGGTTTTGTAACAAAATTCAGGCAATATTAATACTCTACGCTGCCTTCCCCATGGTTTGTATCAAGTTCAATTTCAACCACAAGGTCCTGTCAGCAAGATTATATAAGAATAAGGAATTTTTGAAGCCAATTTGGGTAATTTTAACCAGACATGATATTGGCAAAAACGTTGTGTTACGTCCTTTGAATCAGCGGCCGAAGGACTGATTCCCAATCAGGTCCTTACTGGCGGGTGCTGCGGCCGGCACAGAAGCATGTGGATATCAGAATTTCCACCTGAGTTTGAGTATTGGTATGCATCAATGTGGTCACAGAATATAGGGATGATATCGTTTGACACTGTACACTGTCATGATGAGTTGTAGATAAAAGGACAGTTTCTATAAAATTAGAATTTTATTATACTCTTGGAGAGAAGAGTCTGAAATAGGAGTAGACATTATGGTCTCTCTGGAAATATTTTGTCTGTATATACGTTGCAATAGCAGGCAGTTTTGCTTAGGTATAAACACATTATGATCCCCTATCAAGGACGATTTGGACCAGAGGCAAGAGGAAAATTTCGTAAAGTGTTATCAAGTAGATTAACGTTGTCAGTGACATACATCTGACTTACCTAAGGCTTACCTTCAATAAGTTCAAGGCTGGTAAAAATGTCGAACTGAAGTAACTACCCTTCATGACCGAACGGATGAAGTGACCGAGATGCTCCTGACCCGTAACTGTTTTGGTTCGGTGGGGAGTAAGGAAGACATCTCATGTCCTTTCGCTGCAGAAGACTCTGGCATTCCCAATTTGCTAGTGCTGAGAAGACAATGTAGGCCCCTTGTCCATAAAGCTAATTAGAGAGCTATTCTGCTCCCCTATCAACTGCAACCGCAAGAGGCAATCTCATTAGTGTGTGCCTGCTGAACGCAGACAGTGTTTGGGCCTTTTCAAGCTGTAATGCATTTTTGCTGATAAACATACTCCTAGCAATTATCCTTTTCTCTATCAATTTTGTGGGTGTCTAGGGCTTTGGGATATTAGCTCTTTATGTCTGTCACTCTTAAGTACATTTTAAAGAAATATAGGATGTCAGCCTTTGGCTCATCTGCAGCTCGTGTGCCACGGCTGATGGCAAATTCATTGTCACTATCCAGTCTGTCTGTGCTGGAAATACAAATACTCCTACATTGATAAACACAGTGTAGGTGTGTGAAAAGTTTTTCAGCATTGAGTATCGTATTCAGAGGCTGTGAACTTCCTCCTACAGTTCATTTTTGGATACCTGAGGTAGAAGTACAGTTTTAGAATCACAGCATACCTGTGAATGCTATTGAAAATTTTGACATTTATTTATAATTTTGACTGCCGAAATAACAGGTAGCATTTGCTAAAAGCACCTGATTTCTTAAAAAAAACCACCATCACAACAAAAATGAAAAAAAACAACCAAAAAAACACTAGAAAAATCATTGGGTTTGTATGGTTTTTAACTTCCCCTTTAGTACCAACAGAGCTATTTTTTTAAATTGTACAACATTGTTGACACAGCAAGAATATATGCTTGTAAAATGAAAAAAGGAGAAAATACAAATTCATCTCCTACTAGAGCTATTCTCAGCTCTTCTCAGTGTGGATATTACAAACAAGATTTTTTGCAACTAAGATGATAAAATATTTTGTTTCTATTATTTGATTTATTGTGTTCTTTACTGAAGTGACAGAAAGTGGTATTTACAGAGTTAATTCAATTAAATAATAAGTCCTTCTTAGTGGATTAGAGAAATGCAAAAATTTGAGGATTTCAGAGGAAAAAAAGAAAATAAAATGTTATTAGTGTCATAAGTAATGCGTAAACCAAAGGCAGTTTTATAATAAAATTTTATGTAATTATGAGAACTATATGTAATTTCACTACAAGCAATGAAAATCAGTTTCTTCTTCTGAAAACTGTTTTCATAGCAGCAACAGTCCATCTCTCTGAGCTAATGGAAGACCAGCTTTGGTGGTAAGGTGTCCCCAGAGATTCCTCCCCTGTAGCATACAAGACTGCAGGTGTGCTAAATTTGCTCTGGTTTTTCTCCTATGGTAGAAACTTATTAGTATCTTAAAATAGTTAGGCACTGAAATGTAACATTAAAAATATGAAGTTTCAGAATTCATTTTTACCTGCTAATGCTTCCCTCTAATCTGATAGTTTATTTTTAAACAAACACTTTTGAGGCAAATACCTTTTACATTTCTAATCAAAACCTAAATTATAATTTAAAATGTTGTTAATTTGACAGTGTTGCTACTGGTTGCCAGTGATAAAGAAATATTATCAACAGCAGTTAAGATCTCCTTAATTAAACCTGATTCTTTTATAAAATTAATTTTTACAGATAAATCAAGTTCATCGGTGGGCTTTTTATTGCATGGTGGAAAATAGTCCCCTTAAACCTTGAGTTCCTTCAGGTTTATTATATTACTTTTCTGCTTAGGTGGAGACGCAGCTGCCCTAAGCTTAGCTGTGTAAAAGTTAGGTTTCTAGTCTGTATTTGTTGTCTAGCATCTCTACATGGCAAACAGAAAGATGAGAACCCCCAGGGGCTGAGTCACTCCACCTCCTTCTTTCCATTAATTGTAAGAAAAGCTTAAGTATAGATGTTAAGAGCTTAAGCTTTACACTTAAAAGCCTAAGTATAGAGTGCTGGGCTCTCCATATTGATATTTTCTGCTTTTCCTACCTAGCCTGAATAAACACTGAGTAGAAGTAACACGGTTTGCTTTATCTTTCCAGAACAGTCTGCTTTCCATGATGATTTCAGGGCAGGGAAACAGCAGCTCCCGAGTTCAGTTTTCAAGCTTTCTTGTGATGTGGAGCCTTCTTTCAAATTTTGCCTGGGCTGTTTTGGCTTGTGTAGTTGAGCTGATGACATATGCTGCAATGGTTTACAGGCTGCACTTTTCCTTTCTTTCTGTATTTAGAATCAATGGGAACATCATAAAAACCAAAACCACCACCACCAACAAAAAGATGCTGCAGGTTATTAAAATAATTTTAAACAACTCTGTTGACTCAAAAAGAACAGGATGATAGTGTGTAAGGATTCTGACTTTTTCACTAAATTTTTGATGGAAAAATAATGCTAGGTTCGGGCAGATTTGCTTGAAAGTGCTGTTTATAAAAAGTAAGCTTGCTGCTTCACTGTTGTATCTCATAGTGGACTGTAAAGCTGTTTTTATACTGCTTTACTCATTATGAAGCTTGTTAAGAAGATAACCACGCATTTTTTAAAGAAATAAGTGATGACTATAGTAAAATACAGGACCAAGCTTATATTTAAGAAAAATAAGCCTTTGCCTTTCTTTCCCCCATTCTTGGTTTAAAATGTTACCCAGCAGTGTATGGCTCTTGCTGAATAGAGAACACGTTTCACGCTAGGGTCATGCAGACCGCAAAAGGGGGAAGCTTTGAGGTGGCCTACTAATTAGTTCGAGAAGTTTTCTACTGAGCATGTCTTCTAAAAAATCACTAGTGAGACCACATTTCTTTTTGAGAAAATATTCCTGTTGCTCTATAGGAGGGAGAAGCCAACTCCCTGAAAAGGCACCTCGTCTCAAGAAGTTGGTGGGAGTTGGCCGAGTCCTGGCGGATACTTCTGCCTCCTTTCTGGGATGCAGAGAGCAATCCCTGGAGGTAGCGCTGCCACCTCGGGCTCCAGCACTGTAAAAGCACAAGTGGGAAGTTCTGCCAAGAAACTGGTTTTCTAACTCTGGAGAGCTGCTTGTTACCTCAAGGCAGGGAGACACAAACTCTGGTGTTTCTTCTCGAGCACAGAGATGTACCCCTTCTCACAGGCGGTTAAACGGTGACTCCTTCCAGTGAGATTTTCTTGCTCTTACTTTAATGGTTTCTTCTGGATGCTTTGTGCTGCCTTTAAGAAATTGCTCCTCAGTGGATGCCTACAAAGAAGTTCTAACAGCTGTTTCATTTCCAGCATCTCTGTAATTTAAGTGAGTCTTTTTTTCCTGTACCTTCTATAATCTTACGTTTTACTGATTAAAAACCCATTTTTTTCTCTTTCTTTTTTTTTTTTCTTCTTGTAACACATAGATGGCTTATTTGCCTTCAGTTTGCATGATTGGTGTTACAGCAAATGGTATGTCTATAGGCAGAGGTTTGTAAGGCTCTGCCTTCTAAAAGTTTCACCATAGAAAAATAAAAATCTGTTTTTGAGATGAACTGTACAATGTAGAAATATATCACCCAAAGTATATCTTCATCTTATAGAGTATAAAGAAAGAAAAAACAAGCTAGCACATCAAGATTCCAGGTTTACCTGGGTGGGGTTTGTTTTTTTTTTTATAGACTCTGAATTGTGTCTCATGAAATTACTGCAATAGCTAAGGGTACATCTACTATATCTCAAATTATTAAGAAGATATGGGGAAAAATAAGGATAAGCACCTCCCTCTTACCCTGCCAAAACCCCCCTACGTGTATGACTAGGGTAGAAAGGGGAACACCACCTCAACTCCATATTGGAGAAGTTGAAGGATCAAATCAACTTCGCTAGCATAATTCCTCTAAATTTTGCATGCATATTAGCTTACCACTTGCTGCTTGCACTGTTCTGCCTGTACTTTGTAGCTGTGAATGGTCAAGGGCAAAAGAAGAGCTGTCTGCGGTGGAAAGTAATTACTGGGGGTGGGGTGTTGTACCTGATGCAGTTGGGGAAAAGAAAAAAAAATTAAAGGTCAGATATCTAATTAAAGACACTAATTGCCTCTACGAAACGGGAAAAAAGCACCTTTCCTCTGCATAGTAAAGCATTTTCTTCAACTGCTCTGGGAAAAAAAGAACATAAATTAATTCCTTTCATAAAATAAGTACAGTTCTCATACACTGTGTATAAATGATCTTTGGAAATTTCCTCATCTTATTTAAAAGGGTATATGCATAGCTTCTGTATTTAGTTAAATCATACTCATCATCTATATTCATGTTCTACAGATATAAATAATACAATACAAATACTATAAAAAACCTCTTACACAAATCTTATGAAATCTAGACGGGTTTATTATGCCTAATTGCATGCTTGTAATGACAGTGAGCTTCAGCATTGTAGCTAGTGTGATACAATAGGAATATGTATCAGAAATGAGAGATCTTAATCTGTTTTAAAGAAATAGTAAGTACTAACAATGGAATAAGAAAAAGGTAAGCATTTGCTTACCTATATTTTGGGACAACTATGGGAAAAATTCTGAATTAGTAATGGGGAGTTTTGACCTATGGCTTGCAAAGCACTCATGAGGGAGTTAAACCATTAACGTGATGTTCATTTTTCTTACGTTGGTCATCTTTTCACTTGAATGCCTGAGACAGTCTGTCCCTATGTCACTTAAATAAGCCATATGTTTTATTCATTCTCTTAAAGAACAGACATTACGGTTACTCTCATACGTAAAAAGAGTGGTGGAGTGGTGACTTTTAAACAGTTTTTTATGATGATGGAGATGTTTAGTCACATTTACGTGATTAGGCAGATACTACAAGACATCCATCCTATAGCTTGAGACAAGTTATGTTCATTGTGTGGAATAGCAAGTTGCAGCTGTCATTTTAATTGGCTTCGCTTACCGTATTTATGGGAGGTCATTGCAGGATTCTTATTTATTTTTACTGTTTTAGAGGCGATTGATCTATTGTTACGGCTGTTGATTTTGTTTACCAAATGGAAGAATCACCTTCCTGCCCAAACATCTTGGCATAACCTAGCGCCTCCATGTTACCTCAAATTTAATCTTGCACCCACGGCTTCAAAAAATTATTAGCTATATTACAAAGAGTAATCCCCTCTCCTCTGAAAAGCTGCAGAAAACTGGCTTTGAGCATGGCTTTGCTTTGTGGATAAAGGGAAAAGAGTGCTCCCCAATGCTGTCTGCAGCCAGGAAATCTGCTCTGTAGTTGCTAGTATGCTTCAGGAGCTTCTGTACCCCTTGCTGTGGCTTCAGGTCAGCCAAGAATGTTTACATCTAGTTTCAGCAAGGCATTTAATTTTGTGCTGAACACTAAATTCAGCAAGACCTCTACACATCCTTAACTTCAACACTTGCTTGTTGTTATCGGGAGGAGTGGTTTGCTCAATTGGGATTACAGGAAGGAAAGATAGATTATCCTGGTGAGGTAGATATCCATGGATACCTGCGTCTGTACCAACATCAAAGAGATCTTTTTTTTCAGCTCTGAAGCACTCAGATCAAAACCGCAATGCTTCCTTCCCAATGATGTGGTTAGTGGAGGAAAGCAAGCAAGCTCTTGCTCACTCTGAAAACAGCCCTTGTCACTCCACGTCCTGGCTGCTCCATCAGGACAAGGAGGGCACTTTGCAGTTGTCTTTCTCCCCCCACTCGTTCCCCTCCATAGCATGGCTGGCAGTGAGAAATGTTCTTTCCCATATTGCCACATGCCTTCTTCCCCTTGGTGTTGCCAAGGACAAGAGGGGAGGGAAGTGTTACAGCTGTAGAAAGAAGGCTGCAGTGACCCACTGCTCCTGCTGTAGAAATTACCCATTCCTGTTGCTCTCTGAGAAAATGTCAGGTCCCAGTATACTGTACCTGGCTCTTCTCCCCAGCGTTAGAACTTCCCAGATGTTCACTCAGTGCCTGTCCACTTCTGTGCATGGCTTTTGTGGGATAGAGCCTACCACTTCATTTATTAACACAAAATTGTCAACAGCCAACCTGCATTGACTTGCAGTCTAATGCTGCTCCAGGTCAACTGCCACATTTTCCCTTGGGGTCCACCTGAGATACTGCTTTAGTTGGCTCCCTGCTGAGCAGGGGAGACCACAGCTGTATAGATTTCTGACAAGGTTTTTCATTAAAGGCTTCAAAAGAAGATGAGGTACAAGGGATATAGGACAGATTAACAGTTCGGATGGAAGCATATGGTCATTATTTATGATAGACACAGGCATCCAGCTGATTCCTTTAAAGATCTCTGCTGATCGTGTGTAAGTCAGGTCTGTAAAAGGGAATTAACATTCAGTTGACAGAAGTCTGTATGTGATATAGCATTATATACTGTGAGTCACTGCTGTTAACTTCTTTTTTTTATCATTAGTGTAAGTGGAACATTTGAATACATCAGGTGTATTTTTACTAGGCAATAATGTTAAGCCCTTCTGACCTGTAAATATCCTTTATCAGTATTAATCTGAACAAAGCCTGGAAAAGCCTCATATTCTCTAATTAGAGAGTTTATGCATCAGAATTCAAATGTAAGTACAGTCTATATTTTGATGGCCAGTTATTCAGAAATGATACCGAGTCTAACATATTTCCCGCTGGATCACAGTGTATTACTACACACAGACCTTGGGAGCAGGTTGTCCTTCCAGTTTGCAGTGCTGTGAGGAGTAGGGTTGAATCCTGGACAAGCTGGCACTAGAAAGTTGGAAGGAATTCAGAGAAATCCATCAATGATGATTAAAGATTTAGATTTCATGAAGACATATTAAAAACTAATTATACAGAATTTGTCTAAATGATGAAATAACAATATGCCAGTGCAGAATTATTCTCACAGGAGAAAGCTGAGAATCACTAATGAAGAAGAGAGGGTCAATTTCTATTCCTCAAAAAAAACCCCAACCAAGCCCTGTGTACAGAAATGGCTTGCTAGAGGACAGTATGATTTGTAGCAGGTAGTGTCCTTGTCTACATTACTTTGTATAATCAACTTACTGTTACTTAATTTATAGTTGTACTCTCATGCCAGTTGCTGTTTCACACTTCTCCTCTCACAAATTCTGAGTGGAGTTCATGGTAGATTAGGCAGTCGGTGTGCACTGTGATTGCCCACTGCACACTTCAGAAGCGTCAAATGACTAGACACTCAATTTAGTAGAGTTTTAAGCAATCAGTTGGAAAGTGGAAGCTGGAGTCCCTCAAACCTTGCCACTCTTGATCACACACACACACAAAAAAAGAATCACTCTGCGCAGTTGTTAACCACCTCCAGCATAATAGGGGTTGATTTTGATTAGGTGCCTGAGCCCTCTGATAGGAGTATTGAGTGTTTGTGCTGGTTTTTTTTCGTGGATTAGCCCAAGTACATAAGATCTTGAAAATCACAGTGTAACCATAAGCTCAGTAAATAAGAGAATGATGTTTGGTTTTGACAGAAAGAGCCTACAGAGAATAAACGGAAGGTCCGATGTGTTTTGCTTTTATGAACTAAGCTCCCCAGTGACATCCTGTGCTCTCAGTCTAGGGCTCTTCCAACCTGCAAATGAAGTATATGATGGAGGGATTCTCCATCCATATTTCAAGATATACCTGTGACCTCAATCAGCATATAAGTACTTTTTTTCTATCCTACTTAATCAAAACTGAAGTCTTTGAGTTTGTTTTAATTTCTAAGAAGTTTTTTGTTTTGTTTTCAGTGTGGATGGGTTGCGTTGTAGTGTCTCAGAACCATGGAAAAACTTGCACAGTTCTGTCTGTGCGAAAGCCCATTCCATTTTCATGCATATGCATATCCATTTCCCAGGAGATAACTCTTTTTGGTATTTATATTACAGTGTTGATTGCAAACCCTAGTCAGGATCAGGGTCCTGGTTTTTTTTCGTTTGTGTTTGGTTCCCCCCCCCCCCCTTTTTTTTTAAGGAGATGGTCTCAGGGAATGTAGCAAAAGAAAGATGGATGATGAAAATGGGTAATTAGCCTAGGCATCTTTGCTGACGCAAGATTTAGCAAAAAATAAAAAGTCTTAGGTTTGGAAAGGTAGTGTCTTACACTATTGATAACAGCTGCCATTGAAAATGAAGACAGCACATATTTGCGTGCAGTAAGAAAGATTTATGAGCTTCATCTCTAGGTTGTATTACATCCAGGTTTCCTCCTCCAGTGGTCATATTAGGAATGTGTATCTTAATTTCTTTTTAAACTGTTAAATGGGAAGCATGTTCTGTTAGAAACTGATAATCAAACAGCATGGGGAAGTGAAAAGTCTAAACATTGAACTTGACGATAGAATAAAAAATTATTTTAAAAAGGAAAAATGCAATGAGGAAAGAACACAGTAATAAGCTTCCTAGCTGTTTTACAGGCATTCTCAGAAGCATATTAGGAGTAGCCTAACTCCTGCGTACACACACCAAATTCCCTCTTGAGCACTGCATAGATGCCCATGAAAACAGGCATGACTGAAAAACAAAAGCCAATGAAGAGCTACAAAGGGAGCATGGAACAATCCAGTTTTTACTAGTTAAGTGAGTTGAAGTATGAAAGAGGGAGCTGAAACTATAATAATGTGAAAGATGTGTATGAAATAGCAAAGAATATTTTAAAATGCTAACAGTGATGAGTGGGCTGAGTGTTTGAGTAGTTCAAGCAACAAAAGAAATACCTTTTAAAAATACTCCTGTTTAACATGGTTTGCTGTATTTTTTTAATCTGACCAAGATAATCCACTCAGCAAGTTCTCATCAAATTAGTTAAAATAATGTTAAAGACCATTTAAATAAAAAGCTCGAGTCATGATGGTTTTGTCAATTTTTGCTAAAGAAACGCAGTGAGATGCTTTGATTTTTGGATTTTCTGGCTGTCATGATAGTCACTCATGCCACCATAGCCCTGGAAATGCATTAATTTTTTACTCAAAATGTATAGTGCTTCAGAAAGAGGGTTTGTTGCAAGCTTTGGTAACTATTTTGGCAATATATAGTTACACAAAACCAGCATCCAGTGATTTGAAGTAGCATTGTTCAAGAAAGATGAGTCAAAAAATCATAAATCACACTTAAAAACTTGCTTCCTTTTGCCCTCTTATAATTCTCCAAAGACAAAGGAGCACCCTCCGCCAAGCCAAACAATCCAGTCGCACTAAACACCTGATTAAAACCTTAATATCTAATTCACTTTGTGAGAGAGAGAGAGAAACTAACAAATAAGCCTGGTTTCTAAGTCTTTAGATCTCCAGATCAGTACTTAGCTGTCAATGTGAGCTGCATCTTAAACAGACAGGGGGGACTTGATCTATCTACAGTGTCTGCTTTGTATGATAAAAGAGATCTTTTGACCTAGCTAGAATGTGTTCCTGAGCCACAGAAGATGAATATTGTTTTAATGGCCTTCAAATTTACAAATGAAATACAAGTGATGTGAAAATACTACAGTCTTTGCTGTAAGTAAGCTCTCAGTATTGTTACATTAGCTGGCTTTACTTAAAAAAGAAGAGAATACTGGGAAGCGAAGGTCACAACAACAGTTAGGGAATTTACAAGTCCACCATCTGATCGTGGAGAGAACTACAGCATTTGAAGATTTAGTTGGCAGTGCAGGCTAATGGAAGGGCTGTACTTCAGAGGCTTAAACCACTAAATAGCAGGAATGGCAAGTGGAAGTTTTGTGTGGTGCCTGTTGTGTCCTCTGGAAAAGTCACTATGTGGAGTTTAGGATAAAATCATTTAGATTTATATGTGAGATATTTTTAAAATGTGGAGATTTGCATAACCTTTCCTCCGACAGTCTCTCTGGACAATAATCTCTCTTCTGTGGGAAAATGGGCAGAGGGAAGTTCCTGACTTCTCTGTACTGTGTTTCTGCTGCCTTGTTCTTCTAAGGAGACGCCTTCTTACCCTCCTTTCAGGACTGACAGCAGATTCTCAAAGAAATATGTGCAGAGGTGGTGTGACTTTCAGCCACTTGCAGCCCCCACGGACCTTTAAGTATACCATTCTTGGGTCAGTCTTTCTCATCTCGGCTCAAATTTATCCACGAGAGGTATAGTCCCTAAACATAGGGACCCCAAAACAAATGACTTTCATTTGTTCAAGTTGGCATAGGTAGTTACATGTGAGAAGTCTTGGTCATTAAAGAACTACAGTGATAGGATGTGCTTGACAGATGTGGAAATAATGCTTAGATCTGTTAGATCTGTTCAACTTATGGTTAATTTTAAATGCTTGCTCTCTCTGAAGAATTTGCTTTTTTATCATGTACCTACTGTACTTTACCCTCACAGTTTCTCGCTTTTTCCACCTCTGCTGTACATTGGTGACTTCATGTTATATATTCCTGCCCTTTATTTTCCCCGTTTGCTCATTCTGTGCCCTCATATTTAAAGAAAACAATTCCAACAACTCAGAATGTGACTGCAGGCACCATATTCGAATGTTTAAAATGTGACAGAACTTCTGGGAACTAGCTTATTTTTAGCTCCCTCCCCCACTCATTAATTGATATTAAAAACTTAATTTGGTAGTCTTGTCTTTTCCCTTTCTTCTTTGTATATCCTGTCCCAACATCTGCCATGGTTTACCATCATGATGGGTCCTTCTCTTCCTCAGGCATGGACTGACGGTCAGTGGTCACCGGGTTCGCTTTCTTCCACTGCAAAAGTTTGGGCAGTCTCTCACTATTGCCTATTGCCTTCGTGTGAAAGTTAGGAGATAATCTGTGTGACATTTTTATCGATACTCTTGATTAGGCCTAGTCTCAGACTACAAGCCAACAGTGCTGAATGTTGTAGCAGCAGCAAACAATGTGGGATATCTGAAAAATTAGGCTGGTAAGCCATTTTGGGTGATTACATATCTTCAGCTGTAATGTAGAAATTAAATAGTAGATAGTTCTCCTCCACTGTGACTTTAGATTATAGATGTGGCTGTGGAGAAACTGTCCCTCCAAAACATGGAAAATTGGGATAAAATTCTCTCCCCCTCCAAGCCCATTATTCTAACATAAAAAAATCTCACTGAGGCAGCATAACTGTAATGTCTTTCCTTTTATGAAGTGTGCATTGATTAATCCATAAATGTGTAAGTTAATTTTCGGGGTGTCAGCTGTATATGTCTTCCTGGCTTTACATCTCTTCTCTTTCAATGACAACTTACACTTTAAGAGATTGAGACAGTTTTATTGAATTAAACTCATTTACAACATTACGGTGATGTAACATTCAAATACAAACCTCTGGGCAGAGAGGTGCTCTGCTTTGTTTTGCCAGTGTCTGCATTTTTGTGTTCTACAGGGAGTGCTCAACCAGGCTGCCTGCTTTCCATCTAACAAATAATTTAGTGTTTGTATCGCACAGAATATTTTTGACATCTTACCTGCAGTCAATGTCAACCAATATGAATGAAACAAGGGAGGAGAAAAAAATAACAGGTGGCTCTTCAGACCTCGCGGGTGCTAGAATTGTAGTTGCTTGTATGACCTTTCCACATACTCCGAAGGTCCGGTGCAGGTACAGGCTTAAGAACACAAGTATGTGGCCATGTACTCAAGTGATCACAAAGCATAGGCAAGAAAGGGCTTTGTAGACCAGAAATATTTATTTTTCTCTGGCAATAATTTTTTCTTATTAAACCTGGGGAGACTGATGAATCTCATTCTCCCAGCGGTTCAGTGGGGACTGAGGGAAATTACTTGGGATTATGGCAAAATACATTTTTGTCGTATCCATAAAGTCAGCTGAAGTGAGGTTTTGTTATCTGCAATTCTCAGTCTAATCTGCAGAACAGTATTTGGATAAGTGCAGAACCACACAAAGTCTTGGAAACTGTAAATAAATAACAGAAAAGGAAAGTTAGCTGATACAGTTTCAATGAACAGATATTGGTCTAATAAATATCATTTAGACAGAACAACCATTGATTTTTTCGTGTCTAAGACCAAATACATGCCTGAGTTCTAGAGGTTTTTTTTAGTTATTTCTCATGAAAATATGTAGTCATATCCTGAATCAAAGTAGATACATATGTGCATATGAAGAAATTAGGTTATACATACATACCTTGTGCTTTCCCAGTTACTATGGCGAATGTGGATAAAACTAAAATACCGATTCACAGTGAAAAATATCAACCTAGGTAATGTGGTGATAACAACTTTTAGTACAGTGATCCACAAATCCACGTTCCAAGTTAGAGTCAAATTGGGATTTGTAGGACAGCCTAGACAGAAGGCAGAAATCGAATCTGAAAATGAGGGAGTTGCAGGTTACTTTGGAATATCCATGATCGAAAAAAAGAGGTGGCAAGGCTCAAGACAAGCGGAGCCAAGAGCAGGAGTGTCATTCTACCCTATAGATACTGTATAGGGCTTCTAAATGGAAGAAGGACTTAGAGGGAACCATGGCACCAAAAAGTAGATAAAACTAATGTGTTCTCCTAAGCTGCTTCCTTGATACGATCAATATAGTCTGAGTCAGATCGAGACTGAACAGAAAGCAACAGGCTTTTCTTCCAGCCTCTAATTTAGCTAGCAAATCACTGTCCCATGCTTGTCATAGCTTTTGCAGTTCTCACTTTGTGTGCCTAGACTCTCACTGAGTGAACTTACTGAAAAACTACCTACCCCATCTGCAGGGCATCACAAAGGAAAATACAAGTTGAAAATTTCAAGGCTAAATATGGAGTTTAACCCATCACGTTCACCAATTTTTTTTTTCTTTTCTTTCTGTTTGTTTTTTTTTTTTTTTTTTTTAATGGAACATGTGAGGATGTACCTTCAAGATAGGTAAAGAACAGGTTACAAGCAAACAAAAATGGCTTTTGCCGTTTCTTTGATATAAGATATTCTTGGCTAGTGCTCTTCTCTGGCCTATTATTGTTCTTCGTATTTCATTCCTGTTCTTTCAACTACCGTAAAATACAAAGTGATACACATTTTCACTCTAAAATATGTGGCAGTGCTTGAAACTTGTAATTTACTGTGTACTAGTCACTAATCGGTAGTATTGATTGAATTGGGGGGAATTATCACTTAATTTATGGATACAAATGCTGTAGTTTGACCTGATGACTATAAAATTCTGAGTCAAGTGTCAGACATTACTAATGAGATAAAATGCCCCACAGGAAGACTTTGATGATAGTCCCAATTTATTATGCTCTTGCAAATGGATTCTTAGACTGTGGAGTAATTAACCTGTCAATGTATAAGCCTTTACGTTTACTGCTTAAAGTATTATCTCAAATTATGAAATAAAATCCTGTTATTGTAGGGCAGGAATTCTGCATATTGGAGGTATTGCCTAGATGGATTCAACATCGTATGTCTTTGAAGTACAACATTGTAAGGCCACAAACGAATTCAACATCTCAAGAGTAACCTCAGATTTAAAAAAAGGAATAGAATGCTAAGGCTAAGATATTTAGTAGCATATAACTTCCTTTCTTCTTATTCGCATTTAAGATGTCTTAACCAGTCGGATATGAACAAAACTGTTCAAACTGTTTCAAATAAAACACAGAAACTGTGCTGAATTTTTTTTGTCTTTCAGGGACATCTCCATTAAATAATGATAATTTCTCTGTGTATTAAATATACCTATAATATGCAGTACTTCATTATATACTGAGATTTAAAAAAAACAACCTAAACAGTTGGTAGTAAATTAAATATACATGTAGCGTATAATGGTTTCTGTAATGTAACATGTATGTTTCCCCCCTTGCACAAGTTTGAGAAACTCAGTTTCTACCTGAAGATGTCTTCGTATTTAAATGAAATGCAATATATTTTTCCATACACAGCTGGATTTCATTCTGGATTTCATTCTGTAAGCAATAGTTAATTATGAAAGCATGTTCCCCACCCCTCCTCTCACAAATTGTAAAAATAAGTAACGGATGAGCTTCTGGTGTTTTCTGGTGTTTTCTAGAGAAAGTTAAGCTTTGCTGACATTGAGTAATTTCTTTTACAGCTTATGTGCACTTTGAATTTAAAATTTAATCTGTTCAAATCAGCTTGCATTACCAGGGAATTGTGCTTAGCATGTTCCATGAATGATTCAGTAGATCTTAATAGCTACCTTAGTAATTTCTTATGAATCATTGAAAGAGATCACATTAGTAAACATTAGTGGTAAGTACGAAGCACATTTTTCATGAAGTTGTATTTCTCAGTATTGTTGATTCCAAAAACTGTTGTGTAGGTGTTATAAGAAGAATTGTATGCTGCATCTTAGATTTGTTGTGTTTGAAGAAAAGGGTACTTGACTGATTTTTTTTTTTATTTTTTTTTTTTTTTAAACTCTCTGCAACTGATATGAACAGTGGACCAGCACAACCACCATGGCACAATCCAGTGCGGTTGCCAGCTCACACGGAGTGCTATAATCCATGGACCAACCATAAAAGTGATATAAATGTACCTCAGGCTTCTACATAAAGCCTTTCTTATATTGTACTCACATATCACATATGCTATTCCTGAATTTCTAGGGAGACAAATGGTGTTATTAGCAATTGGAGGAATCAAAATAGCTCATGGAAGTAATGCTTAGTAAGGGAGGTTGATGTTTCGTAAATTTTGTGTCCCAAGGACTTTGAAGTAGCTCTTAATTTGGCAGTAAGAGAGTGGAGTGCTTTTTCTTAATTATAGTTCCCTTGAACATTTAAATTATGAATGAAGAATGCCATTGTTCCTTGAAAGATGGTAATACTTACTTAAATTCAGTTCCATTAATAAAAAAAAGAAAGCATAAATACATTCACATTCAAAAGCTTCATTAAACTGCATAGTTGAAGTTATTATCATCTATTACTTGTACTTACAATCTTCCCTTTTTATTTTGAATTTATAAGAAACCTATTACAGGAAACATGTAAAAGTTGTTTTTATTTAAGAAAGGTATATGCTGCTAAGAAAGAATCTGTAGGCCTTAATATCTAGTATTTTGACATTTTCAGTGAACTGTTTCAAGTATGCTGATTGTTATTTTAACATTATTATTACAGTAACCAAATACATAGGCCATAACGCTACAAGACCAAAGAGTAGATAATTATAAATTTAAACTTAAGAGTGTCAGTGTAACTACTTACTTATTTTTTGCACATTTTTTACTCAGAATAATTGCAATAAAAATGAAGTAAATAAACCAGGCACATTTCTCTTTGAAGTGTGTGATGGAGGGACGATGATCCCTAACCCCTCAGCTGAGGAAGGAGCTCAATAGGGATGCTGCTGGGCACTCGGAATTATGTGTAGGAAGCAGCGAGCAGGATCAGAAGAGTGCTACAGAGCACACTGAACCTCTCTCTACTGTACTACATAGCAACAATATATATGAATATATATAGCTATTTTGCAGTCGCATAAATATCCATCGTTCATAACAATCCTATTTTGCCTTTTTATAGTGCTTTTAATGTCGTAGCATCCCAGAATGCGATGCAAACAAGGTGTGCGGAAATGGGTGCATAAATGATTCCGACACGTACGCACCTCTGGCATACGACAACCTGCACAAGTACGCAGAGGAAAGAAAATCTGGCGAGCAGTTCTCCTGAATTTCCAAAGAAACAGCAGGGAGAACGTGCATATGTGTTGTGAAGTGCGATTCCCTCCTCCTCTCTAGGGAAAGTTGTTCTGTGGGTAGAGACTGCACAGTTTTGCGGTTGTCCTGTTCCCCACGACTCTCCCTGAAGTTTTGCTTGTGTAAAAGTGCTGGTTTTGTCCTTGTGGTAATGCCTGTGTTTGGGGGTTTGTTAGCGGGACTACGTCCAGGTAATAACTACTGTGCCTACTGCTTATGGTTTGGGAGATCTTGCTCTAAAGCATGACAATGCATTCACTCCTAAACGTATGCGTAAGAGAGATGCGTTAAGGTGGGACAAAAAGGTATGACTATGACATTTCCTAAAATTTTTAGTGTTTGGCTTTGCAACTACAATACTTTTTATTAGTTTAGCCTTTGGCTTGTCATGTTATGAATAACCTAAAATGAAAAAAAATCTTCTTTGAAAATGTTTGCAAGCTGTTAGAAGACACATCTGCATGTCAGGCGTGAACTTTCCTCATGAATGGGAGCTCAATGTAAATTATAAGAATCAAATTTGGCCTTAATTTTGTGATGTAAATAGCAATTTGAGTAAAATGAACCATGTGCCTGTTGACATTCAAGCAAGTCTGTCCTTTTCTAAAACAGATCCATTGTGCTTAGCTTGAGAACAGGTGCTGTATTTCATCTTTATTCAGGAATTTCCTAATTTTTTAGTTTCTATCATAATTCCAGTATTAATAAAAATAACACGTTTTTATAGTAAAATTTATCATGTGGCTATACAAATGGGATTATGTTTAACTTTTTCTTTGGAAGGCTTGTGTTGGAGACCAGTGATTTATATAAGCGTAATAAAGGTTAGTGCAAGCAGCAACAAGATTTATCTCTGACCATAAGGAGTCATCACTTTTTTTAATAACACAATATACACCCATACTGTTGACATAGTAATAAATCAAAGACTTCAGTAAGGATTAGATTGGAAGGGAGAACGTATTGGAGTGCAAAATTTGGTACTTTTGGAGGAAGA
The DNA here is from genome assembly GCA_035590195.1 of Aviceda cuculoides. Classification (NCBI taxonomy): domain Eukaryota; kingdom Metazoa; phylum Chordata; class Aves; order Accipitriformes; family Accipitridae; genus Aviceda; species Aviceda cuculoides. The sequence continues at coordinate 5,696,472 of JAVJGG010000062.1, forward strand.
TACATGGAAGTATGTAGGTACCAAATAATGTGTGACCAGATCTGTTGTCTTCTGCTCCTATTTCCTTACCCATTGCAAGAGTGTTTCTGTATAGAAGAGTACAAATGATGAGTGTTTTGCTATAGAGGCTGTAATGACAAAAAGAGTGTATCATTAGTTTTAGTTGAACAAAACTGATCTCAGTTCAATAATATTTCCTACAGCTTTTTTTAAAAACAGGTCAATCCTGAAATGAAAATCCCCTTTCAAAACAAAAGGTTGAAACAATTTGTTTAGAAAACTTCTTCTAAAAAGTCCAAAAAGCTATCCCAGGCTTTTCATCCAGCCAGAATTCTTTCCCAAATCTGGCTTGAAACTGTGGGTAATTTGGCTGTGTCCAAAAAGGGCATTTTTAGTCCCTTAGTCTCTGCCAATAAACTGTTTCCAGCTCTGTCATTGTGTCCTGGCTGCCAGCAGAATGAAGACCTTTAGGGCCAAGAAAAATGTGTCTTTCTGTATTCTTCCAGGCCACGTAAAACATGTGAGGCACACAGCCTGCAAAAATAACTTAATAATGTTGTTTAAGGAACAGTTAGAATTAGTTTTGATTATTGTATATAAACCTAATCAGAAGCAGTGCCAAGTGTGAGCTTATACATACACAAACCTTTTCAGTGTTTCAAATATGCTGAAGTAGGCATGAAAAGCATGAAAGATAAAGGAGAATTTGGGGCATTTTAAAACCACGTTAATTTTCAGAACAGATGCAGGGGCTTTCTGTTTGTTTTTATTGAAGATGTTTCATCTACAATAAAAGAGCTGATTTTGCAAATGACATTTTTGCAGGTAATTAGTCTGTGATATTCCTATAGTTCTTGTTGATACTTTGGAAATATTTTGAAATAATTCAGCATTTCTTGTTTTCAAAGTGCTAAGTGTAGGGTTTTTTCCCTGCATCTATTTCACAGCAATAATTTACATGTATTACATTTATCAGCATATAAATTCTGAATTATTTAATTGGGATGATTACAAACAATGTAGAATTGAACGCGCCTGCTAATTTTTCTCTCTCAAACTCCATTGCATGCGTGCTCATAATGTGCACATTGTTATCATTCAGTGTTCATAATATCAGAGGTAATCAGTACCTTAAGCCGCCCCTAAATTTTCAGCGCAGACAGCCATGTAGTGTGCTACGAGGAGAGGCTAAGAGTGCTACGGCCTTCATATTGTGGTGACTGAAATGTCGTCGTCGTAGGAATCGAAGAGAAGGGCTACGTGTAATGCTTGCTCCTCGCTACCCCAGCCTCTCACCCAAATGCTTCGTCACAGCCAGCGGGGCCCCCGCACTGCTCGGAGGCGAGTCGGAGTCGTGCCCTGCCGCCCGGGCCAGACGCAGCACTCGCGCTTGGGTGTTTGTCGGGGTGTTTGGACCGTAGGGGGCCGGAGAAGCGCGGGGGACATCTGACTGTACAGGCCACGTGTCACCAGAGCATTTCTGCTTGTACTCGGGGGTTTTTTAAATTGAGCAAAATGGGAGTCTTTCTGTCCACTGGTGCCTTGAGTTGTAACCCCTTGATCCTTGCGCTCCTGGCGGCATGGGAAGAGCCCGTGTTGCCCTGAGGAGCAGTGACGTAGGAGTAGCTGCTCCTCGTAGCCTCTGTGGTGCCGAGCCCCTCAGCGTGCTCGGTTTTGGCAGTGGGTGCCTGAGTCAAGTAATGCCGGCAACCAGAATGTGTCTTTAACGGTTTTATCTTGCATTTTTATCATCTAGCTTGTGTTTTGACTAGGCCTGTTCTTCCCCTTTTCAGTCAGACGGCTTGAGGATTACTGTAGCGAGAGCAGCATCGTGCGATATTTCAGTTATTTTCTTTCTTTTAGAGAGGAGTGTAAGCAGCTATCAGCCTGAGCTGCCATTTGGCAGAAAATGTTACAAAGAGTCTGACTTTGAGAAAGTATATTCTCGCATATCGTGTCTGAGAGTGATGTTACTTAGAGGTAATGAGCTGTGTGCTGCATTTTCAAAGGAATAACTCTCGTTGCAGGCATTTACTTCAAAAATGTTACATGTCATTCCTTTCCCGGCTCACAGGAGTTCAGAATAAAGGGGAGGTGGATGGCTCCTCTTCCCTTCTTGTTGGGAGGAACACCAAGCTCTTAGCAACTGAAAATTAATCACTAGCTTGCCAACTGTTTATGAAATAAGTTAGCAATTGTGCTTCAGTTCTCAGTGGCCAGATATGTCCACGACACATACCATGATGCCAGTTGGTACAAATTGTCGATATAGCGTGGACTTTCAGAGAGGAGAAAACATAGGGAAAGAGCTGACCTAGGTACAAAATTATGGGTTTGTCATCTCTATTCAGCACAGAAGCTACAAGCTGCTGTTGAGGAATACTAAGCCATTGTTCTCTTTTTATCTCTTTGAACTGATCGGCAAAGAGCTTCTTAGTTTTCATAATTTCTTAAACAATTTTGATTATATTCCTTGACTACTCCTATTTATTCAAAAAATGTTTTTTTGCTTGTGACACTAGATGTTTATGAAATGTCAGTTCCCCAGAAGATGCTATGCTATTTTGTTCCTGGGCTAATTACTTATAGTCATATTGAAAATAAGGAGTCTTACTTATTAAAAATAAATGAGATTTATCATTGACTTCTGTTTGCTGAGCAAAGAGATCATATAATTGTATTTTTCACCAAGGAAAACACATGCTTTATTCAAACTTGACTTTTATTAGGCTGTAGCAGCTAAGAAACATCAAAAGGTCTGTTCTTGAAACTGGAAAAGTTATTTCTTTAAAAAGTGTTTTATGTAGGTCTGAAAGAATGTTTAGAAGCAGAAAGAAGGAAAAAAATATTCAGACAATTATTTTTAGGCCACCTCTTAAAACCCCTTAGGCTTAAGCAAGTCTAACGTATTTTACTCTTTCATCACCTGTACCCGCAACAGTTTTTCCGTTTCATAAATAGATTCAGAGGTGAGCTTCTACAGAGTAGCACATAATTTCTGATTTCAAGTCCTGTTAAGAGTTATGAATTTTGTATTCTGATATATAAAAGTAGATCTTTGAAGAGTCTTGATGAACATGGTATTAGAAACCTAAATCGTAATCTGATCTATGCAAATTCATAGAATAAAGAGCAATTTTGCTCTGCTGAAGGACAACAGGCTCAGTAGGGTACTTTAAGCTGGAATAATTGGATTAATGTAAAAAGAAACCATAAACTACGTTAGCTGAAAAAAGGTAAAAAACCTGTTTTCTTAGTACTGACTAGTTAGATATTTTTTTCCTCAAGAATAATTTTGCTTAAGTTAATATAGGCCAAGAAACACTGGCAAACCAGTTATTTTATTACAGAGTCCAATTCTTAGATACACAGCCAGAAGTTCAGGATTCAAAAGTGCTTTTGAAAGGTTCTGAAATATAGAAAGAGGGGATTCATCCTGTCTTTCCAGTTGTGAATATGCACAGGTGGTACAGAGAGTCAAGTGGGATTTGAGAATTATGAAGCCTGATCACACAAGGGCATTAAAAACTCAATTAATGTCATGAGTCATGGTTGGACAATTCAGTTACAGTCTGTGACCTTCCCCTCTTAATTTCATCAGTTACTTCCGCCCACATTAGCAGAGTCTACATCTCCAGCTATTAAAGAATAGTTACGTTTCCATTTTAAATGGAAAAAAATTGTGACAGACATCCAGTTTTGGCACATTCCGTAAGATTGTGTCCCTATTTTTACAGAGCCAGCTGGAAAAATCCTAAAGATAATCTTTTTACTTATATACCCTTGAAAGTAAGTAAATTTATAATTTGAATGAAATTTCAGGGTTTTTTCTTACCAATCTCTGTGTTTCATTATGCTTTTATAAATGATACAAAGTCTTGAAAATGAGTATCAGGTTTTATAAAATCATTATGATGTCAAATTTTTTTTACTTAATTTAATGCTTTAATACCAAGAAGGCACACCATGAATTGTACTGAAAGCAGTTCTATTTTAAGAAAATACAAGAAAAAATTATTTCCACTGCTTGAAACAAATTTTAGGTTTCTGTTTCAGCTTTGCATGATAATCACTTCGAAATTCTTACTTCAGTGCATTACAGAATCAAGAATTATATATGAGGACATGTTAATTTTTTCTTTAAATATTATCAGTATTTTTCAGAGGGCCTTTCTGCATTTGTGTAATTTCACTGTACTGCATGTGACACGTGCCACCTTCTGGATGTTGTCAGAATTGCCAGTTGTTTAAATAATCTAAAAATAATTGGAAAGTGGTTTCATCCTCTATGTACCTGTTACAGAAATGATACAGCTGCTATCCAGGCACAGGTTAATGTATCAGAGTATTAGGGGAAGTAGCCCACAATCGTCAGCCAGGCACTTTAGTGGTGTACAACGGTTTTAGTATGAGGCCTGGTTAAGTCTTAAGCAGTGTTTTTGTGTCCTGCATAATTCCAAAAAATTGATTATTGCTCTAAAACAGTTTTGGCCAGGCAGTGAAAAGCGCCATCAGAAACAAAAGCAGTAAGCTGTCAAAAAAAAAAACCCAAAAAGTTGAGAAATGTGGGAGAAACATGCCCATGTTACAGAAAAATCAGAGATGTTGGGTGAAATCTTTTTGAAGTTAGGTAATTGCAAGCAGTTAAATATTCTGGAAAGAATTCACAGATTTTATGCGTAGCTGGTGGTAAAAAGGGAAGTGGGCTTTGATTTACTGAGTCTAAAAATGAGTTAGAGTGCCTTGTCAAGGCCCTATAATTTCAGTGCCCCCTAGTCCCTGTCACAATTCAGTCTCCCTCCTACATGTATGAATTTGCCATAACCTTTTCTCAGATAGAAATATGCCCAGGCCTGTACACTGCCCTTCACAGTCCTCCGCTGGCGCTGGAGGAGTCTTGCTACTCTTGTTCCACCCCAGCCTCGTGTGTACAAAAAGACCACACGCTGCCTCGTTGGCTTAAAACGACAAACAGGAATGATTTCTTATGTGCAAGAATAACTGGACCTGGTTTTGAAATTGAGCTGCTACCTAATTATAAGACGTAGTTTAGAAAATTAAAATTCCAGCTTTCCTTAGTCCACTAGAGTCCGTCAATATTTCACTTAATGTAAATGAGAACTGTTGTTACTTCAGTTTTTAGCTTATTTTCATTTGTTGTTATTAACAGGCTTAATTTTGTCTTTTGTTTGTTTTCCATTATGAGCTGTTCTCTTTAATAAGATTTGAGTTCTAAATAGGATTTCAGATTTTATACATGAATTATATACAAGCTTAAAGATAATTGGAAGATGAGCTCCTTCAGGTCTGATGGGTAGCGAGGAGGCAGGCTGGAGGTTAGAGCAAAGCTTGCAGCTTGACGTGACACAGCAGAAATTTCAGGCAGAAATGCGTGAAAATGATGTCAAATCTCAAAGCTGTCCCCCCAGATATTCTTTCTCCAACTGCTGTTTCTCTTCAAGAGATGCTCTGTGAAGGCTGTCAAAGTCCTCATGGCAGCCAGCAATTACTTCTTTTAAATCTTTTCCAAAATATGTCTTCCCTGGGGAATTTCAGCTTCCAGTTCAGAAAGGCAAAATGTTGGGTTTTTTTCTCAATTCCCTAGTGGCAGTGTGCTGGCTGATGAGCTGAAGGATTTTTACACCCTATTAACTGCAAAAGAAGGGAAAAAGCCTCTGCCCTTGAGATTTGCAGAAGTGAACTGCGTTTAAAATTTTTTTTTAAATGCAAAATAGGAAGCTAATGAAAGAGCAAGTGCCTTAAAGCCAGGCTATGTGTGTGTCTGTTAGTTTAACCTTTTAAAGCTTCTAGATGTACATTCTGAATGAAGCATGAGATGGAAGGAGAAAGATGAAAAAAAGTATTACAAAGAATAGTATCTTTAAAATGATTGGTGTGTAATTGGAGCAGAACAAGCAAACTCTATGGAAAAGCCTCACTCGATACTCAGCAGTTCATTTCAGGCCACGCAGAGTTACGCAGTTGGAGAGATTCTAACATGAGTCTACAAGAAAACCAAGCGCTGTTCCGTGAACACGGAATTGAAGTGAATTTCATAAGGCAAAACAGTGTTCAGGTCAGGTTACGAAACACATCCTAAACCAAATATTCCTGTAAGTTTCTGAAGTACAACTTCAAGCATATGCACCCGAGGGACAGTCTTCCCTGCTCGTTCTTTGGGTAGAGTTTTTACACTTTAAGCTAAATGGAAGGTAAAAGATCTTTACTTGACTGAATAGAGAAGTCTGCAGCACAACCCTACTTTCTAACGTGCGATTCATTTACGTGACAGCTTCTCAAATGCAAGAGTTGGTTTGAGTGTGCATTTTCCAGGAGGTTCGGTTGCGTTCTTCACTCAAATGCAAAACAGCATTCATCCCCAAACATTGTTAGCCAAGAGATGCACAACCCTGAAATGTAAACAGTTTAAAACACAGAAGTTAGGGGGAGAAACCAGCAACATGTCAGTTCCCAAGCCACATAAATAGTCTTCCCATCTCAGGGGGGTGAAACAATCAGTCAGAGTTGTATTTTGAAATACTCTGGAATAAAAAAGCAACTTCAGAAAGAACAAAAACACACCCCAAAACCTGTTCTTAGAGGAGTAGCCAGTAAATATATTTTTATGTACAGTCAACTCACTTGCCATTAACACTTTTGATGTACCACATTAAAGCAAGCTTATGGAATTAGGTTCACTTTCATGTTATATTTAACTGGTATTTGCTTTAATGGGAATGTTTTCCCTCTTACCCTGTCAAAATTAAAGGAGTCCGTACTTGTCTCTACTTTAACTCTTTCTCCATGTTGCAATGACTGAGAGGTTTTATTCATGCCCCAATATAAAGATTTGCTACACTGTAAGCTTTTTTTATTTAATGGCTTGATGGAAGGGACTGTTGTGACTTTATCTGTGGAAATGGGCACTGGGAGAGAAATTAATGATGAGGTACAGAATTGTACTGCTGGTAGAGCACAAGCATTAATTGCTAAAACTTACTATTTTGTTTTGCTTCATCTGAGTTAGATGTAGCATCAAAGGAATAGATTGTATCTGATGTAGCTGAAATGAAAATGTCAAGGTAATGTCAATTGAGATTTGTTTATGTAATGAGCGTGGTGCGTGCACAATTACCAGTCATATAAGCTTAGATTGCACTCACAGAAATAGGTCCCTTCACTGTGGATTGACTAGAATACTGGCTTTGGCATGAATAATAAGAAGAGCTTTAAAACAAAGTGAGGGAAAGAACTTACATAGTTTCCTTACCTATATTTAATAAGTAGAAAGGTGACAAGCAGACGGAAGAGCAGTAGGTTTGACAGCAAGCAGCAGCAAAGGTAAAGAAAACAAACATGTATGGAGCTTTCCAGGTAAATGGTACAGATAATGAAAGGCCCACAGTTAACATGGCCTGGAACTGGCTGTGCTCCACAAATCACAGCTCAAAGGTTCGTGCCGAAATGTGAAAAAATGGGAATTACTCTACACTTTGAAACTGCGTATTGTTGGTTTAACAGAAATACGGTTAAGTAACTAATGCAACTGGCACATACACTGAGGGGCTCAGTATATACTAATCATGTTATAGGCAGCAAAGAGTGTAGATAAAACAATTTTATTTGGATCAATATCACTTACATGAAAGAGTTTCAAATGGGATAATGCCAAGATACAGATTTTGTTGTGTAGAATGTGGTATCTTTAAAGTTGTTAGAGAGAAAAATACTTCTGAAACGTGGGTCGTTATGGAAGATCAGTCCCTAGTTATGAATTTGAGAACAGATGCTGCTAACAAAGGTAGAGCCCAATTTTCTCAGCAATGAGAGCAGCGTTTTTTCACCGCAGTGCCACTGAACCAGCAAGAAGAGATTTTTTACATTTGATTTTGGTAAGTTGTGAAGACATTATAGGAGAACTGTTAGCAGAAAAGATCCTTGGCTAATGTGGTCACACATTGATTCCATTTAAATCAAGATTTATAGCAGCTTTCATTTTTAAAATAGCAAATTCTGTGGAATTAAAGAAGCTTCCTAGCAAGGTCAGCTAGACTTGAGAGTTGGTGAACTTGGAGCTCTTTTAAGCCAAAAGTGCAAAAGGATTTAGAACTTTTACCGCTAAAAAAAGAAGAGGAAAAAAGCTTTGTGTCTTAAATGGATAATGTAGTAGTTCAAAAGGGATATCTAGATATGCAGAGAACTTAGAATTGGGTAGGCAGTAATGAAAGTCCATTTTAAAAGTCAGGAAGTACTGTGAAAAAGTGACCTTCCTAAAGTGAAGCTGGGATAAACATTTTTCAAGAACATGCGAAATTGCAGTAGGTTCTTTAGTCACATGAAAAGAGAGACGAGAAAGACGGGAGATCATTACATCGTGACTGTAGCATCAAGATTAAAGGTAAAGTGAGGGTGACCTCACAACTAAATGAATACTTTGAGTCAGTTTTCAGTAAGGATATTGATGTTGAACATGAGGCCAAAGGCTAGGTGACTAAATAGCTAGAATGAGTGCATAAAATGGAAATTACAGTATTCAAGAGGCAAGAAGGACTGTACTCTCAGTAAACAGACTGGAAATTTTTGGTCATAGGGTGCAGGATGGGGAAAAAAGAAGTCTGGCATATATGAAACTACAGGCCAGAGTTTTACTATCAAACTAGGGACGGTATTGGATGAACAACGAGTAGCAAGTGCTTTACAAATATTTAAAGAAAAAATGGACCCAAGGATCTATAAAACTTTATAAAATGCTTTATGATATACTTCAGAAGAAAGAACGTAGAGGTAAATGAATGATGAGATAGAAAGTAAGATGGATTTACCAAAGGTAGGTTGTACCTTCTTGGCTTGATGAGATATGTGTCCCTCTCACTGAAGGAAATATAATAGATCACAAAAAGTCAATAATATTCAACAGGGGAAGTATTTATTAAGGTAGAGAAAGGAGGAATCGGTACATGATGTGAAAGATGTGTAAGGAACATGAATGAGGAAATCTCAAACTAGGGTTGGAAACAAGTTGCTTGTAGACTTGCTCTAGGATAGGTTTGGGGGTGGATCTTATTTAACTCTCTCATTAACAAATGTGGCACAACAAGTTTTTTGCCGGTGGCATTTGTAGATCACAAAGTTGAGATGCATCATCAAAGGAGGATCAAAACATCATGAAAGAGTATCTCTGAGGTCCATGAATTAATATAAATTGAGGAAAAGATATGTCAGCTTGCTTAGTGACTATAATATATGGGATGCTTCACCTGAAAATAACAGAAGAGAAGATGATACCTGTTGATTATAAGATGAATATGAGCTCTAAGTGGGATGAAAAGCCAAATATGATCCTAGAGTTCTTGGACAAAGTATGTTCAGTGGAGACAGTGGTATGAAAACTTCCCTATCTGTGGTGTTGGTAAGGTGTCATCCGGAATATTGTTCTCAGCTCTGGCCTTTGTAGTACAGAAAGATGAATGTAAACATGCTGGAATACAAATAGGGGGCTGCTAGGATGGTCAGGAGAATGGTTGATTTATCTTATGTATTACATGAGAGCTCATCTAGCCAACTGCATCAGAAGTTGAGAGGGGATATAATTTCTCTTTATGTATGTGTTGTATATGATGGGGAGGAATGAGCATTAGGGAAGAAGAGAAGCTGAACGACTGTCACAAGAAAAAAAATTCCCATAAAATGATCCTGAAAAACATCAAGGATGGAAATTAGAACCATCAGAGAAGTGAAGTTATGAAACAGCTTTCAAATTCAAGTGCTTGGGGAAAAAAATGACTTATTTCAAAATGGATTATGACAGAAATCTATGAAAGGGATGAAGTGAAGGGATTTACTGTGATAGCAGAAGACTGAATACCATGACCTGTGTCTAATATACTGTCCTTCTAACAAAAAAGGAAAACCAATGTTGATTCTCTTAAATCATTGTTAGATACACTTCCAAAACATTTTCTTTTATTTGCATTTCTTTCAGTGGGACTCTATTTAACCAACACATGCAGTCTTTTTTTGCTGCTGCTTCTATAAATGAGCTTCTCCTTGAAATATTAAAATATTGTCAGCTTTTCCAAAGAACTCTGAAGTTGCTTTCTGTTTCTGTAATCCTACATGTGTCCATAATCTCATCTGTTTCTGGAAGTTCCATTTCTGTTGTTCGAGTGTTTATAACTTCAGTTATAACTCAACCTCATTGTTTAACCCCAGCCAGGAACTAAGCACCACTCGGCCGCTCACTCACATCCCCCCCACCCAGTGGGATGGGGGAGAGAATTGGGGAAAAAAAGTAAAACTCGTGGGTTGAGATAAGGAACAGCTTAATAGGACAGAAAAGAAGAAAATAATAATGGTAACAATAATAAAATGACAACCTTAATAATAAAAAAAATGAAACATACAAAACAAGTGATGCACAATGCAATTGAATGCATGAAGTCATACTGTACGGAATACCCCTTTGGCCAGTTTGGGTCAGCTGTCCTGGCTGTGTCCCCTCCCAACACCTTGTGCCCCTCCAGCCTTCTTGCTGGCTGGGCAGGAGAAGCTGAAAAGTCCTTGACTTAGTATAAACACTACTGAGCAAATACTGAAAACATCAGTGTGTTATCAACTTTATTCTCTTACTAAATCCAAACCAGAACACTATACCAGCTACTAGAAGTAAAATTAACTCTATTGCAGCCAAACCCAGGACACTCAAGAACTGGGTTATCGTAAACGCTGAACACCGAAGTAGGATGTAAACGTGAAAACAGAACGGAGTTATTTCATGTTGCCCCAGGAGAAAGCTGATAATAATGAGATAAAACTAAGCAAAGCAAGAGAGGTGAATACCAGGAAGCTGAGAAATCCCCATCACAGAGCCGTGTAAAACTGCTGGAAAAAAATCCCTAACATAAAATGCAGAGAAGAAGGATTTAGACCTGTGGAAATGAAAAATAACACCATCTGATTTTTCAGTCTTATCTTGATTTCCCCCCCCGCCCCATACTGTCCTTTTCCTTTCTCTTGTCAATGCATTGTTATGGTATTACAGTGTACATTTCCACATGGTGAGTGTTCATAACAATGTGAGCCCTAAGATGACTAAACACAACTGACTCATAACAAAATGTGGCAGGAAGGGAGGAATCACAACGTAAGGTCATCAGTTAAGCTACAAGCAGGCTTACTGTTTCGACCACCCTGTTGCTGCTGATAGATGTTTGAGGCATCAGGCCAAGCTATAAATGAAACATATTTTCCCTTCAAATCTTAGAGTAAATGGGCCCAATAAAATGTCATTGGTTGGTTGTTTTGCCCCTAAACCTTCATTACTTGTTTTTCTGAGCCATTACTGCTGCATTCCAGTGCTACTGTATGCCACTGTATGTTGTTCCTGTATATACACTGTCCTGTCCTTCCACTCTGCTTTATTTCCTTTCCTGGCCTAATTCAGAAGGAATGGATGAATTTAAGCTTAGTGGATTTTTGTTTTGTATTGATGTGGATTCTTCTGGCAGCTATTTCCATCTTATTTGAAATATGTTGGCTTTATTCTTATTTGGATTTTCTGTCTTGGCCTGAATATTAGACTATTATGCTGGTTAGTTGATTTCCAAATCAAGTGGCTTATGAAATAACCAAAGTAAAGTATTATAATGTTGAACTACTTGGTACTACACAATGAAATTTGGAATAAGCATAATTACTATTTCTGGAGACTCCTTTGTTTAGGGGGTAATTGTTTTTTTCACTGTAATTATTACAAAACCAAGTAAAATAATTGGAATGCTGGACATTTTTAACTAAGCATTGGATACCAAAAAGAAACTCGTATGGCAGCAACCTCAGCTTCCTGGGGTTATTCTGGTTTGGAGCATAAGCTCTGGTATCCAGATTTCCCTGGTGTTCCCAAAGAGACTGTTTCTGAAGATCCTAGAAGTAGTCAGTGTTCTTCCCACCTAAGCATGTCATTAATATCTGAGTATTACTGCTTCTTAACAACTTAAGCACCAAGCTGAGGACAGCCAGCACTAGCAGTTCAGTTCCATCTTAGCACTTGTCCAAATCCCAGCAGGAGAAGCTACAGACTAGACAAGAAAGAGCCCGAGTGAAGCCTTGCAGACAGGGCACTTGGAGGAGTGTTAATCGTCTGATGGAAGTCTCACGGAAAATGTATGCAGTTTCCAGGGAGCTGGGTCTGTCTTCTCCCAGTCGAGCGTCCTAATCGCAGGGTCAGGTTTTATTTGATCTGCTCTTCAGGTGATCACACAGTTTTTGACTGCACACGAGCACAAGTAGCTGGAAGAACAAAGAGTACTGTCAGCTAGCGCATCTGCTGGTGGCCTGGTAGTTTAGGACAGTCCTCTGCGTTACAGGAGACCTAATTTTATTGCTATGCAAACCGAGGACATCTAAAGCCTAGACCTTTCTACTTCAGGGATAAGTTCTTCAGCCACAGTCTTGACCTGATCTGTTTTGGAGGGGTCTTTCTGAGCAACTGGAGGGCAACGCGTGTGCTTGTCTGGGTCAACCTGGACAGGACGGAAGCAAAGGCTGGAGGGAGGCCCTGGGCCTCCCCGGACAGACGCCCTCCAGAACGAGCGGGCATCCGCAGGGAACCGTGGTGACGGGAGGGAGAGTTTCCACTCCAGTAAGCAGGCCCTGGAAACAGGAGGTTGCTGTAGGGGCAGGACTAGGTAGGGTTTAGGTCCCTAAACTGGGAGGTAGGCCTAGGGTTCCACTTCTTGTGCCTACAACTGGCCTAAAATTTTGCTCTGATTCTCTGATTCCTTTTTTTTATTATTATTATTTCGACCCCCCCCCCCCCAGGATTAGGAAATAAAGTTGTCCTTCACTCTCATGGCTAATGAACAGCGATGTCCTGCCAGTAAAATTCACTTTCACCATTTTCCTGCTGTTTGTGAGCAAAAGTCAGAGACTGCCCTGTAGTGTAGTTACAATTTAACAAAAAAAAAATGCATATATGATTTTTTTTTTCCTTGTCCACAAACTATTAACTAATGCAACACAGCATTTTATGCTTTAAGCCTTTGAAGGCAGAGAAACTATTAGTATCTTTAATGTTAAGTAAATTCTGTGCAGAATGCATCCAGGCTGGCCAACATCTAGCAAACCGAGGTCTGTATTCCTAGGGGTATCTGGATTTGACACAAAATGAAATTGCCCTTTTTAAAAAAAAAAAGAAGAAACCCTATGAACAGCTATTATTATGCCATTTTGAACAACTTTAAAAACTCTACTTTGCCTTAAAAATGCCATATTTTAATATACTAAGCTATTTTACAGTATCATATGATTTTCCTAAAGAGCACTATGGGATTAGTGCCAGTAAAAGGTAACAATAAAAGTTAAAATGTGACCATTATGATACAATTCTTTTGTATGTTTGCATTTTACCTCTGTGCTGTTTTTTAAAAAGTGCTGGTTTCATAAAAACATGCTTCTTTTTAATGGCCAGTGCTGCAGGTGGTTGTGAGTTCATTGACATTTATGTTTTTATCAGATATTTTTCTCCTTCATGTTGCTTATGTTTCTTTGTGGGAATGGCAAAAAAAAAGTCTGGCAGAAAATGAAAAGAAATGTGCCCTAAAATCTTCACTGAGTGTGGTATTAGTTTAGATGTCTCAGAATAACATAATCTGTTGGCTGGAAATACGGCATAGAATCAGATGTACTCTTCTCTTCTTAGACAGAGCTTGTGTGATTTTCTTGTAACCTGCTGAGTGATACTTTTGTTGCTGTCCTGTGAGTTAGGATGCTCTAGGATGGATATAGAATGGCTCCATGTCTCATGACTTGTCACCTGCTTGAAACTCTCTGTATTTACTGTGTATGAGTGTTAGTAAGACAGGGTGCAAATTCAAGACAGCAATTATCATTTCAGTAATAATCAAAAGCAATGGAAACAATTGGACATCACAAAAAAATAATTAGCAACTTGAATTAATTTTTACCACAGTCAGCTACAATGAGGCAGGAAAAGAGCAAAAAGATATTAAAGCAGAGGTGCAGCTATGCTATAGTATTTCCCTTGATGTAAATAATCAAGGCATAATGAATTAAAAAAATGTTAGCATGTCACAACAGTAAGCATGAAGGAAAATGGCGTAAGCTAAAAAAAACCAAAACAAAGCAAAAAATAAACCACCAAAAACCCCACCCAACCAACACATGTTATGCCAAGGTGTGTATGAATGTATCAACACATTATAGGTCTTGAAAAAACCCTACTTCTCTGTTTAGGTTAGTTAAAACTTATGAGCAGATTAATGAATATGGCCTGTTGTCATGGAAGCATCACAGCCCTTGACCGAGAATTGAATAACTGAGTATAATGAGCCATGACTTTTTTCCTTAATAAAAGGAAAAAGAATAGCATTATTACAGTGCAGCTAAAATAGGAATGTTTTAATAAGTGAAATAAAACTTGCTATTGCCAGGATTTTTTTTTTTTTAATGTACAAATTATTGATGAGCTTCAAGATGACATCATTTTTCCATTAGCTTTTGTTAATATACCTCAGGGTATATCATTAACTAAGCTCAGAACATATGGTCTGAGTATCCCATATTTGCTGACATGGTTATATTCATTTCAAGTATTTTTGTTAACAGTCATGTGCCAATTCTGCTGAGAATGAAGAAGTGAATTATGATAAAGTTCAGTCGTTGTTCCTGGAGGCCTCAGCTTGTTTACATCCTGACAATGTACAGTTATGCCAAACAACTTGTGTTTTACAGGACCTATTTCAACCCCTGTAAAGCAGAATATCAGTAAGAAAACTGTAAAAAGTTTAGGACAGGAGAGTAAAGTTAATATGTATTTACAAGACATAAGTGCAACAAATATTTTTATTGTTTTATAGTGCAGCTTTAGAATGCTGGTTTTAAATTCTTTACATTTTAACACTTTGACACTTTTCAGTGGTGGTAAAAACCTCTGCATAATATATTTACCTTACTTTTCTTTCTTGCCTCTTCAAGGCCGTTTAGAAGTAATGCAGATTTCCCCTGAGTTTCATGGACTTGCTGTTGAAAGCCACTGCTTAGAAAACTAAGCCAAATTGTTTAGAAAGGAAAAGATGTCTGCCAGGAACTAAAGTCATTCTCTGTACTATAGACAATGGTAATATCAGTATTTATATAATTACAGAAGGAAGAGAAGGTTTTAGTCCCCATTTACATGATCAAACCAAAATATTGACGCTTATAAGAGTGATTTTAAAGTGACCTGCATTATTATGACCAGATCAAGTCTCAAACACTGAATAATTTAGCGCTTGCAAAAGTGAGACAATATGTTAAAAAAAAGAATCAGTCTTCTCTTAGGCAATAAATTCAGAGACAGGTAAGGCATAAGGTGTTTGCCTGTTGCATTCCACAACTGACTGCAACTCCTAGTTATGGGTTAACTACAGATTAACGAATTAGCAAGTATGGGAAAACCTGATTGAAAACACATAAATATCACATCACAAAAAAGATTTTGTTCACATTGTTTGAAAAGTGTGATAAGTTGTTTATTTGTGCAAGGTTTTCAAAGCATGGTAATGAAGTGGGATGAAGTCTTTGCGGTACGAACTCTGCGTACAAGTCTCGTGCTGAGAAATGGTTGACTGAGAAACGTGGTGAGAAACTCACATGATATTTGTGCTGAGTTTACCAATGGTGGGACTGACAAAATAATAACTCTTTTTTAAATGGTCATAAAATCTATGGAGAAGATACTACTTTTACATTCTGTAGCTCTTGAGAGTTTCAGTGATGCCACTACAGTTTGGGAAGAGTCGGAGGGTAAATTGCTCGGAAGTAAGATCTGGTTTCCTGCTGATATACTTTCCGTTGCTCTTAGATACAAACCAGATGGGCTCTCCATAAGGAAATTCTTTTGCAACTAATTCTTGACCTCACCTATACGAACACTATTGTGTTTTAGTTAATTACTCACGTTAGTACAATTGATATGTGACTGGGTTATAAAGAACTAGAAACCTCTAATTAATGGAATTTATGTGAGGAGATGCAGGAATCTGATATGACAATCTGTAACAAACTTTTTGCTGATTGTACAAAACAGATAAATATCTTTTATATATTTCATATTAATGATGTATTACATTAGGTTTTGGTTAGGCTTAATGAGATTTACTTTATGTCTACAACAGTGCTCAAATTACATCAAAAACTACAGAAATGGAATAAAATGAAAATACTCTCCTTGCATTTGGTTGAAATGGCCTCAACTTATATTATTATGCAGCCCATTGAGTTCTTTGAAGAACATCCAAGCTGTTTCCACACTTATTTTTATAGGGATATGGTTTAAATAAAAGAACTATCAGAACTGTTCTTGTATTCAGCCACATACATTGTCATTACTGGCAGAATATCATCCCATTCCTTTGAAATTTGACATGTTTGTCAGATATTGCAGGTTTCAGCCACTTTTCACTGTGAATTCTAATTAACATGCTCTGTTTAATGAGCTGCCCTGAAGTTTTTGCCTCATTTTTATACCGAATATTTCCAGTACCTGCTTTAGGATTCAAAGCCATCCTATAGGGGTTTTGCTAAATCCTTCTGATTTTTCTGCATCAGCCCTCACTTTTTGCTATTTTTATTTGGTATTACAGTGACATATGAAGCTCCAGCCAATCGGTGCCCCTCATGCCAGACACAATGTAGTCCAGTGGAGAGAAAATTGTAGCCCAGTCTTGCCTCTAGAATCAGAATTTAAAAAAAAAAAAAAGAAAGCACAAAAAATCCCAACAAAACCCAGCAGACAAGCAGTAGGCGAACATTAATGCCTGGAGTCCCATGGCAGCCTAACCACAAAGTCAGCCAGAGACCCTGCTCTCCTGACTTGCAGATGGGATCCAGCTCGCTGGGATACGTTCTCAGAGAGGCCCTGCCGGCGTTAGCAGGGACAAGCTCTGAGCAGGCTGGTCGTGGTTCTGATACCCCGACTTCTTTGCCAATCCTGTTGTCTTTTCATTTCCCGCAATGAAATTCCTCCCCCGACTCTCGACTGGGGTGTCTGTTCTGGTAGCGTAACGGGACGAAAAGGCAGCCTCGGGTCCCTGGCTGACACCCTTTTGTCAGAGGAGAGGGGCTGTCTGTGCCGGGTTGCCTGGCAGATGCACACCCAAGGGGTGATGGTGAAAGGACTGAGATACCTCAGAACTGGGGCTTGGAGACATCAGACCTGAGAGAGTCTGGTGGGTCACGGGCCAAGAAACAGTCCTTTCCAGGACACGTCCAGGCAGCAATTTTAAGGTTGCTTTAACGTATGGATCAGGCTGGAAGAGTCATTTAAATTCCCTTTTCACCTCAGTTACACAGTGCTCTTTATAACTTGTATACCCTTGATATTTAATTCATGTGCGAGTTTCTCTGTTGAAGAGAAATTACTTGAAAGACCTTTTCCGTTCAAATTAGTTCGGATTTTGGTTTATTTCTTCAAAACACAGCTTAACGCATTTTCAGTAAAAGTAGTTATTTTGAATATACCCTTGATACAGTTATATTGCATTTTAACTGAAAAGCTGGTATAAAACTATATTTCTCATAGTAAAATAAAATGTTTGCAGCGACAATCACATTCTCCTTAGAATTCTGCCTTAAATTAAACCATATTTTTAGCCTTGAAAGCTTTTGTAGAGAAAATGTTTTCATCAGCTTTCCCTGCACCCAGAAATTTCTGAAGAACAATGTGGTTTACTCCAGAAGGAACATCTGTATCCATATGGAGTATGGCAACCTGAGAGTCTATGCTGGCAATGATTTAGCCGGCACGCCGGGGAAGATTACAGATGTGCCAAGTTGTTAACAGGAATATGTTGATCCAAATTGCCTGCTAAAGGGCAACAGCCACTATTTCAGTCCACAGCCAGCAAGAGACTGAACAGAAGCTGCAGCCTTTTAGCTAATTATAGACCGATTACTTTGTCTTTGGATATGGAAGGATGAATTTCAGCCACAATGTACTCCTTGGATGTTAAAAAAACACCAGCCTCTTACTTTATTTGTATACAGCATTCAGTTAAAATTCACTTCTTACACTAGAATCATTAAATACTCTTTTTTAAAATTCATGGGTTCATAGATTTTGTTGTTGTTATGACATGTACTAACTTAACTTCTATAAAGACTAGAACGAAGCCTGGGAAATTTGCTGGGCTGATACAACAAATCTACTCGTAGAAAAGAGGGAACTATTTCCAATGTGGAACTATTGGATTTTTGCTGCTAAAAAGCAAATCCTGATCCATTAAACACAATAAAACTTATTCAGAAATCCTTTACTCTCATGGGTGTGACCCAAGTCCAAAAGATTATGTGCTGTAATAACACTGGCTGTCTGTGCCTATCCTATCTTAAGATATGACTACAGTAGTTTTTTACATTGTCCAATAATTATCTGCAATTTTGCTGTCTTCAGAGTCTTCTTTTATGGTAGATATGATGAAGCACACATTGTTGTGATCAATAACCAAATAAAAATGGGATCAATAACCACTACAGCTTGCATCATTTACACATCTTTTAATTCCATTTAAATATAAAGTAACATTTTATACTGTGAGGAAGGTCAAGCACTGGAGCAGGTTGTCCAGATTGGTTTTGGAGTCACCGTCCTTGGAGATAGTCAAAACCTGACTGTATATGGCCCTGAGCAACCTTCTCTAGGTGCCACCACTTTGGGCAGGGGGTTGGACTAGATGATGTCCAGAGGTCCCTTCCTACCTCAGTCATTCGGTGATTCTGTGAAATTTTAGAACTACTCTAAGGCCATTGTCTCTTTCATTTCCCTTCATTCACCAATATGATTCTTCATTATGAAAGCTCTACAAAGTTTGATAACCAGCAGGATAAAATCCATACATTTCTTAGCTCAGTAATTTCATGCACTATCTCCTTCTCATGGCTGTCTCAGCACATTTAGTCAGTTCAATTTAATTTTTGAATAGCTTAATATATTACCTAATTGTAAAACATAGCACCTTTCTGTTCCCTGTTTTCTATTTGTCTGTCTAGATGTTCATCCCAAGGTGGATCCTCACATAAATGTTTGGGAGAATGGAACTATTTTAAAATGCTGTTTATAGACACTGAGTTATTAGTCTTTCAGTACACCAGTATGGTCAAATGTGAAGTCCTTTGGGAATTAAGAAATACTTAGATGTCCTTCACCTGTGATTTTTTTTTTTTTTAATGGAGTCTCTCACTTGTCTTTTTTGTTACCAATAATCTGAAAGATGCGTACATATTTAAGCTAAACTGAAAGTCAAGGCCTTAATTTCTAAGTTTTGTTGATGTGAATTATAATTTTTTTTGTAAATAGCTAGATTTCTGCTTTTAAACAGGCGATGTTGATGTTCTTCCCTTGCAGCTACTGCTACTAGACAGACATGGATAAATGAATGTGTGAAATTAGCGTAACATCTTTACGTTCCTACTTAGAATATAATAGCTGGTTCTACATGTTTCCTGCTGATGACAGCATATTTTCTCTTTTGAACTTTTAACAAGTAGAACAGGGAAAAGAGGAAAAAGTGACAGATACCAAAGGCAGAAAATTCTTCATTAGAGTAGTGAGGAAGGCAGCATTACATGTTTTCAAGCCACCAGACATCCAGGTACTCAGGAGAAACTGAAGTACTATTTAGCCTGAATAACTTAAGTAGAATTTAGCCAAATTGTGCTTAATTTGAATTAAATTTTGCCTGCTGATTTTGTCTGAAGTGTTTTTTGAAAGTTTTGGTCAAGACAGCTCATGTGTTTGGAAGAAACAAGGAAAACCCATGTTCTTTTGTACTGTTGAATTAATTTTTGTGATGTTTCATTTTAAGTAATTTAAATTATGGTAGCCCTGTAACCTCTGTGTCAAACACATGCCATTTTGGTCCTTGTGAAAACCTGTCCAGGTCTGAGAGGTTAATAAGCCTTTGAAGATTGTCATCCACCAGGCATGTTCAGTAAAGGTTTCTGTGGCCTGTTCTTTGCTGGTACGTGCTGTTCTCTGAAAGACTTGCACGTGTCCAGGCTGCACATGAACTCTTTGCCAGAGTGACTGTATTTTTCTGTCTAGGTGGGTAAAGCAGGATTTTCCTGTAATTTCAGTGGTTTGTGGTGCCAGGAAGGATAAAGTACTATCCAAGACTGGGCAACCCATCATTCCTGAAATCCCAGCAATGGTCCCATTCCTCCCTCTGCTAAAGGAGGAGTTTGCTTTAGGTAGAAGGCTGGATGGGGGATCAGACGAGAGAGCAGACTTGGGTTGGGAACACGAAGAGGCTGCGACTGGAAGATTAGACAACGGGGAGAAACAAACTGTGCCGGGAAATTGTGAGGGGGAGGTTTGGGAATCAGCAGGTGAGCTTGGTAGAGTTTGGACTGGTTATGAGTAGGAAGGAGGGAGCTGTGAGCCGGCCACTGGTGACAGATGTGGAGATCACACAAGCCTAGAGGACGGGAAGCAGAGATGGGCTAGACAGACAGACAGCATTAAGGAAGTTAACTGTACTTGAAATACACCTTTAAAGAAATAACGTGTTTCTTTCTTACCCCCTAGTTCTCTCTGCATTGCATACATACATCCCCAAAGTAGATTGTAGATACCAAGGATGCCTTTTCCTTCCGTTGTATTGCCCGTGTATGTTTATAGTGTCTTGTTTTCAGAATTGCAGCGTGCTTTTGTTGCCATTGTTTGCCTAATAGATAGCAATTTTAGGTTTGAAATATATCGGGTTTGGATATGGGGAGAAATGATTAAAAATTAAGCAAAAAAAGAAAATAACACTAAGTCCCTTGCACCGTTTACAGCTTTTTCAGGTCTCTATATTCTTGCCTCTAGAGAAAACTCTGGTAATATTTCTACAAGATGAGATTTGTATGTTTGCTGTGATTGTTATGGATACTTACTTTCCTGATGCATCTTTGAAATGTCATTACTTTGCAGAGGCAACCACTGCCCTTTTAAATGGTTCTATTAAAATGTATTTTTGGTCCCCTGCAGCTTTCTCAAACAAATCCCAGCAATAACAAATTAAGCCCAGTTAGTGAATGATTGACTTGGTAGACCTACCATTCAAAAGAACAGATTTTTTTTTTCTATTTTTCTTTCTGTTTTTAGCAACACAAGTAAATACCTGTCTTGTTTATTTCTTGGTTTTCTCTTTATTCCAGAGGACTAAATTTTAAATAAAATGGAAATGGGTAATGTCATCAAAGAGGTTGCCTTAGTACTAGCTATATGTAAAGGAAACTTTGTTTCTAGTAAGTTACGGCTATAGCAGTGAGAGTCAGAATCTGATTTAATTGAAAAAAGGAGCTTTAGTAACAGCTTTATTCATGGTTCTGCATCATTAATATGTAGGATTACTTGTAATTACTTCTATTACTTCCCTTTCTACGCCGCAAACAATAGTTATTCTAAGGATATTTGTAGGGAAGCCATCCTTCTCTAAAGTCGGGGAATTTTAAGAGCTGACAAAGGTCACCAAGATATTCTAATCTCTCAGACAATCTGTTATTTCCTTTTTATTTTGGGGGGATACTGATACAAATATGGAAAACCAGAAAGAATTCAATTGGATTCCTACCATATGAAAATCAATATAATTGAAGACAAACCCAGTATTTTTTAATAACTATTGACATTAATAGAAGCATAGAATGATTTTTTTTCCAGAAAAGCTGCATTCAATTTCCTTTTCCTTATGGAAAAAAAAAAATAAAAAAATTGGTTTTCAAATGGCTGATGATGCCCAGTTATGGACAGAAAGTGTAGAAAATTTTAACACCCTTAAAATCAGACTATTAACCACAGTAGTCAGATTTATTCTGATATTTTTCATATAAACTTCAGTTTAGTAAGTTATTTAATTCTGTAGCTTTAAACAAATGAACAATCTCATTTCATTGCTTAAGCATCTAACTAGCACCTTCTCTGGGACAAGTATCAATATGTACATATTTGTTCATATGTGTAAGTACTGATCTGAATACAAAGTTCAGTGTTTTTCTTGACTGGTACAGTAACTGTGGAAAGTAAAATAAATTCAGCATGAAATTTCAACAGTCTCACTTAAAATATTGTTGGAAGAAATATTATGGCACCAAACAGCATACATTTTATTTACATGCAAGTAAAACTCACACAACCCATCAAGCAGAATTTATTTTTTCTGCACAATGATCTGTAAGCACTTAGCATATTTGAGTACCTATTCATTTCGGATAGATATTAGGGAAAGGCATTCCAGCAAAATGCGTAAGAGTTATAAGTCTTCAGGTTTTCTCTTTTTTCCCTTTTTTCTTTGCAACACTGAATTTAGATTTAAGGTTTGAGCAGAAGTGGTGGCTAATTACGGTCATAGTTTGAAGATGATTACAAAGCTAGTCATTCACCTGCTAAAACTATCATTTCTTTCATCTTTGTTGCAACAGCTTTTTGATGTCTATTACAGAGTTTTAAATGATTATTTTAAAATATTACGAATCACTTCATATCCCCTTGCACGTAAGAAAGCTTTAGCAGTGTTGCTTGGCTGCAGAGAAGATTCAGATTTCTCTTTTTAGTTCATGCTTGTATTTACTTAAAACTAAGGTGTTAATGCCAATATTTTGAAAGGAAAAATATTGGCTTAGCTGAAGCCTGCCTCTGCTTATGCATGCGCATGAGACAAATCTGACTCCATCTGGTAAACGTCAAGGCTGTCAGGGAGTAGTGACAATTCGAGCAGCCATGCTCCCTCTCCCTGCAATTCTAATAGCATGTCTGTGTGTCCGTGTATTTTTAAGCATCTCCCTCAAGGCTGACATGACAAGAATGTTGTTTCCACCTTATCCACCTCCATAAAAATATATTGTTGGTTTGTGGGTTTTTTTAAACAACATTTCTGTCGTGGGGAGGATATAAACACTTTAAAATCAGCTGCATCTGTTAACTCTTACTGCACTGCCTAGATCCCAGTGGGAGGAGCTGATGAAAAACAGAGAAAATTGGCAATGAGTTTACAAGCCAAATGTGATGAAGGATATATATGTATATTATATTACACAAGATGACTTGGGCATGGCAGGCTGCCCGTTATACTGTTGTTCTTCCTCCCTTCTCCCACCTCTGTTTTAATGATCAGTGGAGGCTTGAGAGTGAACTTTTGAATTCTGTCATCTGCGAAATAGGCTGTCTGAAGACAAAAGTGCCTTCTCTCTGTACAGCTCGAAACCCAACAGTATCTCTACAAAGATACAAAAATGTTGCTGGAGAATGCAGAAAGTCACTACTTGATTCGGTAGTCTGCATAGGAGTGGTAAGAAAGAATGACTTCTTCCTCACCTCTTTTTACTATAGACATTTATTCCTTTATCGAATACGAACCCACCTGTGTATTCTGAACGAGCTTTCTGCAGGAAGGTGCAGAGGCCTTTTGGTGGTAACAGCCGTTTTGATGACAGCCGGCTGCTCCAGTTGCTGGAGCACTTGTCTGCGTAGGCACGTTTTTCCTTTCTGTATGATAACTCAGAAAAACATTTCAATACAGTATCCCGTAAGAGAGTATTCAGTGACTGATGCTGCATGTCTTATGTCTGTTTTGTTCTCACAGGACTTCTCTGTTTGAATATTACACTCATTGCCAAAAATAGCTGCCTTATCACATGTGCTTTCAAGGGCAAGACTGAGAGATCTGTAACTCCAAGACCCAGCCACTGTCATTTATATATAGGATGTTTACTTTTGCTCCATTAACTGAAACCTGGAATAGCTCTGGGTGGTGATAAAGTGGCCCAGCCTCTAGTGCAGTGAGTTAAAGGTGAGTCCATAGACCAGTGTGGAGAATGAGAGGGTGATATGTAGCAGTAATGTGCAATATTCTCTCCTTATCGAGACTGTTAGCATGGAAGAACCATAATATTTTCACCAAAAGTATGTTTTTCTACCACTAGAAAACCCCATTTCTTTCTGTCAATATTATTGATAGAATAACCTTGTGGCATTTAGCTGTATAATCTCTACACTTGTTGAAATTGTAAAATATCATGTAAAATAAACCCCGAAATTTCACTTCAGAGAGAAATGCAATGGTGTGATACATAGACTGGAGCTGACTCCCATCAGGTCTTGCTGGTGCTGGTAGAAAGGTTAAAAATATAAAGGTGCATGGCAACACAGATGACACTTCTTCCTAGGCTCTCGCCCTTGTTAGGAGCAATCTTTACCCCCAGTTTACACTTCTGCAGTACATGAGCAAGAATGCAAGCAGAGAATCCTCAGAAGAGTATTTAAGCTACTTGCGAACAAAATTCAGTAGAGAAGAGGGCAAAATGGGAGACTCCTTCTGCCTGACATAATTTTCCGGCATTAAGTACTGATTTTCTTGTCCCAGAATCTAAAAGCAAATCCCCCAGAGTGGTCGCCAGCCCTGAGAAAGATGACTGAGGTTAAGGTTGTATTACTTTGCCCAACTAGGATTTTTAAACCATCTAGCTATCAGACAGGTAAACCTCTTCCTTCTGCTAGTGCTTTCCTGCTTTGTAGCCATAATTCAATGTCGACAGGGCACTGGACATGAACAGAGTGACTGTGGTCTAGAAATGAATATAAAATTATTCCTTCAAACTGAAGCAGATCCTAGAAGACAAAGCAGGAGAGTTCCCACGAGTATTTGGACGCATATTCTGTGATCTCTATGTGAGTTACCTAACATAAACAGTGTTATCTGCCTTTTGTCTTAGATGTGCTCTGGATTTGCCCCTGGAACAGAGCCATCTGACAGTGGAGAAAGAGAGCTTGTCCCTTGGATATTGGCTTGACTAATAACTCTCTGCATTTTTTGTAGGACTGTGTTGGAGATAATGCTGTTTTCTACATATCCGCAGGCAAAACACGAAGTTAGCTATCTCAAAGGGCACTGGGCTTGGATGCTTAATTACCTTTCAGGAGCTCAGTTTTTTATATACCTGGTGTAAAACCTTGCACCATTTTTACAATAAATACTAACTTTACAGCTCTACCGGAGAGTTACTGAGCGGTCTCCACTATGTGCTGCAGCTTTGAGCCAGTCCTGCACTGACTTTTTTCTCAGCAGTAAATGGATACCTTTGGGCACAAATATTTGCAAAATGGGTTATCATAATCACAGCCATTTGATGGGTCATTGAAGCTTGAACAGACGTCCGACCTCCATTTTTCATTGCTATAAGCTGCCCATTTAAAGCCAGATGAAGTCAGCGCACATGATCAGGCTGATATTTGACTGTGACAGTAAGAGCTATGGCGTGCTCGTACTGTCAGGTCTACATCTGTCCTGGCTCAGGCTGGGCCTGAACAGGTTACCTTCAAGAAACTTCCCTTTAACTATCCTGACCCTCAAAGATCTGATACTTCCTTTCTTTTTGTGTTTACTAAAAAGAAATTTGACTAAATACTTTATATGCTAGTGCTTATAAGTACAATGCCATCTTAATGTTTGGCATGATCCGTAAATATAACCTAATAGGAGCAAATCTTATACTGAGAATTAATTAATACAGATGACAATGTTAATTTTATACCTCCAAAAATGATTTATGGCTTATAATAAAAATGGACATCATGGAATATCATGTTCAAAATATTTTTAGTAGTCTATATTTTGTCAACTTAATGTGTTTACTAACATCTCCTGATTGGGGAATTGGTTGTGGGTTAATTTAACTGGGAGGTTTTCATACTCAGGTTTCTTTTTCTCTATTGTGTGAACTGGTAGTGGCTCTGCAACCCAACAGGGAATGCTTCTGCTGTACCAAATGATATAAGAAGAGAGGTAACAAGGTGGGTGGACGCAGCAGAGTGGGGCCCTGGGGATCAGGCCCCCAGTGGGTGGCACGTTTCTAGAGGGACATTGCAGCACCCACCCAGTTCCTCATGTGGCTGCTCAGCAGGTGGAAGGTGTCCCCGACCAGCAGGGCAGTCCACAAACCAGACTGGGGCCATGATACCAATGTGGCACTTACTGTTGGATTTAGGGAATGAAAAGGAAATGATGCTTTTTTTTTGTCTCTCTATTTCTTTCTCCCCTCCTCAAGTTTTGGAAATGCAAGAGTTCATGTCAAGGCTTTTTAAAAAATCTTTTGGCCTTTTTTTCCTCCTAAGCTATTCCAAACTGTTGAGGAGTTGTAACTTACTTTTGCTGTCTTGCCTTGTTGCTACAGCAGTGAGAGAGAACTTTGATGTAGGAATGCTCACTGCACTGTACAAAAATGTTACAATCATTGCATTTATTTCCGCTTCCTAGAGTACAAAGATCTTACTCAGCCTATTTCATATGAAAATATACTATTACTCACGTGTTCAGCTGAGACCTACAGTGTCACCTAATATGAATCACAGTTCCCATACTAAAAGATGACAGAGCTTCTGTCAAGCAGGCTTTAAAGGGGTTTGTAAGGTATCTATATTTCGTTTGGTAGCTGTGTATGTTATTTAATTGCTTTTTTTTTTTTTCATTCAACAGTAAAATACATTTAGTAAGTGTTACTTCTGTGTGTGATGGTGAACGGGAAGACATGATTTGTCCATGTCTCAAAAAACATGGTGATGAAATGACTTTAGCTATATATGTGCTATATACAGATAAATCCCACCTGCCTTTGTTTATACCTTTGCAGAATCACCCTGACCTCTCAGCATTTTGGTGAAATATAGCACCAGCATGTCACTAGATGAGTAGGAGTTTATTTAAGAGAGTGCTAACTTAAATATACAGCAATATTTTTCACAGAACTTTGTACTTCAGCTCTAAATTTAGCCCAGTGAGAAGAATCTTACAAATCAGTAGACTCTTGTAGGTAGCCTTGAGTTTACTGCGGTAGGGAAGAGCATAGAAATTGTAAATAAGGATCGGACATCATATAATTCTTGCATTCTTTGAAACAGAAACGTCAGCTAAGTCTTTAAAGCGTTTATTCTCCCATCAGAATACATCCAGCATACACTTTAAAGTATTGTTCAACCTCTTGCAATGACAGAATTCCAAAGCAACCTGCTTAGGTTTTCTTCTTTTCCTGTGCGGGGAAGGAAGGCTTGGGAGTCATCTCCTGAAAGGAAAAGTGACATTACTGACATGTAGGGGCCTGACTCAGGAGGAATTAGTTGCGGAAGTAATATTTATTACCCTCTTCCACTTCAAATGGACATAATATCCTCCTGTCCCTAAAGGCATCAGTGTGCTCATAGCAGAGCTGTGAAAAATTGTGTTTTCACCCAAGAACCGTTGCAATTCATCGCTGCCTTTCACTTACGGTTCATCTGCTGCACCTACCTGTGAACGAGGGTAGCGGAGATGTAGGTGCTCATTTGTTTCTGCCAGTTCTCCCACAGGTGTGATGAACTCTGCCAAAGGGATGAGGAAAACAACAGTAAGATAATGGGAGTTATGTATTTGGGAATACACAAAAATATTTTACTACAGGATCTACTAGGGCTTTCACAGTGTAAAGAGTGTCAGAGATGTGAGGCAGGATGTGTTGGTGTTTGACTATTTCATTTCTCCTGACCCAGTTTATGGTACTGACTTTCTTCTTAATATTGAATTTGATGTGATTACACTCCTTCCAGACAAATGAGTAATAGTGTTTATAAATGGCACCTTATGTGCAAAGCAAACCAGGAAGAAAATCTTCCAAAAGAAAAATAAGAAAAGTGAAAGCAGATATAGATTTTTAAAATTCTCTGGGAGAAGTTATTTCCTTTAAAATTGTTGTTATCATCCTAAGAAGAAATACAGTATATAAAATACTTAGAGCTTATTAAGAATTTTCCCTTTTTCTTTCTTTCTCTCACTTTCTCTCTTTTTCTTTTTGCGTTCTCTTCCTTTCTTCCACTTTCTTCTTTCCTCTTCTTCTCCTTTCTTCCTTCCTCCCTTTCTCCCTACCTTCATCTCTTCCCTCCCTCCCTCGCTCGCTCACTCGCTTTTTATATGTATTCTAATCATTCAATGTAAAATGCGTATTGCAGCTCAAGGCCTGCCATTTTCCTACCATTCAAAAGCAGTCAGCTATTCCATGACATCAACTATTTCAAATGATCCTTCTGCTTGATTATTTGGTTGGTTATTTGGGGGTAATATTGGAAATATTAGACTTCTTTCAGAATATAAATCATATACTGCCAGACAGATGGAAGTTTGCCTTGTCCAAAAATATAAAATATATGACTCATTTTTATCTTTGGTTTTCCACTGTAAAGAATGAGTGTCAGCTTCCTGTGTAATTTTGATTTGTTTATCCAGCAGTTTTGTTTGTCCATGCACTTTTCTCTTTGCCAGTTGTGGTCTATATTTGGTTTCCATAAAAGGTATGTTTTCTTTGAGACTATCTTTTTTTTAACCACTGCCAAAACCACAAGTGATACACCATTACTTGGACTTTTGTTCTTAATTTAAACTTGGCATAGTGTCTCCCTCTGGTGTACAATATGAAACAAAATCCATTCTGACATAAAAGCTACGAGGTAGCTCCTTCGTTTGAGATTGAGTGTGGGTTCTCTTGTGTTGTATGGAGTGAGTTTTTCTACTTTCCTTGTATTAGGAAGGGGGGAGATAAGGGATGAGGCTAGAAAATTTATCCAATGGTTGAACATTTACTGGAATCAGTCCATCTTATGAAGTATACTGGGAAGTTTGTGATCAGGAATATAAAAGTTAAAAGTTAGGGAAACAGCAGTTTATTTTTAAGAGGGTGTTCCATCAGAGAGCTATACTAACCCTTTCTTACTGTTTTTCTTAATCTGAATGACTTTGGTGTCTTTGAGCAAACTGGAAATACATGAAAGTGGAAAACAATCAGTTCCAGTTGCTAAAACATAATCACATGTGGGTCTGCCTAGTAGCAATGGTAATAACAAGTTCTGATGTAAAATACTTGTTAGAATAAGATGACAGCAGTTGAGGAGGTTTCTTTTCCTTTCTCCCCTTTGCCTTTTTCCTTCCTTCCTTCACTTCCTCCTTTTCTTTTCTTCCTCCTTTTCTTTACTTCATTCCTTCTAAGAACAAACTTAAGATGCCAAATCAGTGCGAAGCATAACAGATTTGGAAGGGTGGATCACAGGGAACTGATACACATGGAAGCACAAAATCTCCCTGTGTTTCACCTTGTATTGTAAATCTATTATTTTTATTTATTTATTTACTGTGGAGAAAAAGAAAATTACAATTTGATGTTTTATCTTATGCAATCTTAGCCAATGACATCCAAAGGAGTCTGTGAAGAAAATACACAAAATTTCTGTGGATGAAGCTGTGAGCTTACTTACCTCCTCCGGGCCATGGGGCCGTGTTATCTGGTCATGGTTGTGCAGTCTGTTTGCAGTGGGTGTCACTGCAATCTCAGATGGCATCTGCTAAAGTTCCTCTGACCAGAGGCTGAGAAAGCAGCATCCTTTGGCTTTTCACCGCCCTTCACCACTACTGAAGTGAGTTCACTGATCGCTCATTTCACTGTAGACTGTCACAAGTGAGTCCTTAATCACCTACCTTTCTCTTTCTTCCCTTTATTTAATAATTTTCATCCCGAGGGAAGAAGCAGTAAGTTATAGGCAGCACAAGGCTGTGGTTTTACCTTGCATTATATTATATTATTATATAATATATTATATTATATTAGCCACACAGAGGTAAGTTGCTGTGTTTGAGCTCTTTAGTGGCATCTGTACCTCAGGGTGGGTGAGAGGAGTAGGATGTGGGGAACGGGGGAGGCTCGAGTTCTGCAGTCTGGGCTGCTTTGTCACAGAGCCTCTTCCCCAGCCCTCCCCTGCCTGGTTCTGAACTGGAAAATGATCCTATTTCTGCCTTCAGAGGGGGAAAAGCACAGAGAGCACACCTTTCTATTTGTTAGAGCAGCTCAATTCAGATGGTAATGAATAGCAGCAGCTTGGGATTTAAGGCAGATGGTTCTGTATTTTGTAAATAAAAAAGGTATTTCAATCAAACAATTTGAACAACTAACCCAAACTCCCCTAACAGGTAGATCAAGTACTCTGCTATTTGGCCTTGACATGTAAACGTGGGTCTCCGGGTGTCTCTGTATGCTGCTGTTGTGAAGTTCGATGGTGAAAGTCATTCCAACTGACACTTTGAACTACTGTTTTTCTGAAATTTTCAAAGCAAAACACACAAGAGATCCTGGTATTAGCTGTATCAGATTTAATATCTGGACCTGAATATAATAGCAGAATTGGATCTGTTGGAAAAGCAGAACTTCATCTTGTAGCGTACCG
This sequence comes from Aviceda cuculoides, assembly GCA_035590195.1. Taxonomy (NCBI): domain Eukaryota; kingdom Metazoa; phylum Chordata; class Aves; order Accipitriformes; family Accipitridae; genus Aviceda; species Aviceda cuculoides. Next base: position 5,726,743 of record JAVJGG010000062.1, read on the forward strand.
ATTTTTTCCTATTTTTATCAAAATTTTCAGTCAGCTATAGTCTGCGCTACAAATAAAGGAAAGAGGTCTCCCATTTAAGTAAGAACACAGCTAAATAGTGCTTTTGACATGCAGGGTATGATTTTCCAGTGTTTGAATTGGGGTGATAAAGAATACAGGCATATAGCTCAAAATCCTAATTTCTGTGCACTGCAACAGAGAGGAACGTGCCTGAAAAGCCTGAGGACAGAGACCCAGAAGGCAGCACTCTGTTAATTATGACTCTGGCTGTGGAAGTCTCACATTTGGTATCAGTAATTTCTGTTACTTTGGGGTTTTCAACTGTAAGAGTGGTGGTCTATTGCCTGCATCACAAAATGCTGAAATAGCTAATTTTTGTAATGATACCCAGCAGTAAAAGGGTACTAATACAAATGTTATTCTTTTAATGCTAAGATAGAGTGTGACATATATGAAATAGTAATTTAGGTTTTTTCCAACAAAAAGGCCCACAAATGCTCTGCCACTTTGATTTCTTCAGGATTACCATATTCATTGTAAAAATCACATATAAACCATGGTTGTTTAGCATAACTTATTAAAGCATTTCCTTTTTTGACATATCCGTTTCTGTAAGGTTTCCATATATGACCTAGCTAGGAGATTTATGATAGCCTTATTATACCACTAGGTATTTCCATCATCACTTACAAGAATAAGAAAATTGAATTTTGCTTAACAAGGATCAATTAAAAAAATAAAGAGGATAAGACTTTAAGCACAAATCATATGATGCTAAATTCAAGTGAACTCCCCAGTGTATTAGATATCTGCTTTGTCGCTTTCAGGTTCCTTGATTTTTTTCTCTTAATCCCATCCAAGATGTTCTTCATCTATATAAAATGAACTTTTGTTTTTATGCTGTTCTCAGGGCTCAGTTGAGAAACAGGAGTGCAGCTGTGATGGCCTTGGCCATAGACTCTTTTTTCACTGAGACACATTCCTTTCTCCTTGCCTGCATCACTGGGCTCTTGTCCAAAACCAACTAGATTGTGTTTATATTGTGTCCTCCTTTGCTTTAGCCTTCGTTAGGATCCTGTCATGCTCAGCCCTCACACTATGTCACATTCATTATGGTGACTCCTTTATTCCCCTCTCCCCAGACTTCGTCGTGAGAACTGTGTCACATTACTTTGTGCTGAGCACATTTAACATCTTTTTGTTAGAAAAAGGACAGATAAATGGTTCCAGGGACACCATGAGATCAAAATGTCTTCATCAGCCAAAATTCTTAAGACTCTTGGTAATTTTAGTCCCAGTTTGATTTTCTAAGAATGCTCAAGTTCTGTCAATCAGATCTAAAGCATCAAATGCCGTACTGTCATCTGAGACTTTTCTTTCTGATTGCTCCATGCCATTTTCCACTCCTTTGTGTTTGATGTTGCAATACCTTGGTTGAATGTTCTTCAAGTTAAGCCATTTGTTTCTTACTCTCAGCAAGAAGTATATAGTTGCTAATGCAGAGGCTTTTTACTGGCCCAACAAATTAGTAAATACAAATCTACAGGCAATTCCATCTTCAGGTGCCCTTGAAAACATTCTTAGACACTTTATCCCTACAATGAAAGATAATTTCTGAAAGAATTGTGCAAAATTTTCTAATCGGTTTGTCAAGATATGGAATTTGTCCCAGTGTGTCTTGCTGCAAAAAAAGAAGTTAGTCTCATTTTCATTAAAAATTGACTCTTTCTTGGACAATTCATTTCTGAATGAATATTACAACTCAGTTTTTTAGTACTGTGAAAATTAAATATTTTCTATACACAAAACTGGAGAAAACGAAACTGCCAAAAGTATTGGAAGAAATCCAAATAATTTGCGCAGTCCTACCATTTTATAAGGGAATAATTTTGTGCAGGGGATTGAATTAAGAGTTTGATCCTTTCCTTCCCTTTCTGATCCCCTTCCTTCTCTTCCATTCCTTTCCATCAAATAAAAACTACTGAAATATGTTAAAATCTAAGTCTCCCTAGAGTATTGGGTCACATTTTGCCATGAAACCATGAAAGCCAATGATGTGCTGAAGAGATATTAGGATCTCCCTGAGGCCCCATGTTACAATTTTGTATCCAGTGTTTATCAGAGTGATTTATTTGTCTGTTATGCAGTTCTCCATCTCTAGATGCTGCATGTATCCTTTCCACAGCTGACATGTCTCTTGGCTCATAAAATTTTCTTTAAATGAAAAATATTGCAGATCTGGCCACACTAAATAGCAGGAAAAGAATTTCACAGTGGAGGTTATCCATAAACAAGTTATCCACCACGTCTTCCATCAAGTAACACAAACTGGGCAGTGTATTATCCTATCTGCATATTCTGTGTGTTTTGTCAGCAGCATATAAACACAGCCAAATGCAACTTAATGAACTATCTCTTTTTTATTTTTAGTTAGGAAAGAAAAATATTTCCTCCAGTCTCTTGTTAATGATAAATCACAAAACATGGGAGAATTTTTTTCCTTTTTTTTTTTTTTTTTTTTTGGTGTAGAGGAAAAATAGCATCTAATGTAATTTCAGTGACACATCATGGCAAGTGTATTTACTGGAGGCTTTTATAATATATGTATCTCTATGCATGTATATATTTTTTAAAAACCTTGAGATATTTTTAAGTCCCAACATTTGTATCAGGCTACAAGCTTTTGAGTATGAAGCAAACTGAGTTTTTGCAACTAGGGGGAAGATTTTTAAAAGCACAAACAGCAGGTAGGTACATATAATTGTGTAAAATCCCCTTGTGGAAGTTTTCCACAGATGATCGAGCCACTTTGAGCCAGTTGTGGGGGTGTGTCTGTGCAAACCCAACTGCATGATTTAGGCAAATGTGGTTAATCCAAACTCAATCTGTGTATAAACACTCAGGAAATTTGAATGGAGGGTTCACATGAATTTTTAAAATGAGAATTAGATAAAGTAGTATATCATTTAGTGAAAAGCCTGATCTGGTAGACAGTACTATTCCTGGTCCTTTACTATGGCCCCTATGTGACTCTGTTAGGGTCACTAACAAACGGAATGAAATCTCATGTTTTCCTGGGCACAATTCTACCTCTCCCATTTGCGTGACTTCTGCTTCCCGTTCCAGCTGTACGTGATGATACAACCATCTATTAAAGCAGGCTTTTAGCACTTCTAAACCGACATCCTCGTGGCGGTTTGCAAGACGGAAATTAGAGAGAGAGGCAATGAAGAGGGTAAAGCTTGAGTGAGCTATTTTGGAAAACAGAGCCTTGAGTCCCTGAAAATTTACCCTGGGCACCAACTTACACAAGCTGCTATAAAATATTCTGTTGGGGAGCACCTGCCTGTGAGGAGCTTACCTTATTAAATACAGACTTCTATTAAATATTGCATGTAGATATTTTCTTGATAATTGCATGGAAGGCACAAAGCTGGCCCATCCTTCCTGTCTTCCCCCTGGAGTCTCTATTAGACCTACTGGCAGCCATAGCCAGTGTTCACAAGGTGAAGCAGCAGTCACAGAGCCGAAGGCTCAGACTCGGGATAGGAAATAACAGGAATTTCCTATCTCCTAGACTTATGCTTTAGCCATGGGATTACAGCTACCTATAGAGGCCAGTTTGTAACAGGTGCTATTTGATTTAAACTTAAGTAATATTCAGGAGTTTACGTAACTCCCTTTTGCACATAAACACTGCTCAGAGCCTTCTGCATCCATACATACACATATACACACGTTTTCATTATTTTCATGTGCGTGGAGTAGCACAATTTTCCAGGAAATTCCCAGCTGAGAAATTACTTCAGGCTGCAGATCATTCTTCTGATCTTTCTTCTTCTCATGAGTTTTAAACCTGCAGGAGATGCATTCTGATACAGCTGAGGGCACAGAAGTAATTATAGGTTTTCTTTGCTTTGGACACACTTATTTCTCTGGGGGTTGCTTTCCTAAATGTGCAGTATAAGAACCGCCTAAATAAACCAGGTGTCAGAAATTGATTCGCACAGTCGTTTTTATAGTGAACTGAGCAGCTGAGCCTTCTAGACTCCTCAACTCTGCTAAAGCCATAAGGACTCTCCTGGGTAAAATTAGGGTATAAGGCATTTAACATTTTAAAGTCTTTTTTTTCATTAAGTTAGGCCCAAGCATTGCAGGGTAAGTTCATGTGTGTTAGGAAAATTGTTGTTTTGACTTGCTGTGATGAGGTAGATGAATATAACTTTTTTTTTTCATTTTTACCTACTCAGTTTGTTGACAGTCATTAATTAGATGTTCAGGTGGAGTTTTTTCATTAATGAGAAATTGCTGAAGTTCTACCTTAAATCTGTATCAGGTTTTGGCATCATAATTATGAAAAAAATTTAAAACATCTCTGGGCCATGCCAGAAAACACTCCATCATTCTTATCCCATGAGCTAGCTGCTGTCTTATCAAAAACCAGTATATTGCATTTTAAACATAAATGACTATATTTTACTAAACAGGGATTAAGATGACCCTCGTGCATTTTGAACAATGCTATGCTTACATACGTACAAAGACTTATCCTGCTGCTTTTGAGAGCAGTGGGACCATCACTTGGACTTGGAAAAGTAATTTAGGGTCCTTTTGACTCTTTCATGGATATTATTTCCATTATTGCCCATAAAAGAAAGAACCTTGATATAAAATACTCCTTCACTGAGGTGATGTCTCAGGTTGAAATAAATAGCTAGAAAATGCTAAAAAGCAGACAAAACAATTTTCACTTGTTTTATAGTTTGAATGGGAGTTTTAGAGAAGAGGACTTTCTTGCCAAAAACAGACTGCTGGGAACAGAGCTAACAGGGTGAGTGGGTGGGCAAGATGGGAACTGGTTTTTGGGATACATTTCTTAATTTCCAGTCTGCTCCTCTGAAAGAAGGCTCTCATCCTTCAGTTCCATCCAGTTTTCCCACTACAGGGTAGCAATGATCACCCCAAAACATTTAACATCACGCTGCTGGGTGACAGTTGCTGCTTTTCAAGAGGATTAACATAGCAGCACCCAATTAAGGCACACTTAAAGCCATTTTCATTTCTTGGTTATTTAAATCGACATAGGAGTCCTACATTTGCCAGCAAGAGTTGCCAAAAACTTCCCACTGTTGTTACCATTGGTCCAGTTCCCTTGGTAGAAACAGCACTGGACCCCAGTGTAGGTCTGGTGTGGTACCACGTTGACGCAGCCTGCGCTGGCCGCACACTTCTAACATCTGTTGATGAAAAGGTATTGAAACTCCAAGGAGTGAAAGTGTGTGTGCATCAAAGCAGTTCAAAACATTTTACTGTTGCTTTAGGAACAGTGGTGCTATTGGCAATTTTATTTTTCTGAAGTGTTTTGTTTCTTAAGCAGGATGCATGTTATATTAAGTAATAGACTTTAAAATTACCTTATGAAACTGTTTAATATAAATATAGCCACGGGTAATAGATTCTTCTCTCCATGTTGAACAGTGCTGGTATTAAACTTTCTTAGAGGTACTGTAAGAACTATAGAAGGATGCTGAGTTTCTGAACTCTTTCTACTAAAAGCTCCAATAAGTCCATAATGCTTCTCCTTGTTAAAAAAGTCATTGTATAGTGCATCCAGCAAGCTTTAGCTCTAGAAGTAGGACATCAAATATTACTCTATTATTAGAAACTTTTCTATTATTTAAGAAGCAGGAGTAGCACATTCTTGTTGTAAATTATGCATGGGAATTAAAAAATTCCTAGGTGTCTGGGGGTACAAATCCAATTAAAAGCCCAAGCTGTTGAGGTGGTTTGAGCATCTCATCTTAAATGAAATACAGAAAACAGTGATGATCTTGTGGTAAAGATCATGAAATAAGCCGCAGGGCTTTGAAATTTCTGGCTCTGCCATAAGGTGTCATGTTTGATTTCAGAGAAACAGTTTTCTCTGTGCCCAAGCTCCACACCTCTAAAGTGGGAATAGCCCTGCAGAGACAGGCAATGATAAATCAATTGGGTTTTAAAAACAGTTGTTGTGCTGAATGCAATATAAAAAAATTATTAGAAGTCCTACCAAAAAAATACAGCACAATGATATCTCATTATCTCTTTTTTTAAAATTAGTCTTGACATAATGCTGCTGTATGTTGCCTTTAATTTGTTGGGGTTTTTTTAAATCTCCTTGGCACATACAGAATGCTTGATTGCCAAGAACAATCAATTTATAGAGAAGTGAATAGCTTCCAGAACTGTGAATATTAAATGATGTCTTAAACATTTTCTGTAAAAACATATTGGTGCTTATGTTTGAATGCGTGAATTCTGACTGCTGTGATCATTCATTCAAATAGTTGTTTAGTAATGTAAAACTCCTCTTCCTTAGTTCTTTCACTCTCTAAAGACCAAATCCAGTTCTCATTAGTGGGACTGTTACTGCAACTATTTTCAACAACTTCAGTGGAGGTCAGTGAGGACCCTAAGTTAAAAAGAATTGCTAAATTGCAAATACAGAATCCCAGATTGCACTTACTGTTTGGTAAAAATCAATAAAACGTCTGAAACTTTCAGCAATCCATACAGGCAAGATCCTCACAATTGTCAGGGCCTTTTGCTTCCCTCTTTCTATGGCAGTTACACCTGAATGTTTTTGAGAATTAGGGTTTAACCGATATATCTAAAGCCCCAATTTTCAAATCAAAGCTAGATTTTCAAGGTATCTTATCATGCAAATAGGAATTCATGGAGTTTTTCTTTGAAAGTCAGTACACAGGCACTTTTGAAAATACCCTTAAGCACTTACCAGCATATTAGGCAATAAATGACTAAAAACTAGACACGAGTGACTTCAAAACTAGGATTAAACCCAGGTGTTCAAAATGACTGATTTGACTCGCTCCTGTTTATGTCAGTGGGAGTTAGGTGCTTAAGTAGCTTCACAGATTTGGTCATTGGAACGTGAGAGTGCTTTACACTTCTAAGTCTGGGTCAGTGTCCCTGTAGGCAGCCATCTAATTATCCATCCCTAAAGATGGATACATCCTTCATCCTGTGTGTATTCAATGGATACCTATGAGTTAAATTTTAAACTGCCTTTAAATTGCAAGCTTCCAGTACTTTTTGTGGGAATTATCTAATTGTTATTCTGTTTCAAGCTGTATTGCAGCATGTCTCAGAGATAAATGAGCTATGCAGGTAACTGAGTGATGTAGTTAAGATATTGGGAGTGGACGAGCTGTGGCAACACCAAGTTCTACACGAGTTACTTTGCTCTGCCAAATATGTTAACCCACAGAAAAAGCCGTACTGCCCTGGATCACTTAAAACTGCTGCAGTCTCTTGTGAAAGAAAGATTGCAGTACTTTCAAATGCTTTCTTTGTTTCTTGTATTTGCTTATGCACCACAGTGGTGAATGTGATGTAAGTATCAAAGTATTAGACATGTAGTAGAATGACTCCAGTTGTACACCATTGTAAATGGAAACATAATTATTTGTCAGTCCTGGAGTAGCTAAAGGATAGGCTGACTCAATATTCTGGCTAAAAGGAAAGGAAGTGGGCATACAGCATCTGTAATTGCATCCCTGAGGGTACATTAGCAAGCTAAAATGGTCAGGATTCCTCCTGAAAAGCTAAGAATGTGAAGAGGAAACTATCACTATGCCATTAAGGGAAAGTATTAGGTGTTCTGAACAAAAATCCTTCTATTTCAGGAACCAAAAAGCCCCCCAACACCACAGGAAGGACCTAAAATAAAAAGTAATACTAAAAAATGAATTGATATTGCTCCAGAACGTCTTACTAAGGAAAAAATTGATATAAAAAATTTGACATAAACCATGAAATCCTGCCTTGCTTAAGACAATATAAATCTGTTAGAGGGTCCTGATTCTGCATATATTTATGCATGAGCTTAACTTAATGCAAGAGAAGAGTCCCTCTGGGTTTAATGGATTTACAAGTGGGTTTTAGGCTGCTAGAGCATACATGCTTGAACTATGGTGTAGGAGAAATTCCTGTTCTTGGAAAAGAGCTAATAAAAGCAATATCAAGAAATACTCTAGAGAATCACTGAGAATATGTATGTGAGCGAGTGTACAAAGACTTGTAGGATAAGGACATGGAAAAGTAAATGATGTGACTCTCCAGTATCTCTGTGTAAATTCAGTTTTTATATGAAGTTTTTTGTTTTGCTTGGCCCTTCACAAATCCTTGCTTTGTTTTTGATAGGTTTTTGAGTGTATTTATTTTAGTTTTAGGGGTAGTAGTTGGAAGTGGGGAAAAATGTAATTGTCTTTTCTTTTTTGCTTAACTTTTTAAGTACACAAAATAAAACCCATAATTATTCAGTTGGCTAATTGCATATTTTTTCTGGCTCATTGTTATCAGTGGACAATAATTTGTTGTCATAGATGGTCTGTTGGGAAAGAGATTTAGTCTAGTCCAGTAGTGATAGAACAGATGGGAAACTCTGAATTACTGAATTATTTCAGTTTCTTGACTGGCTTAAAGCTTCCATGCTTATTTCCCCACACTGTGGAATGGCAAATAATACTCTGTGGGTATAAATTGGTGAGAAGTTGTCCTTCAGTAGAGCCAGGTTTTACTCCTGAGGTTTATCTCAGTGGATTTGTGGCAATAAACTTAATATGCTTAAAAAGTCTTCTTTTTAAATAGAAAGTGTGATATAGTTTTCACACATTAATTAGAGTATTTGTTGTTCAGAGAACTTTACACTTTGAATATTTTATGTGACGCTGTCTAATTGTCACAGATGAGGGATTTTCATTCTGTGGTTTCTTGAGGTGGCCTCCAATATACTACACAGTGGTTGAAGAAGTACTTCCAGGTGGTCCATAGAGAGGCCTTCCCTGCTAGCAAAGTAGGAGTGCTTGAATCTCTTGTGACTCCATTCATAATGGTTTAAATTCCAAAACCATCTGGGGAAATTACATTTTTAACTATGGATATTTCTTCTCTCCCAGTTCAAATTTTTCAGTATTAGGGTTATTGCAATAAAGTTTACTGTACTCACGCTTTTTTGGAAAGGTCAGGAGAGGACAAGCATAGAAGTGGTGGATCTGTAAATGGTGACGTGAGTGCTAGAGTAAAATCCCATAACCAGGGAAGGAAAAGTAAACAAACATTATGGATACAAGAAAGAAAGACGGGTCATAACCAAGAAGTACCACCCCATATTAATACAGGCCTATTGCATCTAGCTCCCTTCACACCATTCTAATACTCTTTTTGATGCAATCAAGCATGCAAGTTTCCAAAGAAAAATTGTGTGTCGGGATTGGGCAGCTGCAGGAGAGGTAGCTGTAGGATAACTCTTTCTTAAAAAATGGTCTGCAATATGACCACAGTTGAAAAGCAACATTACAGGTTATATTTGGCTAGATATTGAGTACAATTTAAATAAGTAGGGAAAAAAAATTAATCTGAGTTAAAAATATGGGGAAAGGAGAGAGTCTTGGCTTCATCCCAGGTGGTTAGTGGTCTCAGGTGATCCTATAATGCAAGAGCATGAGAACTATGGGTCTACTCCATCCCTTGAAAAACAGCAAGGGATTCTTCATCTTGCTTCAATAGTTTTTTGGGTCTAAGCACAGGAGGGCTAACCAAAGGGTTCCTGGGTTTCTGTGTCTCTTATTTCAGGTTTTGAGAGCTTAAGTGGGACCTAAGTAGAGACTACGTCTTCCACTGACCTTCTGTGCTAGAGTGAATTTCACCCTAAATGCCTGTTTTAGAATGAACATCTTTTATTTCCTTAAGTAAAAACAAAATTGCATCTGATTTGTTGAGGCCCAATAAAAGCATCCAGATCCATTCAGTTCTGTTTGTTTTGGGTTCTGAAGAAAGCCTTCCTCCCAGTTGGGTTCATACTGCAATTTATTTTATGAGGACTTTTTACATTAGAGAGAAGAAAGGGGTTGTGGAAGGGGGAGATAACTATGTTAATTCAGAAGCAGCTCTTTTTAGAAAAGAGTTGAGAGTTCTTTTTTGTGTAATTAGCCCGGTTTTTAAACTGCTGACAGGGCTGCTCTGCTGCTTAGTATGAATAAAAGCTGGACATGGGCAAAGTTGGGCTGAAATCTTGCCAGGAAGGTTTTGAAAGCAGAGCTATATTTTATGTTCAAATGTTATATTTTTATCTTAATTTTCTCTCCCTTCTGACTACTATTATGAGATTAAAATTAGATGGATAAAGTCATTTGAGAAGCTGGGTTAAAGTTAAATTGCCTGAGTCAGTTCAAACAACCAGAAACAAAGCTGCATTCTTCCTAGGTTTTAAGGATTACTGTTGATGGCTAAAATGGTCTTTTGTGACATTGAGATCAAGCAACGTTATATGATAGTGCTCAGTCTTGATTCTCCTTGTTCGACTAGAGTACTCATCTTTCCTACCAGCTGTTACTACCATCAATTTATTGTTTATAGGTTGGGTCTAAGAATCTCTTCTCATAAAAGAAGCCTCAAATCCATCCGTCTGGGCATTTCAGTGGTATCAAGATATCTAATTATATAATCAGTGTCATAATAGAGAATGTTTCTCTATAGTCTGGCTAAACATGATAATAAACAGGCTGTCAGTCAGGCTTGGCATATGGTGGCAAGGGGATGACGTGCATGATTTTTAGCTGAATGCTATTGGTAGAAGTAGCAAAAAACCATCTGGCAGTCTTTAAAGTTTGGGTCTGCTCTTTACTCTGCCTCTTTGTATCACTTACCTGCAGTCTGAGGACTGAGGTAGTTTGGGTTTTGTTCTGTAAAGGCATGTTTCTATTTAATCAAGAATTGTTACTATCAGTGTTCAGGTGTTTAGTCAATATTATGTATTTTTGTTCCTGTTTAAGTCATAAAGGTAGAAATTTTTATTGCTGTGTCATAAGCAAAATGCATGGGAGACATGGAAGTCTTGACTGAATATCTGACAAAATACTGCAGTACTTCCACACAGAAGCTTCCTCTAGTCTTTCCATCAATTCAGCAGAAGTGTATCTAAGTGGGTGAAGATACAATAAAAAGTTCACTTGCGCATGGAAGTACAAGTGATACTTTGTCATCCCAATGTCGAGTATTTGTGAGTCGTCTCCGCAGACACCTCCCAGGAGTGGAAAACCTGGGAGATGCAAGCAAGAGGAATCCTTCCACCAGTGCCAAGCCAAGGAGAACGTGAGTGTCCATGAGGAAGCCGAGATGCTCTTAGTGACCAGAAAGCAAACATTGAGGAACTTGTTTCTCAGCCAGAGTAAAAAGAGTATTAGGACAACGTGGGAACCATAGCAGTACTTCAGTGGTCAGGTTTTCAGTCCTTTTGAACTTAACAGGGATTTTGGCACCGACTCACCTAGTGCCAGGTTTTCAGCCACAAAGTAGGTAGGCCTGATTGCTCATGTAAAGGTTTCTTAGCAGCAGGAGCTAGTGGGGAGCCATCTTCCTCATGAGTGGCCACAAACAGTTCAGTGGGAAGCTGCAGAAGGGGGAACGGGTGGGCAGTGTTGTGTGTGAGCTTTGGGGAGCGTGTCCAGAGAAGGGCAACCAAGCTGGTGAGGGGCCTGGAGCACAAGTCTGATGAGGAGCGGCTGAGGGAGC
>JAVJGG010000062.1:5738413-5794032 GCA_035590195.1 Aviceda cuculoides
GTCTAGTGGGCATGGATGGCGGTTGGACTTGATGATCTTGTAGGTCCTTTCCAACCTAAACGATTCTATGATTCTATTCTATGATTCTATGGATGTCCGAGAGAAAAGGGGCACCACGCACGGTTGCCCACCGGCCTGCTTTTGTGCCCACGCTGCGCCATGCTGCCAGGCTGGGGGAACGCGCCCGCCTGAGCCCCGGGCTCAGCTCGCAGGAGTACGCCACAGCTCTCTGCGCTGCTGAGGAGTCAAACCCGGGAAATTACAGCTAACATTTGAAGCAGCATAGGTTCATGTGTAAAATACGAAGCCGAGGCAGAGAAGGATGTAATTTCTTTAAAGTCGTGGCAGGGATGTCAGAGCTTTAACAGGAATTGGGGCCTGCCTCAGAGCACAGCTCACGCTGCTGGCCTCCCCTGCAGTGGAAGCGTGGACTTCTGCCATTTCGGTTTGCTGTTCTGCTCTTATTGGCAAATAGCAAAAGTGCTTCCAGGTCAATACGGGACATTGCTGATGAGGGTTGAAATCCTGAACTTCCTGAAGTCAGGAGTTTTATTCGTTTCACTGATTCCAGGATTTCTGTCCAAATGATGTCTTGATTACTCATATAGAGATAACATAGAAATGCACTGAGGAAAAAACCCTAGCTTTGAAAGGAAAGTGAAGGAAACTAAGTGTTTTACAGATTCTTTTGTTGTTTATTTGTTTCTCTAACTATCTTTTCACTCCATCTGTGTTTTCTTATTTTGGGGTCTGTGTTTTCATTCTTTCCCCCTTCCTTGCTCTTGACAACCTTTTTTTGAACTCTCACGTTTTGTGTATATGGGAGCAATACTCTTTCATTGGCAATTGTACATTTTAGTCCAGATGACATACATTTTCTTTCTGTACATTTTCTGAGATGCTGAGGAGAGATGTCACGAGCAGTTATTTGCAGTGATTAGCTTAGGCAAGTCCTTATAGCTATGTCCCCTATGTGTAACACACAGCAGAGCCTCAGTGTATACTCTTAATTGTCCTTTAGTAGGTCATTTGTCTAAAACCTGGGAGAACTGTGTTCTTGGCTATCTTTGGAATGAAAGAATTTATTTCATCTAACGTAACACAGAGACAATTTAAAGGGAATGCTCTTTGTAATGGTTTTATTTCACTGTAAATCTTGCCAAATGAAATACAGTTTTGTACAGTTAGGCAGTACATCAGCAGCAACGTAGTTCAAACAATGAAGATAATTTCTTTCAAGTTTTGAGGTTGCCCATATTGAGCAGCATTCTGGGTGAAGGGCAAACATCTTAATGGGAACAGTTTATTCATATGAATCCTAAATCATTGCTGCAACTGTTGCTAAGCGTTCCAGACGGCCATCTTTCGTCTTCTCCCAGATGATAAAATAAATGCTTTTTTTCTGTATTAGTAGTTCAATATCTCAGAGATTTCAGTGGGGATATCATGCAATGGAAACACTCTCAGGGATTAGTGTGGAACTTGTACTTCCTTATGTCTAGCACCTGTCAGTCTGAGGAAAAAAACAAACAAATGGCATCTTCTTTATTGTTTGATGGGAATGCTTTCCTCAGTGGCCTTTATACTCCTAATTAGGAAAATTTCACCAAAATCTTCCTCCTTTTTTGTTTTTGTTTGTTTTGGGGTGGTTTTTCTTTTTGTTTGTTTGTTTTGTTTTTATTTTTAAATTATGTAGCTTTTCAGGAATCACGAGACAGATTTCTGCTTCAAAGAAACTGGTTAGATGAAATGCAGTACAAAAAAAAAAATGCTATTGCAGATTAGCCTGTGCATTTTTTGAGTAAAGTATCTTCTCCTATAGGCACTGAGAAGTCAGTAACAACTGTCAGTGGGAGTAGGCTGGGTAAATGAGGTTAGAGGATGTCATCCAGCATGGCAAGTTATCAAGCTTCGCTAAGTCTGCTTCTAGCAACGTATGACATGTCAAGTCTAGTTGCAGATGTTGGGGGAGGTTGGTTTTGTTTCTTACAATAGCTACCATTACAGTCTTAAGGGTAAGTTTTAGTTTTTATTGGTATTTCTACACAGATTCTGTGATGCTTTGCTCTGTGTTGTTCTATTAATAATGAAAGTTTACTAGAGCTAATGAGTTAGGCATGGGTGGCCTATAATAAATATTCAGGAGTATATTTTAATGCTAATGTGAGGTAAAAAATTTAATTTTGGGGCTCGTCCGTACATGTAGGTGTGAGGACTGCAAATTTTGATTTGGAAATGTCTAAGTATATTGTGATTTTTGTAACGGAAACAACTTATATCACTGTAAAGACAACAAAATGCTCCCTGTTGTATTCTTGACCCAAAGACTTGCTTTCAGCTCTGTACTGTAATGCTCTTGGTTGTAAGGGAGCTTGTCAGAGAGCAAAACACTCTTGTCTTCCAGCCAGACTCTGAGAAGGAATACAGTTTCCATGGTGTGATCAGAAGTGTAGGCAAAGTTTAGTTTTCTGCACCTAGGGTAAGACACTGTGTTTTCTTGCTGGAAGATACACACTGTGCTGGTACCACTAATTGGCAGCATTGCCACGGCCAACTTTAACCGAGGTTATTTTGCTGCTTTCCTCCAGCTCCCAAACCACTTGATCTCACCAGCTGCTGCTTCTGCCTGCGCCCGAGTGGGGCGTTGATGCACGTGGCTCTGCGCGCCGTGTCGCAGGAGATGCAGCGCCGTAGCGAGCCGTGCCTTGCGCGAAAGTAGCAGTTCGACCTAGTTCAGCCACTGCATCACGGGCTTGGAAAGTGCAGCTGAATGGGATTTTGGAGTGATTCGAAGCAAGATGTTGAGGTCTTATTTCAATGCAGTAGAGCTGAACCAGAGAAAAACAACAATATTTTCTTTCCATTTCATTACGGCATGCTTTTCTAAATCATCAAAGCTGCACTGTTCCATGGAAAGTTGAAATTTTGGGGAACATACCTTCCAGAAGGCATTTGGACAGAGTGCTTCCAACTGGAAAAATTGTTGGCATGTCCCTAAATTCTGCATGTCAATAGGAAAGTAGTGGAAAAAGAAATATTTTTGTAACACATGAGTAAAATCCTGCGTGAATTCTAAAATAGAAACTTTCATTTTATTTTCATTCTACCATGCTGTAATTGATCTAATTTGTCTTCCTAGAATAACAGAAGGCTACAATGAAAAAAAAAAAAAAAGAAAAAAAATTGGAAATTGTTCAGTATTCCATTAATAGTCTCTGATTAGGAGAAAATTAAAGAACAATACAGCAGTGGTAAATTATCCCAAGAGTGGCTGAAATTTGTGCACGTACTCATGGAGAATCAGAGACCTAACTATTGTAGTTCAGATTGAAGAGAATTAATTTTTTACTGGTTTTCCATCAGGGTCAGGGTACTGCAGGAAAGACACAAATTCACATGCTTTGAGAGGGGGAAGACATAGTTTGTAGAGTCTAAGAAATATTTGTGACGGCATGAATTTATACACTCTTATTCCTAAAATGGGACTTAAGTGAGACATAAGAAGTACACAAGTCTTGTGCCAGCACTCTGCACAGGGGTGAATTTAATCCAGAATGAATAAGGGTCTTTTACTTATTTTGTTTATTTTCTGCAGTCACTCTGCCCAATTCCTAACAGTGTGTTTTTGAGACGGTGTTTTCGGACAGCAATGCACCACCTTTAAGTCAAATACTGAGGGCAGTTTTTATAGGCAAGTTAATATATTGCTTGAATTTAAATCAACATGTTGCTTTTATGGATTATTCAAATACTAAGAAATCCACTGCTAATTTTTAAATGCTATAGTTTAGAACAAGTGCTTAACGTTTATTAACTAAACCACATGAAAAAAATAAATATTTGGGAATAATTAGAACAGAACTGGATTTTTCCCCATCAGCTGTGTAGTTTATGGTGCAGCACCTGATAGTTACTGGCATTATTTGTTTTATGAGAGCATTTAATAAGTGTGATATCCTGTTCAGTGCAACTTGTGGCTGCAGACTTTGCCACTGTTTCACTATTAACCATATTTGTGAACAGTGATTTCAGCATACTGAACTGTCAGTTCAATCATTTAAACATTTTAAGCACCAGATTTCTAAATGCGAATGGGAGTAATCTGGTTCTTTTTCAGTACAGCTGCTATAAATGGTGTTAACATGGCTAAACTTTCTTTTAATATTGATTTTTTTTAATACTTCCTTACTAATTTAGAGCCTGTGAAAAACATCTGTGTTGTTTGAAGGTAATTTGCCTTTTCATCAACTTTTTTTCAGGTCTAGTGTAAGTAAAGTAGTTTGCACTAAGGACCTAAGAGGCAAGTTTGGATTTGTGTGTTTGAAATAATTTATTCATTATTATTATCAAGAGAAATATAATGGCCTTCAGTAATACAGTCAGATGATAATATATTTGTTTTCATGTATTTTTCTTTTTGGATGTTTCTTATGTTCAGTGGAACAACTATTGTTTTTAATTACTTATCTCTGTGTGTGTGTGTGTGTTTGTAGATGTATGCATGAGTGCCTACATTTGTACTTTGTCTTTCTTTTCAAATATAATTTATTGGTAGATATGCTTTTGTAAAGATATATGTTAAATAAAATTTTCTGTTGTCCAAAGATATCTGTGATTGGAATTCTTTCCAGTATACCAGCAGGTGCAAAGACCACAGATTTTGTAATGTAGGTATTGTTTGCATTTTTGCATCAGACGTTTATTAATAATACAGTCAATATTAACTGAGATAAATTCTTTGGTAGATGCTTAAAATCAGATTCAAACATTGTTTCAATATATGCAATTCATACAGATTGAGGGGGGGGGAAATTTATAGCAATGTTAAAACAATCTTATTCTGCGCATATGCGAGCAATCTTACTGCTGAACTCTGAGGATTAGGTCTGTGATTTTCAATGGAACTCTCATATGGGAGGCGGAGGTATGCATCTGGGTTGTTTTTTTTTTTTTTCCAAATATTGAAAAGCATCTTGACTTTATGGAAGTTAGAAATCTTACTGTAAACGTTTATTTAAGCAATGGTAAACTTTGCCTCAAGTGTTTTTTCAAAGCAAGTTATTTTCATCCTACAAAGATACCATACATTAAAAAACCCGCATACAGCTGTTTGTCGGGGGACTGTATTCAGGAAGACATTTTGTGGCATTAAGAAACTCTTAGCTTTGGGGCTACTTTCAACTTGCCTTAATGCAAAAAGTAGTGTAAATCTTTTACTTTCTTTCTGTACTTTACAGACAATACATAAAATATCGGTATGTGGGTATGAAATATACAGTTGTCCTCAGGCTTCTTCATGGAGGTTGAAATGGCCCTGAAAAAGCCATGAACTTTGGGCATTAGACTATCACGTGTAGGTAATAAATAAAAAGGTACAGCTGCAGTCTTGTAATGGATGCTTTTTGCAATTCTTTATGCTTTCGAAGGCAAGTGTGCAATGCCTGTTATCGTAACTTTGCAGCTAAGACAATGTCTGTGATGCATGTGATGCAACTCCCTGCATTCAAACTGGAGGTCTCTTAAAACTTTGTATTTTGAAACAGTAGCTCTTTCTGTGCTGTCAGTGTGTTTTTTGGGCTCATGTGAAGGCCAATTTAATGACATAGCCAGATTAACATTTCAGAAGGTGTTATTTTGCTCAACCATACTAATCTATCTGCCAAAGTTTATGTTCAAGCTATAAACCTCTGGATGTAGGAATTTAAAACAAAAGCACTGATAAGTCCTTAACTCCAATGTCTTCTGTGTCATGGGGCACCTGTGCCATGGTGGTGCTCAGCAGTGTGTTTTACAAATCAGGGTAGGCACTCATCAGTGACCCTTCAATAATCTGTTCCTTCTTTTCACGCTCGGTACCATTTTTCTTTTGTGATCTTACATCAAAGTTAGTGTTGGGAACAAACTTCTCAGATAAGTACAAGCTAAAGTAAACGGGAGTAATACGTGTGTTACACCTCAGAGTAGAATAAAATTTTGTTGCTGAAATGCTGTTTCACGCTAGGTCAAAGAAAGTTGTATATTTACATAAACTCATGAGCCACAGTCTCAGAATGTAAATTCTCTCTCCTTCCTCCTCCCACCACTTTTATCTCCCTTGACTCTTAAAAAACCCTGTAAATTATCTCTCATCAGACTGTGCAAACGCACCACTATTTTCTCCTTCTAGAAAACAAACAGTCAAACCTGCCAGATTTGATGGGACTAGCAGGAAACTGGAGCCGTCACAGGGGACAACATTTACTCGGCTAGTGGCTGCTCAGTGCCGTAATGGTGATTTCCCAGTATTTCACAGGAATCCCCAAAAGACCTGTCAATAGCCTAATACGGTTTTTCTGGTAAACTCCATAGGATGCCGGGGAATGTTTTCTTCTCCATGTTATTATACTCCCTCTCTAAGGAAAACGTACAGAGACAGGTGTGAGGCTGTAGTAGTACTCCTGGTGTCCGTCTCCTCTTCCTTCAATTGCACAGGGCAACCTGGTGTGACTCGGAATCCTTTGGAGGTGGTGGGATGGTGCCCTGCTACTGGGAATCAACCTCATAGCGTTAACAAGGGCAGCAAGGCAGACTTATACCAGCTGGGAATTGAGTCCCTCCCTGTACAGCCTGCAGGAAGAATTGGCCACAGAATCGCACTGATTACGCATCACATTTTTCACACATTTTAATATGCGTGTGGCTTGGGTCCAAGTAAAGCATCTGAAACAGTGCTGTTAATATGCAATATTTCCTGGTGTTGCTGGATGAACAGGCCTTTGTGGCCTGGTGTCTCAATCTCACTAGGAGAACTTTACCCTCCGAACCCTGTTGCGTTTGGAGGGGGAGAAGGTATCACTGAGAGGCCCCCGTTCCTCCGGCAGCATGCTGCTACCCTCGGCTCGCTTGGGGCCAGACTAACCGGCTCAAAGCATACACAAACTAGGGCCAGACAAATCGAAGCAGACAGTCAAGTGTCAGCCTGGCTTCCTTCTTAACATATTTTTTTTTGTTACAGCTTTTTTTTTTTTCTTTCTTTTTCCCCACTATAACTGACATCTGCAGTCTTGGTGCTTTTTAGCTTTTTTTTTCCATGAGAGCTCATCAAGATGTTGAATGCCCAACACTTGGTTCTTTTCAGCCTTCTGAATTCAACATTTGCCTTTGTCAGAGGGAAAAATGGTGCTTTCAGCCACAGATATTTCAGCTTCCATTGATGAAAGGAGAGTTTATGGTTTGTAGGGAGATGTATCTTTTATTATAGCAGCTGATACAGCTGAAGGAAAAGGCAAGCTTTCGGGCACGCAGCCCTGGTCAAAGACAAGCTTGTGAGAAAAACTTTTACTCACTGCTTGATCCACATTAAATAAACGTGGATGAGTACAAGCTAGGAAAATCTCCGAGCAACAGCAGCTGCTCGGAGTGTTTTGCAGTAGTTCAATACAGAAATGTTATTTTAGCCCAAACTCCCCACTTCTAACAGATGACATGAGAAGTGGTAATCTCGCTGTGTTCACTTGGAAAACAAGCCATCTCCCTTCCACTTTCTTCTACAAACTTGCCAGTAAGCCTCTGTGTAAAAACATTAGAAAGTTTTAATGATATGTGTGTTGGTTTAGATTGTTGGAGATAGTTATGTCTATAGAGATGTGCAAATGCCATATTTATGGTGACCATCTTTGACATTTAGAAAAACCAGCCTCAGGCAAATATCTTCTATGCATGAACAGATTGGTCTCACCATCGGTTAATAAAACTACCACTGAGTCCTGGGATGGAAGTCAGCCCTGTGGCAGCTCTAGCCGTGCTAGAAATATTCAAAAATCTCTTTAAAGCAAAAGTAGCCCTTCCCCGAATCAATCCAGTTCTCCTCTGTGTTCAAAGCTGGAGCTGGATATTATTCCTTTCCCTTCTACCTCCAATCCTTCAGGTCTATGAGTAACCAGCTCAGGGTACTCCCTACCTTGTTCAGAGGACTAAGAACAGAAAATACATAATTTTGAGGGGAGGAACTTCTCTTTTTATTTCCATTCTGTGGAATGGGGTTTGGGAAAATATTTCAATAGCTTGGGGCTACCTGTGTTACATCAACTGCCTTTTTATCTTACTGTTAGAAAACAGAGGCTGTATTTGAGTTCAGAAAGGGCTGCGCTCTCAGGGTTATTTCTGCCTGAGAAATATGCTGCACGCACACCTAGCCCTTAATCTCTCTCCTCTACGTTTAGATTTGCTGAGTGGCTCTATAGTTATTTCTCTTTTAAAACTGAGGTTACCTGACTCATTAGATGATATGAATACTTTGTGAATATCTGGTCTGGATTTCTGAGTCAGTCTCCAATAATTGCAGCTGAACTATGGTCTGTCTTTCAGGGAAAGATTTAGTGTTACCTTAAAATTTTCCAGTGATGGAGAACTCGCCACAACCATTGATGGTTACACTGTTTTATTGGCTAATTATTCTGACAATTAAGAAATGTACATCTAATTTCTAGCTTTAATTTGTGGGGCTTTAGCTTTCAGCCCTCCTGCACCTTATTTCTATTTTGCGGTACAGCATTCTAAGGAAACGCTTGTGTGGTATTTGCAGTAGCCCACTTGTCTGAGTTTTGTTGTGATAAGTCTGGCCTAGGGAAAAGGATTTTTCTCCTCTCTGTGGATTAACCTGATTACAGCATTAATATAACAGGTTGGGAATCTCCCCTCTTTTTTTCATGTTAAAAAAGGAAAATAAATCAAGCTACTCAAAGTATTTATTACTTGAGGAGTGATTAAAATCATGACATTAAGAAAAAAGATGTCGTTTTCTTGGTTCATTATATGTCAGAAATGGCACTTATGGTGATCTAAAGTTTAATATTGGGAAAAATCGGCCTATTTTTGAGATTTGGTTTGCTTTGATCTCTTATTTCCTAGGGATTTTCCACTGCTTTTGTGTCATGAAAGCTGCTTTGACTGTTTGACCTTAGTAGAAGTCATATAGCAGGCTGTTTCCTTATGTTGACATAGCCTGAAGTTTCTCTTTCTTTCCTGCACTTTTTGTTAGGTAATCCTCAACTACTTTTATTCTTAAATAAAAATTTTCCAAGTTTCCATCCTGAATGTCTGCTTCCAAGGAGTAAGACCTGCCTTGTCTTCATTCTTCTTCACTAGAATGGCAGTCTCAGTTCTTTGCACTGCCAGTGTACTAAGGTTTTTGCCAGAGGACAGAAGACACTGGGTGATATTAGGCAAAATTCTGGTCTTTTTAAACCTAGCTGGAACATATGCAAGCACCAAATCCATGGCATTTGTTTTGGACTAATTCCTCAAGTTTTAAACAGTACATTTCAGACTGTGCTATTTCAGACTGTTCATTGCTTTGCTTCTCTAAATCTTGCTAGAGATAATGTACCTGCCCTTTTTATCTTTTATTATGGCATATGGTGATTCTGTTGTCTTGAAATAAATTTTGCATTATTTCTTCTTTTGTATATTTTAGACTAGTAAGTTCTAGTGTTTGTCCCATGACCTAATTAGAAGAAAAGGGATTCTTATAGTTTCTACTTCCCTTCCTGTGTAAATAACACAAATATAGAAGAGAAAAATCTCAATAATCCGGAAGCAGGTGACCCCACATTACTCTTTGTGCTAATAATTGTTCTGAATATATGCCAAATAGTCTTTAGCAATGTTTGACACACATTAAAAAAAAAAAAAAAAAAAAAAAAAAAAAGAGAGAGATTTGGACATGTGTATGCTTTTGGAAAAATACAAACATCCTGGATGAGATAACCAAGGAGGTCATTTTGTATTCTGCTGGAAACTCTTGAAATGAAATGCAGCAGTTTTGACCCTACTGCTGCCATGTTTATAGAGACAAAACATTCCTCTGGAGAAAATGTGCTAGGGTAGTCCAAAAGTGTGTCTCCTTTGTAGGGCTTCTGTGTGCACACTTTAACAAAGCTTTCAGGAACCAAGTTATTCCTTTGCCCAGGTGACATTTTCAAAACAGTTCTAGGTAGATACAGTAGCTGTATAGGAATTTACAGATTAAAGAAGGGGTAAAATTTCTTTTTCTATCCTTTCTCATGCCTGAATTTTTGCTCTCCTGAGCCTGAGTGTGTTACATTCTTTTGCTTATGAAATAAACTAAATCCAAATCAAACAAAGTTTCCTTGCCCTAAGTTCTTTTTTTTTTTTTTCTTTTTGGATTCTATTGCCCAAATTGGGTTGAAATGTTCAGTCCCATTTTATAGCAAAACCACAGTTTTGTAGCTTTTTCCATGGTGAATTACAGATCAGTTTTGCTTTCAAGGATGACAGATATGGACTTGGTTAGACTGTTGTATCTGTCCTAGCTTGGGTTCCTTATGTTCCACTCTAGCAAAAATTGACTTGCCAAATATTTTTATTGGCTTGTCACCTTTACTGTTATAAAAACATTAAATTGAGAATCTATTAAAAACAGATTTTAAAATGCCTCAGAATCTTAAATATGTATTTCAGTACTGTATATGGGGTCATTTCAGTGAATGTCTGATTTTTCATTAAGTTTTTTTAGTTCTCAAAATCAGCTTGCCTAATTTAAGATTTCCTTAGGCATTACAAATGCTGTCTTTCACAGTTTCACAAGGGAATGGATAATTAATCTGAAATCTGTGAAAAGTTTCAGCTCAGTTTTCTCTGAAATGTCAGGAGAGGACATGGTAGGAAGAACTGCCCTTGGAGCAAGACGATCAGCAGTGTCACACGGAAGGCAATGTGTCTGGCAGAAAGTCTCCAGGAGACACTAGCTCAGAATTTCAGAATGGGAAAAATATTGTAGGGATCAGCAAAATCCAACCCATTTGGAAATGGAAGTTACTGAAATAAAAGTAGAATGAAGTGCAAACTTAAAAGGCATCTTTGTATTTTGTGCGGCATATGGGCCTGGATACTTCCTAAAGTTGTGGTGGACTTTATCCCTATTTATAATAACTTGCCAAAACATTAGAGACACATACAGTGTATTAAAACTTAGCCTTTGTATAATATAGATGAATTTTGACTTGCAATACTCTCCTGAAAAGCATTTTTTGACGAGGGATATAATTAAACGGGATATCCTGTTATTATAACAGAGGTGTTAGTAGCATTTTTTCTTCCTTCCTGCTACAGACCTCTCTCTAGGCCTCCAGTGCCTTTTCTACATGTATTTGCTATAAAGGGACTGACCATCTTTGACCTGCAGTTATCTTTTATTGCTTCATACAAGTCTTTAGATTTAATTTTTTTTCTTTTAAAATTACTTTATAACACTTTCACTTGAAACTCAAAAAGATGTCCATCTTTTCATGACACCAGATGCATGCACTTCTGTTTGTAATGTATTTGGTGTCCAGGATGTTGTATATGGAAAAATAATAAAATGTAGAGTTTAAAAAACCATTCATTCTTGGACTTGACTACAAACTGTACCTCTGGCCCTTTTTTTACAGCCATATTTTCTAACCTTGCTTCTTTCAGAATATTTCGTTTGCACTTACATGAGTTGAACACATTCTTGCACCATGGTTATCCAGGCTTTCCTGCTGTTTCCACGTGCAAGAGAAGTCATGCATATGCATCTGAGTTTTTGGACGTGCACTAGAACAAAACCAAGGAGCTGTACAAAGCTATTGAAAATTAGTGGTATGTGTCAGATGCAAAATGTGTTTCTTACTCTTGGAATACTGGTGCTCATCCATAGTTATCTCATTTACTCTTTAAAATGAAGAACATTTCTTTGAGTGGTTAATTCTTCTGAGTTTCAAAACAATGCAAAGACACAGCACTGAACCATTTTGGTTTATGAATGTTGAAACTGGGGCTGACTTTGTTTTTAGATTTAAACCATCAGTCTTCATGGATTTCACACCTAGCTATGAACTGACACACAGTAGATTAAAACTATTATGCTTATATTCATATTTACTCTTTCTTTGAGTGAACTTTCCGTTACTGAGCCTAAGAATACGCTTTTCTATTGAGTGTCTTTTCTAACTCATGCTGATTTTTACATCAGTTCATTTCTAATCACTGTTTAAATGTGTGCATTACTCTGGAGTGCCTGGGTACAATTGCATGGGCAAAATCAAGATTAAACTGCCCAAGAATTAAATAAGAGGAAAACTAAAACTGAGTAAATGTTAGAGGAAATTTTTTAAAGGTGGAAATGAAACCAACCTACATACCCATGCATACATATTTCCAATTTCTTGCTGAAATATAGATTAAAGAAACACAACTAGCTTCTTGCCTGTAAGCCAAATCCACTTAATTTGACATTGATGGGAACCCAGGTGAAGCCAAAAAACCAGTAGACCTGACTGCAGAGGAAGCTGGTGTGGGTTACTCAACAGGGCATTGCTCCTCGGTTATTTGTAACTAGAATGACACTCTCTGTGGTCCCTGGGCAGTACAGGGAGGGTAAAGAGAAGAGTCTGGTGCCACAGTCTGCTTTTCAGGTAGTATCCCAGCCTGTCCGTGAATATGCAATGAGCTGTTTCCCAGGCTCCTGCTTCCATGGTTGTCTGGAGATGGGGATCGACTGAAGTGCGTCTGAGGTGAGGAGGGTAGAGAGAAGCAGAAAGCTGACGAGAGCCTAGGACAGCGTGGCGTTCGTGGCACGCTAGTGGGTGCGGGAGCTCAGAGTTGCTCTCAAGGGCCCCTTGTTTAGGTGTAGCCTCTGTCCACAGATCCGCGTTTGGAAAGGCCTGCTCCTTCGGAGTAGGGAATGGGAAAGGATCTTCACCTCCTCTTATTTAAAAAAAAAAAAAAAAAAAGTTGTTATAACTAACAGTTCCACCTGTGCACAGGTCTGCCAAGAGCTGCAGAGTGCAATGAGAGCCAGCCCTGCCTTGTGTGAAACCAGTGATGGATCTATTTGAGCTACGAAGGCACCCAAATGTTTGATGGTATTAAGTTGCCAGGGCTACAGATAAAGTAATTCTATTTCTTTGATTAATTTTTGGAGTATTAACCAGGGCTCTGAGCTCTGAAGTATTTCAAAATAATCAGCAATTTATATGCACTGTTATTTAGTAATCATGGAAGTTTACTGTTATTGAAGAGACTCTATATCACTATATAAAACTGTTGCAACTGAATCTCAAAATAGTAGCCTCACCAAATCATTCTTTTTTTCTTTGACATGATCCTGTAGAAAAAATTTAAAGGGAATTTTAAGAGCCCTCAAAAAAGATTTAGTTGCACTATTCCCACCACCTAATTGATTTTGCTAAAATTTGCCACTTAAATTATATATAAATAAATATATATATATATAAAAAAATAAATGTATACAGGATCAGGGACTTTGTTTTTCAAATGTATGTATATTTAAAAGTGTTTGTCTTTGGACCATCTTTTGCTTTAATACATTTAAAACATTTTTGCTTGCTTTCCCTGTATATTGGTAAATTCTCTGTTGAAGAAAAGACTATAATAACATTGTATGAAAAGGAAAGTTATTAATCGTAATGGAGATTTTTTCCCATTCTGGCCTGAAAACCTGTGGAAAAAATGCAGTGTGAGATGTGATAAAATCAGTAGCCAAGGATTTAGACTTTTCAAATATATGATCGGTGACAGATGAAATTTGACTAAACTTACTGAGGTGTTGCGGGCAAGAAAGATTTTAGGGCAGCTTCCCAAGATACAAGAGCAACAAGCCTAAAGCTTCCTGTTGCCGAAGGCCACCCCCGTACACCGACTCCCTTGTCATCCAGCTCTCTCCCGAGCCGGAACACGTGCTGGTACGGAAACACCGGCTGCGGGGGAAAGCTCTCTAAATGCTTGGAAGGTGAAGTGCTGGACCAGGTTGCTCAGTGAAGCTGTATAATCCCCTTCACGGGAGATGGTGAAGGAATGCTCGGGCAGCGAGCTGATGTGTGTGGCCCTTGTACTTAATCCCGCTCTGTGCTCGGGGTCAGTCGAATACCCTCTGGAGAGCCCTTCTTAGGCACATTTCTAGGATTTTTGTGATGGTAAACAGACTAGTATCTAATCGGCATTGGTATTCCTTATATTATTCATGTCAGCGGAGCTGAACCAGTACTTGGGTTAAGTGGGAAATTTCCCTGAAGTCCTTGGCATAGACCCAGTTTGACTTGTAAATCAATAAACATTTCAGTTAAGGCAGCTCTGTGGTCCTTAAATACATGGAGTGACAGGAAGTGGAACCATCCTTCTAGCTAGAGAAAGTAATTTCAGTCCTTTGGCTAGACAAAAATGCATATATCCTATCAGCAGGTTTTGCCACCAGTCATGTCAAGCCAGCTGAGGTCATACGAATCGCAGTCATAGCGTAACAAA
This sequence comes from Aviceda cuculoides, assembly GCA_035590195.1. NCBI lineage: Eukaryota > Metazoa > Chordata > Aves > Accipitriformes > Accipitridae > Aviceda > Aviceda cuculoides. The sequence continues at coordinate 5,752,703 of JAVJGG010000062.1, forward strand.
TATTCCAGATAGCTCTGCGCTACTTCTGGACTGATATTTTTGGAGCTCTTGTATCCTCAGGGCAGAAAATAAATCAAAGAGATGAAATAAAGAGTGAGTTTGTGCCCTTGAGCCAAAATATACTGTAAGGACGATCCATAAGCAGCAACACTGAAGAATAAATGTATGGTAAGAGACTTTGTAATATCATCCTATATGCCTGCATAGGCAACCGTTTTTAAGGAGTGGGATGCAGGCAGAAAGAATTAAATGGCTAAAGCACAACCACAAGTGGAAAAACAGTCATTCAATTGACTATTGATTTTTTAAAATTTTTTCCTGCTAAATACATACAAGCTATTCCCAAGTTAAAAAAAAAAAAAAAAGCTTCTGTTTTTTATATATAAATATCTTTTGTAGTGCTTTAGTGAAGTTTCCCTATAACCCGGTGTCCTTCAGCCACATAAATTATAAAATACGTTGATGTCATTCTGCTGTAATACTCTGGAGCTGAAGTACCCTAAAGAGATCTTAAAAGGTTCAACAGATTGTTTAAATGCAAATAACTACTGTTTTCAAGTTTGCCTGAGCACAGATACTCATTTTGCTGCCTTATTACTTCTTGAAATTCTGAAAAAGAGTTTTGAATGTTCATACATTGTCACTATGTGGCTAGCAGTAAGTTGTCAAAGGCATTAAGTGTTGGATTGGAAGTACTTGGGGAACAATTTTTCTGTACAAGTGAGGACGAGAACTGGAAACAATTGCCTGATCTTCAATTCATGTATGAGTGTTTTGTGTTGCACATAATCTAGTCACCAATGAAAGGTGGGAGTTTGTTGCAAGGCTATGACTTTAAGCTGCATTGGGACAGATTATTTACTTGCCAGAAACTATGTTCAAATTTGTGTGTATGTACAAAAGTTGTTGAGACTTGGTACTGATTTTACACTCTATGAGACTAATTTCTCCTCCACAGGAATGTTGCAGTAGCTTGATTCTGTTACCCCACTACTGTTATTTCTCATGGTATTCACCATTTGAATGGGCCCATATGTATGGTGAAGAATAAAATACTAGCATTGTCTTTTTGTTGCTGTTTGGGCTTAGTATTGTGCTGAAGTGAAACAGGTCTCGTGCTACCTGATGCAGAACTGTAGTTCTCAGATTATGACAGAGGTTACAGCAAAGCCAGCTTTATGTTTAGCACTGGCCTTTAACATCTGTATCATGTCTGATGCTTAGTTTCATAAAGAGGGTACATGGAAGTCTGCAGCACTATTGTAGGCTAAGAATTGTTCAGAAAGTTTGGAAGCCATCAATTTAGAGATATATAATATGAGCTATTGACCTAAAGAACTTGTAGTCTAAGCATATTCAAGGAATCCCGTCTGTGGCAAGTGGGACTAACTGCTCCCATCTCGGGTGGCTTTAGATGGAACATAGCCATTGTCCATACATCTGGGAGCCGCGCAGAGTCCCAGGCTCAGAACACGTCTTTATAGACTAGTGATGTAGGATGCTCCTGCCCATGGCATCAGAATTTGGGTTGTGTTGTATAATTGGAATGTAACATGAAGCTCGTGTTATTAAGCTTGAGATTGACTTTAGATTGACTCAGAATATACTGTCAGTATTTTTTTTGCCAGTGCTAGCAAATAAAAAAAAAAGTGAAAAAAAAAGATGGGTTTACCTTTTAGAAACGCACCGTCCCAGCAGTACAAAACATTTGGTTTCGACTTGGATAACTAAAACAAACAAACAAAAATATTGTTAAGTTCATCAAACTGCCAGTGACATGGGAACTTTTTTTAGACAGAATGTAGGGCTTGGGATGTTTGTCCTGGTTCTGGCTGCTTCAAGTTTAATTCTGTCTTCTATAAGGTATGATCTGAAGCCACATCTCCCATTCTCCACAGAAAGTTATGGGCTATACTGGAGTCCGATTAGGCAATTTATTCTACCCTTAAAAAAAAAAAAAAAATGTCCTTGGAAAAAATAGCTTGGTTTTGTTTAAAAATGGACCCATTAAATTCATAAACATGATTGGCTCTGCCAAGGAGCAGAGGGCTGTGACATGTAAGTGGGAGTGGTGTTTGGGGGCAGGAGGACAAAGGTATGAATAGTTTATTTCAGTGTTTCTGCTACATTCTTTGTAACTTGAAACTGTAACCCTGAGTGTCTGAAATCCGGTCATATCTAAGGGAGACTCACTCAGTCTTAGTGGAAGGAAACAGGCGTCTCAGGAGGTTGATTAGTCTCATCCTCGAATAAAACTCTAGTTTCTGTCTGTTGAGCATAATTACAGCTGGGGCTGGCTTGCTCAGACTTAGATCTATAAAGGTGCATGAGATGAATCCCTGCTTGTGCGCGTCCTAGAAGAGGCAAAATCCCTTCTGCTCCTTTAACCCTCTTACTCCCTGGAGTTACTCCCTTCCCTCGGTACAGACCGGATCTTAACCGGGACTTCTGTTGGTCTTCTCAAATGCTCCCTTGCTATGTTCAGTTATCTCCTCAGTCCTACTGTCTCCCTGCCTAAAATTAAATAACTATTCCATGGGCTAATGTTGGTCAAACAGTTGAAGAAGTAAGTTGGCTTCAAATTGCAGCCTCGATGGTTTTTCAATATTATTCTTCCACTAAGACATCCAGCATCTTTTGCAGGAAGGGCAGCTGTCTGGGAAGTAACTCGATAGGTTTGCTTTGGGCAAGTTTAGACATGTGTTCTAACATAATACAAAATGTAGTTCATAATTTGATAGAGACGTGTTCCTCTCTGTAACGGATACAACTGACAGATGGGGGAGCACAAGTTTCAAGAGAGACAATTACGATTCGTTTGTGAGACATGTGTGTTGCACAACAGCTGCTTGCCAACATCAGCTATTCTTTTGCCCTACAGCTGTGCAAATCTATTTTAAAATTTTTAAATTGTTTTAGAGAGAGAAAAAGATTTTGTTTGATCTAGTATGTTTTAAATGATTTTTTTTACATCCTGAAGTAAAACATCTGGAGTGTTTTGAAATGAAACACTTTGAAAATTAAGAGTTAAATATTTGGAAGAAATGTAGTGAAGACATAAGTTTTTCAGTACTTTTTTTGGCTGTAATTATTCACTGAAATTGATCACTGCCTGATTTAAAATGTAATTTGAAGAGGTCAGTTTGAAAGAAGAATTTTGAAAGAGAACAAAGTAGTTTACAGACAAGAAGTAGGAGTAAAAAATACTCTGAAAAGTAAAGAAGGAATATTTGCTTTTAATAGTTTTCAGGCTGAAATGTAGATTTTCTAAATATATTTTATCTGGTTTTTATAGAAACATTTCCTCTGTTACTATCTTTCTCATATTTTTACAAATTCTCTTTGTCAAGTCCCACTCCAAATTTAAAACTATGGTGGTTGTGCAGCTTCGATGTTGGAGGAATATCTGAATTAATTTCCCAGTGAAATCGCCATTGCCTAAAATATAACAGCCCATGCTTTTGCAGTTATTTATTAAGTGCTCAGTATGTATTATATTGCCCAGTGGACAACAACCAAATATGTACTCTGCTGTTATAAGTGGAAAGTTCATTCCTTCTATGACAATTTTTCTGTCTGTCTTGGAGAACCAATTAACATATATACATGATAGTAGGAGTTTTTAATTGTTTCAGAACCTTCTTGGAAATGTGGGATGATTTAATATTTCATGTGGTTTCCTTTCCTGCTTTTGTGCTTCAAAGGATGGTGAACAAATTAGCAAAAACCTCAGAGCCAGCTACTGTCCTATATCTGCACAACTCCCACCAGCTTCCACTTAATGGCCTGAATTGGGTATTTCTGTATAGCCTGCATCTGACGATTGAACTGATGGCAACGAGAATTGAGTATGTGGCAGAGCTGCAGGATCCAACCCTTAGGAAGTACATTACGCTAGTGTACAGCTGAAGGCTACTTATATGCCTTAGTTTATTTCACTATAATTGAACTCATGTATTTTAATCTATACCTCATCATCTTTGACGTAATGTGAGGAAGAAAATTAAAAATAGCTCATTAAGTGCAGTAATTTATGCATACATCTAACAAACTCTCTAAACACACTGATTGTTTCAAAATAGATTGCGCTACAAGCAGAAAAAATATCTGGTGACTTTCAGTTCTCCTCTTTAAAAGCTGCTTATTAATAAAACTTTGGATTTAGTATAGAATCTTTAAAGGAAAACGATGGCAAGTAAGGAATTTTTTAAAAAGGGAAAGAAAACCAAGTATTAATTTCAAATCTGGGCACATAATAGTTATAGGGTACATTTTCAAATGTATGTAATTAAGGGCTTTAGAAGGATTAGAAGGCAGCTTAAGTCATAGGATTTTTAACTGAAATGTAGTCATGGGCTATGCATAATAATCTGGATTTTTTCCTACGTTGATCAGCTGAAGGACAGTAGAATGGGTAATGATGAAACTGTCATAGAATCCAAGTCATGACTCATAAATTCCCCTTACTGTAAGCATAAGAATACAGGAGTACTGTTTACTTGTTCAATACACAGGTATATGAATAAAATGATCATAAAACCAATGAATGGCCAGGCTCTTGTAACATTTTTTACATAGATGAGTGGATGGGTAGACAGGTAATCTACTATCTTGCTTTTCCTACAGATAGATACTTCGAGTATCTGCTCTGGTCCATCTGCATTCTACTGGCCGAAAGACCATAGTCACTCACAATCGTTTTCTCTGTATCATGGCTGTGATGGCTTACTGGTCTTCTCCTGTGTCACAGTTCAGATCTCTTCTAACGGACTGGGATATCAGGCAACGGTGAGGAATCACCAGCAAAATCCAGATGATGTCTCTCACCCCTGCTATTCTCTAGGGGAGGACAGGCTCTTTTTTGTTCTCTGTACAGCTCTTTGTGTCCTGGTCTGGGGCTACGACTCTTATCTACTACAGAAGCACATAGAAAAAGGTTATTCAGGTTTGCTACTGCTTTCCATTGTCGCTATAGCACAGTCTTATCTATAGAAAATCAATAGCTATAAGAAAGTTTCTAACACACTTCAGAAAGACTTTAGGACTCCTGCCTTTAGAGTCAAAACCCTTGGGCATGGGAGTTAGAAATTCAAAGACATTTGGGAATACGTTTTGCTCATATTGTGAGTGTCATGGCAAAAAAAAATGGCTTCTCTCAGTGACATTCAGGAAAGGAGAAAACCAGCATGTTTATATTGATTCAAGTAATTTAAAAAGCATCTGAGGCTTTCAGGTTTTAAATCCTTTCTTGATTTCTCAGCCTGGCACTTTCAATATAACGTTCACAGATTTAGTTCTGGGCAACAAGTCTCAGACTTTACATAACCCACCGCCATTCAAATGATATTTTTCCATTCACAGATGAGTTTTGACTTCAACTTGGCTGCTAGTAGAATAAGAGAATTTGAATAAATAAATTTTTAAGCCCAACTTTGATGATTTTTTTTTTAATCAGTTCAGAAGAGCTTCTGCTTAAGGCAAATGCTTTTCAAAGAGTTCATCGAAGTGATGCCGAATAGTTTGGCCTGCCAATTCAAGCAAATCTCATAATGGTCCTAAAGTTTCTACCATCTCCACGAATTTCTACATTTTCTTTGAACTGATTTACATAAATGAATAATATAATCCCAGCCTCAGAGTCCTTGAGTGAGAACTATTGAGCACATGTGGCCATTGAAGTCTATGGAAATATTTCCGTCTGTGGAAAGACTTTTGTGGAAATTGGGCTTGGTTCTTGGGTTCCCTGAGACCACTGCAATTAGGGATGGATTTTCCCCCTCCCTTTCACTGAAATCAGTGAGAACTGATTACTCAGAGACCTTTAAAATTCTAGCCTTTCACCGGCCTAACTTGAAGCTCTGTTAAGGAATAGTTTGTCTGTAAGATTTTGCTTTCATTTGTACTGTGTAAGTCCAGATGTAATTAGTGAGACCCTGAGGTGGCCTAAGCTGAAGTCTGAAATGACTGGGGACATTCAGACCCAGCTGAGGGTATGATCCAAAAGGTACGGTGCTAAGGTTTGACTCACTTTAACTCTGTTTCCTGTTGGGAAAGTCTCCTGTTGAATGTTTTTATATTTTTTTTTTTTTAATTGAAACCAACTGTCTTTCAACAAAGGGGGGGAAAGTGTGGGACTCTTGAAATCCCAGATCAAAGAAAAGCAATTCTCTAGTCCCAGTTGGACAATGTTGAAGTTTCTGAGCTCAAGGTACTTTGGTGTTATGTGGACGAACAGGGTGGGTGGAAGTCGCTGGCATGCACCGGCATGTCTCTGTGACCCTGCTGGCTTCTGTGCACAGCAAAGGGCGCCTTTATCAGCAAAATTGTTTCAAAGAAAAACCTACTGGGATAAATTTTTAAACAGTAGTTATAACATAAGAAGGATTCATATTTAGTTAAACCTAACAAATTGTTGGCATATAATATAAACAATAAATTCTTTCCTGCTGGAGGAAAACTCACTGGAATTAATTAAATTTATACAGGGGTAAAGTTTACCCAAAGAGTAGAAAGTACACTTTATTGAAATTTTTTTATCTGTGATGAGTTGAATGATTACAAAATAGTTGTGTAACAGTTTTAAAAACACAGATTTAGAGAACTTTTTGAGCTGCCTGTTACTCAAACTCACAGCAGTCTAGAAATTAATAAAGTAATAATAATAAAAAGTTCTGCAGACTTGAAAAAGAGCTGGACAGTCATGTCCACTGCCTGTGTCAGCGCTGAAAAATGCTTCTTCTGTACTGTTCTTAAAGATTTTTTTTCTGGGAAAAAAGCTTCTCATGATATTTACATTCTCATTAGTTACATTTTCCCTTGATTTGAAAGTAAAATATTTCCAAATATGATTTGTGTTGAAAATTCCAAATATTTATGATGTCAACTTGTAGAATAGCCTAAAGGAAAAAAGAAGGTTAGGGTAAAAAACTGGAATGTTCACAAGTGTGTTGGAGGATAGAATTCTTAAACAGTGTAATATTTATGAGCAACCAAGAGGCTACATTCTGCTCTCAATTACTCTGGCATAAATCTAGAATTACTCATTGGAAGTTCAAAGTTTTTGCTGCAGATTTACACCCATATAATGAGGAACAGAGTTAAGTTCTGTAAGGGTGGGAAAATCAATTTGGCCAGAATATAACTAGCCTGGAACTCAAACCCTAATCACAGAAAGAAACCTTTTCCAGGTCAGATAGCAGACTGCACATTGTGTACCTCTCTCTTTTTTTTTTTTTTTTTTTTAATGAAGAACCATATAGTCCTGTTCCTTGCAGTGGCATCCCATGGCATTAGGCATTGAGCTGCTTCAGTTTTATCATGTAAGGCAGAATGAAAGTGCTCAGATATGGTAGAGTCAAGAAGCTCCACGGAAGACCAAAAGGAAGTAGGGATAAGCAAAAGTTACTAGATTATAGTTTGAGGCAATAAAGTATAGAGGCTTGCAAGCGGCAGTGAGAGGGCTCAGAGAACCACAGGAGAACAGCAAGAGGCAAAACGGAGTCAGGATCAAAATACTATATTGTGGGAATCTGGGAGAGGGAGAGGTTTTTCCTAAATTAAAGTAGGTTTCAGAAAAGACCAGAGTCTTTTGACAAGTTGTCAGAGTGGGTTTTTGAATACTCTGCTAGTTACAGCTCCCAGTGTTGCTCAGGTGGTTTGTACTGAAGAAATTGTAATGCCGTGCTATGATGGTTTCTGAAAAGAAAATAAAAACACTGCCTGCACATCTTGTTCTTATTCTGGAGAAGATTCTCTCACTGGGTGCAGGGAAGGGAATGGAATGAAAAATAAGACTTTCAAAGTGAGTAAAGAAAAACAATAAAGGAATAAAAAGGAATAATGTATGGAATCTAATTATACCTTTTCTAAATGCAGAAAGTGAGACCGTACTAGTGTGTCTCAGACTTGGCTGACAGAAGTAGCTGGAATTATGCAGTTTTGTAGCAGCTGAAAATCTTTCTGGGTCTATCAACAAAGTTATTGAACTGTTGGCTGTGATGCTACATGAATTTGTAATGAAGAGATTTTCTGTAAATAATGCTCTCTGACTTTGTCACCAGTGAAGGTGTGCATGCCACTGCTGATATTTTCACTAGTGGCTGGTAACTCAGTATTTGCTGATTTTTAGCTAACAGTATCTATTTAGCTGGATGCTCCAGCTAAGTAACCAGTTTTGTCTCCCTTATGGTTTTGATAAAACTGTGCTTTCTTCGTAGCTCATCCTAAGGTTATTGTAGGTGGAACAAAATTATTTTGGCTTTCTATTTTATTTTTTAATTTGTGAATGCTGATGTTGCTTTTATGGCTGCCATATGCTTGTTACATATGTCAGTTCTAAAAGCCCCACTGATGGATGAAAGCTGGGAGAGGAGTTTTATCATTTGTCTCCCATCTAGCACTTTTCTTGCACTTGAAGGTAAGTCCAATATAATAAATAACCATAGCCTCCTCTTTTTTTCAACATGCCACATCTGTAAGGTAATATTTCTCCCTAGTATGCTGAGAAGCAGGAAGGAAGCATCTAACATCTGCAGGATTTGAAGTTATTTTTGACAGCTGTGTGCTATAGAATGTTTCTTTTTTTGTGAAGGATAAAACAACCCAGGTGAATTGCTCAAAGGGCATTAATGACTGTCAGACATGTTAAACATATGTTCTCGTATGTACATAAAGACATACACAAAAGATAATATCATGTGTCTATAGACAGAGTGGCAGTGAGAAAAGATAGTCTGCTGACCTGAAAAGCTGTTGTTGTAATATACTATTAGATTTCTGTTAAGATGGCACAAGGTATATGGTGTGGTATAGATGGGAGGTATTTGGTAATGAGAAACAGCAGTTCATCCTTGACACCTATTGATCAAAAAACTGGAAGGTTTGCTCTAGCGACATACAGAATCCATTTCAGCAGTTGGCCTGGAGCACGCTCTGATCACAGCAGAATGGAGCAAGACACAAGCTTTCAAGGCTAACTGTAGGAAATGGTCACATATGGCCAACAGGAGAGAGAGGCAGACGGTTGAGATTTTTAGTACGTGCATTAGGCTAATTTTTATTTGAAAGAGAAGATTACCTGCTTACAGCTAACTTGTACACGGTCAAGGTTTTTCATTCACTGACACACAAGGCCTGTCTGCTTAATATTTTGCAGGTAGAGATGAGAGACCACCTCTGCCAGAGCTCCAAGCTGGCCAAGCACAAGGCAAGGGCAGGAAGCCACAGAGAGTGTGGTGATAAGCTCTGGTGAAGAAACACTGCTAAAAAATGTGGGCTCTGTGTAGTGTTATTGTAACTCCTCAATCAGAGCAGCCAAATAGCACAAAGACAGGGGCAGAAAGAGCATGTCTGCTTATCAAAAAAAAATCCGAGAGTGACTTCAAGGTACTTTACAGTATCTGTTCTTCACCTAAGAACTTGAGATCCAGAATGGCAGTACTGGTCAGAGCAAGGATCCATCGCTCAGTGTCCTGCTTCGGGCCACTGGCAGTAGAAGATGTGCAAGGAAAGTGTGTGGAAGTGGGGCATATAGAATAATAGAATCATTCAGGTTGGAAAAGACCCTTAAAGTCATCGACTCCAACAGTAAACCTAACACTGCCATGGGGTGAAATGTTTCCCCCAGTACACCCGTCCAGTATCAGATTAAGGTAAATGCCAGATTTTCCAATGGAAATTGTGGCAGGGAAGCCAAAGTAATGGTGAACTTGTAAGTCTTTAGCAAGAACTACAATGCTTGCCCATACTTTATGTTGAGATGTTAAGTTCGCTGTAGGATATCTTGCCTTTAAAATGCCTGTCAGTATCTCCTGAATTACTGCAAATCACAGGAAATGTAGGTTAAATATGAAATATTTATGTGGTTAAAGAAAATAATATGGGTATTGTAGGAAAGCTTACTTGATAACAAAATTAGTTATGATGACTATCTGCAAAGACCAACAGGAAACAAAAAACATGGCTTGGAAATATCACCTATACTGATAAGCAGTGAGGAATAACAGGCAATATTAGGCAATAGTTGAAACTTAGATCAAGGTATGGGGAAGCAGATGGGTAGAGGTGATATAGCTAGCACAGTAGGTATTATAAATTGTGGATGATGCAATCCAGCATTGAATGACTACAGTCTCAAAGCAAGAAGGAAGCAGACAGTAGATTGTGAGTCAGAAGTGCTCCTCCAGCTGCAGTGCAGCTCACACTTGTTTAAGGTCAAATATCAAAGCTGGTCCCTGAAAATCTATCCATCTTTGTTTTCAAGAAGTATTCTTTAAGCATGAATGTAGTATTCTATTTTTTTATTTTTTTGAAACACCTATTGCTAACCTTTCGCTCTTAACCATTTTCATGATTATTACAAAAATTGTTCTTTTCTTCACTGCTGTCTATATACACTTTTGGCAGAACAAGTTTTCTTCGTATCTCCCAAACTCTCTGTGCAGTAATTTCCATTGACTGCAGGGGTATCTGCTGGTGATAGCAAAGCTGATTGACTTCAAAGTTTCTTACTGTTGTTGCCGCACTTGGCCAAGAGTCTGCTCATGACTGCAGCAGATGTTTCTAAGCTTTTTTTTTTAAAGTGGGTTGTTGGTTGTTTTTTTTTTTTTTTAATAGACCAATGGGAACCTTATGGAGCAGTTTTTCACTACAATCCCGAAGTGAATGCCAGCATAGCAATGATTTCGAAACCCTCTATCAGATCCACAGTGCTCGTAAGAGGAAAGCTTCCCTTTCCAGCAGATGAAAGCATAGGTTTGCCACTCTGCCAGCTACCTGATGGCAGATAATCAGCAGATTCCTGTTTAGTCTCAGTTTCTTTATCTTAATGGGTTATTTTTTACAGTTTGTTAGAAAATATTATAGTAAGTTTATTCTCTGGAGAAATTTTAGATGAAAGTTCTGAACAGTTCACACAGTATCAAGAGTCACAACAGCTTTGATTCACCCATGAATGTTGCCAACTTCCTTCTCATCTAATTAGGACTTAAATGTCTTCTTAGCATGATAAAATATCCTGTCAGGATTTTAGGGGATATGAGCATTGGGAGAATTTTGTTCTAGGGGGATCCGTGTTGAGGGCAGTAGTGACTGCAGAGAATTCATGAGGACCATATTTTGAGGGGAACAAAAGATAGTTTAAACGTTGGTCAAAATTTCAAATGGAGCAAATGCTTTCATTTTATGCTTCCATTAATACCTTAGTAAAAACAGGCCAGGAGTTCTGTTTTTTACCCGTTCTACTGAAAGTAATATTATCACCTAAGAACTTGATCATGCATTCTAGAAATGTCTGGTTTTCTGGTGTCTATCTTGGACATTTCTCCAGTAATTTTAGAGAGAGATGGAACACTCTTAAATGCCCTGAGAAGTGAGGGAAATGCTGCTTTGGCAACGCACTACTGAAGTTGTGTATGTACCTGTAATATATTCTAAGGCAGAAAGATATAGGGCAAGCAGGAGTTGAAATCAGTAACTCGCCATGGCCCACCGAAGGTCATACAAAGCCAGAAATCCTTTCAGAGACAGAAAGCCAAATGGGGAAAAGAGCAGAGACGCGAGAGGGAGAAGGTACCTGCCAGGGGCCCGAAGGATGCTGGAGAAAGCGGTGTGCCTGCTATGGGAGACTGGTCCCCGCGGAGGGTTTGTAAATGAGAAACTGAGGGGAAAAAGGAAGAAAGGAAAAAAAGCTGGCACTCGGAGTCTTAGGATAAGTATAATCTTTCAGATCAGTTTATGCAGACTGAAGTAACTGTTTTTCTTAACTCGTTATCTGCAGTTAACAGCAGCTTTGAGAGTCTTCAGCATTTGTTGTCTGGTTCATTTACTTAGAAAGGAACAAATGGATTATCCAATATTTTTTTTTCTTTTCCTCTTCCACCTCCCAAAGAGGAAAGCTGATGCTTTCATTAAGCTTTACCAGCTGGCTGTATGACCTAGTCAGTAGGTCAGTATGTAAATACTTACACAGTGTGTTCAGTTGCTATTAGTCCTTTCTTATCCTTACAAAATTTTTGTTTACATTTCCCAATCCTATAGTATTTAAGTTTGATTCCTTTGAGCCAAATACCTGATGATTAAATACAGTGTGTAACAAATAGAAATAATTATAATTTTTAACACACACAGATGCATAAACCAAAAAAATCCCTACTCAAGAAAGAGAGTACTGTGGCCCCATATAGACTTGGAAAGTTCATTTAGCCGCATGGTTCTGCTTGACTATATTTTAATATATCTTACTTCACAAGGAGGTATGGTACTAAATTATGCATAAAGCTTTGAAACCATCTGATGGAAGATGCTGCAAATGTACAACATGAATAAAAATTATAAAAGATCTGGTCACTTCTACCAGCTAATGCATTCAAACACATAAACTCCTGGCTGAGCTTTGAAGGGCCAAATTGTTCAGAGGATAAAACGATATCCTTATTTAAAAGTCGTCCTCTTTGAAAAACTTCCCCAAACATTCAGCCAAAGCAGAAGGATTTCCTTTAGGAAGCCGGATGCACCTTTTTCTGTGACTGTAACTGGGCTTTGGATTATATATCTTTGGGAATTCCAAACTGTTAAGAAAAACAATAGCAGCTTACTCAGTAGCATTACATACTTGCAGATAGGATTAAATTCTTGTTACGTGTCTTACCTTGAGACTAATGGCTTCACCTGACTTTCGTAATAAGAAGAATAATGTTGGTAGAATTACGCTGTGAACGTGAGTCAGAGCTGAACAATTTGTCTCATTATCTGACAGATTGAATGTATTTTGTTACACCGAACAGACATGCAGCGTGCTTCTTGTATTATAAAAGTTTCAACCTCGCTTACCTGGGTTTATTAAACAAATCATAAAACCCATTTTAGGTACCTTCAGTATTTTAGTATCGTTGGTTGCTTTTTCAAGAGTTCTCTGTCCCCGGCTGGGGAAAACTTTCTGCTCGACCTGAAATCAGTGCGCACGACGTCGTGTGATTGTATCGGCACATTCGCGCTCGTTCAGAGGCCGGCCCGGCTCACATAAGCCCTAGACACAGCTGTTACACCAGTGGGATGACGTAGGGAAACAGCTCCGAACAGAGCTCCCCAGTCTCCGCACCCCCGACATTTCCTGTTCGACCCTGGACACATGCAACAGCTTCCTTGTGGAAGATCATAGACCAGAAGGAGCAAACAAATCTCTTGGCTCCACTTTTGAGGCAGGTGTCCCCTCTCTTGATATTTCCTGTGGTCTGGGAGACACTGCCAGCTGTCTGTTCAGTTCATGGGAGCAGTTTGTCTGAGGGCTGGGGGTGCAGCAGGGGAGCAGCCTTCATGGGACTCATTCTGCTAGCAGATGCGATGAAGGAAAGGAAATTTATGCTGGGGTGTTGTGCTGTGAACGGTTATTCCTGTTGAGCCTTGAGAACAAAAATTCACCTTAAAATTACAATTGACAGATACCTTCATTTATGAGGTGGCTTGGATTTCAGGTGTGTTTACTCTTGTGATATGAAATAAATATTATGGCTTTTTCTGGGATGTGGGGATTATTATAGCAAATGCATGCGTACTGTCTTAGTTTGAGGTACAAGTCATTCATCTGACTCATAATCTCTGTAAAAACATTGATTGCTTGATGCTTTCAGAGTGATGCTTTATAAGCCAGAATGTCATAATTTTTAATTATTATTAGCTAAAGAAATGGTCTTGCCTTCAACACTTCGTTGGAACTGCCACTACTGTTGACAAGACTACTAAGAATTGTGTTTTGACCTTCACTCTGTTTCCCCATTTTTGGTATCTTTTTCCACTTTCATCTCCTTATCTAAGGTCCCACTGGAAATGTTGCCCTCTGTTTTTTTCTACAGCTCAGTTGTCTTCTAGCCTCCTCACAATTCTCTAACCTTTCCTGCACAACTTCATCATTTCCCTTGTGTCAGGGTTTCAGTCATGATCCGTGTTCATCCTCCTGCATCCTGAATCCAGACAATTCCCTTACCTGCCTGGCTTGAGGATGTCTAAGCTGATAAATATCTACGCCAGTAAATTAGAAACCTACAGGTCCTCTCTCTGTACAATATTTAGCCTGAGCTGTTTCTTTGCAATCCCTTTCTAGATATCTCTATCAGCTTCATGTAACCAAGTGAAGATAGGTGTCCCCTGTTTCTGTCAGCCATACCTTTCTACTCATTACTTTATCCTGCCCACAATATATTTGTCCCTCATGCCAAGCAGTCTGGCGCGGTCTTTGATTTCATGTAACCCCGGGTTATAGCCGTTGCTTGCAACTTCTTCACCCCTGGTTTCTCACAGATACGCCTTCACTCTGTTTGGATGCTATTCACGTGTACCTAAACCATCCTCATTCCTTCTTGGGATTCTCCCTGGCAGCCCTGCCTGATGGTCACTTCGCTCCCCTCCCCAGAGCTGCCGAGGACAATCCCATAAAACTCCAGTTGCCGGCGCGATGCCTAACAAGGCACCCTTCTTTGCAGCTTCCAGCTTTGCCCTTTCCCCACAGTTATGGCCTGTTCCTCCCTTTACAGAATCCCTGTGGGTCTGGACAGCTTCTGCCTGCGGTGCCATCCCCTGCCTGTCCAGCTCCACCACCAGCACCTGCAGCTGGTGCCAGTTCATGCATGCTGTCTACAGATGCTTTATCCTCTGCTTTCCTGTTTGCACAGAAAACACTACTGAAGCTTAGTTGTTTAATATTCTTTTCCCTGATATCCTTCATAAAACCCACATTCATCATGAGGTACACAAAAGCCTTTCAAGCAAAAAATGTAGCTAAATGATTTCTCAGGACTGCAGATGTTTGTTTCTTTATCTGTTGCTTAGAATTAGAATGAGAGAAAACAAGAAAAAAGGAAGACCAGACTCACAACCAGGCTTGTAACCGCATTCTTACCTGTGGAGTACTATTATTGTTTTCCTCCATTACCTTTCCCGACTCCTGCAAGCAATCTTGTAGATTCTTCTTTGTATCTTTGGTAGACCAGAAGCACTTCTGGGTTTTATCATTGTAAAAATTCCAGCTAAATGGGGTTCTGAAGCTGATGGCCCTGACCTGGTATTAACTTAAAAGTCATAAGATAATTAATAATTCTTTTGAAAGATTAATAATTATTTTGACGGAGTAACACCAACTTCACATAATTTCCAGACCCTCTTGATTATGTATTACAGATGACTCTTTCCTAGTAAGCTTGCTTGCTTATTGCTTTTAAGGTTTCTGTGCTGGGAAAATGGGTTGCAAAAGAGACTGTGGGTATCATGACCTCATCATTCATATTCAAAAGAAGAACAGCAAGATTACCATAATGCATTACTTCGTAAAATTATAACCCTGAGAAGTAATAAGATTCAATTACATCTTTTTGGCAAAGTTCTTTTTAAGAAAGTATCTGTCTCGTGACTCTAGTTTATTCTTTGTCTTGATCGTTGGTTAACAGTCCTCATGAGGATTTTTCATCTCCTCAAACCTTGCAAGAGATAAATCCCTCTTTTCCTGTGGTCCGCTTCAGCCTTTGCATATGTGCACTTTCTAAAGCGTTAACTGCTAACAGTTGTGCTAAGAAACCTAAATTCCTTACACAGCCACAGTGCTTTATGATGCTGGAGAACAAATGCGGACCGCACAAGGAGCTTTCTTCCCCTTTGCTCTGCACAAGACCTGAAATGTCACACCGGACGAGAATATTCCGCTCGTTGGAGCAGAGTGGTGCATTCTGTGGGCTGGGCTTGTCTAAAATGCAGAGCAGTTACCTCTGTGCAGTCTTGCATAAAGCCCACTGCGGCTACTGTTAGTGGTGGCAGAACAAGGAGAAGACAAGCAGCGGATGCTGAAATGGGTTTGCTGATCCTCCATACACACACTTCAAAACTCAGGAGATTACTAAACCAGGTCAGATTCACTCCTACAAACTACAGACAAGAATGGGATAGTTTATAAGTCAATATAGAGAGTTGACTTTTTAACTACTGTGTCAGTGCGTTCTTTGTAAATGAAAGATAGAGGATAATACTGTGTATTACAGTTTTATTCTGCAAAATAATTTCAAAGGGTGGTTTAAGAGAATCCTTTTAGTCTGCTTCTCATTTACTCTGTTTTCTTTTCAATGCTTTTTTCTAACTCTTGCCATCCTTAATTTGAGAACTTAAAAGTCCAGAAGGCTCTTATTTTCTCTTGGGCTTACAGCTATAGTCTTAATAGTACAAACTATTCAGGGAAGGCATAGTTAATAACTTGTAGGATATCAGTGGCAGAATTCAGGATTCAGGCCATCCTATCTCTCTGTGTTTTATTTTGGAAGAGGCAACAAGAAAAACACATGAAGCATTTTTGTCCATAATGCTGTGTGATAAAATCCCATGCGTTTTTAATGGTATGGCATTTCTGCACATTTTTTTTCCTTATATCACATTTTAAAATGGGTTTCCCTGCTACAGGCTCTCAAAGGAATTTACAGTTGTCCTTTTAAGTAAGTGTTTATGCTGCTCAGCAATTTGGACTGTCCATCGTGACTCATTTTATAGCCCGCTCTCCTTGCCTATCTGTCTTGTATTTCCATGTACTAGGATTAGAGGTTGCCAGCAAGAATATTTCTATGAGCAACAAGCAGAAATGATGCGTTGGACATGGACTTCATGGAGCTTTAAATGTTTTTAGAAGGGGAAGTGTTAACATTGAATAGATGACGTTAGCACCACCACCAAGAAAGAAAGAAAAAAAAAAAAAAAGAACTCTGAAAAGCTGTATTGACTAAATCTTCTAACAATGCTTGTGATTTTCCTATATCCTGCTCTGTGTTTTTGTACGGATTTTTCATAGCACACAGACGTTACCCACACTGTGATTCAGCGTCTGTTCCTAGCCACGCTCTTGCACGATTTTAACCTGATTTCACGGGAGGAACAGGGAATGAAACACCGTAGCTCATGGTTGTCAGCAGTGAAAAATAGCCAGGAATCAGACAAACAGCTTCATTGCTGAGATTATTTCCGGGATAAAAACTCTTCCAACAGCTGTTTGCTTTGGCCACTACTCAGGTCCTTTTTTTTTTTTTTTTTAAAAATCAGGAAAAAAAAGAGGTTTGTTTTTTTTTAAGATGTGGGCTGGTTATTTATGTAGTCAGGAAGAGGTCTCTGCTTCTAGTGTTGTGGTCTCGGAGCTGTTTTGACAGTTGGAATACGGGGAGGTTTCATCTCTTCTCTCCCTCCTTTTCTCCTGTCCTTCACTCACTTAACGCACAGACCTGGAATGCTGTAGGAAGAAGAGAAAGCGAATTTATGAGTTCTTTAATCCCAGACAGGCAGCTCTGTGGCAGTTACCTTCAAGAAAAGTTCACGCCCCAAAGGAGTGTTTAGTCTTCCCGAGCCACTGCCTCGCTGAGCAGCGCCTGAGAGTGGCTGCGAGGGAGAAGGGGAGAGATGGAGGAAAAGTTTTGCTTCCTCGTAAAACTCGTAATATTGTCGTTTTAAGAAGTTTTTGAAAAGATGACTGCTACTTTTGTTTAAAGTATTTGTTCTGGAATTACTGAAGCTGGAGTCTACCAGACTGAGGTCAGGAGCATTTTCTTTGGCAGAAAGAAGATACTTTTATAGAAGCCATGCCTGTGCTTGGGGTTGCCTCCAAGTTAAGACAGCCGGCCGTAGGGTCAAAGCCCGTTCACCCTGCCCTCCCCATACCCAACCTGGGCCCTGCCGGCGCGCAGCAGTACTCACCAAAGTCTCTGGAGCTTACTGGGGCAGAGAGCTCCATGCTTTCTTGTCAGCTTACGTTAAAGTCAACCTGTGATTTTGGAGAGAGGAGAGCGCTTCAAGGAAAAACCCAGGAGATCGAAGATAGCAAGGTTAGTTGCAAACTTTACCTGTGGATCTCAGTTCTCGGAAAATGTCGATTTGCTCAGGCAAAAATCTGATAGAAACCTACTGCATGCAGAACTCGGGGGTAATGGGGTAAATAGACTTGCTATCATCAGTGAACTTGCATGGCAGCCTTGGAAATTTGTTTTTCTTAGTGTTGCTGTTTGAATAAATATTCTGGTTTTAAATGTTAGTGTTAAAGGTTTCACAGAGGCATTTTGATAAGGATCAGTAGAATCATAAGTAGAGAAAAACTGTTCCAGCACCCAGTAAGCAGAGCAATGACATGACAGTACTTAAAAAAAAAAAAAAAAAAATCTTGGCTGCTTCATGTTATATTATGAAGTTTAAAAAGAGCTCTCACGCCCACACCTATTCCCACAGGGAGGCTCTTTTAAAATAAAAACAAGTAATTGATTTTCTTTTCACTTTTCAAATGATCTGGCTACACTTGCTGCAGAACTGCTGAACCAGAAAAACAGCTTCTCAGTGAAAAGTACCTGTGTTTTTGTCTTCTGCAAAATTGCTTCTTCCTAGCCCCTATCTAGCTCTGATTCATTGTGATTTAAAAAAAAAGGTTTGTCTGAAGTAGGATGGATGCCATGACGTTTTTTAGACTGCTAGGGGTTTTTTCTTTTGTAAGGGGGGTCTTTTTGAGTCTTAACAATTAAAAAACTTCTGCTTGATTTTTTACTGGTCTTTCTGCTGTAGTTGAAAACATTTTTCATGCTTTGAACCTGAGTATTGAGTCTCTTCTTGTCAGTAGTATATATTCCTGTAGATCTTTCAGTCAGTACGTTACGGCTGCATGTGTGGTTTAACAGCTTAAGCAAGCAGTGTTATGTGAGGTTACTTTCCCTTGCTTTTCTAGTACTTTTGGTCTGTGGAACTGATTACCACACTGGGATTAAACATATATTTGTAGTTGCTTCTTATGTAGTTTGAGGACACTTGAGTGTCATCAGAGTTGTTAAAGTGGCAAGATACACAAAATATATATACTTGGTTTTCCTTTGTTTTTAGTTACTGGGTTAATTCGGTATTAGTAAAGAAAGTTGGTTTTGTGGTTAAAGCATAGGGTTGGGATTCTGAACATTTGGTTTCCTTTTTAATCCCTGCCACATATTTCCCCATGAGATTTTGGTCATGTCACTTAATTTTCCCCTTGGAGTTTTTCGTATCACCTCTCCCTGCCTTCCAAAGATGATGCACTTGGTGGTCTCAGACATGCTATATAGAAATATAAAGAAGCAGCAGACTGTTCACCTCTTGATTACCAGAAGTGATGGACGGCCCTTTTCAATGACATGAATGTAACATGAAGATAATACAACTTTTCAACACAACGTGATTTCTGTTTCCTTGCTTATTTGTAAAAGAAAATATTCTTTGTTTCCTCTTTAATGTTGTTCTTTAATGGATACTGAATGAAAAGTAAATTAGATTTGCAAGTACTATTTTCAGAAAAAAAAGTACAGTTACGTTGCCTACTGAGAGATGTTTCTTGATTCTTTAAAAAAGGGTGGAGAAAGACATAAAGCATCTTGCCTTCAGTCTTTAAAACACTTGGGAACTATTAGTGATCAGCATGAGAACTAATGGGAGTCATATCCTTCCAAGGCACCTGGTCCTGAACACTGCTGAAATGCTAGTGAGTAAAGTAACAGGCTAGACCCAAACTATGATCCCAATTTGCCACTTCGTGTTTCATGGGTTTGACAATACTTGTAATCTTAGAGACTGGTTTTTGAAGAAAAAAAACACAGAACAA
The DNA here is from genome assembly GCA_035590195.1 of Aviceda cuculoides. NCBI lineage: Eukaryota > Metazoa > Chordata > Aves > Accipitriformes > Accipitridae > Aviceda > Aviceda cuculoides. The sequence continues at coordinate 5,772,321 of JAVJGG010000062.1, forward strand.
ACCGACCTCCAAAAACCAACCTACCAGCCATTAGATCTTTCTCTCTTTCTGTTCTCAGTGGAGGCAGGTGAGCACTTTTAAAAGATGATCCTTAAAGAGTCAGGCCAGCTTTTGCACATGATGGTCTGAAGACCTCCCCTGGCCGCCTGGATTTACAGAGGTGTTGAGCATTTAAGAAGTTTCTAATTTCTGCAGCCTTTCTGTATTCCCCCCTTACAAGTCCAACAGTCACAGTAAAGCTTAGTGACAGCCCTTTGCCAAATTTTCTTTCAGTCACATTTTTCGGAAGGATGCTCCTTTATTCACCTTTTTAAGCAAGTTTCGTGAAATCTTTTTGACAAAGTAATTTGGGCTATAAGGTGGGTGATTATGATGAAGAATTTATTTTTAGGCTTTTCTTATCAGCAAACTCCAAAGTATCAGCCTAAAAATATTGAATGCTATTTTTGTTCATCAGCAATGGAGATCCATGCTACCCTGTTTCCCGGTGCCTGGTAGCCTCAGCAGTATGTCCAGGTTATCTAAGCAGTAGTTCTAAGCAGAAATTTGAGGGAGTTGTTAGAGTTAATGCCTCTTCAGGTGTGCTAAGCAGATGCAAGTTCTGCATTACAGATTGTGTTGTCCCGAAGCTTGACTATTTGTGACTGCTGTCTCCAGTTGACCTTTGGTTGGTTTCTTTGGTTAGCAAACATATTAATCAAACATGGGGTATTCCTATGTGGCTCTGTGGTATACAATGCTGCACATTGGGAATGTAGCCTTATAACAGTGACCAGATAAATGTCTTTCAATCAAAATGTAATGAATACCTAGTCTGAGTTTCCAACTGAGAGTAAAATCTGCCTGTATACCATACTGTTTGTACGCTTAAATCATTGAATATAAGGCAGCACTGATTTTTGAGGGAGAAATGATGGATTTCTAATCCAAAAAAGACAATGAAACATGTGAATTAATCATCTGGTTAACTTTTGCCCTTGTCTGCTGGATTGCAACCTTTAGCATTGCTTTCTTTGCTGTTTTACATATGCTGCACTGTGGGTCACCAGGTTTCTCATCCTGTCTGGAAGGCACTTAGATTGACACATGCAGTCACTGTGACATATCCTGTTGCTATCTATAAGTGCTAAGGATTCCAAGATAAATTTGGGTTATACATGTCAATACAGCAGGTCATTGCCACCCAGCTGTTTCCTCCATGGCCTTCAGTCTCACCACACCTGATTGTTCGAGACTTTTGACACTTGTGTTGGCTTTTGCACACAACTGGCTTGCCAAGGCTGGTTAGGAATACAGCTGCAAACATCAGTTCTCTTTTCCCTAGGCGTCTCTCCAGTCTCACATGATTTCTCTGCACTTGCACATGTAGTCTTGGTTGTTTCCTTTTTTGTGGACATGATGTAGTTTGAAGTTTAACAAAAGTGATATTATTATTTTAATAAAAACTGTGGTAGGAAAAGCCTGAGGTGGTTATGTTCAACTTTTTTCTTAATTGGATAGAACATAGTTAAGCCTAGGAAAGCAAATAAGTTGCTAATGTTTTAAATTATTCTCTGTGCAGTTTATTCAACTACACTTTTGTTCAAAATTTTCATGATTTGTGCTTTGGTATCTAAGTCACATAAAGGTCCATCTGCTTTCTTGCTAAACCCACTAATGTTTAAACTGACTGCATGAACACTTATGATGTGAATAGTCATGCAAAATATTTGAACGCAAGCATTCAGAGCACATTCTTTTTCCCTGAGTATCATATAGACAAAAGTTTATTCCTATATATGTACACAGGAAAGGAATCCAGCTGCTGGATTCATGAGGTGAAATGCTGGCCGTCTTTGAAGCAGATGGAGTTTTGCTGTTCAGTTGGACCACAGAGTGTTTTTATGCAAACCCACGTCTGAAAACACCAGTATCTTTTGTAATATTTTTCTAACTGCGGGTACAATGTTATTTATATTTCTGTGCCACCACTTTTATACTGCTTGCTAAACTAATGAGACCAAAATTATCGGATCATGCTGGGCTGCCTCGTGATACCATCCTAGTTGTAGAATGGGCTATTAAATGGTAACAAAATGAAAAAACATCAAGCAGTATTATAGAAAGGTAAATGAAGCAATGGCTTAAAACTAAAGGAATGAAGAAAGAATGTCTTTGCAAAACCAACTTATTTTGGTCACTCAGTGATAACTCTGCGCTATATTGACCTGCAGCAAAATGCCAATGGCAACAGTATTTTACTGAGCTGTCCTCACAGGTTTGATGGCGCAGGTGCAAACGTACTGCTACGCATCGGTTCTGGCAGAAAGCTGAGCAGCTGCTGGGGTCGGCACCCCTGCTAGACCGGCCGCTCTTCTGGCCTGGCTTCCCGGGCTGCTTCTTGCAGCGCTCTGCTTTACGCACCCTGCGTTTTCCTCCCATCCTCAGACTTTCTTATTTCAAGAGCACTGCACCATCATTTATGCTTGCAAACTGAATTTTCTCTGAGCTGAATCTGATATATTAATTGTAGTGTTCTGGTTACATGACTTGGGCGATAAGATTTTAGCCTTCCTTCCTGAGTTAATTCATTCCTTTACTGTCTTTTTTTTGTCTTTTTTTTTTCAGTTTCTCTTTGTCCATGCTATCTGTCTGCTGCTGTCTGCTTTATCTGCTTCCTCCTTCCTGTTGGCAGACATCTTTACAGGCTTCTGCATATGACTTGTTTTTCTCAGTATCCACTAATCAAGTCTTCCTGTCATGACTCTAACATTTTTCATATCACTGTTCATTATTGGAAAGTGCTACTCAGGTTCCACAACTGGTCCAACACACATACATGTAAACCTAAAACTTTTCTAGATACTTCAGTTTTGGGGGTTTATATTAAGATTCTTGTAGTATGGAGATACTGGTACCCAGAGGATGAATGGATGGTAATTTGTGATCTCCCTTAGAGGGGTCCTGCCCCACGAAGTTCATTATTAAACAATATAACTTTGATACAAAAAGATCTCAAGGGAACTCAGGAAATGAATCTGCTGCAAGGCCTTGTGGAAGAAATGACAAAGAATATGATGTGTCCACTTGAGGAAAGGGACACAACTGGCTGCTTCTGTAGAGGACAGAAATCTGAGCAGTTGGGCTGGGGAAGCCATCTGTAAACCAGCAGAACAGAGAAGAATAGATGTGCTCTACCTGGGGAGCACGGCCAACGAACAACGGGGTCTGGAACACTTAGTCGTACCAAGTGAACACTGTTAAAGTAATCCAAAATGAATGTCAGTGTCACAAAACAAAGCTAAATACTTTGATGCGATTCAGCAAAAAACATGCTGCTGCTATTAAAGCGACTCATGAGGTTCGTTTCATTCAGTATCATACTGCTGCGTCTCGGACTTGGTGTGGGGGCTCCCAATGTCGTTCAGCCAGCCCTGTTGCAGTAGGACAGTGGAATGTGCATGGAAACCTCCCATTTTTTCCTCATCAATTTTAAACAGTTTGTTGGTTATGTGGTAACTCCTGCCTGTCACCAGACACCAAACTTGAAGGATGGCTAGGCTCTTCTATCCAGACAGATCTCAAGACAAATATTTTTGCTTTCCGTACATGGGTGGAGCTCCTGCTCACGCCAACGGGAATACTGTGCACATTGGAAAACCAGATGTGTGCCATGAACAAGTTCCATATCTCCGTCTTTCCTCAGCTAACCCTTCCACACCATTTACTTAGGTTCTGTGTGACCCTTTCCCACCACTCCCCAAATGTCTCCCAAGCAGAGCATCTGTTGCAATCCCACATCTCCTTGACCTTTCAATTTCTTGGATACCTTTTTGTCTGGTCTCTCAGGGCCAAGCTCCACCGAGTTTCTTGACATACTGAATCTAGGGAACGTAAATAAATGAGTTTATTTCCCCATTTTGTCATACCCTTCCTTTTCTCAGTGCTAGTGCATTGGAGATGTCTGCCTTGTGGGTTGGCAAGAAAGGAGGCCGCTCGTTGTGCCGAGTGTTTCATTAACAGCACTATGGCCAAGGCAACAAAAAGGGCAGCAGAAGCAGCCAGAGACCGCCTATCTTCTCCCCATAGTGACTGCTAGTGATGGGAAGCCAGCATTGTTTCAAAAGCACTGAAATAGCTGCCAGAAATCTCAGTCAGCACTGCTGACACCTGGGACTATGTGTGTTTAAAATTCACACAGCCCCAGTGAAGCCAGGACAGCTGGCAGGAGTTCAGATTGTCAGCAATTTCAGCTTCTTGCCTTGTGTTCTGAATTATTTCTTTATCAAACAGATAACAGCATCTTTAATGTGCTGTATGTATCCAGCACCATCTGTCTACGCTATATTATAACTGATTTAAGAGCCTCATGCTGTATGAGCTTGGAGTCAACTTCACAGTTACATGTTTATTTTCTAATCATCTGTACCGAGCATATTTTCCTATAGTTGAGATAAATGTACAGTAACACAACATGCAACTCTCAAAGCTTTTGTATTTGTGAGAAAATTGTACTGAGTGTAGGTTGACAGATGCTTTTTGTTTGTAATTTGTAACTGGGATCATGGTTAGGAGGGTATTTACCAACCTGAGCTTAAGACCTCTGCCTACCTTTCTACTGCTTTTGTTTTATTTCTCCCACAAAATAAGAACATAGAACCCAACGTGTTTCGTGTTAATTTGTGTGTTGCCAGCTGGTTTTAGGCATCAGCAGAAGGCAATTACTCTTACTCTTTTGTATTGCATTTGTGCCTAGGGAAGCCTCTCAGGGATTTCCTGACCAAAAAACTTTTCATTAAAAAAAACCCCTTTCCTTGAAAATGGGAGTGTGGATGCACCAGCAGAGCTCCAGAACCTGCAGCAATCCAGCAACATTTGCTTGATGCAACACTCTTGCAGCCCCTTGGGGTGATCTCTTCTCTGTGATAAAAATGGAGATAAGTAGTCTCCATCTCCAGATAAAAATAATGGGCTTATATTATACCCCAGGAAGTTGTAGTTAGGCCTTACTAAAACTTGCCGGCAGTAACAGTAGTTAAACAGAGGAAGACTTTGCAGGCAGAAGGTATAATATCTGCATCACCGGAGTATTTTAAAAAACAAAGGCAGATACACTCGCCATTCATAGCATGGCTAGCACTGGTCCTTCCTTGTGCAGAGGACTCGATGGCCATCCTGATGGTCTTCTCATTATCTTTTCTCATTCCTTGATTCCTCTGAGTGCAGGTCCGTGGCAATAAACCCATGCTCCGGGGAACCTGAGCTGACAGCCCTGTGGCCCACGGTGCCCTAGAGATGTAAGGACTCCCTCCGGGACAGCTTTGTACCTTAGCAAAAATGCCATGGTACGGTATGCGTGTTTCCAGAGACATTTCACTGAAGTATTGCAGTTCCAGTTAAGTTTCCCGAAAGCGTAGGTAGGGTATCTTTGGAGACCTGCCAGCCAGTCGCTTGCTTGGAAACACTCATTTCCCTGACATATAGGATATCGGGATTGGAGTGCCCTCATGACTCAAGATCCTGTGAGGTCTGGCAGTGGAGTGACTCTCAGGGGCTCAGTTCTTTGCTCTGTAACAAGGAACATAGAAACCCTGTGAAACCCATTCAGTGTAGGGCTCAGAGATCCTTCAAAAATCCCTTCAGGAGCACTGCAGTGAGTATTTCAGCTGGCTGCATTTTTTTAGGGGCTGTACACGCTGCTCCCTAGAATACAGGAGCATCCCAATGCACCAGCAGAGTGAGGAGTACCACTAAGATTAGGAAGTTTGGTTCAGCTGAAAAACATTTCTTCCCTTAAGTACAAACATATGAGGCTGTCCTTTCTGTGGATTTTTTCCGAATTTCAACCAGACCTCGATCCTAGAAATTTTTACTAGATTGATGCCTTGTCACAACAGGTAGCGTGCACGAGCCCAGGAGAAGTTAGTGGCAGCCCTACAGAATGTATGTCTGTACTACACGGAGTCGTGGAGAAAGGGGAAAATATTACCCCGCAGTGCAGAGGGAGAGGAGAGATTAAAAGGGAAGTGGATGATTTTCCCACACTCAGGCTGGGACTTTGTGGCAGGACTAGGGATTTCAAGTCATATATATCTTGAGTCCCAGTCCCCACATCATAACCACAAGCACATCCTTTGTCTTTTCTAAGGCATCAGTTAAGAATAAAACATCCAGATAATGAGTTATTTTTCCTGCTTAATTCATAAGGACAGTTCGGGCTTTTTCTGCATTTCAATGTCAGTGACTACCATCAATGTGGGCCCAGCTCTGACCTGGAGGTGGAATTTTACTCCAGGAGCCACATTCTTTGATTTTAATGTATCCATTCAACACAGACTCTGACACAATTTATTAGAGATGCAGAATATGTTGCAACCTTTGTGGAGCAGTGTAACACTCATCAAAAGTCCTGTGTACAGTGCTGTTGATAGGCTTTTCACTTACTAAATATGATGTGGAAAGTATAAATAGTTATGGAACAAAAGCAGGTCATTTTTAAGGAGAGATGACTTTTTTGGTCCTAATTTCTGCCTCTGAATTAAACGCCTAGCTTATTGGTAGCAGAAACCCTTGTATTTAGTAAACAATAAGGCCATCAATTACAAATGAGAACTGCTAATATTTTTAACTATGTGTTCATTCTGGTCTAGGTCCACTGTCTTTTTTTCTCTGGTTTTTCCTGCACTTGTATACAGGGCACGCAAAGAGTAGTTCATTTAAAGCAGCTCTGTGTTTCACTTTGACCTGATTCACAGGATGTGGTCTTGGAGGAAGCCCATGCCTTAACAATAGCCTTTTGACAGCGAGGGTGTTTGGGGACTAAGCTGGAAGAGGAGGAAGCATCTATCTATTCTCAAACCTACTAGCGGAATAATTTGTGTGAATCTTCACTTGCCCGTGATGTTTTTAAGGTCACAAAACTTTCTTTTTTGTTTTTACTGGCAAGAAGATGTTGGCTGAAAGATAGCATAACTTATTTAAAATTCAGAAAAGGAATGTAGAGTGTTTTGTCTGGTAAATGCAAAGGGATAATTCCCCCGTGTAAGATGTGCAGGTTTCTGATGGCTCTTGTGTATGTTCTGTCTAAAGCAAGTTGAGAGAGCTTGGAAAACAAGCAAATCAAAGGGAAGCATAATTTTAAAGTGGTTAGGGCTGGACCGTAGTATTTCTGGATATATAAACTGAGAAGGTGCCAGCCACTAAACGTCTGTACTAACTCTGCATAAAACATGAGAGAAGTTAACCAAGTATAATATTAGTATTGTCCTAACCTACTTTCAGCATGACATTTGGTCTGACTTATCTTTTTAGTTATGTTTATTTTCCTGTAAACCCTCCTTTACTGCTCTGCCCCTCTGATCTTAATATAGCAGAAAGCATTTCATCCTTCTATATATCTCTCACCAGTAGTTCAAAATATTTTATTCAGGTGAAACTTTCCAATTAGTGAACTACTGCAAATTTGAAAAGCTAGAACAAAAATAGATGTTGAGCTCTCTCTCGTGCTTTCCATTTCAAAGTATCTCCCTTTGATGATTTTAACACCTGGCTTGGTATCACGTTGGTGCTGTGTTAAACTCCAAAAGACTTGGCACTGAAAACTTCCTGTTGTGCATCAGGATTTGATTTACAGGGCATGTGTAGAACCATCACAGCTTAGTAATCAGAGTGGTCATGCACAGAAAGATGACTTCCTAGCAAGTGTTGTAAAACATTTGACCACTTTCATTAATCAGGAAAGGCTGCATGGCTCATACATGATTTAGGGTGAGTAAGACATAAGTCAGGGTGCGGGACTTTTACTCACCACTACAACAATGGAATTTCCTGGCAACACATCTATGCAGTAAACAAGCTGTTTTCTTTCTTTTGGGGGTATTTTTTTGTTGTTTTGGTTTTGTTTTTGGTCTCGGCGTTGGTGTTTTTGTAAGCTGTCTCTGTAGTGGAAATAAATAGGCATTAAATAAGAATGTGAAATAACAAATAACAGTTCAAAAGGAGTTTAGAAATTTCCTCAGCTGATCCGTCTGCCTGCTTTAGTCATTGCTGGCCAGCTCACCAGCCAGAGACAGAGTGCTGGAAGGAAGAGCTGAAGGAATCTGTTTCTCATGAAGGAGCAGCACAAATCTGAAAGCTTGAGAGCTGCAGGTTCAGATTTGCTTTTGAAATGTTTCTGAGAGGGAGTCAGGCCTAGCGAGTTGCATGGGAAGCCACAATCTAGTTTCACTTCTGGTTTCTATCAAGTACCTCCCTGAACTCAGCTCGTATGTGAAATGGTCATAATGCCATTATTTTTAGAGTAAAGTTGTTTGGTGGCTAAGTACTAGTTCATTTTATTTTTCTTAATACTGAAGAAATAATCTAATTAGCTACTTTAAAATATGCTACTGAAATTGCTTTGAATGACCTTAGAAAAACTGATTTTTTTTTTGACCTAATCAGTCACTGATGTTAACAACTTCCTGTCTGTCAATTTAATAATGCATCCATTCTTTACTCTTGTTTGTAACAAGAAGACACAAGTAGAAGGCATTTTATATACAACATACATTTTTCCCCTGGGTATATTCGTGATCCTGACAAGGGTAAGGAGAGAACAACAGCGTCTTTGCCGTTTCCTTTACCTCACTGCAGCGTCACGCTGAAGACCGGTACACTTCTGTACTATCAGCTGAAACCTAGAAGTAGGTTGCTCCACAGAGAAAGTCCCTGTAGTGATTGACAGTCAAATGCTCTGTTCGTAGGTGATGCCATCTCCAGATGTGGTTTTTTGAAACAGTCTAATTTGCAAAAGGTTCAGGTACAGCCTGCTTTTAAGCAAGAACAAGGTTTCTTTGGCTGGGTGGCTGGAGTGGGTTGGCGGTTGTGTCACCAGTGGATGAGGGCAAAGAAACCCTCCCGATCTAGGACAGCTATGTCAGTCATAGCCTTAAAGAGTCTGGGTTTATAAGGTAAGCTGTTAGCACCAGGGAATGGGGAACAAAAGAAAAATATGTGGAAATGAAAACAAGGCTTTCTTCCCAGGGCTCCGCCATGTCAGTGCAGGATTTTTCTGGCTTATTCTGTCTCATTTGTGGACATGATGCAGAGAAGCTGTAGAGTCATGAGGGAAGCTGAAAAAGAAAATCAAATTAGGTTTCAGAGAAGGGAGCACACAAAACTGAGCATATCGGGAACTGGTGTGTCAGACTAAAGACTGTCATTCAAAATATTACTCAGAGGGGACTTGGCAACAGAAAAAGAATATAATACAGGAGGTTGAGATCAGCAAAAGAGATACTGGAGAACTCAGACTCCCTGAAAGCAAGGGGATTAGGGATGTATTTGCATCTATGAAAAATTTGATCCCTTTTCTCCTGAACATTGGAGGTGATCTCATTTAATTTGAGAGGAGTTGTGAGATCTCATTGTGAAATACTGATATAGATGCCAGCAAGGGCAGAGCGATACTGGTCACATTTCAGTCTAAAGGGACAAAAGTTTCCTTCACTTCCCACTAAAAAATTCAGCTCAGATGATAGTAAAGTCAGTATTTTCAACAGAAATTTTCACTCACATGTATACATGTCTTTAAGGATCTCAACGGCCTTTGCAGGGAGTAACCCAAGATTTACCACACAGTTCCGACATAAACAAGTTATTTTGTCCTAATTGATTAGATAAAAATATTATGTCTCTCGATCAAGTCATAAATCAGTGGCATATCCAAGAACTGGACTTTTGGAAAGTGAATATTGGTTCCTACTGTATTAGCAAACCTGTATTTGTAATTCGGTCCATTCCTTGCAAAACTCCGCGTGGATGCAGTAGTTAACCTGAACTGAAGGCTGGGTGGGGGCTTTTTACAGTGTATGCATATTGCCACCACTTCAGAGCAACAAAAGATTTTGGATCTTTTGGAAAAGTTGGGGGTATTACTTCATGTAGTTCCACTATGAGGCAAAGTATAAGAAATTGTTAATTCCTAAGATAACGTCCTTGCCTTGGTCTGACTTGTGTGGTTCTATCACTGGCGGTGTGATTATACAATTTTTTTAGTGTTGGAACATTGTAACCGAAATATACAAAAAGACACTTTGTTACAAAATAGGAAACTCTAAGTGCAACAGCTCTCTTCTACAACTACCTTTGTTTATCTTAATTAGACCTTAGGAATGATACTTCAACTAATACTTGATACAATTCCAAGTGGAGGCTTAAGGGCTGTGTAAGGCAACATCACTTCCCAGTGCTTTTTCATTTGCCAGATCAACCCAGTGTCTCCACCTGAGTCCAGTTTGGGGTCTGTCTCCTTAACAACTAGTTGAACTCTTCAGAAAAGCTTTTCAGCTAACGATTTTTATGCTTATCTAGTTAACTTCATTCTGCAGTTGCTTTTAGGATACTTTCAGCTGTGTTAACAGTGTGACAAACATTGGTGTGCCCTAACATCAGCAGCTGACACAGATCGGAGCAGAGATGACTGAAAATCTTAAAAGTCAGCAAATCGTTAACTGAATAGATTGCTGCAGCTCCTCTAAAACCACTGTGAGATTTCGTTTTTATAGCACAGAGACAATAAACGTAGGCTTAGCATTTTGATGCCAGTAGTGCATCCTATGTAGTCTGAAACCATTATATATACTTAGTTTATAGTGCATGTTAAAGATAGAGTTGGATATGCACGCTCATATGCAGGTACCTGCTGGCATTTCTCTATGTATTTACAAAAATTTAAAATATACTCAATAAAATATTTTTAAGTATCGTGGAAGGTGATTTAGAGACATATTTAAATGAGCTACACGCTTGAATAATTTTTTATTGATACACATGTGCCATGTCACATACATTACATACCTGTATGTTATACATGTGTACATATACATCCATGTACATATGTCATATTTGTTATCCTCTTGGCGAAGACTTAGGAAGAAGTACTGCTCATAGTAATAAAAGTGAGATGTACAACACGTCTTTTTGCTTTGTGTTACTTGTCGAATTAATTTATATGTTCAATATGAAAACAGGCAAAACCAGCAGAAGCCCTGATCCCTGTGCCACCTAGACCACGTGTAGCATCCGCAGCACTCTTAGCAGCAGCTCAGCACCCCAGATTCCCGGTGGCAGGGCAGGCACTGCCAGCCTTGTCCCTCCAGTGTCCTTCTCCCGGGCTGCGTTGCCTCCTCCAGTTCCTCTGGGGTGTGAAGCTGCCTCAGCAACACCAAGGAGACCAACGCAGAGATGGTAAATAAAATGTTGAAGTTATTGAAGAGTCGGTTTCCAAACAAACTAGAATTTGTTACCCTATATTTGGATGCTTCTGCAGCTTTCTGCTCTTATCAAATCCCTGTTGTCCTTTAGGGAGATGCCTGTTGTTCGCTCCGTCACTTTAAATACTTCATTTTAGAAACATGGCAAGATCAGCCTTCTGAAATCAGAACTTGTTGTGTTCTTGTTGAAATCAGCGGGAGTTTCTCTATTTACTCACTGGAGTATGAATAGCACCCCATTTCATTGTGGTTAGACAATTTGCAACCTCTCACATTATCACAAGATAGATTTTCAAGCTATATAGGCCATTAATTCTTCCACAAACTGGCACGGTGGGTTTTTTTTTTAAAAAAAAAACCTGCATCCTGTCGCAGAGGGTATTATGTCTGTAATGTGTTCTCATTACTCTGCTGTATCAAAGTGTATCTAACACCATGATTAGGTAAGCAAGTCAAAATAGCAAATGAACATAATCTGTTATAATGAATAATATGAAATATTTTGGTTTAAATTTTTACATTTGTTCATTTTTAAATGCTTCATAGACACATATTTGTTCTTGGAGTATTCTAGCCTCAACCAAAACCTAAACTCCAATGCTTAAAATCTCTATGGTGAGGTTTCTTCATAACTCAAGAAATCCATTCAGTAGTTGGTTAATAACCATCAGGCGTTGCCACAGAGTGAAGTGGTTTTTTGAGAAATTTGGTTAACATCTCTGCCAGACTTTCTATAACAAGGTTTTACAAGTAAACTTGGGCAGAAACTGCCACTGCTAGTGCTGCTACTTGGGGAAATCAGTTTGTCTGCCCAAGGATGTATTGGTGTACTGTGCCCTGCTTGCTCGGGTTGCACAGGTCGTATATCTGTTATTTTGTGGGTGCCTTGCTGGCTGCGTGCAGAGCTACAGTCTGTGTCGGGGTCCCTAGCACTGCATGGGGAAAGAGATTCTTGAAATCAAACGCAGTGCATTGTAGGTGCAGGACAAAGGCCTCATTCTGGGGATGTAAGGCTATGTCGGTATCCTGAGCTGTTTTATGCCAGATGACTAGTATTTTCTGATAACCAGGTAATCTGAGACTTTTATTCATGGAAATTAGGGATTTAAAGGTGGGGAGAGGGGGGAGAGAACAACTTTGTGCAATGAAAACATTCAGAATTAATTGTTTCGTGAAAGCCGAGCTTGTTAGAGAAAAAATAAAACTCTGCCCATCTCTGTTTTTTCTTGTATTCTGTCTGTTCAGTTGACCTATGGAATTTGGCTAATTAAAATATCCCAAATATTTAGGTTATGCTTGTTGCTGAAGTATTTGGAAATGTAGATCTTTATTATGAGTGATATCATGTTGTGCTTTTGAACAAAAATTTAATAACCACGATTGGCATGTCACTGCCTTTAATTTCCTTGTATGGTACAGTATACAGTTCATGTCCGCTTTATGCACTGTATAGCCAAACTTGAGTATGCACAAACAGTATGAGGAAAGGGTAATCAATCTGGCTGCGTGAAAACTCTGAGGAAACACTGATAAGTAAAACAGCTCATAAATTCTGCATAGAGAATTGTTCACATTCATGGCTCCAAAGATTAAATTTGAGGCTCCTTCTGTCCCACCCGTAAATGACTTTTGGCAGTAGAAATGGGCTCAGTAAAAAATCTGCTCACAATCCTTATTGCCAATCCATATCTACCTTCTCTGTCTTATTCTACATGCCAAAAGGGTCGAGTCTGTATAGAACATTGTTCTGAAATGTACTTCTTTAATGAAATCTTTCTTTTTTAGTTTAGTAATATTAAGTCCTGATAGCTGAATGCTATTGTTAAGCTAGGATTAAGTGCATGTAATAAATAGTCAGCATGAATAGAAGATGTGGAGCACAGGGGACAGGCTGTTTGGAACTGATTTTTCCTGTCTGCAAGTAACTTGCGACCAATGGAAAATACCAGGAAAGTTCAAGTTCAAGTAGCTCTTTTTCCTGCATCATAGATCGGTGAAGTCCAGCATCAGTGTAGAGTGGAGAGCACAGAACAAAAACTGAGGAGGAGTTGTTAATTCTCTTCTGTAATTTTTGCATTTATTGAAAACTGAAGCAATATTAGTTATATCTGTCAGACTAGGAAAGGGTGGAGGACTCTGCTGAAGGTTGAGAGCAGACAACACACAGGCGAAAAGTTAGTGTCCAGATATTTTCAGAGACCGCATGGGGGCTCTGATCATGGTGGAATTCCTCTTACCTCATCATAGTCAGTTAAAAGGTTGGTGTCTAGTCTGAGCTGGTTGCTTGGGCTTCTACTATAGCCAGATGGTAGACATAAACACTTAGTGAGGGCAACTCCTTTCCCTTTTCTGAGATGATTTTGTAAAGGTAGAGTGACTCACCCTCTGGAGCTATGTGCATCTATTGCTTAATTAAGGGCAGGTGAACCATCTGGTTTAAGTTAAACACCTAATTTTCAGTGTCTAAAATTAGTTGAGATAAATCTTACCTGTAGTACAGAACTTCTGCTTGAGAAGATATTCTCTTTTCATGTACTTATTACTAACGTTATCGTTATTATTACAAATTGTACATCTGTGTTCCAAAGTATGTTATTTAAATCTTTTGAGGCTACTTTGAAAGCTATCACAGACATATAGCCCTGATAAGTGTGATGGATCTGGGCATGCTTTTATCAGAGGGGCATCCTTTTTTTGGATTCTTAAAATAGATTGGTGATATAAAGTTATGGAAAGTCCCCGAGAAGTGGTGAGGAGGAGTGATGGGCAAGCAAAGATAATACTAAAATGAGCCAGTTGCACAGGAAATGGAGATATCTCTGTGGTGGAGACATGTTTCACTTTGATACATTCTCACGGCTTTCTGCTTAGTGCTACAGAGATAGTAGAGATAGTAAAATGGATCATTAAGCAGAACTACTATAATGAATTAGTTTACTGAATATATGGCAATGCAACTGTATATATACACACATAGGCCTTATATGTACACACAAGGAGAAATATTTCACGAGTTGATGGGCAGTCGATGCACTCGTGCATGCACCGAAGTTCTCTACTATCTCAGCAGTATCTCGCTACAGATTTACACAGCACTTGCTTTCAGCTGCCAGCGTTAGACCTCCTTCCTTCTCCACTTGCTGTCGCAGCATTTCTGAAGAGAAGGGTGACATTAATCTAGAAGCTACTTATATACTTAAAGAAACAAGATCTGAAAGCAAGTAATTCAGCCAGTATAAAAAATGGAACGTTCATCTAAGTGTTCCCATGCTTTTGCGGAGTCTTGCATACATCGGTTTAGGAAAGTTTCTCTTGAGGATTACCACCTCCTTCACGTGAGTTGTTTTCCTTCTTGTTAGGATCTGAACAGCATTGCTGTAACAGCTACGGCCCCTGCTTGTGGGGAAGGATAGTGTTAAGGAATTGCGGTTGCTGCTTAACAGCTTGAAACGAGTAGGAAGGCTTATAGCAAGTGACAGGGCTACACGCAGCCTTAATCAAGTTGGATGTGTACTCTGCAAAGGGTGCTGCTCGTTGACTGTAGTCACTGTAATCTCTCCGGTAAAGCCCCTCTTGAGCTGTAAGCTACTTTGCTTGGCAAACTATCTTGAAGTAGGAATGTTTGGAAAGCACTGGAACTGTCACCTGTCTAACCAGTCTGCTTATTTTCCCTTTGGACGTCGTGCTTGCTGTCTTAGCTAGCGGGGATCTGCGGATCGTTCTGAGGATGCCCCCCCCAAAGATGTGTGCTGGTGCGGATAATTTGGTTGCCGCCGTTCGTATTTCAAACCAGGCAGCCCCAAGAACACAGACGTGGGGCCTTATACCAGAGTAAGAAAGAGAAGGCTTCAGGCAAATTAGAACAATATCCTGCAAAACAGAGGGCAAAAGGTAGCTAAATGTCTGCCACCCAAAAATAGAAACGCTTTGATGTATCAATGTTACAGGCGTATGGGAAATAGGCCTTTTAAAGGGATGACCGATTTGTGCATCTGAGTGTTTAAGGTCTTTACAAAGTGCCACCTTTTTCACAGAAACTAATTTCCTTTCAAAACTTTCAAGTTGGACAACCTAAAATCTGGGGCTAAGTTCACTAGATACATTTAAAAATCTAAATCCCAAGCTTTTTGTATTTGTGCTAGTTTCTTTTAGAGGCTCTGTGTTGTTTTATTCATTCCATCCTCATAGCTTATTTATTTTCTCTGACACAGCCACTTTCTAGGTCTGAATATAATGTAATAACCCAGTTTATCCCACCAAGGGGGTGGGCAAGATGTTTTCTGATGAATTTCTTACATTATCTGTCACTTCAAGCTCTTTCACAGGCAGCAGAGAGATACGCACAAAGATGCCCCTAAACTTGAATCACCCTCAAGAGGTGCTTTTCTCTCAGTTGCGTATTGAGAGAACCTGTGGTAATTTAGTTCCCAAGCTAGCACCTACAGTTAGGTGCAATGGATATGGGGCTTTGTGCTTAAACATGGGATTTGCTTCTAGCAGCTCACTCAGCTCGCCTTATTCATCTCTTTTTTTTTTCAAGGATTATTTACACTTCCTTTCAGAGCAATCAAACTATTGCTGAAGTGTCCGATCTGAAATATCTTACAAAAACCAGTTAATTTAGGAGTAGTTTGTATGCCCAAAGAATTTGTGATAGTTCCAAGAGAATCTTCTGTAAGAAGATTTTTAATACCAATTGTTTTAATAACTTACCCAGCCTGTAGGTCAGTGGAGGTTAGTCACCATTCATGGCTGACATGTTGTTCCCATTGTAGCTTCTTAATCACACAAAACATTATTGATCTTCCTAAAGAAATTGCATAATACTATGTTAATTTTTTCTTGTCTCTCCCACTACATTAGAAGTGAGACTAAAACAGTTTAACTCAGAGAAAAGCAAATCACCAAGTTGTTAATATTTTCATGTTCTTTGGAATCAGTTTTAAACCACAAACTTAATTTAAATTGTAACAGACTGAACTCAGTTCTTTTTTACAATTCCTCTGAAATTTGTTGGTTGCTCACGTGAAACCAGTGATGTTTTTTGCTTCCTGCCCACTGTGGCAGCTGTGGTACAGCTATTGTACAGCACGGCTTATTCTTAAAGGGCTCCACTTCTTGCATTAAGTGTTTTTGTATTGTACCTATTTTCAGAGTTTTTCGTAATAGTTCTTCTAAACTAACTTTTTAAGGCTAAAGAACCTACATTTTTTAGCTTCATGGTAATAAATTTGTCACTGTCTCGGATAAAAATGTAGCATGCTGTAGACAACAGCTTCATTAAGAATAAGCTTATATGTTCTACCATCTTATGAACTTAACTATCAAATCCAAGTACTCAAATGAGGATCAGTGATGCTATGTACTGTGCAAGGGGGATAGCGATCTAGATTGCATTCTAAACCACTTGTGATGTAAAAACAGCCTCAAATAAGTGAGGAGAGAGGGAAGCAGCTCACAGATAAATAGAATTTTTTATCTGTGTTTATGTTAGAACATAAATGTTTAAATGTTGAACTTTTCTTGGCCTTGCTGTAGTATGCTAACTTATTTCTCGTCAGATACTGCCGCAGAAGTGGCTCTTCAGAAGGGGCAGTGAAAGCCTTACAGACTTTCCGTGCCCTAAGGACGGGGTGAAGACAGTGTGTCTGGGAAAGGGGCGGACGAGCGGGGAGCGAGGCCCTGCTATTGCTCCGCGGACACTGGACCAGTGTTACCAGTTGATAGATATGTAAGGGCTGTGTCTGAAAGAGCTGGAAGTTAAAGGCTAGAAATTTGAACTCAACTCCAGTGAATCGAAGGAAGGATGTTCAGAGAAACGGACAAAAAATTCTTCACAGCTGTCTCTTCTACTTGGCATGCTCTAATTGCTACAATTGTTTTTTGTGCAGTGCTTTGATGATTAGGGGAATCTTTTCCAAACAAAGTACACATTGAGGCTGATACTGCGAAGTTATCTGGAACTGTTTGTATGAAAATGGCTGCAACACAAATGCCACAGTCACTGCATTCACTTGCTTGGCCAGGCAGCCAGCAATTTTACTTTCTCATTGAAAGAGAGCTTTTCTTCCTAACTCCACAGGAGGGAAGAAGCAGAGAAAACAGAAAATTAGTGCAAATTCTCTTATCTTATTCTGTGCTGTGTCTGAGAGTCGCTGCGCTTACAACTAGCATGTCCCTCCCAAAGATTTTACGGACAACTTGCAAGGCTCAAACTCAGAAAAGGGATGCCGAGGAGGGGTGTGCGGGGAGGGAGGATGGGGCCCCTGAGGAGATGGCAGGGGATGACAGCTACAGAGGACAGGGCTCTGCATCCCAGCGCTCAGCAGAAAAGGTTCATTCACACAGTCCGTGCCGGGACAGTGTCCATAGACACAGTCCAGCAACTTTTCTAGTGACTCCATGGGCACATAGGATCCCACACTTTCTGTATTGCTACGTACAGACCTTATGAAGTTAATCCTGAAAAATGCGGTGTAGACATTTGAAAAGGAAATTACAGCTTGACTCTTATCTGATTGTGTACCAGAGTAATTCCACTCATTTACTGGAGTGTTTTACACCTGTATAACTACCTAATTAGAAGCAGGATTTAGCTAAACAATGAGGCAAATGTAATTTTGCTGATTCTGCTCCTCCTCTTGTTTCTTAAAAAACTCTCATCAAAGGCTGTGTCAGAAAGGTACTATGAACCGTCTATCAAAATGTACCATCAAAATAAAGAAAAAAGAACTTTTTTCTTTTACTTTTCCATTGGCTGGTGTTTACATGAAATGGCGAAAACTTGGCAAATTCTTGACAAGTTAAGGAAAGTGGCTATAACATGCAGAGGAACGAAAACTTAGCCCATGGTCTAGAACAGCACTGGAACCAGCCACCCCCTTCTTTGCGGGAGGATGTCCTTTCCGACTCCTCATTTACCCTTGCGCAAGAGCCCCAGCTTGTGGCCCCATCCCTACCGCTCTGGAAAAGCTAGGTGGGGCGGTTTCTGAAGCACATCAGCAAGCTGATGGTTTGGTTGGCGAGGATGACTTGGGAAGAGCACCAGCTGAGTCGTCCTTCCTCCATGCCTTCAGGGACTGAGTGTTTTCCTTACCCTGCACTTCCAGCCCTTGTTAGGCTGCTCCTGACAAGTAGGGCTGTGGGGAGCTTCTCCGTGGGAAGCTCTGGCTCTGGACCTTCTGGAGGACTAGGGCTGTTGTCAGTTAGAGCAGATTTCTTTTCCTGAGGCTAGCCAAAATTTCTCCAGCAGTATAGTCTGTATCAGTGGGGTCCTTAAGGTATGGAAAGGTGACTGACTCCAGTCTTTGCAGTTTGTGTCATACCTGACTGGTACGTAAGCACTCATTGATGCTCTGCTAGATACTGCAATAGCAGCATCAGTGGTATGCTGTTTTCAGAACAGTGATAAGAGAATATGGTTTCCATGGATGTTTTTAAAACACAGTTCTCAGCTAGGGACTTATCTGAGGATAGTTAAACCAGTAGGAGTTTGAGGTTGTATGAAGCTCATGAAGTATGTGTGACGTTTATAAAGCTAGATAGCACCTTTTCCCCATTACTCACTCCTATTATTTCAAATTGTCATAGTCCCTCTAATAGGGATACGCTTTTAGACATATTTTTATATAGCATGTTGCCCATGAAAACAGTGGGGGAGTCTGGCTTCTCAGTATTTTGTGCCTTTTGGTGATCACTTGCTCAGATGTAAAGTCTAACCAGGGGTGAGCTCACACTGCAGTCACGGAGAGCCTTTTTTGTCTGGCTGGCTATTTCCATTTGTAAGGGGGGTGGGGGAAGGTAAGAATGTAAAATCTTTGAGAACCCTCACTTTCCTTTAGATTTCATTCAAATTAGCCAGCGTGTTCAAAAGTTGTTAGGTTATGTACATGAATGGAATACAATACCATAAGCCTATTTGCATCAGGAAATAAATTTAAAATCTAGTGTCAGAGTAGTATATGTAGTAAGGAGAAAAAAATCACTCTATTTTCCCTCTCCCTCATTGTAGGCTGTCTTGTCTGTATACAGTACCCACACTATATATGGAGATGTATATGCATCTGTATAACCATATGTATATATATAATCCACGTATATAGTCTCTACAGCTTTTACCATGCAGATTTTTCTTATCTTCCTCTCAGTTGCTTTGCTATTTAACAAATTTCCTGAAAATGTCTTTTGAAGTCATTGTGCATTTTCTTATTTATATGCTTGTCATACAGTGATTTTTATTTTTGGTGTGAATCTTGAAGATCTTAGACTTTGTTCAGGGAAAACTCACACTCTAAGTTTAGCTAGACGTCATTACAGTTAAGAAAGTGTCTGCCTTGTGGAAAGCCACATATTTTCCAGAGCAGGAACAAGAGAAAACTCTTATCTGAAAAGTTCGTATCATTAACCTACAAGTCTCATTCTTTCTGTTATATTTATCCAAACCCATAGAAATTCCTTAAGCAGTCTGAAACCCAGGCAGTACAAGTGAGACAAAAATAAGGCTAGGCAAAACTGTTTAATTTCTCTTTCCTGTTACCAGGATGAACCTTAAATACCAAATAGGCATTTTATTTGGGGCTTTTCAAACCCAGATATAACTTTTTTGAGTATTCATTATTTTGCCTATACATGGTAAAAGCTGTACATAATGCCAACATGAACAATGCCTGGCTAAATAGGCAAAGAACAGCTTTTAGGGACAACTATTCAATTTTTAATCTAGAAATACAAGTTTTAGTTGTTCAGTCACACAGTTCCTGTGTTTGAATACGGCGGCATTATGCAAGAAGCCGAAAAAACAAAACAACATTAACCGTTTGGCATACTCCATAGCAATTCAGTTGGAGAGGAAGAAGAGAATTTAACGGTCAAAATATTAGAAGCAGCTGTGGATACCTCAAGCAGGTTTAAAACTTTAAGAGAAGTGCATATGGCTTTAAAAGTGAGCAGGGAGGAGTGCTGGCATTGGCTCATACAATTTTTGAATGGCAAGGAACATAATATTTCAGTAAGTCTTAGTCAAGCTGTTTTAATTAGCCTACAAAAGAAAAAAGATCTTATGAACTGAAAACATCTTGCACTGAGTGGGTAAACTTGATCAGTTTAGTCTGAATTATTTGGCTTCGGTCTACATGTCTCATTTGATGTTTGTTGGCCTTTGTACAACTGCAGAAGAGTCATGTAGGAGAGAGGGGTTGGAAGTGCTGTAGACTGTTCTTTTCAGAGACATTTGTCCCTCAAATTTGTGTACTTGAGCCAGAGAGTTCAGGGTAACGCTTTGAAAAATAGTGCTTCTTGAAGCATAGCCATATTTATCTGGCATGAATTCATGTACAGTGGATACAACACTGGCACAATTACAAAAAAGGAACTGATTACAAAAGTGTATGGAGTGGTGGTTTTAATGGGGTCACAGTTTATTAAAATCATAGCAAGCAGAAAAGGAAAACTCTGTAGAAAACTTTATCTTATTTCTCCTCCGTTCAACCTTCCTCCTATCTATCTATTAACCTATCGCTATCTATTTTTTAATTTTAAATCCAGAGAGGAAAAAAGATAGGAGATCTTTAAATGTTTCACCTTTATCAGGCTCTTCAGCCACAAAAAAAACGAAAATTCATTTGGGCAAACAACCGTTCTTATTAGGGCCATAGTGGTGAAGGCAAGTTCTGGAAGATTAAAATTCATTGTCTGTGAAATGCTATCAGTTGTCCTTCCTCAGAATAGCATATATCAGACAGCATTCACTGCATACGTAAAATCTGGAGATACTCTGACGGTTACCTAGTAGATCCAGCTTTTCTAGCTTTTTAGGGCCTAATTTAAATTATTGGTGAACTGAGGCCAGAAGTCCAATATATATACACATACATATATGTATCTCTGAGTTAGAAAAGACTTTGAATGTCTGCAAGTGCACAGAGACTGGCTGACTTGAACTCTTCTGACATTAGCCACCTGCTGCATAAGCTATAGGACTAGTAAAATACAGTTGCAGAAGCATCCTGTTATTTTTACTTTCCAGACAGAAAAGCATTGCAGCCAATTTTTGAAAACTGAGCGGGAAAGAGAAAGGAGGCAATAAGAAAAACCCTCAAGAGATTTGAAGTGTTTTTCCTCATGGTTGTTTACGGTACTGTCAGAAGTCGTAATTGTGCTCTTACAGAAGAGAAAAGAACTATGTTCGTCCAAGCCATTAGAAAAATTGTTACTTGGATATGGTCCAACAAATCTATTGCAAATTACGGGTGGACCAGTTTTAGCAGCTGGTCAAAGGAGTGACTGGGTCTGAAATTATTTTAAAGGAAATCTCTTATACTCCAAATCATAAAGTAATTAACTCTTAATTCCCAAATATATTTATAAGAATTGAAGATTTCTTTTCTTTTCTTTTCTCTTTTCTCTTTTCTCTTTTCTCTTTTCTCTTTTCTTTTCTTTTCTTTTCTTTTCTTTTCTTTTCTTTTCTTTTCTTTTCTTTT
>JAVJGG010000062.1:5797075-5807351 GCA_035590195.1 Aviceda cuculoides
TTTTCTGGTGAATATTAGGATATAATCTTCATATCGTTGCTTTATACCTCTTGCACTGTTTCTTTTGGTGAAACCTGTATTTTTCTGCACTTCAGCAGGGCCTAACACTGAAATTTTTGCTCCTCAGGTGTTCTTTGTAAACAGTAAGGGCGTGATCTTTGAATCAGCACACAACTTTGTTAGCCAAATATGTGTTCTATTATTCTTCAGCAAATACTATTGAAACGAGTTATGTCATGTCTTCGTAAAGTTTCTTTCTGTGATTTTACCTCTCAGATTGACTTCAATTTATCAAAAAGATATTTTCATTCCCTTTCCTATCAATGCATAGCATCTACTTTGATGATATGATATGATTCAACTTACTGCTGCGCTGTGGATGTCTGTACATCTCCATGACCCTCTACTTTCAATCTCATGGAGAGAGTGTTGGAACACACGTTTGCATGCCTTACTTCTGGGTGTGCGGCAGGATGCCGGGAAATGCAAGTCTCCATGCACAGAATGGCACTCTGTAAAAGCTAAGCAGCTCTATGAGGCCTTGGTGTACATGGTCAGGGTACTGCAAATTCTGTAAGCTTAATAAATTGTAATTCTGCCTAAAAGACTTCGGAGCCAAGTCTTTTCCCATGCCTCAGCCAAAGAATAAAACTTTATTCCTAACAATTTTTGCATGCCTTCCTCTTGAACAGAAGGAAAACTGTAAATTTCACAGATTGCCATTGCAGCAAATTAGAAGGCCTGATGGTATTTGATCCCTATAGTAGCCTTGGGATGGAGAAGTAATTCACATTCTCATTACTTCAGGCCAAGTTAAAAGATGCTCTACCTCACCTCGCTGCAGATGGGAAGATGGATGACCTTAGCAGGCCTCGGCCCTCTCAGAGTTCCTGTGTGCTTGTGACATGATTCCCTCTTCTCTACCACCCACTCACATCTGTTTAAAGATTTGGTATAATTTCATATATCAGCACAACTCTGGGAACAGCTCAGAGCTTCCCTTCATGGTGTCCTGCGAGCTAGAAGGAGTTGCTTTAGCACCTCCTGTACTTGCTCGTCACTCAGCAGGAAATAAAAGAAGCCTCAATAAAGGTGTTGACTGCTTTTCTGGTTTTTGTCTGTCCCCTGCTGAGAGCCTCTGGGGAAGCTGGTGCAGATCTTGCAGTGGAAGATAGTTGTTTGGGTCACTAGCCCTAATTTAGACTTTCTAAAACAGACTTCCTGAAAGGCAGCATGAGGCATCATGGTCTCTCACGAATGGCATGGCGATGCTGTCTAAAACAAGCAAGCTGGTGTGCTTTGGGTTGAGTCTAGGTGTCTCTCTTCATATTAAGTATTTCCTCTTAGATCAATAAAGTAGTGTTTCAGTTTCACGCATTTTTATTTTACTTTTTTTATTTCCTTTACATGGGAGAGGATATAAAACTGACCCTTGCAGAAACCCACTACAAACATTCAGTGTTGATTTTTTAGATGTCGTTTAGCCAAATCGTAATCCATTTAAAGTGTGGCAGCGATGAAGCACAGCTCAGATATGAAATGGGACAAAAGAAGAGCATGATTATTAATTCTGAATTCTAAGTTCCCTTGTCCCAGTTCTCTTTTTTAACCACAAATGATACTGAATTATGAACAGTCTCACTCTTCCTGAATGATTATGGTCTTCATTCTCCTGAGTGGGCAGGTGAAAAAGATGGTGTAATAGACACCAACTGGTTATGCTAAATCTTCCATCAGTATCTGTCATTATAGTACTTGTTCAGATGTAACAGCTGAGGAATGTATGGGTTTGACAATTTTGGTCAACTGGCATTTTCTGGCTGATAAGTACCGCTTCTCTCATGCTGCTGTTTGATGTAGGAAAAGGATGCTTATAGAATGGCCTCATCTGTTCATTTGAGAACATTACTGCTAGTTCTAATTATAGGGTTTTGCGTAGAAAACCACTCAGGCATGATCTTATTTTTAAAACTGAAAGGCCCATTTGATTTTAACAAGACTGTGCTGATGCCCAAGAAATTTTATCAAGCAACTTCCCAAAAGCGTTTTTATCCCCACAGGCGTTTTATACCTTACAAGTCTCACTGAAGTCAATGTCAGGTTCTCTGCAGCACACATGAAAACCAGGAAGGCAGGTACTGAAGATTATAATTTTGGATTAAGAGCTACCTTTGCCAACACATCTATATCTTTTAAACACAAAGAAGTGTTAGTGCCTCCTTAAGAAAACTGCCTGACATTAAGCAAAATGGTTTTATAAATGTAAGTTTAGGAAATCCCCTGGCAATCACTGAAACTCTGTGGTTCATTATGGCTTTTAACTACCAGATCCTACTGGATATATAGTGTATGTAGTCAAAGTTATCAAGAAAGAGCAACATGTTTTTATTTCTAAAATTCAGAAGGTGCTGTCTTCAGTAACATTTATTTCAAATCTACACGTTGGCCAAATTGTTTCATGATCAGCCTATGGACTACATGTCTCTCAAAGACTACCTGGCATCCGCATGTTACTCTGAACATTTGCTGAAGTCACGTGCAATGCATAAAGGCACTACTGCTGTTCCACCTGCATTTTCTGGGTAATGATTAGCCTCCGGTCCTGCTTTTGCAAACACTTAAGCATGGCTGTTATTCTGCCTCTTACCCTCAGTCTTGAGTAGTGCAAGTATATGAGTAGTCATTTAGATAAATAGATCAGAATTCATAGACTTATACCAGAAGCTAAACAAAAAATATGACTTAATCTGGACCTGTTCTCTGGTACTGTTCAGAGACTCTTGTAACGGGAGATGAAAGGAGGAGTAAGCTGTGGGTGAAGGAAAAGGATGGAACTGTTGAACCAGTTGTCACTTTATATCAGTTTAAAACATTCCTTAGACTAAGACTCAATAGCCTCAAATTAAAAATAAAAACACCAGAGATAGATAGGGAGGCTTTTTATGACTGTCCTTATGTCTCTGATGGATAGGAAACTAATTTTGGGGAGTACTGTGGGTAGACTTTAAATCACTCTAGTGCTATTTTCTAAATTTATCCAGAATCATTGGAAGATTGTCTGTTAATCAGACAGTCTGAATCTGAATATCCTTGATCTGAAAATTAAGCATTAGATTTATACAAAATAAAGCCATGGAAGTGGGAAGTCATCTGTAAGAATTAAAGAAAAAGGGAATTCTACTGATGATGCAGGATACTGAACATTGCAAGCTCTTCATAAAATGACTGCCAGATGAAATTACAGCTCTAAAGGGTCAGGAGTTAATTCTATCTGTGCTGATTCACCTATCGGCATAACTAAATGACCAAAGTCACCTTTGTATGACTTCTCCTGGGGTGGCATATGTGTTTCTATATGCCAATATGTACACACCACGTATTTCTTACATGTATATTAGTGCCTGGCCTGACGAAGGCAGTAAGAAATAGACTGATAGACTTTTTAGTAGGGCCTGTAGCAATAGGACAAGGGGTAATGGTTTTAAACTACAAGAGGGCAGATTCAGACTAGATATAAGGAAGAAATTTTTTTACGATAAGGGTGGTGAAACACTGGCACAGGTTGCCCAGAGAGGTGGTGGATACCCCATTCCTGGAAACACTCGAGGTCAGGTTGGATGGGGCTCTGAGCAACCTGATCCAGTGGAAGACGTCCCTGCTCGTTGCAGGGATTGGACTAGATGACTTTTAAGGTCCCTTCCAACCCAAACTGTTCTCTGATCCCATGATGATTCTATAACTTCCTCCTACCTGCAGACCCTATGTAGTCAGCTCTAGGAAAAGACGTAGTTGTTGCCACCAATAAATGCCAAAAATTATGCCTACACTTGTAAAAGGATGTGATGTATACATGTAAAACAGAAAGAAGAAAATCATGCAGATGAGAATTACAGCAGTTAGGATTACCTCTGTAGCAGAACTACCATTCTCTATTTGTTTGTGCACACATTCGTGGTCATGGAAGTACTTTGGAATGATTAATAACTAAATGGCTTAGGTCATCAATACACGTCATATTTGAAGAACAGCATTTTTGCCTGCATTTGAAGCAAGGCAGGTAGGTAGTTTCTTAGAATGTATTTCCAGGGTTTTTCATAGCCTTTGTAATTGCTGTGTAAGCATATCTGACAGACATTAATATGAAAATGCTCCGAAACAGTAGGATGGTATTATAACCTTCATTTACTGAATTCTCACCTTGTTCCAGTTACCCACAGAAGTGTCATTTCTTTTCTTTGTTTCACCAAAGAAGCATCCTCTCTGGTAACTAATTAATTCCTCTTCAAGCAGCCTCTAAGATGCTCTAAATATTTTCTGTCCCCCTAGCCAGTTTCAAACCCACTTTTGTCTAAGGTCCGATGACACTACAGACTTAAAGACTGCATAACTTTGAAAGAAATTGTTTGCAAAAAAGCCAAGGAAACAGAGGGGAGAAATGCAGCTTCCTAAAGGTTTTCTTCCTGCAGCATGCAAATTGCTTAAGTGGCTGCAGAGTCCATCCCTGAGAATCAACTTGGTTTAGATCAGGACTTCAAAAGGTAACCAAGACAGCTAGAATAAGCAGAGCTGATGAACATGAGGTTCATAATGTCTCGAATATTAGGCACAAAGATTAAGAAGTTATTTATAGTATGCTAATACAGATGACTTATAATGTATGTTTAGGTGTAGAATGAATGAAAGCTGCCTGATAATTTTTTTCTTTTTTTTTTTTTAATTTTTCCTTTTACAAGAAACTAGAGCTGATCCTGCGCTAGCTCTCAGAAATTAAGGATAAATTTTCCTGTGGAGCTGACTTATTTAAACTAGCAATATTATGTTCATACAGTTTTGTACATTCATACAGTTTTGTAGGAAGCTATGTAAAGAAAAGAGGAATGTTAAATCCTGCTTTAAATAAGAAACATAATGATGCTTCAAAGGAAAAACACATACATTTGGAAGGAAGGAAATATTTTAGTTGACTAACAATCTCTCTTTTAAATTAGTCTTAAACAGAATGAAAAGCAGGTATGTGCTTTTGTTTGGGAAACATGAAAGGAATTATTTCTGATGATTAAGAACAGGTCAGAAATTTCCTTGGCTAAACAAATTTATTTCCCTTTTATTATTATTCATTTTATGACAGCTATTAAGCAGATTTATGAAACGAATAACTGTTTTGAACTTTTATTGCTAAATCAAGTTGAGGTATCTCCAAAAACAATATAACTATTATTATTGTTAATTAGTATAATCTGACCAAAGATCAGCTCATTTTCTTCTGCTTTACCCCAGGTTTCTCTTTTTATTGTCCATATGATGATTTGCTCAAGAAGCTCTCCCCTTTTTCAGTTCACTTGATTTTTCATTCACTCAGGACCCCTCTTTCTTCCCTCTCAAGATCCTCCATTGTTTCTGAAACATTCTCTGGCTACTTTCTTTATCACATCTCCTCCACCATTTACAATGTCCCTTGTGTTTTCTCCTCTCCCACTTCCCACCTTCTCCTCCACCTTCACGGAGTGCCTGAGTGAGGAAGAAAGATGGAGGGGTGTTTATGGACATGTGCTTTTGAGAGGGCAAGAGTATTTCTGAACCTGTAAGAGCTTTAGTATTTCCCTAGCGTGGCAGTCATAACAGGAGAATTATACAATCTTGGAAGTAATCTTAAAAATACAAGAGACAAAGAGAGAGAGAGTATTGTAGACTTTGAATTGTTCAGATTTTTCCCCATTGAGTTTGTTTGGAGGTTCCTGGTCTTGTCAGTTGGCATGTCCAACTAATTGAAATATTCTATTCCACTCTTCATCACAGACAGAAACTGCGTGACAAATACCTTATACAACAAAAAAGTTTTCACTTAAAAATGCAACTCCTAGGAGCATAAAAGAGTTTTGAACCACCAAATATTTATGGTCTGTAATCTTCATACAAATATAAAGACTATGCACTGTGAAGAGGAAATATAATCAAATTATGTATGAACATATTTTTTTTTGAATGCATATATTTGTTTACAATGTAGTAAAAATAACACAAAAGCCCTGTGAGAGGTTTGGGCACAGAGTGTAGTTACTTCATTTTGACAGAGGTATGATTAAAAATCATGGAAGGGAGAGAAGAAAAGGCTTGAAGAGGAACTGAATAAATTAGAGAGACAGACAAATGCAGAAGTTTTTTTCCAGGAGATGGAGGAGACAATATGGAAGGGGACTTAATCCCATTGAGTGGCAAGACAAAGAGATGTATTGGAAAAAGAAGACATCTGTTGGTTAAAGTAGAACATAGATTGGCAAGAGATGAAGTGGGACAACTAAAGGAAAACTTTTTAACATCTCAGAGGAACATATTTGAAATGATATTTTGGAATGGAACAGACTGAGGGTTGCAATGCATTTTGATCTGAATATAGAAAGATGATGCCAAATTAGGAAAAATTTAACTTTCTGGAGTGGAATTTAATATTAAGGAATGAATATATTCTAGATGAACAGTGGAAAGGGGTATATAGTTTTCTTCAGAGCTGGGCACTTAGTTGTGAAAGTGAAAACTGAGCAAGACTCTGGATTTAAGATAAAGATCCATGTTCTGAGCCCCAGGTGCAGAAGTTAGATGTGGCTCAAGGAATCTCCTTGATTAACGGTGTTAATTAACAGTGGCCTGATTTCTAGCTAGTAGGACAATGATTTTTGATACATTAAGCGAATGTGAGGTGATCCATCTTGACATGAGGGAAGTGGAAACACTCATAAGGCAAAGGAGTGTGTTTACTACCTGTTTGAGATGGTAATCCTTTAAATAAAGGACTTCATCTTAAGAGCAGTCTTGAAAAAAGTCTAGAGGTAGAAACAAAGAACAAAGTGGTTAAAGCTGAAAGGTACTATATTAACTGTGAGATCACAAACTGTATCACCCCCCCCCAGGGATTTAAGAAAACAGTCCGAACATTTTTATGTCCCTGTTTTCTTCTTGGGGCTTTCAGGGATTTGCCTTAGTCGCCAGAAGGTTTTAGTTCTTGAGTAAGCTCCAAACACATCTCACAGCATGCTGACCACAGTGACTTCAACATGTAGCGTTATTTCCTTTTTCTTTCAAGCTATGACAGAAGGAGGACATGTCTACTTTTTGCTTAATAGTTGAATATTGTGCGTAAATTTTGTACTTACACCAAGAAAGAGCACACATGGGTTTTAGGCTTTTCTCAGTCTGAATGCACAGACCCCCGTTTCCTTGAACAGTGCCCTAGCTGTGCTGCTTTTACTGGGAATATCCATCAGTCTCTGTTGAAGTGCAGTGGAGCCAGGAGCAGAGGGTACTGGAAACATCCTTCTGATGGCATTCAGGGAAAAAAAAAAAAAGTTTCTCTTCTGTGAGTGAATGAGAATAATTTTTTTTTGGTAGTATCAACAACCTGTAGGAACAAGCATAATGTAAATTGGATTTTATTAGATTGCTGGATGAGTAAAAGTTAACAAAGGGGAGAGACAAGTCTCCTGCCAGGCTGCATCTGCTGGCCTGAGCAAGGAGAGCGTGATGGCTGCTGCAACTTCAGAGCATAGACCCTGCAGCACATAGCTCCTCCTCACTATGGGTGACTATTCAATGCACAGCTTAGGTGGAGAGGGGTTTGGTGACTAATTAAACAGTAAAGAAAACCCATTCCCTTTGTATATGCTCCCTACGATATGGAGAGGGGAAATCAGTTTATTTGAATTTCAGTGTTAAGTTATATGGTCCCCAAGTTCCTATGTACTTTTAATAGATACTTCTACAGAGGATGAAACATGTTCCTATCGACTGAATATATTAAAAAAGTCCCCAGTATAACAAATATGTCTGTGGAGGAATAGATGCCTGAAAGCCAGATATATGATATAACAGGATTAGGGCCCTTAAATACTGCTCCTTGTGAAAGTTGGCTTTGCACAGTAAAAGAAAAGAGGTAGACCACCAACGAACATCTTGAGAAGATTTATAGTGAACATTACTTCTGCAGGATTAGATGACGTGACAGTTTTTATAATACCCTGAACTTCGTAAGAGAGAATAGAAAGGGACAGCTTGCTTTGCGAGAACAGAAATTTCCACAACCAATCCCTCAGTTTTCTCTTTTGTTTTCCAATAGGGCAAAATGGATTTAATATTAGAAATATGTTCTCTCTGGATCCAATTTCAATCTCGGCCACACTCTTTAAATAAGAATCTGTAATCCAACTGACCGCTCTTGCAAAGTTCCCTCTAATATATCTGTAAACCAAAATATGTGTGCAAGAACAGACTGCATGAGTTTAACTAAATTGGCTTGAAACACACATATTTTAGCTAAACGAGTGCAGGATTTTGTGCAGACAATGTCTATATCACCTGCCTATGTGTTCTGTTTTAGTTAGGAAATATCAGAATGGAATGTCTGTGAGGGGAGGAGAAAATTCTGTTATAATCAGTTATTAGAGGGTTTTTAATGCAAACCACATTATGAGAGGAATAACTACCCTTCTTCAATTGGTTAGTATGAAGCCTACTAAAAATCTGGGACTTTTGGAAAAACAAAACAAAACCCATTCTTGCTGGGAAATATTTTTCCATCTTCATAGGGGAAAAATAAGAAATATCCATAGAGATAAAGAGAAAATCATCTTTGAATGTTTAACGCTATAATTTAAAGCATTTCAAGAAAAAAGAACCAGAATCTGCTCTTGATTATACATCACTTTCAACGAGTCAAAAGGGGGTAGCACATGCACATCCAAAGGATAGAATTTGGCTCATGGACATAAGGAAAAGAAGAGACTTGAGAAATGCAAACTCCATATAACCATCATCATCATTATTGTAATAACACATGTGGTTGAATTTTAGAAAGTGTTTTCAAATGTGGTGACAAATGATAAATAAATTAGAACAAGTGACGGAAAATACAACTGAAGGTTATTGCTGTTCAGTAACAGGCACAGTGCAGGGTCATGTGCAAATTTACATGAGGCATATATTTTGAATTTAATTCTTCCAAGATACGTGTCATTTGTTGTCAAGGTATTGATGGGGTTTTTATAAATTACTTAGTATAAATATATTTAACTCATAAGTTTTGCAATAAAATTCTTATTTAAAGTTTCAAACTAAAATCACCGTGTGAATTTGGTCATGAAAAACTGCTATTGTGTAGGCAAAAGAACTGTGAAATCCTTTAAACATCATATCTTTTAAATTCATATTGCACCTGTGTAATTTCTGATTGAGAATACAGTGCTGTGTTTGTGTCTGGTTGTGCTTATGACTCCTTAAATGACCGAGTGTCCATGTTGATAATTACCGAGCTATAGTGAACTGGTCTAAGAGCTGTTGGCAGAACTGTTCTACTTCCTTCCACCACCTGCAAATGCAGAACACAAGAGAGAGCTAAAATGAAATAAATAGCAGCTGTTCTTTTCCCTGCTTGATAAGTTGGTCTTATACCAGAAATCTCCATGAGAGTTCAAAGTATTGGAGACAGGAAGATAGGAAGGCGTCATGATCTGTGTTAACTTGAAATAGTTCATAGAAAGGGTCATGTGAACAGAAGGGCTGTTGATGACTAGAATCTTGCAATCTGTTTTTGTGGCCCTGAGGGGAAATTATGGTAGTTCATCTTCCTAGAACAAGGCTGGATACTTTATAGTAGTGTTTGGTAACTAAATACACTGTGTGGCTCTCATTAACTTTTAGATAACAAAAAAGGATCAGATAGATTATAAAGAATTATATTTACAATTCTGATGAGAAGCAATACTGTCTTGCTTTAAAAACACAGATGCATCTGTTTAAATGAGTTTCTTATAGAAATGCAAAGCTGAACTGTTCCATGAGGCTAAGGTGAAGATTTATAATCTTTTGGTTTTCCCACTGTAATGCAAAAATTAGTCCTGCTCTTCAATAAATCCTGGATTCCTTTTTAATGTAAATATATGCAGGAATTGTCTGCATATGCATATTTAGAATTTCAAATTTGTCAAGCAATATTAAAAATATTTTATTCTGAAAACACCAGA
The DNA here is from genome assembly GCA_035590195.1 of Aviceda cuculoides. Lineage (NCBI taxonomy): Eukaryota > Metazoa > Chordata > Aves > Accipitriformes > Accipitridae > Aviceda > Aviceda cuculoides. The sequence goes on from JAVJGG010000062.1 coordinate 5,807,086, forward strand.
AAGTGAAATAAATATTTAAAAGACATGATCAAGATTCACTGGCCACAAATCTATTTCCTCTCGGTCAAAGGGAAGGCGTTTGAAGGGCCAGTTGAATCTGGTGAATCAACAAACAGTTACAGGACTGGTGCCATAGCCAGAGGTTTGGCTAATTAGACCATGGGACTCGCTTTGAGAAACCTGGTCTATTGGGGGCTGACAGGGTCCCTCGGTCAGAGAAGGGGACGAGCATCTTCGGTCATAGGCTTGCCAAGCTGGTGAAGAAG
>JAVJGG010000062.1:5810219-5873351 GCA_035590195.1 Aviceda cuculoides
GCCCAGAGAGGTTGTGGATGCCCCATCCCTGGAAGTGTTCAAGGCCAGGTTGGATGGGGCTTGGAGCAACCTGGTCTGGTGGAAGGTGCCCCTGCCCATGGCAGGGGGTTGGAACTAGGTGAGCTTTAAGGTCCCTTCCAACCTAAACCATTCTATGATTCTATTCAAGGATTCTATGATCTGAATTATAAATACTCTATAGTCCTCTAATGAAAGTATGGTAATTTTTTCTGAGGGTTATAACCTATATGTTGGACTAAATTTTTACTCAGAAAAAAAATTGTACTGGAGAGAGAACTTCTCCAGAGGCTGTTTGTATGCCCATCTCAGCGACCAATAAATCTTAAGATCAATCCTTATCTCATCTGCGTTCCCTGAAATCCTGAATGTTTTTATTTTAGAAGTCAGGCATATAGAGCTGGCAAAACCTAGCATTTCTTTCTTTTATTTATTCTCATACAGCTATAGTACTATAATCCCATTCATCAGATTAATGTCCATTTATTTTCTGAGACTTGAGTCATGCTTCTCCCTTCACATTTTAAGTCAAAGTTGATAGTGACTTGTGGAAAGGAGAAGGGAGCAGGTTTCTGCTGATGATTCAGAACTCAAAAAAAATAGATGGGCCAGTGGATAATCCTACATGATTCATACTGTTCTTTCAGGATTTCAAGAGTGCTTGCTACACTTGAAAGGAAGATCAGAGGCTTGGAACGGAAAAGACTTTGAATATTGATTTCAAACATACTGGAATACAGATAGCAAATAATAACCACACCATCTTTAACTTCAGTCTTCATTTCGCAGAGCTCTCTAGTTGCTAGTAACCCCATATTTTTAAAATGTGTTTGATCTTTGGATGCCTAATGGAATGCCTCTACTTGGATCATGACCATTATTACTATTTTGCTTGAAATAGACAACACTGATGTGAAATTCATGTCAAAACTAAAACATCTATATTCTTCAAGAATATCAGTCGCTGTTTTTACAAAGACTCATTGGTAAAGTATTCAAAGAATAAGTCTCCTGTTCATCGTGCCTACTTACTCTCCTTGCTTATCAGTGCCAGGGATAAATGTTGGCTAGTTCTGCTGGCATGGCTGAAGGAAACGCAGACCCCCAACAGACATGGCAATGTACATCACTGCTATTTCTCCCTTTTTCTGAGTCTGAGCTGCATGTGCTATTTCACATGCTGTTCACCAAGGCCAAGGTTTGCACTGTTGTGTGAATGTACCATGGCTGATTGCAATGCCCATTATAGCTGGGGATGTAGTTGTACATTTTGGTTGTTTTTTTCAGTAAAAATATATTGGTTGAGCCTTGCCTAGGGTCAAGGATACTTTTTTCATTCCGTACAACAGAACAATGTTGCACATGAGGTAGTTAAAAATAATTGATCTAATAAAATCGTGAGTAAAGATTCTGGAAGATGTTTCTATTGTTAATAAACTTTGCAAAACCTGTTTCTTTAAGGAAATAGAAATGTTAAGTCCAAGCCAAAATAGCTGGTATTATCCTTATGTAGATAAAAGCACTATATTTTTTTTCCTGAAATAATAACTCAATTTATTGTAGTAATGTAAATTATTAACATGTAAAGAATTTGAAAACCTATTTGCCATTTGCTGGCTTTTTGCAATTTGAGCTGTACTTCATTCTCATGCAGAGGATATGCATAGGACAATAAAGATAAGCCCTAGCAAGGCATTGTAAGGACAGTTCATAAAACTTTGGCTGGACCACTGCACAGAGGTGAAGTTGATCCTACGAGAAATTTATAGGTCTTATTCACACTGAAAATGGCTTGATTATTTGTAGAATCCTGCTAGATAATGATTCAAATGAGCCAACATTTATAAGTGCTAACAGCTGAGAAAAATAAATCTGCAGTCCAAATAGCAGTTATGACTACTCTGTCATAATTAGGAAGTAATGCTGAAGCTGCCTTCAATTTACCAAGTGTGTTTGCACTTGGCTTCCTGAGAAGGCAGGCAAATACCTTATTTGCACACACAGAGTCACACACGTGTACACTACTTTAAGTAAAATCAAAATAACTGCAAGTAAAATTAAAGTTCTAGTAATGCTGCTGATAGTAGTTCCATTGGTCTGTAAAAGCCAACAAGCTTGACCAAGGTGGTCAAGATATAAAAGAAGTGTTCAAAGAAGGTAATGTAGCAGAAAAGCTACACTGATTCTTCTTATCTTCTGTGTACTGTGGAAAATGCTAGGAGGTACTTTTGCCAGAGCCCTTCTCTATGAAGAAGTCGTAAGAACTTCTGCATGAACCTGGTGTGACTCTAGAAACCATTATTATGAATGAAATGCACAAAATGAACAGTTAACCACTTGAGAAGTTCAGATATTATTCTCCGCAGAGTTCTAAAGAATCACCTGTAATGGTATGTAATGTCTTGCTTAAACATGCTTGGGAACCAGGGCACTGCATGACACCAAATATGACACCAGTTTCTAAATAAGTTTGCAGGAAGAGCTGAGGCTCCAACACCAGTACTGGGAAGATTAGCAGAAATGTTATGCATTTGGGCTGACTCAGCAGAAAAAGCAGCCTCTCAAACCTTCTGGAGTTCTTTGAAGGGGTCCAAAAGCATGAGGGGAAGGTAGATCTAGCTGATACAGTCCACCTTGATTTCCAAAAGGTTTGCAACATGTTTCCTAATCAAAAACTTTTGAAGAAACTAAGCAGCCATAGCACGAAAGCTAAGAACTCCTACATTTTTTGACATGCAGTTGGTTAAAACAAGGATTAGGAATATATGGTCATCTCCTGTGGTGAATAGGCATAGGCATTATCAGTGAAGTTCTGCAGGGACTGCTGCTAGAACCCTGTGCATAAGAGACCCCCAAAAAGTTGATAAGTCACTGCTGTGAAGTTGTTTAGGCTAGGAATGACTGAAGAAATTGCAAAACATTATGAGACTGAGCAGCTGAGCAAAGAAATAGCAGATGAAATTCCTCACAGGTACATTTTTTAAAAAGACACATGTGAAGAATCACCCTAAGTTCACATGTTAAATGAGAGGGTCTGTCGTTACTGCTCAGGAGTAAGATCTTCAGGTTATGATCAATAATACTATGGAAACGTCAGCTCAGTGTTCAATATAGTAAGAAAGAGAAGCTAAATATTAGGAATTATTGGGAAAGCAATAGAGAAGGAAGTAGCAAATGTAATTGCACTGTCTATGCCATCGTGCCAATTCATGCTGTCTTAAATACACATCTTGAATACTTCTTGCACATCTGGTCTTTCCGGCTAAAAAAGGATGAAGTAGAAATGGAAAAGTTGCTGAGAAAAGAGCAAGAGTGATCAAAGATATGGAATGATTGCAGTAGAAGGAATGACTAAGTGAACTTTATTCTGCAAAATACACGACTGAAAAAGGTTTGTGAAATCAAGAATGGCGTGGAGGGAATGCCAATGGCTTACGGAGAGGGAACAGCCATTTTCTTCTTACCGATAGAGTAACTAGAAGGCCACAAGTGAAGCTATAGAAGCCAGGCTCAGAACAATCAAACAAGGTAACTCTTCATGCAGCTGGTATTTGAGCTGCTGAACCACTTGCCACAGATGTTGTGGATGCTGAAAGTTTCCATGAGGTCAAGAGGAGACCAAACAAGCTCATAAAACATAAATTCACTGAAGTTTACTAACTACCTAAAAAATACATCTGGCTAAAGTTCTTCAGCTGAGAATGTTTGGCAACTGCAGATATAAGGAAGGGGTATTATGTATACTTGCTTTTTTTTTTTACGTACTTTTTTGAGCATCCTCTTTCTAGCTTCTGTTAGGGACTGGTTAATGGACTAGACAATCTTTTGCTCTTACCAAAAATGGCCATTCTTATATTCATACCAAGTTTTAAACTTCTTGGGCGGGGAGATTTCAAGTGCAAGGATAGTTTATTTCTCTCTCTCTTTCATTTTTTTACACCAGGTTTTCTGTCTAACAGTCTGTCTAGGCATCTCTTGTGTTAGTTAGTGAAGCTGATTAAAATAAATATTAGTTTTAGCTTAAGGAAGTTAAATTTTGGATGTGCTTTTCAGTCACTTTCCCGGACACTGGGGAAAACTGTACAAAGTTCCTGTATTCAACCAAAAAGGGAAGAGACTTATTTGCCTTTACAGTCAGTAACTTAGATAAAGTTGAACTTTCCAAAGTCAGATTCATCTCTACAAGTGATAAGAAATGTTCACAGCGTTCTACAAAAGAAATTAGAATGACTAATAGGGTAAGATTTTATTTTTAAAATTTTTCATTCCATTTGAGTAGAAGTTTTGTTTTAATTAAAAACCTAAGTGGAACTGCAGTAAAGAAAAGAAATTCTGTTGATTAATTCTGCGTCATTCTTGGTGCATTGTGGGTTACAGATGAGTTCTGCTCTGAACAAGATGAATGAAAAAGTTCCTAAGAATTGTTTTTATATGTCATAAATGAAAAAATGTGGGTTAGCATAGTTCAACACTGAAATATTCTCTTCATCTCTCCCTTAGTGAAGTAAAACATTAATTCCTTGCTGAAATTTAACATTAGAATCCAGATTCATAAGTGTCTCCCCAGGTTGGTTTGGCCTGAAAAATCAACTGAAAGAATTGAAAGTGTGCACGTAAATGAGCAGTAAAATCAGATTCTTAGTGAACACAAGGAAACAGCCTTCAGTTTGTTCTTAGTAAAACATCATGATGGGTGGATTTTGTCAAGCAAGGAATTTTTTCCACAGAAAATGGAAAGGCATGCCAGGCTCGATCAAATAAAGAATGTAAGTGTCTACAGCAGGATGACTGAAGTCTTTCAACCCAGCATCTCCTTACACCTTAGCCTTCAGTACCTTAAATGTACCAGCTGTCTCTCAGCGGAACTTTAGAGCCCACTGGGAACGTGGCTTTTGGCTCTGGAACATGCCCAAACCGTCCCATTCTTCTGCCTGAGACTGGTCAGAGATTAAAACCTGGGCAGAAGAGCCTGTGTGCTTTCTGCTGGACCAGAAAGTATCCCCACCAATCAGAAGCTCTTCAAAATGCATTTTGCATTTTAAATGCAAATGGATTTCTAATGCAAATGCAACCCCCTTTGGAGGGAGCTGTTTTAAATAAAAATGTGTGAAAATTGGCATGCATCCTTTTATAAGAGTCTGACGATTACAGACACCTGGGAGGAAGAGTCTGAATTTCTGACCGCCTCTTAGGGAGCCAAACCCACCTTTCCTACCTCATGCAGGGGAGCTGCAACCACCAAACTATCTGCAAATGTAGAGTGAGGTTTCTCTTCTCCTGCTGGTTTTGAATCACTTCCCTGCCAATTATGGAAGATTTGGAGAACAGAGGGTAGTACATCTCACTGAGTCCGTCCCTCATTTGAGGAAGGTGGGCCCTGACTTCCAGTTTCGCTTTAAGGCCTGTTTACTTAGTGACTGTTTAATTTACAAGGTCAAAGAAATACTGGGAAAAGGAACACGCAAGTCCTTTCAACACACTGAGTACAGAGGGAGGCACCATCGTTCCTCCGCCACCTCAGCTGTGACAGAAGAGCCTTGCTTACTTCACGAATTCCGTGAGGATCTCAAGAAAGCAGAGGCTTCTCTGAGCCGTTTCCCTGAGTCTCACTCTTTGGACACACTCCTTTCTAAAGTATTTCTTTAGGCAAGCCCTAGGCAGTTGTAAGTCTGCTATGTGGATCACTTAGATTGCTTTTTAGTGATGCCTGTTTTTTCATAAACGCTGTATAAGTAGCCTAGATGCCTCAGAAAGACTTACGGATTCTACTTTGTAGCAAAAGGTTTGAAGTTAGGCAATTTGATACCTGCTTTCATATACCTTTGTCATTTATTGGAACTGCTCTGTTCCCATGCTTTGTTGGGAAACTATTTCTCAGCCTGATCATTTCAAATCCACTTTGTTATAAGAATTCTGGGAGGTCGCATTGACTGATGTGGTTACACCTGTAAATAGGATCATAGGTACTGTTCAACAAAACTGACAGTGGAAAATTCAGCAACTAGCTTTGTATTTTATTTTTTTTTATTCCCTGCTCAGATTTGGTTTGTACATATCAGATTTCCTGGATGTGTTCCATAGATGGCAAATAGTTAAACTTCCCTGTATGAAATCAGTAGATGTTGTCTACTCTGTGATAATTGCTTAGGAGACCAGGAGACACGATGCTTCAGCTAAATCCAGAAAACTACGTCACTGAGGGACATAAAACATGGTTGGATACGATGGGGAAAGAGAGGTACGGCACTGGGACATGTAGTGGGACATGATGTAGAAAAAGGGGTGCAGCAGATTTCCCCTTTGTAACTGTTATGGTGGTTTCTGGAAACTGCATCCGTTTCAGCTAGAAGCCACCCAATTGCCCTAATGAGTCAAAATCTTGTGAACTGAACAGCCCGGGCTGTTCTAATAAGGCATTTTATTTCCTAATGAGTCTTTACTATCACATTGTCTTTTCTCCTCGCTCCAATTTATCAGGTTTGAATTTAATTGCTGTGATCACTTGAGGGAAAACGAAAGATAATTTGATGCATGGAGTTCTAGGTTATATCAGCTAATGCATATTAACGACTTCATGCTTTTGTAATCAAGGTAATAGTGACCTCAAACCCTGCTAAATATGGCAAAAGCCAACTAAAACAGAGCTGTAATAATTTTGCAGACAAAGTGGAGATTTTCACATAACGTAGGAATTCCACTTGGAGCCTGTTGATTTTGGTGAATTGTGCTGAAAAATGAGGAAGAACAAAGTATTTAGATTAAATAATAATGTATTTTTTTGCAACCTCATCTTTTTAAAAGTTTTCAATGATTCGTACACCACTTAAAGAGAATAATAAGCTCTTGAAAAACACAATCTTCATAATTTTGACAGCCTCAAACAAAGAAAAAACAGATCATGCTTAGATTCTAACATCATATAGTTTAACCCATTGTTTCAAGTTATATTCTCTGTACCAGTGAAATTTAATTTTGTGGTTTTGGAATGAAATTCAGCTCTCCCTAAATACTGTCATTAGACCATAGCCTATTAAAAACCTTCAGTGAAACAGGATTTGCAAGAGAATTAGAGAGAGGAGTCCACTTATTCCTAACTCGGGAGTCTGTGCCCCTGCAGAGGCTTCCAAACCACCCCTTCAGGAACATCTCTGTTACTGGGTCCTTATCATCACATACCTGGAGACTGCATTCATTTGTACATCTACTGTACGTCCATCCATCCATTTCTGTCTGCAGGTCAAAGCATTTGAACAGCGCAAAAGGGCATGCAGTTGGATTTCTACAGCCCTTTAGTTCCTTGTCAAAACGCTCTTGAGAAAAACTGTCTTAAACTTTATATTAGTATCCAAATGAGGTTTAAAATCATACACCATTTATCAGTGACAATTACATTTGTCTTGGACATTCCTGACTGAGTTCAGTTTAATGCTTTCTTATTTGTCTGGTCCTTTAATTATCTTCCTAATTGTGTTTAAAGATGTTTTCAGAGACAGTGTTAAGAAAAATCCCTCCAAAAACATATCTCAAGAAAAAAATAACACAAAAAAGTGTGATTATGAAAAAAATAGTAATTTAAATGGAATTAATGGGAAACAGTAATTAATGGAAAGTCAAACTAATGAGAACTGCATAGAGCCTTTTACTGCTAGGAGGCTGTGATTCAGTTTAAGTTCAGATGAGTCGTAACTAGCTATGCGATGGCCTATGTAGGATAAGTGTGTGGTCTTGCATGTGAACAGATGTTGATATTTCAGAAGTCCACACTACAACTGGAATCAATTAATACCATGCTGGAGATCACAGCAAGGGGGCCAGCGCCTGAGATAAGCTTGGAGACTAAACTGTCCTCTGACCCAAGAGATGGCTTTGCCAGTGACAGCCGACGTAGTCATCGTTAAGAAACTTGCTATCCTCCGTCGCATATGCATGCTTTGGGTAAACAGAGAAATTCCACATTTTCAGATTTCAGAGGCCTCTGATGACTGTTAGAGTCACTTAAAAATAGGATGTGTGGTAAACTCCAGCGTCCTTGCTTTGTTTTCATGAAGCAGCATTGAGGTTAATGATTTGCTTCTTTATAGTAGTGTCGCCAGATCTTGCCAACCCAATTACTTTTAAATGCTTATTTGTAATGATGGCGATAAAAGTCCCAGAGATACTTTATCTGGCTTTAAATGTATGTTACTTTTTCAAACCCCATATCTGTACAGAGAGGTGTAAACTGCAGCATCTTAATAGAGACCCCTTTGTACCCAAAGACATGAAAAGCTGAAATTACATGCCTGGAACACTTGCTCTTTTAGGGAAAAACTTACTAAATCTTGTGAAAGGTTTCAATGTGAAGAAATGAAGGTGCTTGACTGAATCGTTTGTGTACAGTTCCATACAGTGACTTCCAAATTTTGGACCTACTTTAAAAAGCAATAGATGTATAGGACACCATAGACATAGCAGTTCATTGTTCTCGCCAGCGTGTTAAATTCCAGCTTGCTCACTGGAACCTGAGGTAATTTGTAACATTTTCAGGGTGGTGAGGAGGTCTTCATCTGTCTCAATTTTATATTTGTGCAGTGAGATGCAGCCTGACAGTGGAAAGCAGATGCATGATAGAAGAGGGGCTGGTTTTCTGTGTTAGATTAGGAGTTACGGGCTTCTCCTCACTTAGGCTATTGGCTGTCTTAAGCAAAGGTAATTACTAATTGCCTGTCTCAGAGCTGCAGTATTCCAGAGGCAGGGGATGACAACTGAGTACATCTGCACTGACTGTCAGAGTAAGGTATGCAGTTCCAAACGCTGTGAGACAGCAAGTATAAGCATGTATAACGTAAATATGGAAATTTTTTAAAAGTAGTTAGGAGTATGTTGAAGTGACTTTCTGAAATCTCCTTGAGCAATCTGGGGTTTGAGAATGGGATTCTCAAACCAGTTTGGAAAAAAATGGTCATTGTATGTAAATTATGCTAAAACCGATAAAGTTACTATCTCCAGCATTATTTGATTTCCTCTGTAAGCCTGAAAAACCTTATTTCCTTCTACTCTGAAATGTTTCTTCAGTCATGAGGTTTATCATAAAGATATAGCTGTAAGCCACACTAGGTCCTCAAGCCCCTCTTTTTGCCCATGGAGGAGTGTTTCTTAGTGTATACTTTATCTTTTGTTATTTGGACAGTTTGGGGGGACATTATTTACCTGTGTGTGAACGTGTTTTGGTCTTTCACGTAGCTAATGCCTAAAGAGGCATGTAGACACTGAATTGCAAGAGGTTTCGAGCGTTAATATCGAGGTACGAGTACAGCACTTCCATTGGTGAACCGCCACCGAAGCCCTTGTGTAAAGTCCTGCTGATTTGGGCAGCGCTGGCTGATCGTCGGCAGTGCTTTTGGGTTCTGGGACAAAGTATTTAAAAAAATAGTGAAACTGTTCTACATGTAACCTTTTCCATGCTCTGGAAGGGGGGAAAGAGAAAGCTCTCAGGCAGTTGATTTCTTTAAGACCTGGACCGCATTCACTGTGCAGGTTCTTTTTGAAACGCTGTTGGAATTACTTTTCTCTTTATTGCCAAACATTGTCCTCTGCAGGAGGAACTGGAACAGCCACTAATGGACAGCTTATCTTTAAGCCTTGCTTTCCTAGCACCGTTTTCTTTGTCCGTTTGAGTTTTCAAACAGAGCAGGGAACCATAACCACAGGAATCCTCAAGCAATTCTTTGATGTAAATCATGACGGTAAAAGCATTTTAAGAATTAACAGGCACAAAACATTACTTTTTTTGTGTTTAAAGGTTCAACCAAATTTTAAAATGGATTTAGACATCCAATGCAGGTGGGTGCTTTTCATTGTTATTTCTGTTGGAAACTATCGGGAAGTGTCACAGAAGCCTAAAGCTCCTTTTTATGAGTGTGTGTATAAAGGTGAAGTAAAGGTTGGGAGATCTGAAGGCTCATCAAATTATAATCCATAGGTGAAATAAGTGCTAAAATAGTCAGAATATGGTATCATATGTAACTGTGCAAAAATAATGGTTCATTTCACATGGCAATGGCATGCTTTACCAAAAGCTGATAGCAATGGACATAAAGGTACAAGAATGCTGTTTTTATGGTAGGTCCATCTGTAAAACCATCTAATGGAAAATATTATTAATTTCAAAACCCTGCAAAATACATTTATAGATGTTGGAGATTGCCATTACCACTTCTCATATCAAATTTTATAACCTTGTTATAAAATACATGCTGGGATGTTTTACTGAAGTTAGATCTGACACTGTGAGTCTGGGTCAGTGCCATACACCTGGCTTTTGCATCATTATAAGCTTCTGAGCTTTGAGATGGAAACCAGCTGAGTATTGTGTTTTAGGGTACATCACTGTTTACATGGCATATGATTATTAAGTAACTTTTAGTATTTCTTTCTGAGTATCAAATGAAGCCCGTGGAGCAATAGAAGTCAGTAACCTAAAACAGTTGTGTCTTACCCAAAGCTCATGAAAATCCTTGAAAAAATCTCATTGACTTCAGCATGTTTTGAAAGAGTGACTTTTAACTAAACATTGAACAAAACTACTATTATGTTTAGGAGACATATAGGTTGTTGCAGACATTTATATATCGAAGGTGGTCTTTACTCTGTCTTTTACTGCAAGCTGTTGTTTGGCTTAAGGAAAGAGAAGAGAAAGATTTTTTTTTTTTTTTTAATACTCTGGGTCACTGCAGCAGGATAGCTGAAGACAAGGGTCCTTAAGATTCAGAAATAACATATGGCAGTTGCTGGGGTTAAGCAACAAAATGGGTTTGATTGTACACAGTTAGTCATCTGTTGGGTTACATCCCGTCCTTTCTAACAGACGAGCCAGAGAGAGAACAATTGGGTGGAAAAGATATAAACAAAGGAGTTAGAGATGGCCCTGAGGCTTTCCCATTTAATTGGTGTGTGCATTTTGGATGCACATAGATGCTGTTCCCTCTTGCTCGCGTGCATTCGTTGTCCTGTGCTTCACAACATTTACTCAACTGTGTTGACTACACGTTACAGTGCAAGGATCAGAACGGGAAAGGTAACATTTTTGTCACTTCCAGGTGCTAATCTGTCTACAGAAGTTACATTAACTGCTACTGTTAGCTGCTTTTAATTAGATTTTTCTCTCATTTTGAAAAAAAAAAAAAAAAAGATCTGAGCAAAGTGAGTGTTGCATATCTTCACCCAGTTTAACTGGAAAGAAGTTGTGGGCTTAAAGCTTATACACAAGTAATAGCTGTTCTGTATTCTGAAAGCCTCTGTGTGGCAGTGAAGAAGAGAGAGCATATATATATAAGCCCAACAATTTAAATCTTATTCATAGGATTCTTTGCTATTTCCAATGTTTTTTGCCATTTACTGTGTTCTCATTTTTCTTGCTAATACATTCTTCGCAGATGCTTTTCCGAAAATTCTTTGAGGACATAAGCTTTTCCTTGCCAGTACTTTACACTCTGTTGTCTTGACCTTTAACTTTGCTTCAGAGGTAGTCTGAAGCTGGGAAGAAGAACGACAAATACATATTACCCCAAAGTTGTGTTTGATGATAAAGCTAAGCAGAAATAATGCTTCTGCGTGGAGAGGACATTTTCCAGCTCCTTCCTCACCTGCTCCCTCCGTGCCTGCTCCAGGCCACGTGCTCTCTTCTCCTGCCTGCGGCCAGCTCTGGTGCTTGCCAGACTCTTTGCTGAATTGATTCAGCTTGTCCACCTTTTCAATAATTATTTCCAGTTAGTCGTTAGGCTGTTTTCTGCTGTATTGAATTATGTTATTCAGCAAGGTGGGTGACGGCTATCCAGTTTTGGGGAAGGCTAGTGGTTGCAAACGTAGCTGTAGGAGCAGGTGACAGGACATGAATAGAAGAAGCCATAATTTTGTGCCATATGATGTAACTTAAGTCTTGATGTTTCCTCATGCATCCATGTGGTTTAAAAGGCACAGCTTAATTTCCTACATGTAATGTTCATTATTTGCAATATAATCTAAAGAAACATGGAGAATTCTCACATGCACATGGATGTATGATACCTTATTTAGCTACCTATCTCTTTCCTAATTCTTATTTTCTGTTATTATATGCATAAATATAGCAATTTAATATTAATATACCATGTTGTTATTGAATCTAATCGCGTTTCTAAGAGCAAACAAAGAAAGAGAAACTGAAAAATATCAGTATTTTAGTAACTTAAACTAAACTTTCATCTCGATTGAAAAAAGTTAAAAGAACAGTGTGCTGGGAGCAAATTTCACTTCCTAAAGGGATTTTAGTTGTGTCGTAACTACTAGTCACAGGCTTCTTACAGAGATTCTTTTCACAAAACTGAGATCAGGAATATCTTGAAAATGAAGTCTTAAGTAGCGGCTTTTGTCAAAGTTACTACAAAAAGTCAGGCTCTAGGAGCTACCCAGCATGAGCTTGTACAGGTAGCTTATAGCACCGAGTGTGCCGTAATATTCTTTCCCAGGCAGAGTTTGATGACTGCTGAAATATTCATGTGTAGTAAAATAGGGTTTCTAGGATCCAGCTGCGAAGCAACTAAGGTAAGAATATCTGTGAGTAGGGCATTTTCTGCTGGGGTGGATTTAGCGAAGCACTTGGAGGTGATGCAAAGGGAACTCGTGTCTGGATCTACAGATATTGCTGGAAGCTCAATATTGCTGGGAGCTTAATGTCAGCAGGGAGCCCAGAAGTGCTCCTAAATCAGGTCTCAATCAACCAGTTTCACTAGGGCCATAAACTCTTCCAAATGTGCTCCCTTTCCCAGCTCAGCTGATCTTCCCATGCAATGGAGCATCTCTGAAACAGTGGTGTGACTCAGTAAATATAAGTGTGTGTCTTATTGCTGGCATCTGAGTTCATATTATGTGACCAGTGCACCTAGATACATGCCTTAACGGAAGCCCCTTAAGTTGGTAAATCGTTCAGTTTGGATTTTTGTTTATTTTAAAACTCCCCACTCGCCCTACCCTTCAGAAGAGTTTCAAACATTTCAATTTTCAGATTCTTCCATTTTAGAAAGTAAATCACGTTCCTTTTCTGAAGTTCCCAGCTTTGTATTTTACTCTTGCAACTTTTCATAAAGAGCCTATTACACGTGTTTACATGTTTGCATCCAAAGGTAGACAATGTGAAGGAAGAAGTTATCGGTTTATATAACTTGTAAATAATGATAGTGAATTCAAGATGATTTTTTCCCATATCATTTTATCTCAGTTTTTCAATCTGTTTTGAACGTTTGTAATCAATTTGTTTGCCTTGGGATATTGTGTTTAACAGAATATGCTGATGATTTTGTACTTTCACATTTCTTTCAACATTGTATATGAAAACTGGAGCAATGCACAAATCTTATCTCTGAGCTCACTTGGATATGGTGATAATTTAACGGCTAAGGAATCCAACTTTAGAAATTAGTAATAAGCAGTTACTTCTGTCTTTTATAAATATGCCAGAGTATTTTTTCAAGCAGAATAATCAGGCACAGATTTCTCTTACTTGTGCAGAATAAAAAACAATGTCCTTTGAACTCTTCAGATGCTGTATAAAAAGCTGACTATGAGTCTTTCTAATCCAAACCAGTATTCCTTATATTATCACTTCCTCCAACTTTCCGTCAATTATAGTCCTATGTTGTTATGTCCCTCTCTTGCTCTTACATACTATCTACAGCAGTTGTCATCAAAATACCAATTTGACAACTGCATGTCAAAACCTCCAGGCTACCTCTTCTTCTTCCCCTTTTGTGGTTTCCTTGGGACAAACATTTGCTATTCTTCCTTTTCTCCTAGATACTTATTATAGACAGCAAGATATAATTACAGTATATATTGTGCTTTCTGAGGTATATATTTGTGAGAGAACTTTCTAATGAACGTCTAAGCATCAGTATGTATTAATTACTTTTCATATTATTTTTGAAGCAATTAACAATGTGCTAGGTGACTGCATGTAAAATTTTATTGTTTGAGCCCCAAAGGACTAATAGCAGCTGAAAATTTAAAGGTTAAGAAAGGACAACGTTAAAGCACTAAAGAAGAGTAATTTTAGTGACTCATTTCTCTCTTAAATCACCTTAAAATTAAAAATACTGAATATTTAATACAACACTGTATGCCTAGCATCAAGCTGAATAAAAATTAGAGGAAAGAATTAGCGCATTGAGATTTGTGCAGTTTTCATAACAGTATCACCTGCAATTTCCAATAATGGATCAGGCTGAAAGTAATGTTTTCTTGACAGATTTTCGTCATCAGGGCCCTGTATCTAATGCTGTCCCAAACTGTCCACTTATGCATATTGTATTTGTGGGTATTAAAGAAAAAATATTTTTACCTTTTCCTTTAAAGATTCATTTTCAGTTACTAACAGGAATTATACAGCTATTATTATATAACTATTGAGAAACATATAGGAGCTGCAGTGCTAAAATTGTAACAGGACATTGCCTGCTTCCAGTTATATCACTGTAAACACGAAGCAAAAATTTTAAGGAGTTAACCTCAGCTGTAAAACTATGTACCTGCAGAATACAGTCTCTTATTTTGAAAAGTCATGAATGAGGACTGACATTGTATATGATCTCCCTAAACCAGTTACCCACAGAAGGACAATGAAAACAAATTTAATTCAGGAAATACACAGTCCCCCTTTTTTTGCTGGACAAATAAAGCATTTAATTGACTTCCATATGGTTTTGTGGTTCCCCCTCCCCCTTACTTTCATATAAAAGAAGACAGCTTTTATGGAATTTCCGTTTTCATTGCTGTTTTTAAAAAAAAAAAAAAAGAAAAGCAGTTATTACGAAGGAAAAGCGTAACAGGAAAACAGATCCGACTACTCTGAGCTGGAGTGCTGCTGCCTCTGAATAAAAACAAACCCCAAACCTTCCTGTGCCTGCAGTCTCATGCCTGCTTTCGCCTGAGCATTGTTTAAACTCTGAGGTTACAGTAAGTACTGTAAAACAAATGATACCAATGAAACGACTGCATATTTTTCTCTGAAAAAATTGCTCACCCGCTGTTGCTAGAATCTCCCAATCCATTGTAAGTCAATTAATGGCACAGAATAGCTAACAGTGCCGTAGGACCCTAGCAGCCTTCGTGTCAGCTGGCAAATGGCTTCAGCCACTTCTCCAGTAATAAGCAAATTCCTCTAATGTATTTCTTGGGCTTTTGCTAACTGTTATTTTTCCCCTCTTGTGCTTTCAGAAGAGTTCAAAGTATATGTTTGCCCAGCTCCGCGTCCATTTCCAATCTTCGTTCATTTTCCTTAAGGGTGTCTCCTTTTTCCCCTCGGGCCAACTTGTTCATCTGAGGTTCCCCACAGCCCATTACACCAGTTTTACTTGCCCATAACATGGGTTTTGACTCCAGGTAGTTTTTGATGCTGCAGGTAGTCTACATTCACACAAAAATCAGAACTTGTGGTGCCTTTCATATACCAATACAGGACTGGAGAACACCTTTTTGGAGGATGTTTTCTTCACAAATAGATATACAAGAAATACTTTGGGGAAAGGAGACTTTCCGAGAAGGCTACTTTACTTAGGCAATCGTTTCATTTATAGGCCTATTTTATAGTTGTTTGAGAAACTTGAAGAAGCCCTATTTTTAGAATATGGGTTGTGGTCTGCTTGGACTGAAAGAAAATTATAACTTGTATTTCAGATGGAAAAAACCAACCCACCCTACATGCTATGTGCTTGAAACGTAATGAATAAAATACCCTTGCTGAACTATGGATTACACTTCAGGACCATATGACTCCGTTTCTGAGTGCCACAGTGTCCGTGCCAGAGACCCCATAGCGAAGGGGGGTGCAGTTACCCCACAGCAAAGGGGGGGCTGGGCTGCCCCCCGAGTCTGCCCGGCAGCTGCAGGCTGCTTCTGCCACATCTGGCTTCCGACTCAAGGGCTGATTTATTATTGTTCCTCCTTCCAGCCTGCTAATTAGCACGCCGGACCGTTAGTATGTTGTGGATTTTAGTGCCCGATTCTATTTCTTTTTTCAGGCAGAGGTTTTATAACTGCAGACAGACGATGCACACGCTGCAGTTAATAGTCAGGTCCTGGAGCTGAGACGTCTGGTCATGGGGGCTCCCCGAGGGTCTGCACACAACTGTCCCACGGTGGGGTGGGGGGTCTCTGAGTGACTAGGGTCTCTCACTGACTTACCATTTAGAGATATCTCCCCTTTAAAGTAGACTGCAGAAAGGAGACAAGAACCCCATAATCGGTCTCCTTGTTCCCGGTTAGGAGATAGTCACCCCTCCCATACATGCCATGAGATCTGCAAAGAGAAATAAAGCTCAGGTAAAGCTTGTGAGCAAATTTTCAAAGTGATTTAGGGAGTTAGCACCTAGGGCTCAATGAAATGCAGTGCCAATCTCCCAGATATATTGAAAGATGTAAGGATAGCAAATCATCTCTTTCCATCACAAGGCCTTAGTTTTCAGCCATTTATAAGTTTGTCAACTTTAAACATAACGGACTAATACTTTTTAGGCAGGTGTTGGCTTTAAGTAGAAGTTTTAGAAGAATATCAATAAAATTATGATTCATTTACTTCTAAGAATGAAGCTGAAATGGAGACAGGCACTACTGTGCTGAATACAGTGAGGAAAGCCTTATGACTATTTCAATAAGTAGCTGCAACAGCTCTATTTTGGAGCAGAGTACTCGAATTTGGCAAGGGAACACTGGAGGGTCAGGAAAGTGCTTTTCACTCCTTCCTTGTGAAAAGTCTTCTGAAATTTGAACAGGATGTGAGCATTGGAAAGTCTCAGTTCACACAAGCTTAGCACAGACTCGGAGTTTAGAAAATAAACCACCCGGAATTATCCTTGTACTGAACATGCTCCAGTCCTTGGGCTTGCTTTTCCCAGCGACCAGAAATCGTTGTGATACTGACCACAGGCACTGAGAAAATCAAATCTCTGCCCTGGGCAACAGGATTTATCTTCCTCAGGCCTGGGTGGCATACAGGGGATATAGCATCAGGGAAATAATGAAGGGGGTGTAGTTTAGAGCTGTGCTGAGGTGGGAAACCGGGGGGGAAACTGAGGTTAGGAGAAAGCTGCGACTAAAGAAATGGGCAAGCGAGAAAAGGAACAGGAGGGGTCTGGAAACTTGGATGAGAAGATGGAAGTGCCACAGGTGAGAGTTAGGAGATGATGTTGATCTTAGCCCTTTACAGCAGGGCCGTGCCGGGGTGGAAAAGGAAGCAGTCAAAACTAAGCTTGGGGAACCCTGATTTGGTAGAACAAACCCCTGCGGACCCGTGGTGTTTGGGTAAGTTGAGACATTGCTAAGGAACCTTTTTACTGAACTAGAGACTGAGCTATAGGAAACAAGAAGGCTGAGTGAGGCAGGAAAGATTGGGGTGGCATTACCTACGGTCCCCTTGGTGCCTGGCCACTGTCACCTGAGCTCCAAACCCCCTTGGCACCTACGGGACTCGGAAGCCTCCTGGTTTGCTGAACTGGCACCGCTTCTCTGGAAAGTGCCCCTGTCCATGCTCCTGGGGGTGGCTCCTCCTCACCCGTTTAGCACGGTGCCCTTCCTCATGGCAGCGGGGTTTGTCCACTCAGGTGATAAGAACCTTCTGCAATCAAACAGAAAGGACTGGTATATTTTTCTGAACATCTGATTGAAGTCCTTGCTAGGCTTTGTAGGCTGCTGCTTAGTCATGTTGCTTTTAAAATTTGTGAGGGAAAAGTCTGGAAATTGTAGTGCAATTTAAACAAAATTAATTTTACAGATAATTTTTCAGTGGCTTCAGGCACAGAGTCTTGACAATGTTTCGTAATTAAATATGAATCTGGTTCACCCAGCTGTTTCTCTGTTAACACACTAAATAATCCAGGGCTTTATTAAGTTTGGTCACACATCCGTAGAGCTCAAAACATCATAAAACTTTTCCCCTTTGTATAGTAATACTTTTCCCCTTTGTATAGTAATTGCCTTCACTTGTGAATGGTCAGCACATCCGGCTATAGAGACCAACCTCTAATGCCAGATATTGAAAGCAGAGCACACACACACTTTCTATACTACCTTGCTGTATTATAGAACGGGTTTATTTTCCCCTCAGAAAAGATAAGTATTGCATTTAGTTTTGGGACTGAGTTGTGAATAATTTGCCTTTCAGTTAACCTCATTCTCTGTGTGAGTCTTACAAACATTTTCTTTTGTAAACTGTGTATTTGCAAGAGGATCTTGAGGCCCCTATTGGGATTCATTTGGATCTGCATGTAGAGACTAGTGATTCAGAAGAGTGTAAAAATAGGGTAGCTCATAGAGCACACTCCGCATAAAACACCACTGGGATTATATCTTGTAAGCAAAGAGGAGGAGCTGCAGAAAAATAAAAGCTCCCTTATGGCTGTTTAAATCACAGTTTTTTGCCCTATTCTTATTTTGTTCCCTGAATGCCCTTTTCTACTGTCTTGTGCCTAACACTTGCTGAAGAATGAGTGGGATTCATTTTTCTCATTGTTCTGCGTTTTTCTTACTCCTCTGCTCTTTACACACATGCCACTCCCTTGGTTGCCCAAGGGCCTTACCCCCAATTCCGGCCTTGGTAGAGCTCCTCTACCTGCTGGAGGAAAAGGGGATCCAGCTTCTTGCTATCTCACAGTTTTCTGACTGTTGGCAGAAAGTCAGAATAACAGTCACAGTGTGTCTCTGCTTAATTCAGAAGTATGGAAGAGCTACAAGGATGAACAGCTGTGTTGGAGGGAGGGCAGGAACCTGCTTTAAAAGATAAACTGGTGGAAGAATTTAGCTCTTTCTGAAGCCGTTCATTTCAGGCAGCCATTCTCCAGGCAATTTGAGGTTTCTCCTTCACAAAAAAAATCGTCCTAATAATTCATTTGAGAAAGAAAGTGTTTATGGGCTTTTTTTTTTTTTGATGTTGTTGATAAACAGCTTTGGTGGTGATTTCTCAGATGGGGTACCAGCTGGCATTTTAGATCTAGCATAGGCAGCCACTGCTCTGGCAGAGGAGGATTTTCTCAGAGTGCAGCACCTTCAGAAATTTCTTTTGCAGGAGGCTTACTGTTTTAGAAGGAGTGTAGTTGTTTTCCTCGTGCCTTTTCCCCCTTGCCTTTGTGGCACTGGCTCAGTAGAGTGCTCAGCAGAATTCCAGCATGTTAATTTTTGGTGACAGATTGTAAAATAAGATATATTTTTAATTAGATGACATACTGATGTTAATCAATTCCCTTTCTGGCTTCAATTGACAATATTTTAAAATAATAATTAAACCACATTCAGTGCCAAGCCACTCATGATGTGAGGGTTTGAATGAGTCAAATTTCAGAAGATGGTGAGCATGGTTGGAAAAACTCTGGATGGTCTTTCTCAAGAGGGTGAAGTAGCATTTAAATGTAGTTGAAAATTGATCCAAAAGAAGTGAGACAAAACATAAATGAGATTGGGCAAATCAGCTGAGAAGATTAATGTGCTAAAGGATACATGGTAATTATTCCTGTGAGAAATAGAAAAAAAGGTAAGTAGAAGGCTCTTAGCTAGAAATGTATTATGCATTTAAGTTCCAAAAAAAAAAAAAAAGGGTATGAACTAGCTTCCTTCCAGTCTCAACATGGAGCAAGAGGAGGACTTTTTGGACTGTGTAGGAAATAAGATGTAAACCACTTGGAGTTTTCTTATATTTATCATATTAGCCCTGAAAACTGCCTTCAAAGCAGGCCAAATAAGCTATAGGGTCTTGATTAAGCCTGTATGACTTGAGTGTTAAAACACGTTGAATCTGATGCCTAAAGTAAACCTGATGTTCACTGCGCCGGTGCCGTGCGGTGAATGTTGTCTGCGGCAGAGACCTGTATTCCTGCCCCGTGCGTGCCCAGACAGCGCTGCCCTCGGCGAGGCAGAGACTCCGTTCCAGTGACCTGACCCAGTAACCCTACGTCATGCTGCACTTTGCCATATGGATTTAGTAGTTTCACAGCAGACAAGCATGCAAACACCACAGCTGGAAACTAGGGTTCGTTCCCTGAGGGACAGCACGTACACCCTTCAAGAGTATTTCTAGGGAAATACAATTTGTTTGAGTGTACCTGCACTTAAAGCACAGATGTGTCTGGTATTCCCCTAAATACGTCCTTTTCTACCCATCTGGAATGTTCTCTCTTGTAGCTAGATCTTATACCACCTAAAGCAAGAAATACCTTTTATTCCCTATTTACAGAGCTGCACGGAAGATCCCAGAGTATAGTAGGGCTCCTTGATGCTTTAGTACTTTAATTAGTAACATACATGGTACTTTGTTCAGCTGCTTCTAGAATATTTGGGGATCTCTGGGATGGGGCAGAGCTAGTTTAAAACATCACAGCTGCTGTTGTTTCTGAAGTGCATTTCAGAGGCAGCGTGGAAGTTGCAATCCTCTAGTTGTTTCTCCTCATTAGTGGCGCTGCACTGGCTCTAAGAGCCATTTGGGGAAAGTAACAGGTGCCAAAAGGAAAGGACTTGCTGGTGTAATTGCAGAGATTGGGCAGGCTGCTGGGAGGCAGAGGTAATTTTTTGTGTAAATTCCAGATGTTAGAAGAGCATTACGTTTCAGGAACCATTTGCCTTCTCCTTGCTAAGCTAAGATGCTTTGGACTGTCCTTTGTTCTTCTTGCAGGAGACGGAATACTGAGCTTTTAAATTTGTCAGCACTGTAGAAATCTTGATTGGCCCTACAGTATGTCGAGAAAGGAACATGAAGCCCATGACAGACTCTACAAACTACAGTAGAAGTAATGTAATTACCACAAATTGGGTTTTCTGCCACTTTATTTATTTTTACTAGTATTCTAGTATAGGTTCTTGAGATTTTACGTTGGAGACGGGATGCTACAATTACCTGAATGCTCTGAGCTTTCCCCAGATGTTGTTTGCCGTGTAGGCTCCCTCCCCAGCGCCGCTCCTTACTCCGTCAGCCTCGCCTCGGCGCACCTGACGAGCGCTCTCTGCCGTGAGCCGGCAAGCTCCTCGCGTTAGAGCTGACGCTTTCCTTTGCCTTCGACTTCTGCGCAATTAAAATGAAAAATAGGCCTCAACGGTAAAGAGGTGCAGGCTGTTCTTGGGGAAGCAGGGAGGAGCTGGGGAGGTTCAGATGGCTCCGCAGGTTTCCAAGCAGAGGACACGGCTCCTGCCCCTAAATTCCAGCTGTCGCGCTGCCAAGGCAAAGCGCGGTCAGTGACGAGAAGGGCTCGGGAGCTCTTGTCGCGGCCGCCTAAGGAGCCGTGTCGTTCGTTCAGCCGTGCCGGGAGCCGGCTGGTGCAGCGTGGAGGGGAGGCTTTAGGGCAAAATGGCCCATGGGATGAGAGGCAGAATGGAGTAAAAGCATGTTCAGCACGCCGTTAGTTTGCTCCAACCAACACCTGGCCTGCTTTGAGAGGTGTTTGAATGTTGCCGGTGGATAAAACGGGACTAATTTTTTCATCAAAACCACATTCCTGGCATAGTGGCCTAGTTTCCTCCCCTTCTTCTGATTCGTTTTCTTGTTGAATTGTGAAGCTGGTGGTGTGGGTGAAACAAGAAGCAAAAGGAGAATTAAGATTCACAGTTTTACTTTTCCCCAGTTCACTTCTGTTTAGCTCATGCTTTTCTTACCTGTGTACGCGTGCTATTTTTGATTTTTTCACTTTTAGTCAATGCATTTTGTAAAGGTTTTTTTCTCCTAAATTGATGGGTGTTTTGATGATATTACAGTTTCACTGAGTATAAGATAAGTAAGTCTTAAGAGTATAATATATACTTGGTATTTCTAGGCTAAGATTTTCAGTTCAGCCTTTGATGCAGTTCTTTGGATTTCCATCATAATTCAAGAGAATAAAAGCATCAGGTTCACCTTTTATTCTTTGTGCAACAGATATTTCCTCATACCCAATAGAAGGAAAATAACCATTTTTCTGTATTTGAATATGCTATGATATTTGGGCCTGTCAAGCACCATGCCCCATCTCCTTTGGTCGCAAATTAAACAGGCAGAGCTGTGACCAAGATCAAAGACTGAGGAGGGATTTTTAGGTGAGAGACCAGCTGAGCAGTCATTTAGTTTTCTTCCCAGCTTTTTGCCAGAATCTTTCCTTGGGAAAAAATTCACAATGTTTATGCCTCTCCTTCACTCTTTCCACAAGCATACCTCACTTGTTTGTTTCATTGTTGACATTAATATTTTTGTTTGTTTTGGTTTTCATCTCCCTGTCTGCAGCACTTCCCTTTAGGGGTTGAAAATTTTCATCGTTTCCTAATACTGTGTCACTTGCATAATCAGTGTAAAAGCCCATGTATTGAGTACTCAATATGTAGGAAAGCAGAACTGAACTTCAGTCCTCTATATAATTGTCAGTGAATTATGCATTCCAATATATTAAACATTAAGTTTCAGTCTACCATTGATGATGATTTCTGGCGTAGGGAAAGATTAATTTAAAATTAATTTATAAAAGATCACTGGCTGGCAGAACAGTGTTGTACACATCTGCAGGGACTTGCTGATTTTTGTATTACCAAATGGAATAGCATCACAGTAACAAGCAATATAGAAAAGACAAAGTAGACTGGGGTCTGCCTCTCCCTAATGGCAAAACATCATTCCCTGTTAGCTGAGTAGGTTGAGAGAAACTACACATTTACTATAAGCCAGTGAAGTTTTTTGAACAGAAAACTTTAAAAAGCATAACTCGTACTGATTATCATAGTGTTTTTACTTGTTTCGTTGTTAAAAATGTAACAAGGCAAGACTGCTGAATTCCTATTATCTATATGTAAATGTAAAACATGTTTCTTATTATATACGCTCTGCGCAACACTTCAAAATCAGAGATAAATCTGTTTATTCTACGGTGGTCCTTTCATGGTGCAAGACTGATTTCTTGCTTCGCATCCAAAGGCGGGAGCTGAGAAAGCAGATCTGATCTGGTTTGGGGCAGTTTTTCCTTTCTCTGGCTGCTCTGTATTCATATCAACTTTTCTCCAAGCAGAGAAGCAGGTGCTCTGCTAAATTTTAACATCATCTTTAATGAGATGCTGGCTTACAATATGTCCTGGGAGGTTTGTCAATAGATTTATTCATATGCCATTTAGATACTTCTATTAATCTTTTTAGCCTTGTGGAACAGAGTTGATTATTTCATTTCATACTTGATTTTGGTCCGATGCAAAAAGGGATGCTATGTATTGAAAATAAAATTGATTTTTTTTTATGGGATGTCATGGGTTATACTGTGGATTGTTTATGTTGCAATGGCAAATATACACTGTCGGCTAAAGGCACCTGCTTAGAATATGCTATGGCTCTGAGCTGGTTATGGATGCCACACAGTTTGTTTACGCAAAGCTTCTCTTGAGAGTCCCTTTAGAGTTAATAAAGTTTTGTAACCATCTGTGGCTTTGAAGTGCAAAACGACTTGACCAAAAGTGCTCTTGAAGCAGTAGTGAATGAGGGTGTGGGGACGGTCAGGAGATGGAGAGTCCAGCAGCAAGTGGAATTGCTGCTGTTCAGAGGA
This sequence comes from Aviceda cuculoides, assembly GCA_035590195.1. Classification (NCBI taxonomy): domain Eukaryota; kingdom Metazoa; phylum Chordata; class Aves; order Accipitriformes; family Accipitridae; genus Aviceda; species Aviceda cuculoides. Next base: position 5,833,775 of record JAVJGG010000062.1, read on the forward strand.
TGCCACTGTTTTGAAAAGGAAATTGAGGGTAGGAAAAGGGTTACAGCTGCATGTCAACAAAAGTCAGCATATGTCAGTAAGTTACCTCTTCGGTATGTCTTGGGATAATTAGTGCCATTCTTTCCAGCAATCTGAAAACGCTTCAGTTGTCAATGTAAGTGGAGGTCGACACGGTGTACTTCTCCTTGGCTGGGAGTGAGCTGATGTAGTTCTTACCCCATGTGAAACACTCTGCAATTGAAAATATATATGGAGTCCAGATTTTACCAAATAAACCTTTCCAGATTCTTTCTGCCAAAAATCCAAGCCAAGAAAACCACCACTCCCATAACACTCTAAGATGCCACTTAATAGCGGCTTTTATCATACTCCTTCCAGTTTTCACTCTCGTTTAGGCATTTGAGTGACTCTTTCAAGAAGCAACCACAAATTGTACACGGTTTCCTTGTACACAGTGTAACAAACAAACGCACAGCGAGAACCCTGCAGTTCCTGTTTGTCTACAAAGGTAGTAATTTTTACATGCTCGCAGGAGTTTTCCTTTGTGTAAATAAAATGTGTGCCTAGAAACAAATGTCCTAGGAAACCAGGCTGGGAACATTTCTTGCAGTAAATTATTGATTTGTTCAAAAAGTTGGCATTGATATTGGAATGGATCACAGTGAATCGCACTGATAATTCCCTTCCCTTTCTCTCACCAAGGATTTGCATTAAAACAAAGCTTACCAGCATCTTTAGTTATGTATGTATGCACTGTCTAAACGGAGCTGAAAACACAACATCAAAGTATGACCCTTGCGCTGAGTGTGTTCCCCCAGTGCCGGACTGGGAAGGTTGCATTATTGTATGAATAGCGATACGTAGGGTTTAGGTCAGCCTTGGCAGGACCGAGCGCAGGACTAGCGCCAGATAAGGTGGTTATCGCTCGGTGAGGGCCCTGGGGAGGACAGCCGCTCTGGTGGGCTGTTGGCCATGGAGCACCGTGACTGCTGGTAGGGTGAGGCAGAGCTGGTGTAACTGGGGATTGCTTGCAGCCTCATCAGTCGCGAGAACTACGGGATGCTTTAGGCTGCTGGCGCAAGGTGGAGCAGTTTTAAGGCTACATTAATTAATGCCAAAATATTGGCCTGATATAGAGCTGGCTCAGGATCAGAGGAAAATGAAAGCAATTTCTTGTGTTCATTTGTAAGTGCTCTGTGTATGTCATATAAATGTATTAATACTGCTTGACATGTTTATATTTTTATATCGAAAGCATGGATAGCTCTAGAGTAATTTACCGCTGTTACTTAATTTCTCGTATTTAGGTTTTTATTTCTATAAATGGAATAAATTGATCTTGATAGAAGCAATTGACTACATTTCTACGCTCTATCAGGTTAACACTGTTGACAGTGTGCTATTTGACTTTTGCTGCAGTGTGGTGGTGTTTTGGCTGTAAGATTTAATCTCAGTGTTTCCCAAAAGGTGGTCTAGGTTTAATGCAATCCTATAATAACCTATAGGTAAAATAGAATAGCCTGGTTCTGTTTGTCCAGAACTGAAAGCAGTTAGGGTTGCCCAAAAGCCTAAGACAGAAATGGCAAACTGGGCCTTTGCAGTGAAATCTGGGAACTCAAATAGGATGGTTTAGCTTCCATAAAGCTATGGTGTAAAGACATATTTAACACTTATGGGTTAATGGGGCCTAGATCACAAAAAGCACCTTAGGTTGTGCCTTATTATGAATAAGATGTTTTTATGTCTGTCTTCAGAATAGTAAGGGTTATCCTTAATATTTAAATCATTTTAAGTATTGGCTTCATTTTGCATTATATTGATGTAATTCAAATTGTATTCCAGTGCGTTTTTCTAATCTTAAAAAAAAAAAAGTAATTTAAAAGAGCTGAATTGGCACATGGTACATTGGTAACTCTTGGATATTTAGTATAGATGACTGCATGTGTTGCATGTTTGTTATCTTGCCTTTCTGATAAGATACAGTAATACCAAATGGGGTTAGGTAGCTGGCAAGGAAGATGTTGTGAGCAGAAACTTACTTGAGGCCAAAGTACTGGACTACCAGAATAACAAGGAGTTACTGCCATCAGGGAGGGAGGGGGTTATTTAAGCATTGAATTAGTAGGCATCTAGTTAGATGTATACGCATTCTCCTTTCGTTAATCTCCATATCACCTCCTTCAGTGTGATAAGCCCCCAAACAGAGGTCTTGACACATTATGAAATCCTATTCTCAGCAATCCTTCCTGTTTTTTTATTCCTAGCCTTCAGTTCCTACAAAATATGTGTACGCTTATTTGAATGTGTGACCAGCTTGTTTACAGCAATATATGTGTGAGGCCTGGGATGTTTTCTGATTGTGCAGCTAGAAAAACAAAAACAAGACAGGGAGCTGTGGATGTTTAGGTAATCAGTGTGTCCCTCCTGGAATAGTTGCATCTCTACAGGCTCCTGCTTTGCAGATTCCTGCTGTCCCTCTACAGAAACAATTCAACCCAGAGCAGGGGTACTCTGTTCAATCTTGCCCCAGTAGAAATCAACAGATAAATTCACACAGATTTCACTAAAAGTAAAACTGTGAGGAACGGGATCTGCCATGTACTTTTTATTTCTATAGATCCTCCCATTCCACTTAGAAATATTCAGCCAGATGCCTCCAGAGTCAACCACAGAGTCCAAGTTTGAGTTTAAAGATAGTTGTGCACTACAGGTGGGATTAGTCTCATTAATTTTCATCATCTAAAAATTAGGAATTTAAATTAGTCTTCTAGGTTGATTTCACGGTTTTTGAAAGGCATCTTCAGAGAGGAATTCGTTCTTGTATTAGGCTCCTGCATGGATTTAACTGCTTCATAGTTTCCTGTTTCTCTGGGCACTGACTATTGATGGAGCCTAGATGCTCAGCTCAGGCTAGCTGCCTGCATTTTGGTTGAAATTAACTTGTCTCTAAATACTACCGACTTCACATGATCAGCTGTATTTATTTCCATGCCAGACAAACTGGTACGGAATATGCATATACGCATATATAAATGGAATACGCACACATAAATGAATATGCAACCCTCAGAAATCTTGCAGCGTAGTTATGCAAGGTATGTATTCTCTGATATATTCCACTGCAGTTATGTGGTGTATTGCTTGATCTGAGCCAGGGAGCAGCGGAGAGCAGGAGAGGAGCGAGCTGGCAAGACATGCTGTTGCTGCCCGCGGCCCTGCTTTTCCAGAGGTCCCTTCCCGTGCGAACGCCCGCTGCTATTCCTCCCCTTCATCCTCCGTGTCATTAAGCTCTGGGAGGAGTGACTCGCGTGACGTGGGGGTGGGAGATGACATTCCTTCCCCACCACGGTCAGTCCCCGCACGTCCTGCAGCTCCGTGCTTCCCGAGTGGCCCCGTGGCCTCAGTGCCACCCCTGTCCCGAGAGCTCCCTTCCCAGCCTTCGCTGCGCTTCTCGGAGCGCTGGCCTTCCTCTGCCTGCCTTGAACTCATTTTGATGCCTGGCAAAGATGACGGTGTTAGGGAAAGCGGTTCAGACCGCCTAATTCCACAGGAAAAAGAATTAGGGCAGCATAAAGTTTTGAACGGCATTAGTGAAGCAATTGATCCAATGTAGAAACGAGTCAGCTTTTTAAGTATCTGCAAACAAGAGAGGGCATCAGATACTCATTAGTACCATAAGCTTACAATAAGCTGTGATGAACACTTCCATTTGTGCAGCAGTGCCAAAGGGAGATGTGGTTGGTTGGTTTGTTTATTTGTTTGTTTAGCTCCAGGCCCTAGTTCTTACCCTAAATGCAAAAATCCTTCTGTTTATATGTTGTCTTCCGCAGAGCTATTTCTGATTTCTTGTGGTATAGGTAGGAGGAGGCTAAAGCCCAGCAATTTTAATGAAAGATCCAACTGAAAACAGATGAATGTGTTTTAACTCCTTTGTGAGGAGAGGAATGTTACATTCTTTTTTGCGTCAGTATATGCTGCAGTTGGATATTCTCGATTGAAGCAAAGAGGCTCTTGCCTGTACTTGACATGATGATATTGGGTGTTCTGCTGGTAAACGGACTTACTGAAGTACATTGCTAGCCCTTTGACTTGAACAGCTAGTAAAAATTTCAGATCTTAGTAGGTTATTCCCAGAAGAATGAGGTATTTTTAAATGCCATTTTCTGCCTTACATGAACTTAGGACACCCTTCTCTCTTAAAAGGAAAAAAGCAAATAATCTGGGGCAACCTCCTTGCCCATATCCCGAGATTGTTTCAGCCATAAACTTAACGTGAAATGTTTATTTATTCTGCACGTTGATACTATTCAGGTTATTTTGTGTTTTTTGTTTTTCTGCAGTGGTTTTTCTGTTCCTGAGTTTTGTCTCTGCTTCTAGTCAGCTCTTTTTTGTTTTTCTTTGTCCATCTTCTCAACCAAAACAATTTTAACAAAGTCGTTCTGCCAAACTTACTTGCATCTCTGGGAAGCTTTGGATTTACCTTTGCTCCAAGCAAAACTGCATGCTTAGCTGTCTCTTAAATATGTATACCTTATTTCTTAATTTAGAGATATCTTCAGAGAGACATGTTAAGAGATATCAACCTTCTCTCTTAAGGGGAAAAAAAAAAGTGATTAAACCTTTGATATAAGCATCTTTAATGAAAGGATATCTTTTTTCCTAATTGTTTTCTTTCTTAGTTCTCAATATTTGGTATCATACGAAATACCCCCTCCTTGTGTTAAGATTTACAACACATCATTAGCAGACCTACGTGAGTCAGTGGACTGCTTTTTAAGGCATCTGTGAAAAGTAGTTGAAAAAATGTTTACTGTAAGTAAGCTTACATTACTATACAGTTCTACAGGAAGATGTTTTGAGGTCAGCAAAGTGTTTGAGAGCCACTCTTGTTCCTGCTTAAAGGTAAGAACATATATAAGTTCTGTCCTTACTGCAGTGCCGTAGCTCCTGAATTTCTCCTGACACAAAGGTATGATAAGAAGTGTTGCTAGTCGGTTTCTTTTTTCTTATCTCTTAGGTGCTTTCTATATTTACGTGCAGTTTACTGCTTTTGATGTGAATAGGTTGTTATATCTACTACCAGGTAATTATGGCTATAGGGGTTTTTTAAATAGTATTTGTGCCTCAGATTACCTTAACGAGCGTGTTAAAGGAACCAAGTGACAAAGGCAAACTGATGGCAAAAAATAATTTTTCTTGCAAAACCAGAAGTAAATTATTAGATAATATATTCTATCTTCCTTCTCTCCAGGCTCTTCCCAAAGCTGAGAGAAGAGAGTAAGATCAAAGGGCATCCTAAAGCTTAAGGCTGGTGGTGCTAGAAAGGAGAAGCATCGCTAAGAGCTAGTAGGTACAAAAGGACACAAATAGGAGAAATACCGGTTTCGAAATGTTGCTGAGGCTTTTTACAAAGCAGATGCGATGTTCCAAGGGACAGAGCGCTCCCAGTCCCCTCACTCGGGAGGGGTGAATACAGGGGCCCCGCAGCTCCAGGATGCCCCCAGACTGCGTCAGGGCTTAGGTGGCCATTTCCCTCCCGAGGGGCACGTGGGCAGGTTCGGAGCGGGCCAGGCCGCGTTGCACCTGGCACGGCTCTCCAAAAACTCCGCGGTCACAGTGACGGGAGGCCGGGAGCCAGCACCTTCCAGCTGGGAGTAAGAGAACAGCCTGAAGTGACTTTACAAACGCTTTCAAGGAACATCGAAAACTTAGGCGATGGAAAAAAAGAACACTGTTTGTTGCTTTAAGCCTTTGTTCTGCCTCCTGACTTTGAGTGAATAAACTCACGACGTTTGTTTAGAAGTGTTTGGGTTTCCCTGCAAACTGAGTTTCTGACAGCTTTCCGCAAAAAAGGCTCGCTTGTGCCAGAATCAGATGGTCCGGTCAGTTGAATAAATGGCATCAGAAACTGGGCAGGGCACAAGTTAAAAAATCCATCCAAATGCAAAGTGTAGGTTGTGGGGTTTTGTGGTTTTTTTTAAAAAAAATGTTTTACCTAGTAAGTGCTGAAGGACATCTGTGAACCTCTCACGTAAACTTAAGTCCCCAGTAAACTTGTGAACATCTGTTTTGCAAAGAGTCAACAACATGCAATTATATGTGCATGCTATTGTTTTTAAATAACCTTTACTTCACATCAGATAAATTCAGATGTGTTCCTTCTTCTGTGGCCAGTTTTTTGGTTGAACATCACTGCAAGGCTGATTATGCAGTATTATCATGTGCCCTCTGTATCACTGTGGCTGTTGTGTGATTGGAATTTGGAGTATGTTAACACAATTAATTGAAATATCCTGTTCTTAAAGATAATTATTAACAGGACTGTGTTGTATCACTGAGTATCATTGTGAAAACTTTAAATACTATTTTTAGGATGTAATTTTTTTAATGGCTTACAATACAAGACCCTTTATCACTCATAATCTAGAGTATGTATTTTACTACAGAATTTTCAGACATTTTACAGTGTTCCTTGGGGATCCAAGTTCTGCAAGTCTGACGTGTACTAAAGTCACCTGTTCTGCACTGTGGTATAAATAACCATTTATAAGAGAATACTTCGGTGGATTTGAAGTTGACGAAATACAATACATGCATCTACACAATAGAGGGAAACAATATTTTGGGAGAGACTCACTTAAATCTATCTAGCTGAGTTGGGATTGTTTAACTATAAAACCACATATTAGAGAAGCCATTTGCTCACTTTCATTCTTCTTTAATGTATGGAACATCTTTTTCAGTCAGAGATACACAGATGAAACTTAAGTGGTTCAGCAGATTCTAGGTCAGAACTTGAGACTGAAAAGTTTTACTGCTGTGACTCAGGAATAATTATCAGCCAGATAATGCCAATACCATTATGACCTGTAACAAGATAATAAAAGTAACGTAAAATAAAGCACTGATGTAAGTACGATATTTTAGTACTGATAGTGAAGTAACATGAACCTGGCCAGGGAAGTTGAGAACAGAGCCGTCTTGTGCAATGTTTGAGAAGCCTTTCTGTGGGACTGCACAAATTGAGAGGTACATCCGTTCGATAAAATTTTAGACTTCGCTTTCCACTCCAACTTGAAGTTCCAAAATGTATAAATTCTTTAAAAAAAAGAAAAAAAAAAAAAAAAAGGATAAAAATGCATTAGGGTTCTATATGTTTTCAGGAAGTTCCTCTAAAGCATTTCTCCTTACATTTCCATCCAAAATGAGGGACGTTCATCAAGTCCTACTGGAAAGAGAAATCCTCTATTACCAGAGGCCTTCAAGAACAACTGTAAGAATTTAAGGAAAAACTTGTTTTAAGAACTATTCTGTTCTATACTTATTTTATGCACTAAATAACATAGTAAATGGTTGGACTTTTAACAAAGGATATGCTTTGTACAGTAATTCCTGAAATATGAAATATGACCTTCCCTCCTCCCCCAAAGAATTTATGTTCCTATGACCTACCTCACTTGCATTTTAGGTGCCTATATCCATCATTCTCATCCTCAGAACTCCTACTCAGCAGCTGCCTATTTTGGCAGCACTTATAGTCCATCCATAGCTATCCCCGGTTTTTACATTAAGGACCTGTACAGACATGAAATTGTACTTCTGAGAATACTCAGAAGCTGCGTTGGCTCAACAGAGTCAAGCACCTTACCAGCAAGGTTTATTTAAAGGGCAGGTGAAATAAGCACCTGCCTCCTGTAACAGAAAGCTAGACCTGGCAAAAAAACTCCCAGTGTTCCAGAATGAAATATTTATTATTCATTGGCAATAATTGTTTCCTGTTAAAAAAAAAAATTAAAAGCTAGCATGATTATATTATTTTTCTTCTTATTTTATCTGGGAGTTAGAAGGTTAATGGGAAAGGTCAGAAAAAGCAGTTTTGCTTGTTCTAAAAATGTAGACTAAATGGAGAGCTGTCAACAGAAGTCCCCAAAGTAATACTCCACATGCCTCTCTACGATTAAAGCGGCTGTGTGGGCTCTCTTGGAGAGCCAGCCTTCTCAGACAGAGCTAACGGAGGAGGTAGTGGTGCCGATAGTGCCATCCTGCACCACAGTCCGAGAAAACGACTGAGCATAACGTGGGATGGGACACAAGGTGGTAGGCTACTGCTTCAGGGACTCATCTGAGAGGAGACGTGATGCTCCTTTTACTAGGATCATTTCTGTTTCTTACTTACATTAGTAGGACAAAATACAGAAGGATTCTTGGAAGGAAAAGCTGGAGCACAATCTCATCTGTCCAAAATGAGTGCTGTAATCCCTAGCCAGCAGAGTTATTTGTTTGTGTTTTCAGTAAGTCCCTTTCTTCTTCATCCTCTGCTTCCTGCTCACAACTTCCCAAATCTTGAATTATTTTCTGCATAGCGGTGTGGCTGCAACGAGAGTATCCCCTTCCTAATCCTTTACAGAAGCCTTTAGTCCCAGGGGGTGATTGTGTGGGAGGTAGAAGATATGGATTTAATTAAATTTAAAGGCAGTGGCCTTTAAAGTGAGCTAGTCAATCCCTATCCTTCATTTCTAGTCTGTTATCCAAGAGGCAGGGGTATCACTAGAGTCTGTGTTTTAAAAGGAAGCATAGGGCAGTGAGGGAAGAGTTGCAGATGTGGAGAGCAGTCCCTTGAGGAAAAGGGTGGTGGGTGCCCTGTGTAGGGCCAGTCAGGAGGACCCAGAGAACAGACCTCAAAAACCAAAAGCACCAACTCTTTTTTTGTCATAAGAAGTGTAGGTTTGGCCTTGACGTAGAAAAAAAAAAAACATATACCTGAACTAATAGTACCATTTGTACTTACATGTCAGGTGGTGGCTACAGGGGGGAAGAAAAAGAAAAATGTCAGGTAGTTGCTAAGCTTCCACTTTCACACAGCTCTCTCCAGACCTTTCTCCTCTTCAGGTATCAGCCTCTTGCTATTCCAGCTCTGTAGTAGACTCTGACGGATCCTTTGATTTACATTCAGTTTTAAGACATTTGTCTGTGCCTGGAGGCAGTGATGACAAGCCCTTCAGTTTTCAGGTATGTCCAGGACTAGGAAGAGTTTCCAGCTTTCAGTCCCACCTCATCTAGTCATTTCTCTCTGTGCCTCAAAATTCACGTCATGTTTTTGTGATATAACATTAAAACGCAAAAAATCTGCATCTTGTTTGTAGGAGGAGAGATACAGCGATCATAGTTTGGATACTGTTTTGAAGCAATAGGGTCCAGTGCTTATGCAAACGTGTCCATAATGAGCAGAGCTATGGACTTTCCCTACCTCAAAGCCTCAATAAAGGACTTGAGTTCATTCCTATCAGGGTGGATCTTTACATAGCTAAGCCCTGATCCTTTGTAAATGGCCTTGCAATATAACGGAAGACACTACATATACACTTCAGATCATTATGGATCCTAATTATTATCCGTTATTTAAACTTCTTTCCTTGGTCTTCAGTCCTGAAGTTCACATATTAGTATGTTACTATTCAACATAAGAGTGTTCTAGTTTGGTATTAAAAAAACATCTTTAATTGGAAGTGGTGCATTTATTTGTAGCTAGATTTATTTTCCTTTTTTTTTGGCAGAGGGCATGGGGGGGATGGATCTTGAGGTTGCTGTTTTAATACTGAGCTAAGAGGCAGTTTTTGTTGTCTTCAGAGGTAAACTGTAGGTGGAAAATGTTCAAGTCATGAATCACATACCTTTGATGTTACTTTGCAGAGTGGTGTAGTCCTATAGAAGTGTGTAGCAGAACTTAAAGGGTGGGATACGTGTTAGAAGGTTTGCATGGGAGACTGCAGATTGAACACAGCTGAAGGACAGTCCCCAGGTCACAGGGACCTCCCTCCAGTGACACTGCCTCTTCCCATGGGATGTGCAGCCAGAGCCCTCGCTAGAAGCGTTTAGGCAAATCTCCCCCTTTATAATAGAAAGCAAGGGTGTTCAGAACACTTTTAGTAGGAATCTAGAACATTTTTCTTTCCCTTGTGCGGTCCTTCCAGATCTGGTTGTTTTACAGAAGCTGTATATGAGACAGGTCTTTTGTTAAGAAATGAGGAAGAATATAATGTTGAGCCTTATTTGGGATGAAAAGTCTTCTGTTGTCAAAAACTATGGTAAGATTATTATCACCTCTTTGCTGCTTAAGATTACTATCTGGCAGAATTTACTTCGTACATAGAATTTGTTGTGCTGGATGATGGCTAATTTAAGTATTATCATCAGAATGGGTAGACCTTTGTTTTGGGCAGTGCTTTCAATGGTGATCAAAGGGAAATAAGTCCCAAACTGGTATTTTTATTGAAGTGAGCTGCATCCTTAGTCTTTCAAGCCATAAAACACTGTTTTACATTTCTTGAACTGAAGAGGTATGTGTATAGGCTGCCATCTGTGTAAGCATAATTTCGTTTCCCTAATCTTCAGCTAGGTAGCAGAAGGCAAAATGGTTGCACACACATGACCATTACCGCTCACACGTTCACCACCAAGACCTGTTTTAACAGAAAGAACAGTAAGAAGAGGCCCAGATCGCTTATGCTTGAAATCATTAACATATTGTACTTAATATTAATGTCATGTTACCTTTGGCAACTGACTGGTGTGCTGAATGTGCAACACATTCATTGATATTAAAATTATAAAGTTGGTGACAAACAACTTTTTAACATCAAAGCCCGAAGTAAAATTAAGCAGGAGTTAAAGTGTCTTGTTATAAAATATGTAGCTCAGAAAGCGAACCGTTTATTTTGTTTATTTTGATTTGCAAAGCCATTCTTCCACAGGAGAGGAAACCAGACATTTCAAATCAGTTTCTAAGCCTCAAAAAATACAAGCTAGATGGAGACTTTATATTTAAAGTTAGTTGCGGTCTTATTTGCCACTGTTTTCTTGCAACAAAAGAACAAAAGTGTGTCTTAATATTTTTGCATCTTTACATATCAGAAATTTGCCTTCCCACACTTAAAAAGAAGTGCTGGAAAAGAGGGTTATTTTGATCCCTGGGCCAAGTTCTTTAATGCCAAATCACAGTGTGGAAAGAATGTCTCAGTCCAAGTTATAAATCCTTAAAATGAGCTTTGATGGAAAATCTGGAGTAGTTTCACAGTGGAATCTCCTCAGCTCCATGTGAGCAGTCCTGTTGCTGCTTCGCTAAGGCATGTGCCCGCTCCATCCAGGAATGCTCTGCTTGATACCAAGGGTGGCTTATTGCTTGTGAACAAAAACGGTATCAACAAAGCAGGGATGTTTATGTTCTGCAAATTACTTCAGGATTTCTAGTCAGGTATGAGAATTTTTTTCTCTGTTCTTCTGTGTTGTCACGATATTGGTGAGCCACAAAGGAAACCTGTGCAAATTCAGTTCTTTTTTCCCTTTACAGAAAACTTACTTCTGCTTGCTGTGGGCTTGTTTATTAAAGTGACTGCAGGGCTAGTCACGAAACTTATCCTGGCAGTGACAAGATATGTATGAGACATAAGATTAATGCAGCCTTGGTGTCTAGGAAGTCGTATTCAGGGGAATGGAATGGGGCTTCTGGAGCAGAGGGCCATCATTGCTATCCTAGATGCCCAGAAAAGTAGAAATATGGCTTTCTTTTTACTCTTCCTTCTTTGGACTGGCACGGGTGCTCCTTCCCAGATTACCTCTTTCTTCCAAGGGAGATGTCTGTAGCCAGGAACTGTCAGGCAGCCGCAGTTCCAGTTCGGGCAGGCTTGGATGTTGTTCAAGTGCGCACGCACAGATAGGAGAAAGAGGGGGTTTCATGTTTTTCAACTCATTTGTTTGTATTGGAGAATGCTGGCACTCTCCTTTTGGACAAATTAATTTCTTCACACATCACCACTTTCAAGACCAAAACACGTCCTCCCCTTACATTTGCCACTACTATAGCATCCCACCAGCTTACAGAAGCATCTCGGTGCATGTCTCGCTGCGCAGGAGAGTCAGCAGCTTTCCTAGCGCACCCTCCCTCTTCCCCATCGCTTCTGGGACACGCACATGTCAATATTAGCAGGAAGGGTTGCTCTGTAGGGAAAACCAGTTTGGCACTAAGGAACCAGCATCTCTAAGGTACACATTTTGGGGGTGGAGGGTTGCTTGGATTAGTTCTCGTTTTGTTGCAGGGGCTGAAGGGTGGTTAGTGAATGGGGCGCGTTCAGAGTCCTCTTGCAGCTCATTTCTCTGTTTCGTTTCACGTGAAGAGGGTCTCTCAGAGAGCACAAGTGATAGGAGACTGCCTTTAGAAGCACACTCCTTATCTGAACCGAAATGCTAAGACAGATTCACGTTCTGAGTGGTGTCTCTAGGTGTAACACTTAGGCCCAGCAGGGAATCCTGGTCTTCCTCGCTCTAGTAAAATTAACTGAGATATCAGTTTTAATCATTTTTATGTAAATCTGTATTGAATAATAGGTCCTGTATTTTACTGTGCTTTTACTAAATGCATGCCGAAATGTACTCTAAAGTTAAAAAATATATCTAAGAAATAAATGCAAAGTCACACAGGCAAGTACATAGAGTATTTATAACAGAAAGTCTCAAGGTTAGCTGTTTTGGAGGATTGCTCTGTGTGACACTTCCTATTGTCTCCTGTTAATTCCAGAAGCTGGAGGCCACTGTTAATAACGCCTGTGGTGGTGGTGCTCCCTTACCAAGCATGGCTTGGCAGCGGCACAAGTGCGCGGAGAAGCAGCTGCCTGGTTGGGTGCTCTGCAGCTGCAGGATGAATATCTGGCTCCTTCCTGTGGTACTGTATTGCTATTGCACAGCACTGAAGAGTAGCTGCAGGAAGCCAATAAACAGCACGGTATGATTAAACTGTAAAGCAGATCGGCGTGATTCTTCTCAAAGGATGAGCGAGTTATTTCATTCTAGAAAGAGCTGGATTTTTTGGCTGTGCAGTGTACAAATCACTTAGCAAACCTTACACACAAATACACACTCGAAGGGGCTTGTACTGTTACATTTCACCTGGCACAGACGAATCAAGAGTCTTGCCCCTGTGCCATTGGTGAATATTGGCCTCAAACACATGTATTAAATTAATTCTGAGTTGGGATTTGGTAAGAAATGGGAAGAAAGAGAGCGCATTAAGTCAGTACAAATGTTACTTGGGTGATTAGATCACAAACTGTAGTGAAGCTTGGAAATATAAAACAGCCTCCTTAAAGCTGGCTAAGTCATCTAAACCTTGCCAGTGATTGTTGAAGAGTATTGTTTCTATTCATTTTCTTAGTTAACATTAGTGGAGTTTTATTTAATTGTATTTTTATCTGAAAATTACTGAGTAGTGTTGATGGATACATGCTGGTATTTACAAAATAGAATCATGCTATAGAGATTCTGATATTTTGGTTAATTGGTATGTATCCCTCTAAATGGTTTCTATTGCTTAACTCATAATTGTTCTCGATTGCTCAGTGGGATTTAGAAACAGGGTTTGTGGAATGTCACTTAATACTCATTTCATTTTGTTAAATGAAATGCATTGGCTTCCATCTTGCCTATAAATTAAGTCATTCTAGTTTCATTTTCTGGCCATATATTTTTAATTGTGTAAATATTTTTCCTTCTCATGTAATTTGCTGAATGTTACAAAAAGTGCCACCCCCAGCCCCCAGCTTTACATTACGGCAAATGAGTTGCAGTGTGCTTTCTATAGTCCGTTAAATCCGGACATAAATTGGATGCTTGATCTATCTCTTATGGTGGTTTAAATGTGAACCATTGTTTTCAAAGTTAGCCCTTTTCCTTGCTAAGTGAAGGACTGAAACTAATAAATTATTCTTTTGCAACCTAGAGAAATAACCTTCAATAAGAAAATATTCAAAAGGTCAGATCCTGCCTTCCAGTTAAGTTTTCCTTAGTGTAGAGGGAGTGGGAAGGAGAAAGGCATCTCATCGATTTCCTCCCCCTATTCTAATGCTAGTCAATGTGTTGCCCAGCGTCTCTTTATAAATACAAGCAGCTTCAGGGACTCTCCGACATGTGTTTTGCTACCCACAATTTATTAGCCAAGAATAGCTACGTCGAAGTAGAGTTGTGGTCATGCCCTCTCCTCTGGCAAATCCTCTTCGTCAGGGACTCTGGGACTGTTATGTTGGCTGTGCTGGGTATTCAACACCCAGGGTAGGCCACACACTGGAAAACCGCCCAGGAAACAGATATACAGCCTTTACGGCCCATTTTGTATCATACTGGAGAACAACAGAAACAAGTCATCAATCTCTTCTTCTACAAGCGTGATTTGAACGAGTGTCTATGGGTGAAAAGCTCCAAGCGCTATCAACTCTCAGTTGTCTCCAATGGCAACATTTGAAGCAGACTAAATACATTACACTAGAAAGTCACATAGCCCTTTTATGAAGTTAACAGTGCCATATTTCCACTTCAGCTGACTGTTAAAGTTCGGGTGTTGGGGCTTTTTAATAGCTACATTTCCCTTGATTCCAAATCTTTTTTAAAGAAAAAAGATTATTAAATGTATTGATACAATCCAAAAATAGAATAAAAGACACAATCCCGCTGTGCTAAAAAGTAGTATTGCATATTGCTGTGAACCATTGCAACCCAGGTATACCGCTAGCAACATTTTTTGTAACAGATAACTTTTCCTTCCATTTGTCTAACTCTTGTTAGCCGCAAGATAAGGAGGAAAGAAAAACCTGTGGGAAGCTTGCTGTTGCCTAAAGATTCCTTTTGAGAAACGGAGTTCTTAAAAACAAATGGAGTTCTTAAAAAGCCTTCCCATCCCCGAAGGTATTAGGGTGGTATCGTGCGCAGAAGAGAGCATGAGAGTGAGCGCTGGGGGACAGCATTTCAACTCTTTCGTGCTAATGAATGAGGATGCAGTTGGCTCCCGGAGAGTATTTTAAAGGACAAGTGATGAGAACTGGATACTCTCTGTTTATACTCACATATCTAGGAAGGAAACTTTTTTCGTATAGTGCATAAATATTTATATATTTTTCAAATATAACCTATCCTCCTAAATGGCATGGAAATCTGTCATGAGGTCTTGGCATAACTCAGTTGGCAGCAACTGTTGTTCTTCCTAAGCAGCAGCATTGGCACATAAGGGAGTGACAGAGGCATACTCTAAGTATGGAAAGCTGTCTCCTCGATAGCAACAGGAGGCCATTTTCAGATCTGAAACTCTATATTCTGTAGCAAACAAACAAAACTATGCAGAAGGATCCTGATTCTTGGAATATGCGTTTTCCCACCAAGCCTATTTATAAAACTGCCTGATAAAAAAGCATATAGAAGAAATGATTGCAACTCAGAATATCTGGGTCGTATTCCCAGCTCTATGCGCCCTTGAGTAAGCCACGTTAAAAAAATAAAAAAAAAAAAATCCACTGAGAAAGCCTCTGTACCTCAGTTTCCCTACATCTACAGAAATAATAAATAAATGGGAGTGATCTCATTTGTGCCTGGAAAGCATGTTGAGATGATTTTGTGGAAGTTGCTAACGAAGTGTCATGCATTATTATTGCATTAGGCTGACAGTGCTTCCGAAATCCATCTGACATTTCCCACTTGACCCTGATTGTGGGTGGTAACACTTCTGTATTAATTTTAAAGAGGAGGCATTACAGCACTGCCTGATGCATAATCACACGGTTTATGACTAAAGCATTTTCTAAGAAAGGCAGTAACCTGTGAGATCCTCTCTCTTTTTCACTTCGTTAAACTACCGCGTTACGAGGTGTACTGTTTCATTACGGATCCTGCCAAGCAGCTCTGCAGTGCCCCTTGTAGCTACGTGTGAAGTACCGAGGTGAAGTTCGTAACTATATTTGGGTACCGGAGCTTATTTCCTCTACTCTCTCGAAGGTTAGCATGACGAGCGGTTGAGGAATGCTAGGGCAAACCGTCGTTAACGTGAGCAGGCTGTGCCCGAGCGCGGATTGCCCCGCGGAATCCTGGTCCGTCTTGCCAGCAGTTAAATCAGCAGGCGCCGGGACGGGGCTCGCACCACACAAAGGCAGGATTGGGTCTGTTCCGTTATCGTGTTGCTGAGGCCGGTCCTCCACCTCGCCGATAAGAGCGGCTCTCCCGTACGTCGTCAGCAGTCGGAGCCTGGCGTTGAAGCGGAATACTGCCCGGTCGGACGTGCCTGTAGAGCAGGGTGGTAGGAGAGGAAATTTGGGGAGGAAATGAGTAAGCCGGCAGCCCGGCCCAGTGCGTAGCTGCGAGGCAGGGTTACTGGAGTGGGGAGGAAGTGTTGCAACGACGAGCCCTCACGTCTGGGCTGCTCTCTGAAACAGCCTCCTCAGAGAAAACTCTAAGGTCAGGGGATTTTGACTGCACGATTAATGCAAGGCGGAACGATGTATCGCTAGTTCTGAAAAGAGGGGGAGGATGCACAGCTCCTCCTTAGAGGTGCTCAGCACCCAGTGAAAGAGGAGCAGCCACAAAAAGCAGCCTGTTGCATTAAGTTATGGATTTTTTATCTTCTCTTCTGGGTGACTTTTCTATCCTTTGCAAACTGAGTATTGTCAGTGATGATGCACACTGGAGTTTTGTGTTTCCCTAGGGAGTTAAAGATAAGATTTCTAAAAGGTGCATAGTTACATTGATACTTAAAAACTGTGGAGGGAGGATTCTCTATTTCTCCTGATATTCACATCAGAGGATTTCATGTAAAAAGAATAGAGTGGCATGTGTACATTCTTATAATTTCACGTGTCTATCTACATGCTTTTCATTTTTTACAACTGACTCCTGAGCAGTTGGGTCCCTGGAAGAATGAGATGAATGAGAAGGGCTAACTCTGGGGAAAGGGGGAACCAGGGGCAAGTGGTGATCCCTACAGAAAAAGTGGAAATTAAATGTGACTTTCCACATCAGCAGGGTGTTGGTTTGTTATATTGTCTCCATCAACAACTCTTCGCCTTTCTGATTCTTTTTAGAATACTGCTGAAGCGAAAAAATCTCTTCTACAACTGCCTCCTCCCAGTATTTTTTTTCTGCCATTGCATTATTATTAACAAAATACTGACCATCAGTAAAGTTTCGGTATGATGTGGATTATCCACCTTTGTTTACAAAGCACTGTATACATTCTTTATGCTTGTCACTTTTAAATTAATGAGAAAAGAAAATTATGAAGGGGGTGGATGGGTGTGTGAAGTCCATTCTTTGAATACTAGATACTTGCAAAGCAGCTGGTAGAGTGAAATATCCCTGGCTGCTTAGTGAGAGGATAGTTCAAATTGTAGTCAAAATTAGGATTGGTGCACCAGATTATGTGTGGGTGTGACAAACGAAAAAGGAAATGCTTGGTCAAGTATTTTTATTTGTAATGTGAAACTAACCTAAAATAATATTAGGGGGTATTAAATTTTGTATGTTCCAGTGGATCAGTTTCAGTGGAATATGGAAAATAGTTCTGCTTATAGTAATAGCTCAGAGAATATTTCTGAGACATTGCTTCAGAAGAATGACTGAAGTTGAAATACTAGTAGTAGGGAATACATGATGCTATAGGTGTGGTATGCATCTTTTATCATCATGATTTCATATTGTTCTAAATATGCGTTCATACAACCTTTAGAGACTCCCCATTAGCATTCATTATATATGGTTATACAGTTGAAGAAACACTTTCTTAGCTACAGTTGGCTTTAAAAAACATTTTAATAGAGCCTTTCATGTCACTCATCTGTAATAGCAAAAAAAGAATATCAGTTGGTGAAAATGCAGGTGACTGAAGCAGACTTCTGGGTGCAGCAGGGAAATTTAGGGCCCCATCTAACAGCAGCATCCTTTGGCTGTGGGAAAGCTGAATCCGCTTCCACGGGTTAATTCTGTGAGTTATTTAAAGTTCTAAACCTGTCAAGAAAGCTATGGCAAACCAGCTGGTGATCCACCTGCAGGAATATAGGAGGAAATAGGGCAGACCACACAAGTTACAATTCTCTGTCTCTTTTAGAAGAAGGAGAAAATCTGTGACAAAGGTACTCAGATAGTGAAGGAGTCCTTAGGACGTGAATGTGGACTGGGCAGAGATACTTTCAGTGGGTGGAAAGTGGATGCTGGTTGTCCGGGTAAGACTCTGGACTGGGAATCGCATCCATTTCCCTGCCCTGGCTCTGCCACAGATTTCCTTGGTGAACTAAGCAAGTAGTTAATGGCTCTGGCCTCTGTTCTTCTGTTCACAAAGTGGGATTCTGACCCCTTCCTCCCAAGGGTCTGTGAGGTTAAATAAAAGGATGTTTATAAAATGAGCTCATATTGTTTTTATGGAAGAGGTGCAGTTTCAACATTTCCAAACAATATTCTCAGCAGAGAAAGAACCTTAGATATTGGATATACTTAGCCAGTAATGCTGTTGTACAGGTATGCTTTCTCTCAGTGGTGACATCCCACAAGGGTGGGAGGTTCTGTACAAGTCCTTTTTTCTGGGGTGAGGAGAGAGTCCACAGACACCCCACAAACGGGAGCCAGCGCTGGCTGCCGAGGGCCACTGCTACCCTCCAGCTGTGGGACACCCCCGTGCCGTGCTCCGCCAGTCCGAGCTGCCTCTGGGTGCTGGGACACCCTGCGATGGTGGGAGAACCTCTTGGGCTGCCCAATTCCTTCGGTCCATACGTAGGGGAAGGTGTCTGCTCCTCTTACCTCGCCCTGAGCGAACCTGGTTCCCCCTGCGTGCGTGCTGCATGTTACCAAACGCTCTCTCTGTGTACGTGTATGCCTTACGAAATGCCTTCAAACTTTCTTCACACACACCCCCCTTAATTTGGAGGATGTAGTTCAGCTGGTCCTTTTCAACCTTTTGTTGATAAGTGCCATTTTTTGCGCTGCCTGTTGCTAAATATTTGGTGCTGCTCAGTCTCACCCTTCCCCCCCCCCTCTTTTGGCGGAGAAAGGACGCAGCATGTTTCCAGAATATATACTCTAATTCCAGCGATGAGACTACTGTACATCTGGCGCTCTCAGTCTCCTCCGTGCACATTGCGGCACGCCGAACCGTAGGCGAGGGGACAAATGACCCGTCCCCGCACGGCGGGACACAGCGATTACCGCAGAAAGTGTCGCAGAGGCATCGCCAGGCGCCGGATCACCAGCGACAACCCCATGAACTCTTCCCAAAACACAGGCGCACGGCTCTGCTATCACTTTCTCTTAGGCAGCCCCAGAGCGCGAAAGTTGGTGGTGGGGCGTGCGTAGAGGTAGAAACACGGTGGGAGGTGGAATTGCGGTAGATGTGACTGATTTACGACAGGAGTTTCCTTTACAGTCATAAGGGGAATTTTGCTTGGTCACAGCAAGTTTGAACCCTCATGAAACAGCCTGAATCATTTGAAGTTAAAATAAACCAGAGAATGGAAGGGGGAGGGACATGGCTGTTTTAAAAAAAAAAAAAAAAAAAAGGGCAAAAAACACAACGTTAAAATTGTTTCCTTTGGTGCTGACTTCTTAAATGGGAATGTGATCCAGAATAGTTCTAGTGCAAGCCAACATTTGTTTTAAGAATTTTTATTGTCTTCTTTTCTCTCTTCCCCCTCTCCTCCTTGCCCTCCCTCTCTGCTCTGCAGATTTACACTGACTGGGCTAACCACTACCTAGCAAAATCTGGCCACAAGCGGTTGATCAAGGATTTGCAACAGGACATTGCAGATGGGGTTCTGCTAGCAGAAATCATCCAGATCATCGGTAAGACCAGGGCTGAGAGAAGCACTGCGAGCTGACTCCTTGCATGGGGGAATATATAATTCAAGTTGAATGTATTTAACAATAAGATGAACCCTGAATAATACAATTTGACTGGGTCCATATGTCTCTGATATTTGTGTGGTTCATCCTTGTCTTAATTAAAAAATATGTTTATGTGAGCATGTTTGGAAGTGGCTGTTTAACCATACTTTAAATGGCCAGAACTGTATCTTACACACTTTGAATTGTCAGAAATGAATGCTCCATTAAACCATATGTCTCCCATGTGTGCATTTTGTTAGTTGGAGTGGCTCATACTTTCTGGGATGCCTTGAAACTGTATCCTGACCCTGCAAAGACAATTGTGGAAGATTTCATGTCAGCAGTTATTTTGCAGGGGCTGAAGAATTAGCAGCGACCTCCTTCGCACTTCCCCCTTTGCATGATTTGGCATGTGGAAGCAACTGCCGCTAACAAGAGTGTTGTTACTGTACGACTGAGCTTTACTTAGAAAGGAGCTCTGTGTCAACAAAACCCTGTGCACTTTATTGCTGTGTCTTTTCTGCTCTTCTTGTTTGGTTTCTTTTTTTTTTTACTTTGGTTTTTAGGTTTGGTTTGGGTTTGGGTTTTTTTTTGGCCAGGGGGTGGAAAGGAAAGTTTTATCTCATTGTTTACTTCTGCTTTTCTCCTCACTGTTTTTGTTTAGCAAATGAAAAGGTTGAAGATATCAATGGCTGTCCCCGGAGCCAGTCTCAAATGGTAAGAATAAAATATATTTTTAGTCTGTGTTGGCACCTCTGCGCTTTCCTAAAATGCTTTTTAATAATGATTTATTTAAACTGTGAATATTCTGTCCCACGTTTACCATAAAGTCCTAATTCTCATATAGTGTTCCCAGTACTTTTTTTCCCACATGTGCTTAGTGTTTGTCACTTAATTTCTGTGCTCGCTAACTTTGGGTCTTGAGGTAACCCAGCAGCAAAACTTCATCTCTTCCAATTAACCCAGAACTGCCTTAGCAGACCTGTTCTTCTGATGATCCAGATAATTTCTTTTAACTTCATTTTTAAGGGCAGTAAATCCAAGAACAAATTTTTAAGTGGAGCCTTTGTGTCTGGAAAACTAGTTTGATGAACAAGACTTGCCAAATTATTTTTGAATATAAATAGCCTTTTGGATTGTCCACTGTAAAGTCCAGTTAGATGCACTGACTCCAAGACTTTCAGAAATAGCACTTTAGTCATATAGCTCTCTGAGCTATAGTTGGCAGCTGCTTAAAGACATTTTCATACTCTCAGGCAAGAAGCATTTTGTGACTGTGATTCATACAGAGTCTTATTAATCTTGTACTGTGTTTATGGCTAGTCAACTACATTTAATAAGATAAAGCCTCCTTAGAAGGCTCTGGAACTGACAGGTACAAAATCTGAGCCTCAGTAACATCACCATGCATTTACTGAATCACTTGCAGTTCCAGTCATGCTCCCCCATGCTGAGAACTTTGCCTTTCTGTTCTCATCCAAGTAGTACGTGAATAAGGTGCACGATTGTGTAGCTGGCAAGGATTTGGGAGTATAATGATTTGGATGAGCTTGCATAATAGCAAGCTGCTGAAGCTTGGCTTAAAAATGGAAATGGAGTAGGAAAAAATTGCATTTGTTCAGCGTATTTTTTAAAGGGGGAAGGTATCTGCAGCTTTTTTTGTGCAAAGCTGCAAAAGGTAAAAGGAAAAATTTTGAGCACCAGAGAAGTGAATAATCGTGTCTTTCGGTTCTTACTTTTCAAAAAATGTGCAGGTTTAGAATAAGTTTTTTCTCTCCCTTTCAGGCTTTTGGAAACAGCCTGTAGTAAGAATATATGCAATTTCCTTAATAATAGTTATTATTTTAATTACTCATATTACAGCAGCACCTAGTGGCCCCAGCTGAGAACGTTGGGAACTCCAGCGTGGAAATCTAATATTACACACACAGATCAAGAGATAATCACTCTCTACTTTAATCACATTAAAACTTGCCATTCCAGGCAGACAAGACAAACAAGACGAGACAAAAGCACAGAAAAGTGATATGATTTCCTGAGGTTATGTAACTGGTTAGTGACCATCTAGGATTGCTCAGGGACCCACCGCTCTGATGTCTATCAAGCTTCATTTCCGTGAGGGAAAGCCGAGCTGCAGAGAGAACTATTCACACTAGCAACGTTTGCATCTCCAAAGCGGCAGCATTTGGGTACGTTCCCTCCTGATAGGTAAATCTTTATGCGGCATAGGGATTCCAGATTTCACTCCTAGCTCTGCTGCAGTTACGGGGAAGCGTGGCCGATGCATGCCCGTGCGGCAGCAGTACCTGTGGGAATCTCTGTGTCCGTCCTCCTGCCGTGAGCCCATTTCCCAGCTCCGCCAGGCCGGCGGCTGTGGCTCAGGCGCTCTGGGTCTCAAACCGGGTGCTTCAGACGCTCCGGTCTGCAGTCATACATCAGGGTTTGCACAGTGCTAAGGCATCACGTTTAGGCACTCTAACTTGATAGAAATAGATGCGTTTTTTCATCCTTCTTTGATTTGGTCTCTTTACTGCATTGTTTTATCTCTACAGTCTGATCCAATTATTTTCCTGCCTTTTGACATACCGGTTTTATACTGCTGCTTTCTTCGACGGAGCTAGGAAATTTAAAATGTACTAAAGTAGTTCAAACCTGTCAGCGTTCCTTTTGGAGCATCTCAGAGACCCCAGGTTTGGAGTCTGCTCTCCATTTGTTTGCTTTGGCTTGTGCACTGATCTAGCCTAGCCGAAGGCACCAGCTTATCACATTTTCAGGTAATTTCCCTTAGCAATGCTCAATGCTGTCAGCCCGGGCAGCTAATGATAGGCCAGTTCTCTTCTTGTAGCAGTGGGCTCTTGAGAGTTTGTAATGTGCAGAAAGAAAATGTAAGGGTGGCTGAAGCTGGTTTACATGTTTGACATATGCCAGTATGTAGCAATATGTCCTGTCAGGATTTGTCAGAACATCAGCCATAAAACCAGCAACGGTCATGGTATCCCTATAGCATGTTTGTTAGCCACTCATTCACCACTTTCATTTTAACGTTTTTAGTGATTAAACCTCAAGAATGCCACCACCCTTTTCTTTCACATATGTTTTCATGATCCTTCCTCTCATAACTTGCAATTAGGGAGAAATGTTTTCTGTATTCATCTGCCATTTGATACCCTTCCCAGGAGGTGATGTCTAAGACATTTTATTAGCTTAAAAGAAGTTAGAGAGCACTGACCTGGATCGTTTGCTGCTGGAAACACTTGATATCACCTGTAGATGATATTCATATCAATTCGTAATTCATCACTACCAATATTCCCAAGTTCTATTCCACTCACCGTTTGGTTTTCCTCTGGCCAACAGCTTCGTCTTTCAAGTACTTTTTAAGGCATCTCAATTCAGCTGTTACCTTAATTTGTAAACATCTTTTACCGTTTATTTTAAGTAAGTATAAAATGCTGCTTTTTTAGTTTTCTTTTAGTTAGGTCTGTTGCAATGTCTTGCATTCTCTTCTCATCTTGGCAGTGATATATAAAGTACTTGCAGACAAGTTGAACTGGCTCCACAGGTCCAAGTTCATAAAAATTAAAACCTGTGAATCCCAGCAGCAGCCGGTTTCTGCATAGTTAGCTTTGCCAAGGTCCTCGTGGCTGTCATTATGCTCATACATTTGATGTCGCACACTGGATTTGAGAACCTGAGATGTACTGGGGAATAAATTATTTCACATTCAAATCTCAGAAACTTTAAATAAATGAAACTTGTGAGAGAATTGGCAAGATTTGCGTCTTTGCTGGGTAAATCTACTGTGGTAAAAAGATTCTGGTATTTCTTATGAATGGTTTTAATAAAGATAATAAGGATTTAAAACTGTGTATTATACATACATCGTCTGTCTACAGCATCATATAGAGTCTTCTGCTTGTCTTGCCTATTTTTTTCTTTACAGCTATGCATTCAAGGAGAAATATGGCACTTCAGCTTTTTTTTCATCATCTCTTTCAGTCCCTTCAATGTAAAATAATACCACATTCATTTCTACCTTTTCCTTGTATGAATTATTCCGTAAGTCTATCAATTAAGGAAACCTCAAATCATCTTTATTTAGAAGATAATTGTCTTTCAAGGTTTACCTTTTGATACAACCAAAAGCTAATTCCTTTCTGCTTCTTTATAAGCCATTTATTTCTTTAATTTCTGTAGTAAGTTCCGCAATCATTAGAAAAAGCAGGTAGTGTCCTGGGTAGAAAATATGTTATGAAGCTTTTCTCTAATGGTCCAAAGAGAAAGGATTCAGATTCTTTTTTCTTTCTGAACACATTAAAAATGCACTGGAAGACCTCCAGTGTTTTCTTTCTAAACAGATCATATCAAGCATACAGTAAGCATGCAGAGTATCAAATTTAATCCATCCTGGGGTTGTCAGAGAAAATGTAAGAGAATCAAATAGTGTTCAACTGAAAATCTTTTTATGGTGACATTTGCAGTATTGTCCCTTGAGACTTTTACAAAACTAATGTTTCTATTCTTTCCTCATAGTCTACAGTGCCTTCAGCTGCATAAATAGTAAAATAAATCGAAAGTTGCCAAAAATTTTTAGTATATTGCTTTTCAAGCTGATTTTTCCTTCAGAGATT
Organism: Aviceda cuculoides; assembly: GCA_035590195.1. Taxonomy (NCBI): domain Eukaryota; kingdom Metazoa; phylum Chordata; class Aves; order Accipitriformes; family Accipitridae; genus Aviceda; species Aviceda cuculoides. Next base: position 5,858,080 of record JAVJGG010000062.1, read on the forward strand.
GATGTTGTCTTATTAGCTGGTTTTTTGTTCCTTAGATTTACTCTTGCTGCTTCCCATGAGAACTGTCTATGCCAGTACACATCTATGTACAAAAGCATCCTTAACTGTAGTTAGTAGCGGGGGTTTTCTCATAAGTTATTGAAGGGCTGGAGAGACACTTCTTATTAAAAGGCTCCTAATGTAGTTGCATGTATTTAATGAAGACTATTTTTAATTTTGTCAGTCTTATCTTTGGCACAGTTTTCCACCAGTTTATATAACCAAAGGTATGCTTCAAAGGTAAATTTTATGGTTTAGGATACAGACATGCTGCAGTCCAACAGAGGGAGTTGAGTTCAGTAAAAATACAGGTCCTGCTTACCACATCCTGGAAATCAGGGAGTTGAAAAAGGTGTCGGAGCTGTAGCACATTGCCAAGTGGATATAAACATTCAGTGAAAAGTTGCAGTTAGCTGAGCTGACACCATCTTTGGGTGAGTAGCAGCGTATCTGTAAAAAGTGGCAACCAGTGTGACTGTGTGCAGCACTAATAAGATGATTTCTACAACATTGTACTTGGTTTCACTAATAATGCCTTTAAAAAGATGTTAATAAATTAAAAATGTTTCAGAAAAGAGCCACAAGAATGCCAGCAATTTTGCTTTATTCTATGAGACTGAAGAAAAATTGTGTACTTTAGCAAGAAGAAGGTGGAGTAAGGGAATCAGTCTCTGCTTAACCAGGGAATGTTTTTGTGATAGAGAGACCTTTCTAAGACATAGGTAAAGACGTGTGTGAAGCCTGAAGCTGAAATAGGACAAAGTGACTATGTCTATACTGGCAGCCATTGCTTTGTAATTTATTGTGTAGTGTTCCTGTAGTCCCACAAAATCCTCCAGTGGCTCCTTCTTTGCTTGCACGCTTGAGCTTTTCTCTGGAGGAAGCCAAGGTTGCAAGGGGATGAGGTGCATGCAAATCTCTCCTTGGCAGGGAGTCAGCCTGTGGGGAGGATGAATAGGTGAAACCGAAACTGCTAAGTGTGGCACAGAGTATACCTGTCCTACAGGATGTATACTTCCTTCAGTATAGACACCTGCCTTCAGATTTCCTCCGACAGGGACGTTGCTGGGCAGACACTGTTGAGTCGCATCCCTCAGTATCCAGGAATGTCAGTAGCCAAGGATGAGAATATCAGCATTAACATTCTGGGTCTGAATTCTGTGTCTAATTGTTTGTGAAAAACAGAATACTTTTGTATAAAGTAAGCATTGTATGTTTTTCTAAGGCCCATAGAATTCCAAATGAAAATGTGTGGGGTATGGTTACATGGAGCTCTTTGAGGACTGGGAAGCCTGAAAATATCCCTATGTTTGGTGTCAAGTGGGCCCACGTGTGACCTCTCTCTGTCTGCACAATGTTAAAATATGTAAAATATTCTGGCTTTGCTGGCACAGTTGTTGGTGAGATTGGCTTTATGGATTCAAGATATACTTTCTGTGCTTTGGAGCAGCTCCAGGTGAGCCTTCTACACAAGTGTGACATTGAAATATATACGGAAATTTGGCTAAGTGTAGAAATATGGTCCCTTGCAACTGGAAATTCAACCTGAGTTTTGAAGACTAATCCCAGCTCCTTTCAGGTCCAGGCCAGTCTCTTCCTGCAGTGACACCTGTGCAACCCCTTTTTGTTTAAATTCAGACTCTCACCCCTTGGCTACCAGTGGATCTCCACAGATTTCATGACTGGCTGCTATGAGAGTTTTGTGAAAATACAAGGCAATAAGAATCTCTAGTTTTGTCAGCTGTGCAGGTTTGGTGTGCTTAAGTGAATGGAACACAAGATAGTAGCCGCATTGCTGTTTTTCCACTGTGCATGCTTACATATGTAGTTTTCAGAAATTGAGTGAATAGCCTGAACCATAGATCACTCTGTTTTGGGGAAGATGCAGGTTGGATAAGAGGCCTGAGAAAATGGCCTCAGTTGGTACAAGTGTCCGTTTAAAAATGTAGTCAGAAGAAATGACTTTTCACAATATGGGCAGGACACAGTCAAAAACTCATTTCCCTGTCCTCTGTGGCAGGTAAGGGGTATCTAGGATTCGATAATTGAGTAGCCTTAAGAGGGAAAAAATAAAAGTACTTTTAGAAAAGGATGACAGGTTCACAGCATGATATTTAGGGAAGTGATCTCAGTAAAGCCAGAGAAAAAAAAAAGGTAGTAATTAAAATTTGAGCTCCTGTGTGAGGTTTCCTGTGTTTATAGATAGGAAAGCTCATATTTTAGCTGCCTTACATAGAAAGAATCTGCAAGACATAGTCATAGCTTGTGTGTGGGTGTTTGGGGGAGAGCAGACTTGAAGAATATGCCCAGGTGTTAGGTAAAGGACTGTGTGGAAAGGATCAGAGGAAGATTAAGAGTTTTGCTCAGATTGGCAACTAGTTAGATAATTTTAATTTCTAAGAGAGTATTCAGATCTAGAACAGAGAAAGAGAGAAGATTCTCCTTCCAGTGACACTATACCTGTATTCTAGATTATTGTTATCCAGATCATTGCCTATTTGGCATGCCCACATCAGGAGTATACATACTTATTTTTATTTGCCAGAGACGTTTTCAATGTACAACATCAAAATCAGCACAGAGAGGCCTTTACCTTTTGTACCCAGCACGTGTACAGCCATGAGAAGGCTGGTAAGCATGATTTCTTCTCCATCCTGTCAACTTCCTGGCAATACAGATCGAATGCCTTATCTCTTGCCTTCTTGTGTACACTTAGCATGGGAATTTCCAGTATCATTTTAAAAGTCCCCTCTGCTGTGCAAGTCTCCCTCTCTGCCAGGTGCGTTATAAAGGACCCGTTCACACTGGCAATGAGCAGTCGTGTTTGTGTTACAATGGGAACTTTCCGTCATGGGCTTCCTTGGGTAAAGTAAAAGACCCTTTCGTCTTGGAGACCTGTTACCTCTTGGAGCAGACCCTGGTCTGCCTTAACTAAAAGTCTACACTTGGATTTCTGTTCCCATTGTTGAAGGCAGAATTTGGACAATAAAATAGATCAAAGGGCTCCACGCTGCTTGTGATAACTGCCCATATTATCCACACCTTTGTGTTGCCTCAAGCCAGGGTGTTATCCAGAAGGCACTTTTTATGAGGACATTTTGCCCTGCATGTTACCCAGCTCCCAAGAATTGCAGTTCTTCCTTGGACACTGCAAGTGATGGCAGAAGTATCATGCTTCCCATTCCCTGGGAAGAATTTGTCATGGTAATGCACAGCTTGTATGTTCTTTGGTGTCCCTCCTCCCCAAGGATTTACTTACCAGTTAATTCTGCATTTTTGAATCCAGGTCTTGTGGTTTGGCAGAGTAAAGCCTCACACAATTCTTTTTTTTCAGGACTATGCATAAAATACCCATTGGAGTCACACTGATGACAAATACTTCTTCTCCCATTCTATTCAATCCTACCTTGCAACAGTGGCAGGTCTGGAGTGAGGCAGGCAGGGCTGATACAGCTCCATTACGAAAGGATCTAAGTAGATGCTTATCTATGCAGGAAATAATGCTCCTCAACATGATAGATATGCAGTTTTCCCATTTTCTGATGATAGTTTCAAGTAGACCCATAAAAGTTTTTACTTAACTAGCTATGCTTTCTGAGATTCCTCACTAGGTAGGTGATTTACATTCAGCTTGTACCCTTACTGGGATTCCCAGGAAAGTGCCCAAGACTGTCATAGCAAGGAGCATGTCTTAGCTATCCTTCTGAAGATGTTTTCTTGGACAAGTCCTCTCATTTCCTAGGTAGGTTCAGAGCGTGATCTTCCCTTTGAGAACCAACCCCATTCCCATACCCTTCTCCAGTGACCGTCTTCAGCTGTTGCAGGGAAGACTTTCTTGGACACGTTTGACACATCCAGCCAGTTGCAATCCACTGTACAGTGTACAATGTACAAGATGGCTTCAGAGCATTTACGATTCTTTTGGCATTCACTGAGTGTTCAAGCTGACTGTCTCATTGAGGTGTCCCATATTTCCTCGGCTGATGATAGGAATGTAACTACTAAGATGTGTTTTCATTTAGTTCTGCTCCAGGTTTATAGGGCCCTGAAGCTTATTCCTGCAGTCTGAGAAATCCTGTGGCATACAGTTCATATGTCATGTCCTGGAGCTCAAAGTAGTGAGAAATGATTATCAAGCCTTCTACGCATGTACTCATGTCACCACCTAGAAAAAATGGGGTTGACAGCAGGAATGTGTATGAGATCCTCTTCCATGTGTGGGGAAGCGGCCACTGTTGAACCAGCATAGTGAGCATCAGGTTATACCTGACTGCGGTTAATTTGCTCAGGGCACTGGACACTTTGGAGCGTGAAATAAACCCTTTCAAACTCTTGAATCATAAATGATAAGCACAGGACAAAATTCGAGAAGCTGACCTTCAGGACTGGACTCTCCCACTTTGTTTTAGGCATCAATAAACCCTTTTTAGAAACTTGTGTATGCCTTACAGGGGGCCCACAGCTTTTCTGCATAATCCTGAATGCCACAGAATTAAAAAATTCTCTGACTAACAGCAATGCATGTAGGTATATCTACAGTGTAAATATACAAATAGATAATGCAGATTGAAAAATAGTTACAGGAAGTAACATCTCCTCAGCATAGAAATTGAAGTTTATTTTTTGTTTGCAGATTAAATTAACTTGACATAAAGACTAGTGTAAAAATGAAAATGAGAGTATCGAAAATAGACGGGTGTGCCACCCCAAAAGAAAAAAAACTAAGGGGAATAATGAGGGACCATCTAAGGATACATTATGGGAGTAATTGTGATAATATGAAAGGAGGCAATAAAGAAAGGAAAGAGGCCAGAATTTCTGCAAGGGTAAAGTTAAAGATGTTAATGTTAAAGATGGTTGACATACAAGGATGAAGAAGTTGGAATTCTGGTTCCAAGTTTTGCTAAAAAGAGATTATTAGTGTTATTAACATAGCCAGTTTGAGTAAGATGAGAGGCAAATTGATTTAGCATGGAACTGGCAGAGGAGGAAGTCTGACTGCTTTTGTGAACAAACTCTAAAATTTCTAAAAACTCTAGAAATGGAAGATAAAATTTAGGTGGGCTGAGAGCTGGACAGAGAAGTAGACTAACAGTTGCCTTTTTGTGGGAGACCAAATATGTTTTTATTGCGAAGGAAAGAGGAAGCTAAGGAAACAATGGGAGAACTGCTGCAAATGTTAGATCTAGTTGAGCATAAAGGATGGGAAACTTCATCCATCCTGTCTAAGGATGTTACAGGCTTGGAAAGGAAGGGCAGGAGAAGGCAACCAGCTCATCACTTTTTTGATATGATTTGGTTCTGGCTTGGCTTTTTGTTAGACCTCTTTATTCTGCACTGAAACAAGCAGTTCTCTTTACATCCAGAGAAGATCCGAGAACATTAAAAGGACCACAGGATTCATGACAATCCCTCTTCACAGAACAGCTCAGAGTTACTCACTCACATCAGGCAGTGAGATGCATATTCCCCTGAGTCACTCGCATTTGACTGTCTGAAGTCATAAAAGAAAATGCCACAGGAACACATCCTGGGTATTATTTTACTAGGCTGGAAGAAGTATATTATTCATTAAATACAAATCGTATGCAGTTATTAGCCTTTTTGTTTAGGCTTACAAATTCCTTGTCCTATTAATGTGTGGAATCACATGAGAATAACTCATCTAGATGTTAATGAAATAATCATGTCATAAGAAGTACTTATACTGTGATGGTATCAGTCTCCATGAAATCTATTGAGGTGTTAGGTTAGGGTTGGGTTTGCTTGGTTAGGGCTGGGGTTAGGGTTATGCACATTTTACCTCTGTAGACCAAGACTGCTGAACACAAAAAGATATTTTTGCTCCTTAAAATCAACTGTTTTCCTTCACACCTTTCCCCACCACTCCAGCAATTCCTTGAAACCCCCCTCCTTTTAATCTATATCTGAAATATGCCAGTACCTCCATACCACTGAGGATGCCCATCTCACCCATCTTTTCTCCCTATCCCTCAACTGTGTTTGTCAGGAATGTCGTTTGATCAGAAACTTGTGTTATACTGTATTGGGAGGATGTGCAGAGATGTGCAGAGATGAAATACTGAAGTATGCTTGAAGACTAGTGGTTGACATACACTTTGAAGTATTTATTGTTTGAAGAGGTGCAGTTGACAGTCTCCCCATTTCCCCCCATCTGTAGTTAGCTTTCTACACTCTTCAATTTGCCGTTTGATTTTTTTTTCCCCCTCAAAAATGTCATGTGAACATTCCTTGAAGTTTTGGAATTGGTCAAATATATATTTGTGATACAGATGCTTAGACAAAGAGGTGATGAATAAATGTCCTTGAAACCTCCATTAATAGAAATGCACTGAAAAGTTTTAACACAAACACACAAACGTGCAGTTAAAATACATACACACAAATTGACTGTGACATGTATTTTAGAAAGCACCTGTTGGTTATAGTCATTAATACATTTTTCCCGCATAGCAGCAGCAGGATTACAGTAAATGTGTGTGCTTCATGATGGTGTATTTTTATCATCTTCTATAGGGAGAGTATGTTATAAATACTAGGAATGTCTAGAATGTTTACTGGATTTAAAAATAGAGAAGAAAGTGCGTGATGTTTAGCTGAACAGCAAAAATGCATATTTAAGCTGAACAAGAAAATAAACAATGCCTCTGAAGTGGTTTTATTTTACAGTATATCCAAACAAGGCTTTCTGGTAATTTTGAGATTTTGTCAGCTTTCTAGATTTTTATCAAATGTCTGATTATTTTGGAACTGTGGCAAAATGCCAGTTCTCTTATGGTTATAGTTGAGGTCTTACTTCTATTTAAAGATTTTCTGACCACTCCCTTTACAATACTTCTGCTTAGACTGTCTTATAATTTTGCGTGCTGTATGTTTGTTCGGAAAGGTTATTGCTCTGTGAAGCCGTGAATTTCCTCAGAGAGGTAGACTTTTCACAAAAGAACATTTCCTAATGTTGAAGTGGAGTCCCAAGGTCTCTCACTCATCCTTCATCCTAAAATAATCTGCCACTGCCTATCTTGGCAATAGTCAATTCTGCAGCTTCAATAACACGCAAGGCTCTCACGAAACAATGTGGGCCTGTGTTTCGACGTGTAGCGCAGACACGCGGACATACATCCGTGTAAAATACCTTGTGTAGTTCTGATGATCCCCCAGTGATTTTACGCACTTTGAAAGGCATTTAAGCTGCTCTCTCTGCCTCTCATTTGTGAATGAAGGTTGGGAGCTTCGAAAATCGGGGAACTTTGATGAACCGTTGTATTTTCTGGACATCTGTGAGAGTCTGAGATAGCCACTCTTCCACAGAGTTGCCAGAGCTACTATCTCTGTTCCTTAGGGTGAGTCCAGATTAAGTTTAGAAAAGAGGTACTAGACGTATTTTGACATTTAAGCATTGACATCTGCAAACAATAAATGAGGGCACACACCAAAGATGAATATCATCATCTTTTATTTAGTTGGGCTGGGAAATCCATCTACTGGGAAGATGTTTTAGTGGAGCTACAGGAACTGTGCAACTGTCCATAAAATGCTGTCTGTGGTGTAAGGTGTAAAGCAGTAGAGGGTGCCAGAAAGCAACAAGTTGTGGCTTCCATTGTAATTAATGGAAAAGGAAAGGGATTGTAACTAGCAATGTTAGGGTGGAACAGGGTTTGCGTTGTGAATTCGGCTGCAGAAGGGAGGGAAGAAGACACACTTCTTGTAATTTTAAGTGCTTACGTGTGCTTAAAATTAGGATAAACACCGTCCAACAAATTGTCAAGCTTTTGGAGGTATTGTGTGGTACATTATGCCTAGGTGACACTGCTGCTCACTGAGTCATCTTTTAGCGGCTGTACATGCCCAGTATTTCAAAGCTTGGCCTTAATAGCAAAGAAGCTGCAAGACAGGAGGATAATAAGGTAACACAGAATGTCCCAACAATGTAGTGTGTTAATTACAAACCATCATGGTAACAAAACCCATCCTGTCCTTCTACATTTGTAATTGTTAATTTTATTAAAAAAGACTTGAAAACCTCCCCCTGCTCTCTGGCTGGAAAGTAATATACCAAAAATTTGATGCCAGAAAAATTTTTTTCATCAATATTGTATTACTTCCAGAATATAATACAATTATAATGTTAGCAAATGAAGAGAAAGAACAGAAAGTAGGTGCATACTGAAACTACTATGATCAGTCCAGATGTATTTTCTCACTCTGCCCTTGATCCTTGCTGGAACAGGAGTTGCCTACATCTGCTGCAGCTAAGGGCTAGCCTGCTTCATGGAAAGAGTGCCAAATCTGCTTGATTTTACAGGGGCTTTTACAGACTCACCATTCTGGAGTTCCTTGACTTTTACGCACACTAACACACCTAACCTTGCTCTTTTATTTGGCAGTAATTATACCCAAAGAACAAACTCCTCTTTGAGCCCTGTGGCCAGTCCCTTGCACCTACAGCCTCTCCCCAGCGCCCTGTTGCTGGCGCGGGTGAATGAGCACGCACTGCTGCATCAGGGCACTGGGCCCTCCGGTCAGGAGTCCCTCTCTGAGAGTGGGAGACGTGACTTAGCAAGAACAAGTGGCCCTGGCCAATTTTTTTCTCCATTCTCCTTTTTTCCCCATTATCTAAAGTTATTGTATTCGGGGGATTAGAGGGTACTTCTTTGCCTGCTCTTTCAGTATTCATTTATGCACTACTGTTGTGATCACCGTTTATTCCATGACGTGTCAAGGTGAAGCGTGCTGGATTTCTCAGAAAAAAATCTTCTGCCTCCTACAGCCACGTACACAGGCATGGGACCGGGTGCAGAGTAGGCATGTTTTTGTCATTGACTGCAATTACTGCTCTGCCAACCTGCTCCTTTTGTCAGGAGCCCACGGACCCAACTGGTCTGGAATGGCATGAGATACCATCAGGCAGCTGAAACGCTGTGTTAGTAAAGATTTTGGCGACATTGAACTGGACTTAAATACTGATGTTAACTCTAAATATAAGCTCTGTTACAGTTGGTAACCCTATTATAGGTAATACTATTTAGGTACAGAAAGGTAAATTGGCTTAAGCTAGCAGTAGAACAAGCAAGTTATCACAAAGGATGCTTATTTCAACAGCATTAACTAATCCCTTCTCAGGGAAAGGCTCTTGATCAGGTTAATTAAACACAATCTTCTTTTTTTTTTTTTTTATGTAACTTGTCTGTTTAAATCCACTGTGACCTGAAACTTAATACACAAATCCTTAGAATACAGTACAACCATTTTTGTTTCAGCAGAAATAAATTGTATAAATACAGAAATTTATTTGGCAGCTTTCTGATGTGCAGGAATTATTTAAAACACTCCCAGTCTGAGGAGTCTGCTGACCATATGATCAACAGATGATCATATGACATAAATCAGAGCTATACTTATTTTAAGTTGAACTTATTTTAAGTTGGCCCAGTGTCTGGATATGAATTAGTCTGGGCAGGGTTCAGTTTCAGAGTCGGTCCAAGATACTTTTTTTTGGTTAGGACTTGATTGTATTCAATCTCACAAACTGATCACAAATAATTTTTGCTTTTTGAAGAGTTTACATCAACTTAAAGCATTTGTTTACCTATACAGTTCTTATCAATTCTTACAGGTGGCATCCTGACCAGCATGAAACCTGTGAAGTTCAAAAAGTTGAATCTGAACAGTCTTCCTGAAATAGAAATATGTTTGTATTTTAGCTTGTAGCTTTTGGCAGTCTTTAATTCTATAATAATTAGAATATGCTTCGTTTAGGCTTGTATTGTCAGCTAATTGGAACCTTGTTTGAATTATTCATACCTCTTGATTCTTCAGAGTTTCTTTGGAATTACAATGGGAGCTTACCAATGACATTTCCCTCTAGGGCAAAAATACCACAAGAATTTTCTTTGTCCCAGGGTTTCCACACTTGAGAGCTGAAACCTATTTGAATGTGAAATAAATAATAGTTCATGAAGTTAGATAGCTACAGTTTTGTGTATTCTAACTGCATACATAACTAGCCAACCAGCATCTCAGTCTTGTGGGCTGTTCTGCCTGTCACTCACAGATTTTCTCAGTAATTCCTCCCAATAATAACTTTAATTTTATTTTTTTATTTTTTTTTTTTTTTGCTAAAAGCTCTCACTTAGTTCATGGGCAGACCGGCAGAAACACTCCACAGTAAACATATGTGCAAGAGTGTCTTTGCAGTTCTTGTATATATAAGGCTTCTATTTGGATTTCTTAGCATAAACAGTTTTGAAAGATTTATATTGTTATATCATATAAATTAACATATTTGAAGATACATGTCCCTCCAAAGCTCAGTAAATGCTTATTTTTCAAGTAATACTGGCTGTATTTTGGAACTTGACAACACTTGGATAACTATTTAAAACATTGCTTCCTCCTATACTTTACACTCCGTCGGCTACAACTGGAGGTGAAGTGACAACAAGGAGTAAGTGCTTCTTAAGGCCTCGTTGTACAGGTTCGAGCACTTCTGAGGTTTCTCTTATAAATTTGGGTAAGAAGTCAAGAAAAAAATCCTGGCCCTATTGACCTTAAGAGAAAGATATCCCATTGCCTTCCGTGATTCCAGGTGCTTTTATTTTCCTTGCCTGAGAATCTAGACACGAGATCCTGTGAAAATGTGAACAATTCTTCCCATGGTTATGAGCATACAGCAAAGTGAGAGGTAGCTGTGAAGGCTGTTTGTAAGCATGGTGTGAAAACATACACAGCACGACCTAATATTTCTTCGTATATTATGCTGAACATGGTAGAAAATACAATGCGCAGGTACACTAGAAGAAGTGAAAGCCTGAATCTGAGTCTTTCATATTATGCCTATGGCTTTTAAAGATGTCTGATTTAATTTGAGTAGCTTTAATAACCTGTGACATCAATCCATCATTGATTTCATATCTTTTGAGTCTTTTTCTTTAGGGCTTAGATCAATTTAAGTCAGTAATATGAAAAGTAAACATAAAGGCCAACCAGTGACTTATGTTATGTTCTCTCCTGCATATATCTTCCCAAGGACTTAAAGTTCCAGCTAGGGGACCAGCCACATAGTTTTAGACCTACAGAAATCTCTGGGCTGTCCTTTTGAAGGTCGCTAATGACAAGCATTTTATCACTTTTCTTTTGATGAGCTCAAGGTTCTATAAATATTTTTCAGGGTAATATGCAAAATGTATCTAATTAAAAAACCATCAGAACATTTAGAAAATCAAAAGGCCAGAAGGATAGGAGCAAATTGTCAGTGTCTCCTGCACAAGCTGTAGCATTACGACTCCTGGTGTTGTCAAGAGGGAGGGTTCAGAAAGCCTAAATCGCATCTGGGTATGGATTCTATTTGCAAAGTTCAAGAGATGCAGTGAAATGCCCCACAGTTTACCTGTTTACTTATCTTTTAAAAAGATTCATCCTGTCACTGGTTGTAATTGCCCTTATTTCTAAAAGCTGCTGATTTTGATGAGCTAAATGAAGTTGCTATGTACTAAATAGCGGTGAAGGAGAGAACTGGAATGCTTTCAAAGGTTTAATTAAATCTAGTAAATGAACACTCTGTTGTAAACTCTCTTTTGACCTCATGGAGAGAAACTCTTCTGTTTTAAAGAAGCGTGCATTTTCACATTGCCCTCCAATTTTCGGAAGTTGCCAAGTTCCATAAATATTTAGATGTTGGTACCTTGCTGACTCCAAAGTGTTGCATAACTAAAAAAGAGGTTGTAGACAGGCTCACTGAAGTGATGCATTGCTTTAAAAAACACTGTGTTTAAACAGAGTTCCTTTTATCTTTGCCTTAAAAATGTCCTCCCAGGGTAGTATTTATCTTCAATTTTGTGTTCTTAGCGCATGTGTAAGGCTCTTTCACGGTGGCGGTGGCCACAGGCCTGCAGAGATGAGAGCCCTGAAGCAGGGAGTTACTCTGAGACTCTGGAAGAGAACTTTTGCCTCGTCTTTTCTTTTGATCCATCCTGCTGCAGAGTCATATTTTAGCTTTCTAAGAAATTCATGCAAGATGTTGAAATACTTTCACGGTTTTCTGAATCCAAATCCAGGAGTCTATTCAGGACCAAATCCAGCACTATATTCCAATCAAAAATCCAACACTTCTCACAGTTTCTACTATAGCAGCACAAAAGCACTTCAGAAATTACCACCGTTGTATTTTGTGCTTCACAATGTCTGCTGTAGAGACTACTGTAGAGAACTGGCTAGAGCGAATGCAGACAAGCCACAGAAGGAGAGCGGGTGAGAAAGGAAGACAAGAGAAGCAAGATGACACCATTATATAGATGAACAGAGTAAAATTTTGCATTGTTCTCTTATGTGTTCTTCGGGGTGTTTGTGGCTAGAGTTTTTTGGGGGTTTTATATGAAAATGACCAGCACATGTTTATAATGATCTGTTTGGCCAGCTATAAATTATGATCAGGATATGATTTATTTAGAATATTATTATGATTTATTTAGAATAGCTGAATTGTTCATTAACTTGTTGATGTGTACAAACAGGAAAAACACCAAACAAATTGTATTTGACATTACAGAGATTATCTCACATTCACCCCAAGCTTTCCAAGTACTAAGTCAGGGGCTAGGTGCAAAACCTGCAGCACCAATTGTCACTTTCACTGACAATAATACATGCCAAAAGGGATCCCTTTCCCACTGTAGCATTTTCTTAAAAACAATACACACCCCAGCTCATACTCTGACCTCAACAGTGACCTCATACATTCTTTTATCAGCAGGTCAGTACATATGTCTGCTGAATTCTCCAAGTATTTGAGAAGCTAATTTGTTTTCACATTTCTGGGTTTACTGGTCATATTTCGTGTTTGGAGTGCGTGTTGGAAGAATTTGATGTGCATGTTCCTTAATATCTGTTGGAAAAGGAAGTGGAAGGCATTTCAGTTTTAAATAACACCATCATCCTTTCCTCAAAAAACAACTAATAATTAAATAACTCCAGCATCATTTCCTGAAAATTTTTGCCTGGGAGGCCTTCTACATACCAGTAGTTATTATCCTCTAAGGTAAAATTCTCCCCAAATGCCTCCAGTAAATCAGTTTTTAATTTGCATATATGGTCTCTTATTGCAAAGTCAATGTTTAGTTTGGAACAGTTTTTTGGACTGGTGTTACGTGGTTCACTGATAGTTATTTTTATTAAATGCTTCTTAAATTATTCTATTGCAAGTAATGAGGACTTTGTTAGGAAAAAGTCAAGCTGAATGTGTGTGCGTGTCATTGTATCCTGATTAACACCCTGAAATGCATTATAATTTCCATAGAAAAATGGAATGTACCTTGCATCTGGGTGAGCTAACAGGCCACGTGCAACAGCCAGTCAGCAGAACACACTTAATATCTCCCAGCAGGACTGCTAACACCTGTTTTGTCTGGGTGGGTTTTCAAATTTACACCACCCATGGAAACTTGACATTGCCTTTCAGTATAGTTACAAAAAATTATTGCAGCAAGCTGTCATGTTAGGGGCTCATGGGAAATAAATTATCAGAACATAAATAATGTGATTTTTAAGTCTCTGCTCTTCTTTGTACTTTTGCAAGTTTTATTGGAGAGCTTGTTTATCTCCCGATTTTCCCTTTCTTCAAATTTTCCCTATTTCTATAAGGTGAACTGAGGATTCACGGCAAATTTCACCCAGTCTCAGTATTCTTTGGTCAAGGGAAATTTGCAACACGCAGCCTGCCATGCCAGCATCTTGCACAGAGACTGCAAATTTGAAACCAAAGAGTTCCTCAGTCAGGTCACGATAAGCTTTGCATTACTCTGGGCCACATCCCTTCCCATTGCATTTACTTCAGGATTTGGAAGAATCTGAGTGTATTTTCTGTTCTTCAAAGTGTACTCATTAAGTAGTAGTAAAAATATCTTTTATTACATAATAATACTATGTACAGTTCCTTCACAAAGAATCTTGATGGAAATCTAAGGCTTTCAGTCTTGCTCAATAATAAGAATCTTTTAGTATTAATTTAGTATGAACACATACACATGTTAATAAGCATATCCATCTTTAAATATGCAAGAGTCAAGAAAGCAGATGGCTTGCTTTCATATGTGTTAAACTAGTTTAACCTGTGCAATATAAAAAGAAACCAGTCTGCTCGTTATAGTTCAACTATAATACTTGTGAAATGAGCCCATAGGAATTTATTTCACATTGTTCCCTTTGAAAATCTTTAACCCTACTCTTTGTTCTAGCTATAGTAGAGAGAAATTTGAGAAAAAATGTTTTCTGCAGCAGGATCCTCCCTTTTGGAATACCTAGGAATCAGCTATTGTGGATAACAGACAGCAATACAGTATGGTGAAAATACTACAAAAAAATTTGTAAATAAAATTCCGTGACAGCTTTTCACAGAAAACAGGTAAATCAATAACAATGCCAAATCAAATGGACCACATGGCATAGGTGTTTCTTATGATGATTGAGGTTATCGATTGGTACTTTTATAAATAATTTAAAAAATCTTACCATATGTTATAATAAGTAAATAATAATTTCTTACTTTTTATGGATTAGATACATTTTGTCCACAAAATATTTACAATTATAACAGCATTAGGGATTTTTTATATTTTAATTGTATTACCCTCTGCAAATTTTTCTAAAGAGGTAGGCAGAACTTCAAGTGTGTCGAACATCTGTTTTCACGTGAACAACAGGGGATTCCCATTACTGAATAGTGTTTCAGTGATCATTTAAGAATCACCTAGACTCCCAAACAGTGTTGAAAATGTGGCATTTGAAGAATGGATAGGGAGAGGGATAAGGACATTGGGCTGGGTAATCCATTTTAGTATCTAGAAAGACGGTTTTGATTCAGTTGGTCGTCCTTGGTGTAAGCCAGCGATCACCAGTGGGCCCAATACTCAGCCTGACAAAATCTTAGTACATGTAGATACGTACAAGGGAAGCACGCTAGTAAGTGTATTCAGTTATCACTTGTTTGAAATGGAGAAAGTCCTCGAGTTGTTTATGGTTTAGGTTTTGGTGAAGGAAGTATTGGACCTGTGCCTGTTTTTTACATAGTGAAAAAAGCTGAATGTCCACCTGCCTCGTTTATGAAGTCTTGCTTTGTTAAAGGATCTTAGTGATAAAACTGAGGATAAAAATGTATGTCAGTATAGAACTGCAAGCTTTTTCTCTTTGTATCTCATTGCTTTCTAGCCCCTTGCTTTAAG
>JAVJGG010000062.1:5873451-6052285 GCA_035590195.1 Aviceda cuculoides
CATAGTGAAAAAAACTGAATGTCATCCTGCCTCGTTTATGAGGTCTGTCTTTGTTAAAGGATCTTAGTGATAAAACTGAGGGTAAAAACATAAGTCATCATAGAACTGCAAGCATTTTCTCTTTCTATCTCGTTGCTTTCTAGCCCTTTGCTTTAAGGAGAGGTGAAACAGGAATACAAACTAGTGAAACCAGCTGGGAAGAAAACCCAGAAGGAACAAAGTTACAAGGCAAACTAAAAATCTGGGTGTTTCCCAAACCACAAGTGAGTTGTCAACTAGTCACGATGTGTGCAAAGGATGAGTCAATTAAGAACAGAAAGTGAAATAAACTTGTCCTTCTCAACCTCTGAGAAGAGCTTTAGGTGTAGCCGGTTGTGCAAGACTATACATTTGTCCCCAAAATAGACCTTGGGGGGGGGGGGGAGGTTAAACAGGTATCTGTGAGAGTGTACGTGACCGATTCTCCCACTGTCCTCTATTAGGTGAGGGAAGGTGAGAGTTTAGGCCATGCCCACCTTGAAATATTTTCCGGTTTCTCCCAGAGCATTCTATATAAGCAAGGCTACCACGGACAGTTTCATTCTCTCACCAGCTCCAACATGTGCACCAAAAATGCTTTTATCCACACATGAAGGCATCTCAGTTGCTTGCTGAATCTCTGTTCTTTTTAGAGCCTGCAATTAAGACCAGATCATTGGCACTTCACCTACCACTAAGAAAGCAGCCTGAACTCAGAAGTTAGTGTGTCTCCTTCCATACTCGGTTCATGTGAAAGTCAGACAGACAAATAGTATCTGCTCTTCCGTTTTTAATCTTAGTCGTTTTATGCAGCATGTGTATTGTGAATATTTAGAGTCCAGGATGCTACCTGTAAGGCCTGAATTATATTTTTATTTGATTTTGATTCTATTAGTGCTGCAGAACTTGAATGAGAATAACAATAAATTATTATCTAATCCTGCACTCATTTAAATCCATTGACCCCTGCAAATTTTCTTAGTGATGAATATGCATGGGAAAGAAACAGTCAAATACAGGTCTCTCAACTCAGGTTAATACTCTGGGGAAATTTAGGAAGAAATCCTGCTGGTAAAGTGTGTTTGAAATACAGTTACTGTGACACAGACTATCTCATGTCATAATACTAATTTCAAAGGAAGACTATTTAATAATGGTCTTAAAAAAACCTTCAAACATGAATACTGAAGAGTTTTATGGAGTTTCTGTGCTCTCTAAGGTGAGTATATATGTGATTCTCTGGGTTTGTGTGGCAGACTAATTCCACAAGTGTCCCTAATCAGCCATCAGCAGCATTAGAAAACTTCTACAGAGCAAATCCTTTGCCAAATTTTGTCTGGGACTTTGGGTCATGAATCAGAATGTCAAAACACACAGAGAGCTATTGAAGATAGCACTGAAGGAAGTGCTAACAGAAATTACTGTTTTACTTTTGCTGCCAAAATAATCAAGATAATTTCAGGAGCATATATGTATAGAAATGCTGGAATAATAAGGTGTTGTATTTATAAAGGTGTCTCATTCTTCAGCAGGAGAAATCTGCCTCAAAGTAGGCAAATAACTAACTTGTGTATGCGTCTATATGTTCTTGTAAATTATATTGTCATAAACTTAACAAGACAGAGCTATTCAAACCAAGATATTTTTCAGAGCTTCTTATAGATACAGAAAAACATAATGCTGTATTAGTCATCATTACTTGTCTTCTGAGCATCCCACAATTAAATTTATCTTTGGAAGTGAAGAAAGTGGTGTCTGCCAGACAAAAGAGATGAAAGCTAATCTTGGTAACAGCAAAAATAATTATAATAAATAGACATATTCTATATGTTGAGTCACTGGTGAGTACAATCCCACAAATGAGCTCTTCCTGTAAGTCTGCTAACTGCTGGGTATTAAGTACTAAGGTTTATCTACATGCAAGTCCCACAGTCTGGTTTAGTGATTTATTTCTGTCAGTAAAATTTCAAATAGCTTACAGTCAAAAGCAGATTAGCCACGACTACGCAATGCAATATGTTACAGCAGATTTGCAATGTATGTTCTTTGTATGCCACGTAATGTATTCATAGTATCAGAGTTGTGACATTGCTGCTTAGTTGTACATCATCATTTGGACTATAAACCCTTAAAATGTGAGTGTAGAAATAGCTTGGGGCTCACTAATATTTATGGTATAAGTATTTTGGGTGTTTTTTTCATTAATGCTGTCTGTATGAACAACATTAAAAAGATTTGCTTTATGAATGAAGCTTAATATATTGTAAGCATAACTCAGTAGGCTTAATTTAAAAAGCATCAAATGGCGTTATCCACCTGATGATGCCCACAAATCTTAATTCCTAAATTATCATCCTTTTAGCTGAGTTCATCTGTATCCGCGATGCTGGAGCTACATTTCAGAATTGGACATATTATTCCTGAGTTTTGATAAGGAAGTGATTATATTATCAGAGAGAGTTTTTTGTTACCTCTGAAAAGCAATCTCGTGTAGTGTCGATTGACTTTCAACATGGCTAATTGAATAGCTAAGTGGACAAATAACTACACGGTAATGAAGGTTTATTATACCATTAATTTTTCATCCCATTTATAAGTTTTAAGATTTTTAATGTGGCAGATCTGCTTTTCAACAAACTGCACTTTTTCCAGTCTTTTAAAGCTTTAACATAAAATAAGTGCTTTGGAACAAAAAAATTAGGGGATTGAGAGGGAGGGAGAGCTGTTCAGTAGCAGCCTGATCTTGGAAACTTCTACCCCTACAAGCAAATATGCAAATTTGAGCCACTTTTTTGTGTCTTGACGTGTAAGACTTGGAGTCGATCTGTATATCCTGAATTCTGTACTGTAATGAACTTCTGCTACAACACTTTGTAATTCTGATGAAACTGTTCGCAATAACGATGAACTTCAGCTGTGTTATAAACCGGTACTTTTTGCAAGCAAAATTAACTACAAAATTGTGGGCATATGTAGGGTACAAAATTTGTCTGGCGTCTATGTTAAGTGTTACACTGCAAAATCTTCAGCCCTTGATACATAAGCAGGTAGAGATCTACATATGCAGTGTCAGCTCTAAGCAGAGTTTGCCCCAGCGTATAATAACCCCACCACTAACTACTTAAATAAACATGGACTTCAGGGATTCATACCACTCTTGATTGAAACAGTATTGAGGGGTGGAAGCTGCTTGAAATCCCTTAGAACTTTTGAAACTGCAAAATTACTCTCATCTGTTAGTAAGTTTGAATAAAAAGTGTTTGGGGCTGCTAGGGTTTGAGTTCAAAGAATAACTGTGGTTTGCCAAGGCAAGAAGTAGGTAATTAAAGCAATGTTTGAGATGCACTGAAAGCTTCAAAATAGGACAACTTTAAGGGTAACGTTTTCTAGACTGGAGAGGAAAGAAAGTGAAAATAACCCAAGAATGTATTAACGCATGTCTCATTGAATCTCCTAACAGCTCCTGAGAGTTGTATAGTAACTGCAGTTATTATCAGCAAACTGACTGTAAGAGTTATTTTCTGACATTTTCAGTGTATTATGTGGCTGTGAGTTGCCACACCAAACTTGCTCAATTCACAAGTCAAAACAAGACTTTATTATAAGGCTAACAGTGCAACCACAGTCTATTGTCTGAAAGCGGGCCACTGCTATTGCTTCATACACCAGCACTAAGAGGGATGACTTTGGACCTAGGGCTTCTATTACAGTGCTCTTGGTGAACTGTGAAGCAAACCAGAATTTGCTTTGTAGTTCTGCAGTATATTGAGTCATTGGTGTTAATGGTAATGACTAGTTTTGTCTGGGAGTTTGAGATGTGACTTCAAAGACACATACTCTAGAAGTAGACTCGTAAAGTAACCGGGTGCCATTTCTATAGGATATTTTTCACCTTAAATGAATGTTAAGGTTTGTGTATTAGGCTTACTATTTCCTGAATATTCAGTATTGCAGATAGATATTGAGATGTTTTCACAGCACATTAGCATTCAAATGTTCCCTAATAAATTAGGGTTTGTTCATAGCTATGGTCTCCTGAACTACTGCAGAGGGCACATGCCCAGTAGGAAAACCATCTTGGTTACACTATGAGGTCTGCTAGGAAATATTATTGCAGTTTTTTGGAGGTGGACACTACTGACTTCGGTCTGATATTTCTTTTTTTTTTTCCCTTTTCTTTTTTTCCTTTGGCTTCTAGTACTTAGTTGTAGAGCAAAATTTCCCATCTTTGAAGTAGCTGATTCTGCATCGCGGTTGATTTGAAAGTTCAAAGAGACGCTCAGTTACACAGCTAATATCCAAACAAATCTTCATTTCTTCTAAATTCTTCAGGACAGGAAAATTTCCATCCAAATTGTTTTCTGATGTAGTTGACATTGTTTAAAGGTCGCGTCGAAACATTCTCATCGCGCGCATTATTTTCACCAGCGCTTCGGCTGGAGGTCAGGGCTGAGCCAGCCCAGCGCCTCGTCGCTGCCATCAGGAGCGGCACCATCTGCCTGTCCCTCCTTCCCACCTCCCCCTTCCTCTCCCAAACCATTCCTGACTCAGGCTGGGACGCGCCCTCCCCTCTGCTGACTCCTGCGCTCCTCTGATGGCACGGGAAACCGGAGTGACTAAAATACCTTCGTCTTTTTCACTGGACGGGTTTTCTGCGCGGAGCCGGCTCCCGGCGCGCTCAGCGGAGGCGGCAGCGGCAGGGCCCCGCGCCCGGGAGGAAGAGGAGGTGAGGAAGAAGCAGATCTTCCTATTTTAGCCGCGGCCAGATTTCAGCTGACTTAGCCGCGTCACTTCTCTACACCTCACAAAATGACCTGGTTTATTTGTTTGGTTTTTTTTTTCCTGGTGTGAAACTACGTGAACACTTACGAAAACGACGGTGTTGGTGCCCGAGTTGTGCAGCTGCTGCGCTGGGCCGGAGCCGGAGTAACCCCTTTGGGTTTAGGGGGGTCATTCCACGTTGGCAGCTCCGCAAATCGGTGCCACCCGCCGAACGGATCTATGAAAACTTTGGGGTAAACCCCAATTTTGGAGTACCTTTAGTTAGCGTTAGCTGCAGAGTTTGGGGCGGGGTTTTTTTAATTGACTATTTCTCATTCCCTATAAATGGTAGCACATCCTTGAAAACAAGTGTTTGAAAAGACTTTTTTAAAGATGTTTTTACAAATGCTTTGGAATTTAACGTGCTTAAAAAGAACTTCTTTCAAAATTTTGCAGGTGCTTATTAGTTTCTAAGTACTACCTGTGGATCAAGAGGGTCTATGTGAGGTTGTAATATATACTTCTAGGGTCAGCAGTAAAAAGTATATTTATTTTCCTTTTAGCTACTCTCACTTTCTGAGAATAATGACAGGACTACAGTCGTAGAAAGATGTCAATAATAAAAGGCCCTCCTCCTAGGCGAGAAACGATACTGCCAAGGATCAAGTAGCTTTTATTCAAGGAATGAATTTACCCTTCATATTTTGATGGTTGAAAACTGTTGATATGAGGTATTGTAAAATGTGTAAACGTTCAAATAAAATTAACTGCATAGACTTGATCTACTGCAGGCTTATGTTTTTGGTGTTGAATATTCCTTTCTTTTTTTTAATGTTCTCCAATGAAAATAAGTGTTTAAAATATATCTATATATATATTTTGTTTTATTTTGGGGGTCCTAACTGCCTTGAAAAAAATCCATCAACCTAAAAAAATTATTTTAAAATCAAGTCTGTTGAACACACTTGACATAGGGTACCTCTCTATACATAATTTCTCTGTTTTCATAGCAGCACATTTATAGACAAAGTTGTTAATTAAAAGATTTTACATTTATAGCTGAGCATTTGCTTCACAGTTTCTGGGAGGACTGGGGAAACCAGCTGGAGATGGTGACTCAAGAGAACATTTTAGAACGTTCTGGGTCCCTAATCTATTAGAAATAGACACAGGAAAGGAGTCCAACTAGTTCTGTGATTACTCATTTTAGAAGCAGAAGTTTTATCCTTTTATTGATCTACATTTAAGCTACGTGTTCTTCTCTCTCCTAAAGCTCTCAGTGGTAACTGTAGATTTCTTCTAAACCACCGACAGAAGTCAGTGCCGTGTCCTTCACCAAGCAAGCACTCTTTGCAGAAGCATAAACATTAAATAAATTAGAATTATTTAGCATAAGATTTGAATGGAAAAAAAAAAGAGAAAAACCCACTGCTGTGACATCATTTTCACAGAATTCTACATCATCCCAAGGAACTACCTTTGCTAACACATTTGTTGGAGGGTTTTGCTTACATTTTTCAGTTCACTCAGTCACCCACAGCTCCAGACATATACTCAGTGTCTAATCCTCTATGGATGCTTTCATTGCTGCTTGTTTGTAGCGTACAAAATCCAGTTTTATGTTAAGTAGGTGGATTGCTAATTTGCCAGCATGCCATTCTGGATCAGGCATTTATGAATTGTTTTTAAGCACCAAAGTGGACAATGAAAGCTTTATATCAATTCCCCAATTAGCAGTAATCATTCTTGTTAAACTTTGGTAAAGAGCTGCAGTATGCAATGAATGTAAAGTATTCATTCCTGAGCTGTTTCTTCTCCCCCCCCAACCCCCCTGCATTTTTACATTTTGTCAGATAGTCTTATGCTGCCTGTTATTTCTGTTCATATTGCAGATTGAGAATGTTGACGTCTGCCTTAGCTTTCTAGCAGCCAGAGGCGTAAATGTCCAAGGTCTTTCTGCAGAAGGTAAGAGAAACAGATCATCAGAACCAATAAAAGGATTTTTTTTTTCCTGAAAACTAATTTTCTTAATACAAATTATTTGCACCTAAATACCAAACTCCAGCTGTCTCGAACAGCATGCAAATATAGATTAGTGATAGCAAATGAGAGAGAAGTTTAGGTTTCCTTTTAATTTTCCCATGAAATTGAACCAAGAAATTCAATATGTTTATGAAGCCTGAGTCAATGTTTTAAAATAATAATTTTTTTCAATAGTATTAATCTTTTCATGTTTTCTCCACAATATTAGATAGGTACAGGGTTTCCCAAGCGTACTTTTAAACTTGTTTATATATGGGATTCAAAACAAAAATGAATATGAGAATCTTGCTTAGTTAAGTAAATCCAGGGAAGACTATTTGTTTAAGAAAATTTATTATTAGTAGTAATGTTGTCAGGATGAGTCTGAAAAATATTGTATTCCTTTGATGTCATATATTAAGTGAAAGAGTGAATGGTCTTGCTGCTTATACTGTAGCCCTTTTTGCTGTATTAGTCACCCCAAGCAACTGCCTAATACAGTTACAACTAAGTTAAATATATTAAATCAAAGCCATTAAAATACCAATTGTCTTAATTAGTATGTAATATTTGCCTTATTAATGTAAAATTAAGTCAGGTGGATACTTTATCTTGTAAATTAATAAAATGTATACGAATGTTTGTCCTGTAACTAATTAAGAAGTTCTGCAAGGTGCTGTGCACATTCAAAATCCCTTTGACTTGCATGGCAGCTGAAGGCAATAGGTATTAATAAGACACAACTCTATATTTTTATTTTCCTTGTAACACAACTAAAAGCTAGAAGGAAAAATATATTTTTTCCAGAGGTGGTAATTTCAATTGCATTTTAGAAGATATCCAGAGAAAAAAAAATTGAATGCTAACCATTGTTTTATTTTAAATTAACTCAGAATTGTTATCTTTCACCATTTGCAACTTTCTTGTACCTTAGCAGAAGCATAATATGGCCACAGTATGTACTGTCTACTCACTTTGATTGTCTAATTATGGAAAGCTTCTTAACTGATCTAAAAGAACCTCTATATATACTGTAGATATGTTGATACATGAGAACACTGGACATTTATATGTTACCGTTCATCTCAAAGGTGTTTAGAACTTAAAGTTTTTAGTGTATCCTATTTTTAGTTGCATATGAAATAACAATCGAATGTGTGAATAGCATGAATTTATTTCATGAGAATACTCTTTTTTGTTTAATACCATGGCATGACACGTGACACTTTTTTCTGTACTTTGTTAAATCAAAATCTGAGTGTATTCTGTAATACATTCCTTTATTCATACCTTTGTTTTGCTCTGGAAAATAATCTTTGATAGGATATAAGCTTCAGCTGTGGAACATTAAATTTAAATACTACTAAAAGCAATAATACTACACAGTGTTAAATGCAAGGAATGTTTTTTTAAAACTTTCATTGATCTTTACAGCAGAATTTTAATAAGGCAGACCTTGAGCTCTGAAGATTAAAACTGGTTTTGCTGTTTTGCAATTGGTCATGAATCTGCTGTAAATCTGCTAATATGTTTGTAATGATATTAGTTCAAAGTATCACCAAAGTGTGGTTCCCTTAAATATACCATTTTTAGCATGTACAATCCCGAATACTACAATTTCTCTTGAGAAATTGAGAAAAACAGACTTTTTTAAAATCAATAAATAGTCAAGTTACCTTCATAGTGTTTTGTCAGCACAGTTACGTTTAAAATCAATTAAGTTCAGAAACCTTAAGTCTATTTCTTGTAATAAGCCTTGGTAAATATGTCTTGTTACTACTGGGCCATCTGTTAATGACCAGGCAGTTTCTGGAACGGTAAACCATGAGCTTAACAAGGATTGAAGATTTCACAACCAGTTTCCCACCTCATTTTGACACTTGAGCAAGGAGGTCTAGAACAAAAGAAAAATCAGAAAATCTTTTAGAATCAGAGCAGCTTAAACGTGGATAGTCGTGTGGGTTTGTTGGGGGGGGGGTAGGATAATTTTAAACATAATTTTTCTGTGTTCCTTGATAATGATTTTCCTTGAAACCAATGTGACTGCAAAGGTCATTGTTGCTTGAAAAGCTCTCTAATTCTGAGAAAGATCGTCTGTGTATCTCTGCTGGTCTTGTGGGGAATCAAAGAACCTGCAGCATCTTCACAGGGAAGATGAGAAAGTATGGATAGTTAGAACAAATTTCCATTTTGCAAAGTATATTCCAGTGTCCTGGATTGTGTTTGATTTTGAAGAATGCGTTGAGAGCATAAGAGCTCCAGTGTTTGCTGGCCTGTTAGTGTAGGTACTAACATTTCACTTAATCCTATTGAAAGAAAATTAGTATCATTTAAAGGACGTGAATATGACAGTCATTGTTCATAAATCCGGCTTTAAAAATTACCTAAGAAAGACTGTATAGGACATACAGCTCAGTATTTCAATTTGCAGGGAAGGCAGAAATATTGCATTGTTGCCTGTTAGGTTACAAGGCTATAGGCCTAATGAAAACCTTTCACAAGAAGTTCAGTGCCAAAGAAAATGAATAACGATGCTATGAACAGACCTAAGTGCTGCAGATAATTTCATTAAAGCCTCCTGAGGCTCCTTTTTTGGCACAGAGACCCTTCATGAGCAAAGAATAACATTATCCTTTTAAAACCTTCATCTCAGGGCGGGGAAAGTCTAAGAAAGGCCTGGGAGACATGACAAAGCCACTGTGGCTCACCAGAATTTCTTACAGGTATCTATTTTAGCCTCATGTGAAAGCTGTAGTTCTGAAGTCTTCGTTGATCAGTAATAACAGTGTAAAATAGAAATCTAGAAAAGCATGAAGTTGGAAAGTTCAAAGATGTAATCATGAACCTTACGGTCACCTTTTTTAATAGGTATTTTCCATTAATCTCCTTCTCTCATGTTCCTTCCAAATTCTTGTGAACAGATATGTGCTCATCCACAAGACTATCACCATCTCCTCTTTCTGATTTTTCTAGAAGTCACTGTTTACTTCCAGTGTGCACAGAATTTGCCCAAAAAGCAGGAAGAGGTAGAAGAGATGTGTACCTAAGGCCAGAAAGAACTCAGATTTTTTTTGAATGTCCCTCTGCTTACTGAGAATGTTTGTACTGTGTTGAGGCAGGTGTATTAATTTCAGATTATGTATATTATTTAAGGTTTGGTGGACTTTTCTTTATGACCGTGCACATATGACTCATCATGAGGACATTATGGAGATATGTGTTTATTGCAACAGTGACATATAAATAAGCAAAGATTATAACAAACAATAAAGTATCAGTGATACAAGGTACAAACAAGTATAGCTATAGGTATGTACAGAGATGTTTTAGTATAAAACTGTTACAAAACTGAAGTCTAAAACCACAATGTTTTCACTTCTTTTTCCTTTTTTTTTTTTTTAATAGAAATAAGGAATGGAAATTTGAAAGCCATTTTAGGGCTGTTTTTCAGTTTGTCTCGGTACAAACAGCAGCAACATCATCAGCAGCAGTACTACCAGTCTTTGGTGGAGTTACAACAGCAAGTCCCTTCACCTCCAGCTGAAATCAGCCAGTCCAAAACACACCAAGATATGCAGTCGAGGTAGGTTAAAAAGTTAATTTTCTCAGGTGTAAAAGCTTTTTATTTTTCTGTTCAAAAAAACCAAAATTTTCTGGAAAATAACCTAGGCCACTTTAAGACTTAAAAGACTGGCTTTTTCTTTTTTTTTTAGCTATTTTTGTAATGGATGTAGGAAAACAGCATCTTATGTGTTTGTTTGGTATTAAGCTTGCATTTCTTAGGAGTAAAGCTAGAGTGAGAGCAGAGAACATTCTTAGTTAAATTTAGTTCAAGTTTTAATTAATTTTAAGGCGTTCTTTCGCTTGATTATTGGTTCTGTTGTCCGTTGCACAATAAGAGTGAGCACACCATGAGGTTAGCATACTGGTCATTTTCATGTTTTCCTGACATACCCAGCTTCACATCTAAATGAACAATTTCAAATTACTAGCAAAATACATGGGGAAAAGGCATAATTAATAGTTTCATTTGTTATAAACACTTTTCATCCCCACACATTCTGGTTTTGAGTGCCTAATTCTATTTGAATGTTTTTTGAAAGGGAGAAGAAATGGCCTTAATCTAGTTGTTTCTTTTAAGTGGTCAATTTATGATTTAGTTTTAGGAAAGCAAAGCACTCAGCCGAATCCTTAACTGCTGAATGACATTGCTTTCAGACTGAAGCTGAGAACATATTTTGAGAAGGTAGTTGCTTCCTGGCCATGATAAAAGAATCAGTTTGAAGCACATATATCTGTTTAAATGGAAAGAGGATTAGCAATGTATACTTTTGGGGGGAAGTTTAAAAAAAAGCTATTCACATGTATGTTGCTCTATTGGAGTTTGATTTATTATTTGCTCGTTTAAAATTTTTGCATACTTACTGAACAATTGGATGTCTAGAATGTGATAAATCAATAATCTAGGATGGATTAAAAGTATCAGACTACAATAATGAAATTTTAGTTCTTCAGTCCATTCTTATCTAAATTACACTTTCATGTTTATAATAAACATATTTCTTCCTCAGTTCAGAAAACTTTTAACACTTCAGCCTAATGGAAATCTTTGTCTTGAAACTAGGAATGTTGTAAAAACATGTTTATAGGAAAATGTTGCTGATAGCATTTTAGTTACCTCATTTGATAAAAAAATAAGATATACTTGTGTTCGCCTTGGGCATTACAATATGAAATGCATTTTTTTTTCTCTGCTACTGAAAATTAATCTCTTTGAATGCTTTCTCTGTGAAGTTTACGATTAACATGTAATCTGGGGAATTATGCTGTGATCCTAGAAGAATCTGACCACTTTTAACATTTTCTGAAGTTGAATTTCTGCTTTCTGAAGGTTATTTAATACTGTATAAGAGGCAATAACATCTTGTTATTCAGAAATTAATTTTTTTTCCTACGAATGTAGGTCTACAAGTGTCCAAGGCTTTAATCGATGAAACTAAGGTCTTAGCCAGCTTCATGTAAATACCTTTGGTTATTGGGTTTTGTTTATAATTTAGTAAAAGAACCGAAACATCTCCTGTTTTTCTGCTTTATCCATGGTGAATTTTTAATGAAAAAGTAGTTACCATGCTCCTTTATACATCATCACTATTGCAAGGAATTCTGTTTGTCCAAAACCTTGGAGCAAATAAGTTGTTTACTATTTGGAAGACAGCGATTGCACACTAGTCCTTTGTCTGCTCGGGAATGGTAGGCAAAGAGGGGATGAATTTTTTAAAAAGCTTTCTTTTCATTATAATTCCCCAAGATCTCGTGGTCCTTCAGTGCCTTTTTCTCCTCTTCTACTTTGCTAGGTTTAAATATACTTCCTTGTGAGGAAAGGCAATCATTCCGTGTTCAGAACCCCAGCATTCATGCCTTCGTAAAGTGACAACTAAGGCTGGTTTAACAAAATTTCTGTTTCCATGAGTGTGCTTTAGACCTTCTACTTTAATGCCAGGAGTTTAAAATAATTTCATTCTTTTATTAAATTTCTATTCATAGCTATGTTTCAGCTGCAAAATGTTTCTATGTAAAAAATTATTACACAGAGATTGATACCATCTTTCTTACTTCCTATCTGTAAACTGAAAGCAAGAATTTTTCTGTTTGCTTTCACATATACAGAAGTTCAATGTTTGTCACCATAAACTTCTGTACTGCCTAAGAGAATATTATTTTCTCTATCCATATATTTTTCAGTAAAGCCTTTAAGGATAAAGAAAGGTCCCTACTTCTAAAACTTTTCTTCTGTATGAAAGATTTCTATCTTTGGCTACAAATACATCTAGTATTCTGAGCTGCTAGAAAACAAGAAACTCCAGGACTTAGAAACAAACAGACATATAGATTTTTTTTTTTTTTTTATTAATTGGCTTTTTCATTTGTCACTGTTTTGAAGTAATATTTGGAAATTAACATAAAATAATATGTCCCTTTCTAAGAAAAATGACTACATTTGAAAAAGAGGTTTTCCACAAATAGATGGGTATATACAAGTATACACTGATATGAACTATCTGTGGTGGACTTGGCAACCCTTCTTTTCATAGCAGTCATTCAATTTAATTTAATTAATTTTTTTTTGCCTCAACAAAACAAATATTTTGGAAAAGAATTCAAAATTATTTCCCAAATGTTTTTTTTAGTTTTAAGCTGTTAATGAATAAATAAAAGCTTCTGTTTAGAAAGAAGCCAAAATATGAAATTAAAAAAGAAAAGATTCCTTTGATGGGACTCATCTTGCCTCTTGCCTGCTATCCGAAATGGGGACAGGTTTCTTACATGACTCCCAAGACTGATTTCTCTGATATGACTGCTTTCACAGCAACTGTGTCTCAGCATTAATTACGGAAGGAACCAACATGCCTAACTGATTTACAGGGCAGGACTTCATGCTTTAGAAGGTCCCAAGGAACTCATACAGCTGCTCCATGGGACACCTGAGACCTTTAGGTATTTTTGGCAAAAGGTAGTTTCATACAGATAATTAAACCTTCCTCTTTCATTGAACGAAGAGTATTGAAAAGTGATAAAATCTAAGGTGTGTAATAATGTCACATTCTTCACCTTATCCATGTGAAATTATTAACTCAATAGATAACCTAACTAGTATCAATTATAGAGTGATTTTACCTTTTTTCTGAAGTAGTGGCGATAAAATGAGCTATTTTATCCTGTCATAATGGATGTTAATCTTTAAGGCAATTTATTATTGCACATTCATTGTGCAGCTATGCCTCACTTCCTTTATTAGCCTGTTGAAGTCCTGAATATGCTTTTAAAAATTCTTAATACTTTCTGTTTTCTAACAATTTATACTATGAAAAGGGTTGGCATGTAGAAACCTTAAGGCAGTAAATTACTCATGGTGTATATGTTGGAAAAATTATTTTGCAAATGCATATAAGAGAGATTATTTTTCATTAAATTGGACTGTGGTCCTTTATTACCTAGAAATAGTTCTTTCAGGTTTTGAGAGGAACAAGAAAAATTATCTTATTATTATAGCAGAAGCCAGGTAATGAATACAGTAGCAAACACCTGAATGGCACATTCATCTTTATTCAGTAATGGCAAAACCCTTCAAACTTAATTTGAGTAAATTTTCAAGGGTACTGTGAAAATTATCTTCTTATACCTATGGGTATTTTATTTTACTTGAAGACTCGCATATTTCTACTGTGTTAGACACCCGAGAAATAAAACTGTTTTTTTAAGGCACTGTATACATTTAAGCACATTTGATATGTATGTGTTTGTATGTGTGCAGACATGTGAGCAAAATCAAAGCATATACACTGAAAAAGATGGATGCTTTTTACAGACTTTGTACTTTTTAAAAAAATGTTCAGTAAGAAATCGCATTTCAAGTTGTAATTTAAATCTTTGGAACCATGTCTTAATAATTGCAGTTACTTTAGATTAGATTATTCCATCGGGAAATTATCTTTGTTGCTTCCAGCTGAGGTATAGCAAGCATATTGCTGAATTTCCACTTGATTTCCTGGGAGGTAAAAAACCGTTGGGTGTGCTTTGTTAAACAAGTATAAAAGGTGCTAGTCTCCACTGTTTCAGAGAGAAGCAGGGGTTATAGTGGGAGAGGGAAATACCTCCGAGCAGTCGGACAGAAGGTGGGCAGGGTACGGAGGCGGTAGCGTTCAGGCCCTGCGGAAGACCAAGGGACTTTTGTCCTTGTATGTACAGGGCTGGTGCCTCCCTCTCCGAATTTAAGAGTGGTCCTGAGGATGATGATGGCAACGATGGTACTCTCATCCTGATTGCCAGGTTATGATGTCCTCAGTAATGATCAACGTCTGCAGTCCTTACTGGGTCTGAACCTGTTCCGCATGCAACCGAAGCCGATTTATTTTAGTATCGACCTCAGTGAGAGTGTTTGGGGTCTTTGTCAACAAAAGCTGAAACAGGCAGAAAAAAATGGTATTAGGACTCTAGAGCTTTCATAGCCAGGTTATTTTGATATGGTAAACAAACAGAAGCCCCAGGGGAAGGCTATAATCAGAATATCCTGAGACTGAGCAGGATTAAGTTTGAGCAGAAATGGGGAATTTGAGAGGCTGGTTGCCCTTGGGTGAGTAGATAATCAGTGTCCCCTACAGGAGACAACACAGATCAGGAAGGTAATTAAACTGATTTCTGGAGGAACCTCTCTCCCCTTAGTGCAAAGTTTGCATAGGAGGATACTGAATTTTCTACGGCAGGCTCCTAACAAAGTTGTCTAAAATTGGTCAGTGTGGCAATACTTTAACATTCCTAATTCCATGTAATCTGTCCATAACCAAGCTCAGAATTAGGAAAATCGTGCACACAGAAGGGGAGCAAGATTCTGCATGTGAAAGAGTACCATTGGCCTATCTAATCCTAGGGCCAACAGCTACATTTCAAATTAAATGTGAAAAGGAATGAAGGAAGTTGATTTATGGTAAGTGAAATTTCATTGCAAAGAATATGCTTTAGTAATGGAATATTATAATTTCGTACCACTAAGTATAAAAACTCCTAAAATTATTTAGACAATTAGTGGAAAAATCTGTGGTAAATAATAAATGGTAACCAAAGGGAGAGAACGGGTTTAGATGTGATTTCTGGTTTCTTTTTATCCTAAAATTTCCTATGTTCTTGTATGACTAACTGTGGGAATTGAATACTTCAAAATCTGAGGTAGGCACTTCACTCTTTACTTATGACTTTGTTGCAGCTTTGAGATTTAGTTAAAAAAATACAGTGCTGGTGGCCTTATTTATATCTGTCAGTACAGATAGATGACAACAATGGTTACATTATATTTCTATGCTTCGCTTTGCTAGTGGATTCCATTATCACAGCAATACATCTAAACTTTCTGCAGTGATGATCTTTCAACCACCCAGATACTAAGAGAAAACACATGTGGATGAAAGAAGTTCTGTCTCATTTATGGATTAGGCAGTAACTGGTTTCAGTAAGCTGTCAGCAAAATTCCCCGAGACGGACAAACTATTTTATCACGTACAGGAATGATGAGCACAGCTTGAGGTCCAGATGGATTTTGTTAAATTTGTTATATTAAAAGAGCACCCTGGTTTTCCTAGGCGTATAAACAAAGTTAGGTAGCTCATTTCTACAGGCAGTTGCATATATAACTACTGCAAGGAACTGGGTTTCATGTTGCCTCCTGCTCAGAAGTACTAGGGAAAAAATGAAGCATATTGGACACGCAGCTAGTGCTGTGTGAAATACAGTAATGCAAATGTAGTGGTTATGATTATGAATTTAAATAGATACATGCCAGAATACTGGCAATCTGTACGCCAGTCTTGGTTGCGGCACTCTCAATTTAGAAAAAGGCCTTTGTTTCAGTGGTCTCAAGGTTTGAAATATAACCTTAACAGTCTACACCAAGTGCATTGCACTGACAGAGGCTAGAAAATGGAATGTGTACATAGTCGTGTGTCTTCCTTGGTTAATGGAAAGGAAAGTGATGAACCAAGACTCCTCGCTGTCCTTAGCTCTTGCCATTGCTAGTCGCTTGGGTTTAGTGAAGGGAAACAAGTAGGTAGTTCCTGCTTTTCCCACTACAGAATCATTATCTAATGACTGCAAAGAAGAAAAATCAGGAGAAGGCTTATTTTTTTCTTCCTGTTCTTTGTTTTCTAGTAAGGGTCTAAGCGAACAAACTGCTGTTACTCTAAACTGATGTATTTTTATGCACCTGGAAGATAAAGCAGAATGAATTGCTTAATGCGATTGCACCAGGATCTGCAGCAGTTAACCTTCAAATGGACCTTAGGGATTTAATTTCGCTTTAAGTGAGCTATCTTTCTATCTTGAAAATCAGCTTTGGCCCCATTTTGTTCTACTCCTCAAAGACACAAATCATGACAGTCCTCAACAAAAGGAACTTCAGGAAGGAAGTTCCTTCATCTTCATTGTCTTGAAGTCCAAGTAACTGAAGAATATACTATCTCTGTGCACCAATTAAATCTGTTGACTGTGTACCTAAGCAAGTAGATGATATTTAATAATGATGAGTTGCATAAATTAGAGATTTGTTCCTGTGATAAGCACTACATAGGCAATCAGGAAAAGTGACTCTTCTTGCCCATGCCATTTGTTTATCTCACATAGCTATGAAATTAATTTACACATTTGATATAACTGTCATTACCTGCTGGGAATTACTGCAGTTTCAGGAGTTTTCTAGGCTACAACTACGATATACTGACAGAGCATTGTAAAAATTACACCTTCATAGCCTCCTATGTATTAATACTACTGCCACAGTTTCATTAGCAGTTTTTTTCCCCCAAAATTCACTTTACTAGCTATATTTTGAAACAGCATGCAAAAATGCATCAGCACTATTTGAAGTTTCATAATATATACTTCTGTTTCATTTGAGACATAGAAAATTCCATACACAAAAGAGTTAATTTTTGACGATGGCAAACAACTAACCTTTCTAATAACCTTCACACAGAAAAGGCAGAACAGTGCAGTAGCAATAATGTATTTGTAATGTACTTCTTCCCTGTAGCCCATCCTCTCTAAGATAAAAAGATACCTAATAATATTTCTTAAGCTTGAAATAAGGAAAAAACCAAGAGGTTTCAAAGCAGACTTTCAGTTTCTAAAACAGGTGGTCTTTTCTGTAGCTATAATATAGCACCTACTAGATAGAAAATACAAAAATGTAAATTATAAAGCATTTTAAACCCTTCAGTAGCTTTAAGATTTTTTTTTAAACTTTTCCTCTCCTATTTAACCATTTCCCTGCCAACCTCTCAGAAACTGCTTATATCTTTTACCTTCTTACGTAATTCTGTGGGCTGGATCCTGAAAAACTTGTCCTTTACTGGTTGATACCTGCCCTTGTGTGTTACTTAGTATGTTTTACAGTCCTTCCTCTCTGCAAAGTACCTGATGTTTTTCTGAACATTTTCTTCAGGAACCTGTGACACAGTTACACTGATTTCTCCTGCTTATAAATTACCTTTGCCATGTGCTCAAGAATCTCTGCCTCTTGTTCTGTTGCATTTCAAAATGCGACTGTCATCCTTTATTGTTTTCTGTTCTTAAGTTTTCAAGAGTATTTTAATTCAGTTTAGTGATGATTCTCATTCTGTGTATTTCAGATATTCTCATTGTCTGGCACTTGCCTCCCTTGCCACTCATTCCTTTTCATATTTCAGTTTTGATGCACTTTGGCCATAAATTTCACTGTCGCTTATCCAGATCATGTAGCATTTAATGGGAAGTATTCCATTCATCCTTGTAGGATTTGAATCCAACTTTTAATGTATTTCCTTTTGAAGGAATAGAAGCTTTATAATGTAGTTATTTTCCCTTCAGATACTCCTTGTTGCTCTACCCTCACTCTCCATAGAGGTTTATTAATTCTTCTCATTTTCTGAAAATGACATTTGATGCAATTGTGTCCATGCATTTTTTCCTTTCCCAGGCCTGTCACCTATTTAATTCTGAATGTCTTGCAAACATTTGAGGTTGCCTATAATTTTGTGTATATGGCAAATAAAATCTAAATACATGTAAAGCGCAATAGGAGCCATATTGAATTATGCCTGTCTTCATTCTCTTTTGTCCTATGATTAATTTTCTTATCTATTCTGAACCAAAATGCTCTTGCCTTATTCCTATTTATTGCTTAACAGATTCCTTGATAGCAATGTGTGACTCAGTCTTTTCCTTGCATTCTTGCATTTAAGTCATAGTTTTATATTTGTCCTGCTACTTTCTTTGCTACTGTCAGTCCTTCATAACAATTTTTTTCTCTTAGTATTTTCACAGACTGTGCAACAAATGTGGTATTCTACATATTGTTGTTTTTCAGGTGTCAGTTGATAAAATAACATTACACTTTGCAGCTGCTATGGAGATTTACTTTCTCTCTTCATTTACACCCCCCCCTCAAAAAAAAAAAAAAAAATTACAAATCCATACACTTCCAAAGAAGCACAGGCAGTGCTGTTTATGACAATTATTACCTATGGAAAATGGATTAAAATAGAAGTGAAAAAATGAGCTTTTGTTCTATTTAAAATTCACCACACCTACAAGAGATAAATTAGCAGCTTAGGAAAATCACTTAATATGTATTTGTGTTTTGGTCTGCTTTTTTGAAAATGCTTATGGCAACATAGCTGAAATGTTGGTAGAATATTCTGTAATTTCTTTATATTGCATACCTGTTTACTATTTTAGAGTCAATGGGGAGACCAAACAAAATGCTCACAAACGTACTTAAATACCTTCAATACAAACAGGCTTAACTATGTGATAAATGTTTGACCGATGCAGGTTTATAGCAATCCCAACCATACTTTAGGATGTGTTGATGAATGTGGATTTTCTGGAAATCTATGAAAAGGTTCAAGAGACGAGGAGTGTAGATTTGAAGAAGTGACAGCTTCAGGCTTTCTGGCACCTTCTTTTTCATTCCCTCTAGGAGAAAACGTTGTTACAGTCTTATCCTATCAAACTGTGAAACAGAATAGTGGCATACATTTCTGGGCAGATCATCTGATATAATTTTATTCTAGTGCAAGATCATAAATGGCATGGAGATAAGGTCCTAAAAGGGTACAAATGGTCCCTGAGGGCCTCGGCCTAGTTCTGGCAGCACACTGCTCTCCACTTGGCCAGTTTGTTCAGAGAAATTAGTGGCTTTTGAAAGATCGTTTTATTTTAGGTGAGCTACAGGTCAGGTTAAGCACAGCAGCTAGGTAGCACATTTATTACTTTGTTGAGATCCTCTTTGTTTCTTTAATGTTGTGGTTCATATATTCTTTCATTAAATTCCACAAAATACCTATCCTACAAATACTGGGACCAGGGTAGGAAAGGTATGGTCACTGTGGCGGACGATTCATTGTTATTACAAGTCACTGTGCTCTGCGAGAACATAAATATGGATAAAAAACTGAGTTATCTGCATTTTGGTTTATGAGCTGTGAACAACAGGAAAACACTGAAAACACAATTTTACTTGTACCTCCAAGCCTGAATCAGTTGGAGACAGACTTCTTGTATAAGATGCCTGAAGTTCAAAGAGCGGAAAGGAGAAATGTCCACCTAATACGGAACAGATGGCATGGTATGAGCTAGAACTGCCCGAGCCATAGACATTTCCTCTTGTAAATGAAAAAATAAATGTGTATTTCTGTGTTGGAGATAGATATATATATATAAATATACATCTATAAAATATAAAATATAGATATATCTGTAAAATACACATACATATATAACATTTATAAATAAATAATTAAAATTTAAAAAATATATGTAGATAGATATATATATGTAGATGTAAGCATATATTAATTTAACAAGAATGGGCTAAAAAGGCAAAAGAAATGTCTGAAAAATACTGTTCGTGGGAAAATTCAGGTTTTTTGGTTTCCTCCTCAGTGTTCCTTGGCTGTCCATTTGAGGAATCAGGGATCTTTTACCTGCCCAGACTGTTTGGTATGGTGAGAAGCCTGGAAACTTTTGTTTCCTGTGGCATCTCTCCAGGCACACTGGGGATTTGGAGTCAGGTGAACCTTAGAATATTATCTCTTGTACTTTTTGCCAGGCAGGCTGATGAGAATTATATAGCCAAGGAGCTTGTTTGGTTTTGTTTAAAAAAAAAAAAAAAAGAAAAAAAAAATGTGTACAGCACAATCAAGACCTGCTGGGGAAAGGTTTACATTGAAAATGCATTCTTTTTAAACTAATTCTTTGTCAGGGAATCATTCTAATAGAAAAATCTTGAGCAGTTCTGAAATGCAGTCACGCTAGTGATATAAATACACTTTATAAGACCAACAGCATGTTAAAATTCAAGTATGTCAGTAAGGTAGAAAGATTTTTATTACATACTACAAACCCCTTTGCCTTTTGTCTAATTTTAGGAGATCACATAGCTGGCATTTTAGAACCACCATGTGATTCTTAACATTATGGGGAAATGACAGTG
The DNA here is from genome assembly GCA_035590195.1 of Aviceda cuculoides. Taxonomy (NCBI): domain Eukaryota; kingdom Metazoa; phylum Chordata; class Aves; order Accipitriformes; family Accipitridae; genus Aviceda; species Aviceda cuculoides. Next base: position 5,894,273 of record JAVJGG010000062.1, read on the forward strand.
TGATGTAACATGATCCTTTTGATCTTTTGAAAGACTGTTAATAAAAACTAGACGATACTCAGGCTGACGCTGCATGGGTTACTTTTTGAAGAAGGAGGTTGAAATATTTTCAGCTTGATTCATGCTCTGTATCCCGGTTTCTAGGAGCTCCATCCTTCAGCTTTACAGGGTATACACACTTTAAAGGTGCTGCTTCTTTCCTGATAGACTGTGCTATTTGTAGAGCAGCAAGACAGACTTTCTGGCAGTTTAGTTCAGCGTCGAGCAGTCACTTGCCATCCTCTTTGTTCTTATTTGCCCATTTCAGCTGAATATTTCACTTCACTTTCAATGAGAGGGCATTTAAGAACCTTAAATAGCTTATGTGGACTCCCTGGGTTCCCCTACACCTTTTCGGCCCGTTTCTGAACCCTTTTACCCTGCCTGCAGCTGCAGCCCTCCGTCAGCTCCCCGTCTAGGTGGAACATGGTGCGTAGCCCCCGAGGCGACTGCGGAGTCCCGATTCCTTCAACCCGCGCGGCTGCAGCTCCCCGGCAGCACCTCGGGGCCAGGCCAACCTCCCACATCTCCGTAGCTTCCTTCTCAATACTAGCCCGGCTACCTCCGTGCTTAACGGCCTTTCTGGGCAGTCTCGGCACGTTCGTTCCGTTTTCTCACAAGGACCAGCAGCAGAAATTCCCCGCTGTCGCCCTTCCGTATCCGCTGCGTTGGCTAGTGTTTCTCCCTGGTTTGCGAGAGGCAAGATAGGGGCTTCATTTCACCCTGGAAACCAGTTTGAAGAGCCCAGCTGATTTCTAAGGAAATCGGATTAAATATGTTTATACCGTTTTAGCTCTTTTGAACAGGATTTGCTTAAGCAGGAGCATCTGCCTTCTCTTCCCCTCCGGGTTAGGTGGAAGGGGAGAGCTAAGCACGGTGCTGCAGTTCCCCCCGGGACTGCGGCGCGGGGCCGTAGCCGCAGGAGCAGCGGGGTTTTCTGCCAGCTCTGCGCTCGGGGTTCGTCTCCTCTCTAGTTTCCATGTCCCTTTCCTGACGGTGCACTGCCGCTGGGCTTTTTAGGCGACTGCTGTGGCTCCTGCGAGGAGTCAAAGGTGCCACCACGCCGGGGAAGACTGCTGGTGGGAGTATTACAGCGGTGGGAAGGGTCTTGGGGGCAGACAGCGGAGAACCAGCAGCTATCAAAATCTCTCTTGCCAACCCTCCGACAAATAAACCTTTCCTTGTCCCAAATACTGTAGTGTTAAACTTGTACTGTCTGGGTTGTTGACATGCATCTGCTGCTTTAATGCAGGTATATATTTATTAAACTTTTGTGTGGATCTGTAAGCGTAAAAAAAATGATCGTTTTAAGCAAAACAGGTTTATTTTCCCGATTGCCAGATGTTACCCACCGACAATTATCTGGTAGGATGGAGGGCAGCAGGTACATATTTGTTTATGCATTTAGAAGAGTGGCTAGACTTTATATGTGTTGCAGTTCACATCTGCAATAATGGGGCCGGCGGTTGGGAAACAGGCGTCCGTGTAACGCTTTAATGGGTCCAGCTTATCCAGTGCTAATTGAGAAGCAAAACACAAAGTCATTAGGAACTTGATGCACCTGGTTTATGAGCTGTTAAAGTTCTCTTTTTTCCCTGTGATTTGTCACATTACTTTGGAAAATAAATTTACCCAGTCATAGTGGGAATGATGGTTTACTAATGTTGACACATCCATCAATGCCTTTCAAGCCTGTCTGGAAAGTTTGAAAGCAGTCTGTAGGCTGACATTTCATGAATCTGCTAGTGAATGGAGTCCCAAGTAACAGGCATGGAAGGAAAGCATTCAAGCAAACGTTTCCAGATAGGTTTTTCATGTAAAAAAAAAAAAAAAAAAAAAGTGCCATCTGTCTGTGGGCTACCTTATCAACAACTCAGCAACATCACTGAAATGAAGTTATTTGAGCTTTCCAGCTACTTTGGAATTGCAGTGTTTGAGGTAGAAAAGCTACTATATGCTACGGCAAGGCAGAGACTTCAGCCTTTTCATCCACTGGTTAAGATGCATCCTTTTCACTGTTTTTCCAGCTCACTGTCCATGTTGATTGTACTGTGTATCATTTTACCTTTTACAACATAAATGCACTAAGGTTTCATTTGACATACCATTTTTCTCACAAACTTCTTAGTTTAGTCAATGCAGATAACCAGCTAACCATGCCTAGATTCCTTCATTTTAAATAAGTTGACAAAAACACGAGTGGAAGATCTTATCAAAAGATGGGCTATTATGCCAGGCACAAATGTAGCAACTTCAGCAAAACATCCTATGTCACATTTGTGTCATATGTCCAGACATTATTAAGAAAGATAGCTGTAAGTGAAATATAATGCAATATACTAATGACTACCTAGATAAAATATATATAAACTGTAGTTATTATGATACTATTATAATTTATGCCAATTCCCACAGAATTTATGGTCTTATAAAAGAGCACTTTTCCAGCATTACCGTGAAGATATATGTCAGAGAATTATATGCTGCTTTTATATATCGAATGATTCCTTTTTGCCCTCGTAAGACTGAAGTATTCCCTTTCTTATATATTCATCGTGTGCACATGTGCTATTTGTAATTGGCAGGCACAGAGGCAATACTGAATCCCTTATTGGGGTTTAGTTTGGTAAAGTACCAATAAGCACGATCCCATTCAAGTCTCGCCTTGTCCCTTGGTTTGTGCCTTCCCCTTGCCCCTCTGGAGGACTGCGGTGCCAGTATGGGAAGACCTTTCTCCCTTGAGGGCTTCTCCCATCTGCTCTACACTCAGGCTGTCTGCTTCAGCGGACTAGCAGCCATCGCTTAACACTTTTCTGGTGGCTTCAATACCACCAGGTGTTTCTCGTAAGTGCTGCCAGTTTATAAAGCCGGGACTAGAGCCCTGGGGGTTTTGCTGCTACTCGGAAGGATTGCTGGAGGATGCAGAACTGTAAGAGACAAAAGCAGTCTTGTGACTATCAGAGTTTCTGCTTACTCAGTTCTCTGTCCCTTCCTTAACAATGCCAGGAATTCGATGTGATTGCACCTGGCTTAGGCACCTGTCTATATCCTTAGGCTGCGTGCATCCCAAGGGATGCGCCTGTTTATAGTAATTGAAATTACCTGGCAGGAGGCCTTACCTTGGCTGTACATTTGACATATCCCCTATGCAAATGTCTAAAAGAATAGAGGCATAAATTTGCTGTTTAGTAATGACACATTGTTGGGCGTCAAAAGGAACATACTGGTTTTAGCCCTGTAGCAGAGCGTATCTTCTCTTGCAGAAACACCACTTGGATGCCTTAATAGACAAAGGTGCATTTTCCTATAGAATTTAACAGTGAGTCTAAGCACGTCAGGGCTTTCCTAATGATGCCTCTGATTCATTGCCTGGGTAATGCATCACATACTTGACCTGTGCTGCTGTAACAGTAATGAAAATTAGGATGGAATGCCTCTTCCCTATAGCTCTGTCATTAGGAGGGTCACCTTTCTTTAGTGGGAATTTTTCTGAGCCCACATTGGATCTGGTACAGCAAATTTGTTCCTAAATGCCAGACTGTGAACCCAGTCAGGTTGCTGGAGAAACTAGTGGCTGTATATTTGTGCTTAGCAGTTTCTGTGGATGATTTAAAAAAAAAAAAAAAAAGGCACAAAGTTTTGATGTGCACTCTGTATGAATTGAGCTAGACTTCAGTAATTTGATCACTGTGGAAATTTGCCCACATTGTCTATTCCTAAGATAATTTCTAGCAAATGAGACAAGCTATAACAATATTCACTATTTCATAATCTGTGCATTGCATCTCTCATAAAAATCTGCATGTTTGCATTATTTCATATTTTTGCCAGTTAATTTGTGTTTTCTATCCATGTTCAATTTGCATTCATTAACTCATAGTTTGCTGGTAAGTGTGTTCTTTCTATACATGTTCAAAGAAATTCTTTAATTCAATTTCTCTGTTTCTTCTCATACAGTCTCACAGCCAGATATGCAACTCAGTCTAATCACAGTGGAATTGCAACCAGTCAAAAAAAGACTTCTAGGTCAGTTAAATATCTCTAATTTATTGCTCGTTAGTGATACTCAAGCAAGTATATGCCCATTGATATTTTATCCTTTGGACATAAAACAGTGGGACATTAACAATGTGTATTTATGTTATGCGTGCAAGCTTCGCAACAATGAGCTTTGCCACGGGAAAGCCTTGTCTGGACTGGAAGGAGCTGATCTGTACTGTATATTAGCAATATTTCTGGTGGTTGTGTATCTTGCATCTTTGTATCCTGCATGTAAAATATTGGATGTGAAGGATTAGTTGGTGATTTTAGTGCTCTCTACTCTCTGGCTCAAATCCTTACTTTAGTCATGAGTGAAAAGAAGTTTGGGAGTCCATCCCAATTCCCACTAGATGTTTTGCGTGTATCACAAATCCTCCTGAAAGGTTGAGTTCACAGAGCCGAGTTCACGCAGAAGCAAAATAGAGCAGAAAAAAAGAACCGCTTCCAAGACTTCTGCTCCGTCAAGAGTAGCCTGCACACAGTCCCCACGACCGAGACGCTTTGTTTTGGCAGTGAATTTGACAGAGCTGTGTGTAGGAGCTGACCTGTTTCAGATTTCATCAGTACTTTTAGTTTATCATTTTCGTGAGCACTAAAATCTACAAGCCAGACTGCAGAAGAAAGAAACTGAGGTCTAAAGCTTACTCTTCTTTCTAGCTTTTTCTTGTGGGGGATAATTAATGTGTTCATTAATTATACCTTTGCTGTACAGTTCATTGGTGAGAACAATGAACTCTAAATTGCATAATCTACAATAAAGATTGCATTTTGCAGTATAGCGCACTAACACAATTTGAATTGCTGGTGATAGCTTGGAATGAGCTATACCACGGTCCAGTTGCTTTGCACCTGCATTTATAGGTCTTCGGTTTTCCTTATTGCTGATGCTCCTGTCTTGTCCGCATTCAACATGTTGGGGTTAATGGTCTTATTGTCTAATACTTTAAATCTGTGGCAGTGTTTCCGAAGCCTGTTCACAGGTATGTGACTTGTCCCTTATTTGTTATTCTCTCTTTGCATTTCCTTAGCTGCTTAACATGATTCTGCAAGAGCAATTTAAAACCTGAATGCAATTAAAAAAGACAGCAAATGAGGTAAACTGGAAAGTGTGTAGAGCAAATGACCTCATGTGTAATGTGCTTACTGTGGCAAGTTCTCGAATTCTGGCATGCAGAATATATGCAGAACTATTTTATATTTTAACAGAACAGATGAGTTTCCTGTGTTGCACATGCCTTCTCACTGCTTTTTTCATTACCTTTGACAAACGATCTCAGGGCTCTTACTGCCTGTCAAATTAGGGTAATGAGAAGGAGCAAATGGATTTTTAAGTTTGTTTTAGCGCATTCTTCAGGGAACAGAAGATGACTCGAATTCATGGGTCACTCTAAAGGTTAGCATGCACGCAGCTGCAGAGCAGAGACAGTCTGCTCTGGGCTCGGCACAGAGACTAGCAGGGCAGGCTGGCGGCCAGAATGAGCCATAAAAATAACTAATGGATTAGCTCTCTGAGGCTTAAATTGGTAAAGGAAGAGAAGATGGAGCTGTTTACATATGTTCGCTAATGAAAATAAAATGATTTGAACATTTCTGTTATACCAGTATAGAACACAAAAAAAAAAGTCTGGAAGGAATCTAAGGTTTTGTAATTCTTTGTAATGAGATTTTTTTTTTTCCCTTCTGATGCTGCTTTTTCATAATATAGTGAAACTAACAGAAATTGGTAACTCTGGTATAATTTGTATTGCCACTATTAAAATCATCATATCGTTCCAATAAATGAGAAGCAAAAGAGGGATATTCTTGTCCTATGGCAAAAGCCTCTTGCTGATTTGAACATTTCATTTTGTCTGGGAGATAACAAAACTGAACAGGAGTGGGGGTGCCTGCAAAGATGCTGCAGAAAGTTTGAAGTAAGCATGTATTAAAGAATCTTTCATCAGAGAACAGATTCAGACAGAAAAAAAAATGCAGGCTTACACTCCTCAGGACAACAGAGTCTACGTTTTTTTCCTTAGCATAGCCACACAGTAAGGTTCAGATGGTGGCAGCAAATACTAACAAATGAACTGTATAGTCTACATTATGTAAGTCTAAAAGGTACATGTGCATCTGTAGCATCTAGCTAAAATACATATTTTTAATATCTTTAATTTAAAACAATAAGGTGGAAGTGCTTTAGCCAATAGCCCTCTTAAAAATAACCAAAGATAAATAAAAAGCCAGCTTTTATGCTAAACAGAGCTGTGAAACATTTACTAGAGTAAGAGATACAAAATATTTCTCAGCTATGTATTGTCATGCATTTAATCAATTTCTGTAACGTTCCCTCTTCAAAAGTGACAGATTTAAATGAAACTTGATATTGCACTTCAATGGTTTGTTAGGGTGAATCTGTTCTAGCAATGTTAATGGCAAATGCAAAGCATCTTCTTACATGTCTTGTGACTCTAGCAAGCATCTTTTTCCCTGTTGTGTGCGTAAGGATAAGCTTTTATTTTCATTTGTGGAGTCTAACTGATTTGAATCCTCCTGTTCATTGTTGCTTACCTGAAATCATTGTTTTCAGTTGTCAGTTTTAAATTCTGCTCTGATATTTGCATACTGCCTCCTCCATAGGTTGCATTACATAAAATGAACTGATTTCTGATTATACCATTCCAGGCTTCCAGGACCCTCAAGGGTGCCAGCTGCAGGCAGCAGTACCAAAGTCCAGGGAGCTTCTAATTTAAATCGGAGAAGCCAGAGCTTTAACAGCATTGACAAAAACAAGCCTCCACAATATGCAAACGGAAATGAAAAAGGTAAGTGATGGAAAGTTACTGAGCTTACTCTACATAACATATAAGAGAAAAAACAAACAAACAGAAAACAAAACCACCAAAAGAACCCATCCACAAGGGTCAAAGAAGTGAATGTCATATTTAGACTTGGTAAGGAAGACCTATGGAGGTAGGGCTCTGGTTTTGGACTTGTGATTGAGCTGGGATTAAAGTTCAGAACTGAAAACTTTCCAGGTGTTATAATTATATTTTATCCCTCTTTGATGGAAATATCACTGGGTGATGTTTCTGAAGTGAAAATGAATCTATATTGGATGCCTATTATCTTTGCCAGTATTCAAGTCAACTCATACCCAAAGGAAGACGGCCATAATTTTCAGGGGACTTTGCATCTTAACCTCTAACGGGCAAGAATCAAAATATTATACTTGCATCAGGATATTACATGTCTCTGTTCCTTCAGAACCTTACCTAATGTATATATAAGTCTGAATAGAGGATTGGAAATTAAATCAAATGTAACTAAATGTTGCAAGGATTTGAGTTCAGTGTTCATGTTTTGTTGCCTCCTTTAAATATGAACTTCCATTATGGAGCCTGGGTCCTTCTATTTCTCCCACCTTGACACTGTTTTCCTGGAAAATGTGCCTCTTCAGGCTTTATCTCAGAAAGAATAAGGTAAAAGTTCAGCTTTGAGTTGTGTAACTAATCCAGCCCCTTCCCCCCTGTACTTTCTCCCTTTGTGTAATGAACAGCATTTTATTCATATCTCTGGGTTAGAATACAGTTTAAAATGATACAATATACATAGTACCCGTTTGCATCCTTGGGGTCTGTGGGAGGAACAAGTATGCAGTGAATGTTCTTCATCCAAGCAACAGGCAGCTATCCAGATTTTTTTTACTAAATTCTGATGAACACACTTTGCCCCCAGCTGTATCTGAAGATATAAAACCATCCTTTCAATAGTTATTTCTTTATTTTTACTAACAGGGTTGAATGTTTTAGATAGTTCTATAGGGGGATTTCTTCTGTCAAGGGTTGTTTATGGCAAGATATCCAGCCTAAAACTAGAAAGAGATCAGAATGAAAACTGAGCAGACACTGTGTAGTTCACAAATACGATAGTGAAGTTGAAGTAGGAGGTGTTGCTGCTTGAGTGAAGGTATGTACAGCAGTTTAGGTTTTAGTATTGCTTCATAATGTTAACATAAGTTTGCTACTGAAATATGTGAGAGTGAAATGATTCAAGGTGAGACATGCTTGTAGATGTTAATAATGTTAGCTCATTACTTGGAAACTCTTTTGACTGCTAAGGTTTGCATTGCGTTGCACATTTATGTGGCTTTTTGCATGACGGATTTCTTTACAGCAGAGAATGAGAACCTTGATGAGATTTTTAGTGAAGTCATCACTTGCAAGAGGATAAGGGGTGGCTTTTTTGTGTATAATCATTCAATTTTTTTTACAGGGTATAGAAAAAGTAATGTTGCATAACTACAGAGTACTGTATTTGAGATGTTTCTGTCTGCTCTTTTTTCTTTCTTTCAAAACAGCAGACTGGATGGAAGAACATTGGTTTTACTTGAGAATATAAACCAAATACAAGTTTGTTTTAGAGTACAAAGCAGAAGTTAGAGAAAATGACTGCTGTGAGTGCAAGGATAGCAAAATGATATTTTTTATAATACTCTAAAAGAACACATGAGAACCTGTATTTGAATTCACCATGCTACTTCTTTGCCTAAAAACAACTGAACAATGCTATATTTTAAATTTAATTATTATAGGGGCTAATTTTTTAATATAATTAAATTTCCAACTAGCCTTTTGATCTTTTTTTTTAAGTATTTGAGGATGTTTTGTGACCTCAGTTTTTTGAAGAATTTGTTTAGAAACAAACTTCAACCCTCACAATAGTAACAGCAATAATAAAAAACACCTCTTTAAAAAAAAAAAAGTGTCACTATATGCTGAAAAATGGATTTTTCCTTAGTGTGGCACACATAATAAAACTTACATGCCAAATTTTGCTTCTGATGCAGATGCCTGGAGCAAGATAACTTTAACAGCTTCCATTAAATGGATATACAGTCCATACACTAATTTCTGAGACATAGATCATATAGTAAATAGCTTGTAATTCTGCATTAGTGCTGCATAAACTGAAGTGGAAAAAGAGATGACTTGCACTAGGTAGTCATTAAAGGTTGGGACCTCCAGACCTCTTCAAGGGCAGACCACTTTTGGTACATTTATCTCTGCTGTACACCTTCCTGTATGTGCTATAAGACCTCAGAAAGGATATACAGCATAAGGGGGTTTGGGTTTTTTTAATCCAATTATATGTAATACTTGAAATTCATTCCTGCATAACACAGTTTCCAACTCAGTCACAGTGGGGAATGGGTATGTAGCCACAGGGTTAAAGGAGACCTGAAGGTGATCCAAAATAAGATGCGATATGGGCCTTTTATTTGCTCTTTCATTATTTAGTACGTCATTAATGTTATCTCCTTTGAATGTTGTTTGGGGAGTAGTTCCCACAGTAAGGAACCTAGGTCCCCTGATGAATGCAGGTTTGCTCTTTATCGAGTACAGCCCAGTTGTCACCCCCAGACTCAACCCATTGCTGTGACACAGGTAACTGTGGAGCTGCCGTTAAGTCAGGAACACAGAACACACCAAAGGAATAAACACACCATTAGCTGAAACTCATCTGTGGAGCCTTAGTGAGCTGATTTTTTTTTTTTTTTTTCCTGGACTTTGCAGCTTATGGATGGGTTTCAAAGAACACATCTGTTTTCCAGGTCACGTCACATCTATCTGCTTCTGACCTAATAAAACAAAGACAAAAATAAAACCATGAAAATGAAACTATTTGAACAAAGTAATTATTCACACTGCTACTAAGGTGGATACCCAGAGTGTTTTGAGTCCAGCAAAGAAATAATGTTCTAATTAAAGCCAAATTTTAAAACATATATTTACACTTTAGAGCTTAGAAACACTGTATCTGAACACTGATAAGGGTCTCTCTGTCATGGAGCTTAACAGCATGCTTTTCAACATAATTTATAATATAAAAAGGTGTTTGTGTATTGTCCAAACTCGATTTCAACAGTGTTTGGTTATTTTGCCCACATCAACTCTGAGAAACTCTCTCCTGGAACTCCATTGTCTGATGGTGCGAATCGTTGCTCATCTGTGGCCAGAATGTATATTTATAGTTAATTTATTTATGCTTCTTCTGGTGCCGATATTTTACCAGTTGTCCCTGGTGGTGTTCTCCTCCTGTGCTGATAAGGGGTAGCTGCCTTCTCACGGACAGCTGGAAAGGGTCAGCTGAACAAGCTGAATTCTTTTAATCTCACCAGATAGACCTCCCATTTGTCCAAACATCCTTATAGCAATCCATTGCAGCTCTTCTGGTTTCTACTAGTCTTTTGCATTGTGAGTGACTAAAAGTGGATACTCTGGGCACCTGCCTGCTACAGAATATTTAGATTATCAGTTCCTGCAGCAGGGGAGCTGTTGTCACAGAGGTCCCGTCTCTCCACCAGCACAGAACACAGATCACAGAGGAGAAGGCAGAGGAGGTGGATTATATATTAGGCCCAAGTTTAACCCCTCATGTGTCCTTTATTTGTGCTACAGCCTATAAAAAGTGGACTTGAAAATATCCATTTGGCTGTCATGGTCTTGCTGGGTTCTGGTAGAAATTTCTCTTTTTGCACTGAACCCCAGGTGTTGCTGCTCCGCTTTCCCAGCGCAGGTTGGGCTGAGCTCTGAAGCACTGAGCTCTCAACTAGAATCCAAAATTGTTTTCACTGCATGCTGATTATGCATTTCAGCAATAAGGGGATTAGGCCCTAAACAGAAGACTGTCTTCTTGTAAAATTTAGTTTACAGAAATATGAAATCCTTGGCATAAGTTGGGTTCACTCTCTATCAAGATCACCACAAGATGGGGACAAATATCATGTAATCAACAGCTAAAGCTAAGTCCAATTGAGCGTGCAGAAAGCAATGAACGATGTGCAGCTTCAGGTAATGCATTTGGGCTGGGGGGAAATAAATCTTTTTATTCCACATCTTTAAACATACAGACAGGCTCTCAATATTTCTTGAGACCGTGCAGTCCGCATTCCTTGTGGAAACATTAACGATACACTTTAAATTGAAGATTAAAGGCAAGTTAAGGTTTTTTGTAATTTTTTGATGCTGTTTATGGTTTGTAACATAGGGATCAGATAAGTACTAGTGGTTCCAGGAACCTGTGTTTTTTGCTATATATGTAGCAGAACAAGCTGTTAATGAAACAGTAAATACTCTTCTTTTTATAACCCCCCCCCCCTCCCCCAATGTGTTTAATATTATATAGCAGGAAGTATGGCAAGGCATACATTCTTCTTTCTAATCAGAATGCCTTTTTTTTTTTTTTTTTTTGGTAGTAAAACTAATAGCCTGAAGCCATACAAATGTAACAGAATTAATACAACAGAGCGTGGTGGCATCCCACTGTTCACAGATTGTTCCATGTATTCTGCGTTAGCTTTGCACATTCTGATGGCAAATTGTTCAGCAAAACTATTGGGATAGCTAAAACCCCCAGTCCTCCTGTGTAATTAAGGCAAGCTTAGTGCAAGGCAAGGTGTGTGCAAGAAGGTCCTTGTGCACACCCAGTCCTGGGCTATCAGCCACGGGGCTGACCCCCGGTGTACGTTAAGGAAGCCTGAGGGCTGCAGTGATTTCCAACAGCTGTGGCTGGCCCCAGGCTCTCTTCCAGGATCTGAGACTCCCTAAAAAATAGCAGGGGCCCAGCCACGATTCCTGCCTTGGTCGCAAGAGAGGCATCAGCTCTGCAGCTGCACACCAAAGCTGCTCCACGTGCATGGTGCTACCTGGAGCCCACGGAATAAGCCGTAAACCTTACCTGTCCCAAAAAATGCTCTGAGGCAACCCTTACCAGTTAATGTTTTCTTGCCTAGTAACTGGATGCAGCAGAGCTGCTTGAAACCTTCTGCGAAGGTGTACTGAGCTCATTTAGCGCTGTGGAGTTTGCATATCAGCCTGAAGAGCACACGAAAAACCGTAGGCGGATGGAATCATACAGCATCTCGAAGGTGCAGGTGGTTGGCCTGCTGGGGTCCAGTTGATGATAGTGTTAAGCAAGTAAAAACTGTTAACGTTTCTGTCATGTTACTTTTGTTCAGATTTTTTTTAAATATTATTTTTAAACTAGAACTTCTTAATTCTATTTAGAGAAGTAAATTTTGCTATGTTTGCATTCTTTTTGTCAAAGAAAAAACAGCTCACCTTTCAGGATGCTCAAAATCCTCCCTTTCCCATGTGTATTAGTGGCCTTCAGACTTCCAGGTGGGTAGTCTGGTCCATACTAGGGCTGTAGGGCTGAGATTGCAAAAATGAAAATGACACATAACTTCAAACTCTGTGCTGAAGGGACAAATGTCTTCAGTGTCCTCATCTACTATATTATTCAGAGAGGTGGGCCCCAAGGCATGACTTTGGCTGCATGTGTGTATGCAACACATCGAGCGCTCTTTTTGCCATTGCATGAACTCTATTTGCATTGTGTGTTTCATAGGCTTCCTTGTAGTACTGAATTTGATATACTGTAGGCAGGCTTCTGCCTAATTCCCTGGCAGTCCCGAGACTGAATGGCAAGACAAGATAGATACACTAAGAGAAAATATGCCATCTGCTGAAATAGCTATGTACCACGTATTTGATTGCCATTACCACTTCATTTCTCTGGTGCTCCAGAGTAATAGTGTTTAGATACTCAGATGTGTCTTGGAAATCCGAGCTTCATACAGCAGAACTCAACCCTTTCATGCGTTGGTCAGCTTTGCTTAATAAGGCTAAATGACTTTTTTGACAATCGTGTTTGTCAGTTAGCATAGTTTGATTATTGCAGAAGGAGTCTTGGTCTCATTCATTCTGGAGATTCGCTGAAGTTCCTGGACAATGTAAATGTAGTGAAGGTTCCAGAGCCAGATAAATGAGCCTTCTGTGCCCACCTGAGCTTCAGGCCCAAAACAGCCATCGGTGCTGTACCCCTGTAGGTGATATATCACTGTAACTTTCAAGTGCTGACATTGGTGAAATTGTTGATAATTTTTTTCCCACCTATGAAAGTGCACTGGGAACAGTTAGCTACTAAAGGTTGTCAACTGTACTTAAAACCTAAAAAAGTATAGTGACCTGCCATTTTTTGCTTTTATGAATATTGATTGTATGCATTTAATTTCAGTATTACTCAGTCCTCTTCCTCCTGCCGAAAACCTTAGCTTTCTAGCACATATTTTGCTTTCGCCAAACATCAAAACCATCTTTCTCTGGTTTACTTTTTCTTCTAATATTGTAGCATTCTTTTTTCTTCCATGTCTCAATGTTTCCCTATTAACAAGTCATTAGAAGAATTTCATTATGACTTATTAACAATAAAATCTTTAAATTGGAAGGTTTAATTTGCATAATGAAGTGGTTACAAGGAAGGTGTTTCCAAGGCTCTCTTGAGCTGATAGAAGTATTGAACGACACCGTGATGGTGGGGGGGGAAAGAGGCATTTTCGATTATCATCCCTCATGTTTCATGCACATGTAAATTATGTTGATTATGAATCACACATAACGGTGCTTTAAATGCCAGAGGAGTACGGTGTCACCTTCAAGCAGGAGATGCGAGAATAACTGCGCCATTATGGTTCTTTCTGTTTTTTAAGCAGATTCACCAAAAGGCCCTCCTCCATCTGCAGGCATGAATGGAAACGTGCAGCATCCCACCAGCACCGGGCAGCAGCAGGTCTCTGCCATACCCTCTCCAAGTGCCAGCAAGCCTTGGCGCAGCAAATCCATGAATGTCAAACACAGCGCGACCTCTACCATGCTGTCCGTGAAGCAGCCTAGTCCCGCAACCTCCCCTACTCCATCTTCAGACAGGCTCAAGCCACCCCCTTCGGAGGGCGTGAAGCCCCCTTCATCTGGACAAAAATCTATGCTGGAAAAATTCAAGCTGGTTAATGCTAGGACTGCTCTGAGACCTCCTTTGTCGCTGAGCTCGGGACCCAGCGACAGCGGGAGAGAGGATGATACCTTTTCAGAGTGTGGTGAAATGGATGTCTTGAGCGGCGGGGTGAACAGCGGCGGCTCCACAAGTAGCAGTCCTAAAGCATCACCGAAGTTAACCCCTCCGAAAGCTGGAAGCAAAAATCTCAGCAATAAAAAGTCTTTGCTACAGCCAAAGGACAAAGAGGAAAAGAACAGGGACAAAAACAAAGTTTGCACTGAGAAAACGGTCAAGGAAGAGAAGGACCAGGTCACTGAAACATCTACAAAGAAGAGCTCAAAAATCGCAAGCTTAATCCCAAAAGGAAGCAAGGCGACAGCAGCCAAGAAGGAAAGTTTAATACCGTCTTCTAGTGGGATCCCAAAGCCTGGATCGAAGGTGCCAACAGCAAAGCAGAGCGCTTCAGCCGCATGCGCGGGAAGTAAGGAGGTCGAAAAACTGAGGACTACAAAGGGAAACCAGTCCCAATCAACACCCAAATCTCAACTGGGCGAGAAGCCTTCTCCTTCCTCTGGTCTCGCTTCTTCTGAAGGGAAAGAGCCGAGCGCAGCTCTGCCCCCGGGGTCCTCGGCGGCTCTGCCGGCCTCGACGGCTGCAAGCGGCGGCCAAGGCGCGGGAAGCGGCGGCGTCCAGCTTCCCCAGCAACAGCAATACAGTCACCCCAACACTGCCACAGTGGCTCCCTTCATGTACAGGTAAGGTCACGGAGGGAAACTGGGCGTGTGGCGCCGTCCAGGAAAGAGAGCTAAAGGGGATGGAGTAATGCTGGATCACACTGGTATCTTTCTTATCTCCCCGTTTCCGGCACAGCAGCACGCACGTGTTTTCCTCATGTTACTTTTTAATTAGTGTTACTGTGTGAACCGTTTCTTCCAAGAGCTCCGAGTCTCTACCTCGTACAAAAGTAATCCACTGCAAATATTTGCCGTTTAAAATTCAGGATGTTTTGATTAGAAATAGAAATCACATGATACATTCCCTGGGCTGCTTTTGAAAGGTCAAGGCTGAGTTAGGTTTCTAGTGCAAATATTCTTGTTTGCAATTTAAGAACCTCAACATTTATTTGCTGATATTCAATAATATTTGCTTAAAATACGCTGTTCTCTTAAAAAATCCTAGAATAAACTGCTGATGTTTTCAGAATATGTAACAGTACTAGTAGGATATTAGAGGAAAAACTGTACACAAATGTTTGCAAGTATTCAAAAATATTTCAACCTTTGGGGCAGAGAGAAAAAGTTGCTGTTTGCAGGTCCTTTTCCTCTTTAGTTTTATACATGAACTAGGTATGGATTAACTCCATGGAGGCAGTTCATTTTCACAGGTGATACAAACTCTTCTGATGGCCAAGGCTCTGGAAGAGATTAATGAACAGTTAAATGTATCAACCTTTGCCTGTCTTTATTTTGCTATATGATAGAGCAACTGAAGAGAAGCTGGGAGATTTCATTGTTGTACAGCTCAGAAGACAAAGTGAGTGTCGAAAGACTGGCAGGCTGGTTTGAGTAATGATTTCGGACGTCAGCTGTTAGAGGGCTTTAGCTACAGTTGTGGGTAAATTTAACATGTGATAAAATGACAAATACATTATTAAGCAAAATATGCTGGCAGGTTTTGTTAGTGAATAGTACTCTAGATAATCTTGGCTAAAGATTAAAGAGGTGCTGAAGTAGGCTCTGAGGGAGTATATATATCATTACACAAAACTAAACATAGCTTCAAAACCAATCTGGATGAGTGATAAACAGTTTAATTCTGAACAAAAGCAGTTCAGAAAATCATATGGGAGAGGAAAAAGGCATAATGTAGGTTATATTTGTTCTAATATGCAGTGGGTAGCCTCTTGAGTTTCAATTAAACGTATCACTGGATGTGCTTAATATGCATGTTTCTTTATAGCTGTCTGGAATAACCTCAGTGATACAGATGATTTGCAGCGTGGTACATAGGATGGCCTACATATGTGTTAGGGTGCATATATAAGGAGAGAGAAAAAGAATCTATGCTTTGCCTTCAGATACGTGTGCTATTTAATGGCAGCTTTGCCACATATTGATGCCATTTCATTGCATGATGGAGATATCGTTCTTCTAAGCTTCATCGTGAAGCCAAATATATTTTGAATTTTAACAGGCGATAGAAGCATGCAACTTCCAGTAATATTTGGTATTAATAATCGTCTGTTTGCTTCAAATAAACAGCAAAGGAGACTTTATTTGAAGTTAAATCTCACATGAAAATAAAATTCCCAGAGCCAAGGTCTGATCTTGGAATGTCATGAACCCAGAGTAATAGACTGACTTTGATGAGGTTACTTCAATGTGTATCTCCGTAACTGAGAGCAGAATCTGACCCACAAATACACAGTAACTACATTGCTTATAACTCTCAAGGGCTTTGTAATAGCACACAATGATTTCATAGAAGAATATAAATATAACCATGGATAAAATATCCAAATTTCCAAAGTCAGCATATTTATTTTTGTGAATATATGGCAAGTGGAAGTGTGCATGAAGCTGGGGTACTTTATTTACATTTTCTTGCTCTTAAACATAACTGTTTTCTGAGCAGTCACCACAATTTATACCCAGAATTTTCAGGTGTGCTTGTTAGCTGCTAGAACAGTTTTATAGATCAGTGAGTTAATAAACAACAGTTACCATTCAGACTAACAGGTTTTTTTACAGCTAGAAGGAATAGCTAGGATCTGTGAGTATGTACAGCAGTTCTTGTAAAAAGTTTCAATATTATTTAGTAAAGATACAGTGCATTTTATCCAGAACACTGCAATATACTTCTGCGATCAGTTTAGGCTGTTAGCACAAGGATAAGTAAGCTAGTGCTTTTTCTGGTTTGTTGCTGATACCTGCAAATATCATGAATTTTGAAATGTTTTATTATTACCCAAGAGGATATTACTGCAGATTTGTGAGTAAAACAAAGTATTCCAAAGAGTTTCTTTGAGGTTGGCATGTATTTTGCTTAAACAGGAAGTGCAATGCTGTAAGAGTTATCAACACTCATGTTTTCAAGGAGTTGTGTATTTTTATTAATGAACAGTAGACAGAAAATACTGTTTCACTAGGAGGTTCTGAAATGATATATTACACTATTCAGCTTTGCATTCTTTGTGCTTTGCCCTATCTGATATCACATTGTATTTTTACGCCTCTTAAACACTATGGCATGGAAATTCATATGGGATTATTACTTCTCTTCAAAGATTAGCAGCAACGGTTGGAGTTGCATTTGAGATAATCTAAATGGGTATAATTTAAATTCTTCCATCCTCCTCAGCAAGTGCTTATTTACTTTCGAATGCAGTTCTGAATGTGTTATTTACAGCCCCTTATGTGTCCCCTCTGAAGCCGACTGCAGGGTCCAACTGATATAAGAACGGCTGCAGTAGATGTAATTTAGTTGCCAGAAAGCTTGATAAGAGAGATACAGTAGGCAAAACAACTAAAAGGAAGTTTTAAGATACTGTATAATTGTTTAAAGTATACCAGCCACTCCTTTAAATTACACATTCTTCTACATAGGCAGAATTGGAGGAATATGGAAATTGTGCCATCTGCCAGAGTCCCTTAGACTTGTATTGAAATTGGCCATAGAATTTAATTCTCTTCCTAGTGGTGCTTAAATTTCAGATGGAGAAAGTAACACAGAAGTTTAGTGCTTACTATGTTACAGGGAATACAGGAAAAAAAGAGGCATTAATGAAAACAAAAAAGAAGTCGTCTGAATCTTTCTCCTAAAATTTTAGTAAGAGAATAACAAGTTAATTGCTCAGTATTTGGAGTTCTTGGCTTTCCTATACATTGCTCAAAAGTGTAATATAACCCATAATTCCAAATATTTTCTCGCACAGAGAGAGCCTGTTGTATGCAATCATTGCTTTATTATTTGTAAGTCAAATTGTGTAAGTTTGTGTTATTTCCATAAAATGGGAAACATAACTAACAGTCCCAGGAGTAACACAAATGTCACCTCACCCAGTGGACTGATGATGATTAGTTGATGTAAATCATCACAACCCTACTTGAAGTATGTGATATGTTGGCAATTAACATTTGCTGTGGATTTGCTCAAACACTAAAGGAATATTTCAATAGAAGAACGTTGGGTTGTAACTGGACGCTTGTACTGCAGTTTAGTTTTATTTTATTGACTACTCCACTAACTGCTACATGAGCTTACTGGGTCTATTTTCCATGGTTGGAATATAGAATCTAAGTGTCCAAATCCCAGGGGTTATGGTGCTCAGGAACTGCTTATTGCCTGAAATGCTGAAAGAGAAAATGGTACTGCTGCAGAGAATTAGCTGACCGCTCAATATCCTGAGCTGCACTTCTATGTTGTGCATCGCTTAAATTTCAGTTCTTCAGCTGAATTTGTAGTTTAATGATAGCGACATCTGGAAGAAGTTTCAGCACAGTCCGATTTGAGACCTCGCAGAGATACCCCTTCGGTGTCGATGCTGGACTACAAAAACCAGTTTGGCACTCCTTTCATCTCTGAAGAATAAGAAACTGGTGACTTCAGCTACCTAGTAGGTTGGTGCAGAGATGATGGGGCCAGACTCTTCCCTGAAATGCAGGGTGAAAGGATAAGATGTACGGATGCAAGTTACAGTAGGGGAGATGCTGATTAAAAGTTAGAAAAAAATATTTTTACCTTGGGGGTGGTGAAACACTGGAGCAGGTGTCCCAGAGAGGTTGCGGAAGCTCTGTCCTCGGACACGTTCAAGACCCAACCAAATCAGGCCCTGAGCAACTTAATGTAACCAGACCTGCTTCGAGCAGGTCATTGGACCAGACGGCGTCTGCAACACCTTTCTGATCTAAATGACTTTATCATTCTGTGAGGACTAAAGTGTTCACTAGATAGAGGCAGAGAAAGGAAATATCAGTGTAATAAATAAATATGTTACCAGGTACCAAAACCTTCTTCCTATCTCTTTCGCTATATGGTGATCGAAACAATTCTATTACCAGACCATAGCTTCAAGGGTGCATGGGAAGTGCAGAGAAGTGACAGATGGGAAGGAGGATCTAATCTGGTTGCACCTCTGGAGGCGCAGTGAAATTCAATTCCAGCTGCCTGTTCAGGATGTTTTTATACTGGCTTAGGGAAAAAATTAAACTATTCTTCAAGGATCCCGCAAACACAGCATCTGCAGGGTTTGTTGAAGCCATGTTTATGTCCAGTTTTAATGACTAAAAGCTACTTCTTGTCACTGATTGCAGAGTTAAAATTAAGTTTTCAGTAAAAGACATTCTATCAGTTAATTATGTTTTTTAATAACAGATTATGCTGCTAAACATACTGCAACTCTTTTTAAAAAAATGTGATGATTCAAAGTTATACTGCAGTGCTTTATTGATTTCTGTTATTTACATTACTGTTGTGAAAATAAAACAACAGCCACCACCAAAATTTTGCAGTCATAGGTAGAGCTAAACATTGCCACTCACCAGTTTTACTTGTAACAAAACCACTGTGTTTAGAAAAATCCTCTCATTTTTCTCATGCTTGATTCTCAAGTAATTGTGCAAGAAAAGTTCCCAGTGTAGAGGTGTTGGCTAAAGAGGTGGGAAGAAGGACATTAAGCGAAGGAATCATTATAAACACATACTTGATTAATGCTGAGTTAAAACAGAAGCTTGATAATTCAGTTGCTTGCTGTTAATGATCTGAAGTTAGTCTTTTAAATTGCCATACAGAAAGAGTGGCCTTATTCCTGTGCCTAAATAATCAGCAAAATGTAGAATAAAGGACTAAAAAGGATATTCTGTTTAGTGTTCTGTCACTGGCAACTATATTAACCCTTTCATAAACCAGCTAAGTTTTATTTTAAACTAGTTAATCCCCACTACTTCAATGGGAAGATTCCTCCAGACACTCACTCATCTCATTGTTAGAAAGGGTTTACAACCCACATGATGACATTGCATCCATTTCTTACTTGTTAATATTGTCCTTAAACTTAAAAAGTCACTTTCCCTCTTTTGATCACTTTTTAAGTATATGAGAGAACAATCCCATCCCCTTCCTTGTCTTTTGTAAGGCTAAACCAAATCGCCTCTTTTCTTTCCTTTCAGAAGGGTTTCTCCTTCCCCGTGAGCGTCCCAGTAGCCCTTCCCGCAGCTGTTCCAAATTTAACTCACATGGCTTGAATACGGGTGATCAAACTGCTCATATTCCAGATGTGGTCCTGCCAGTCTGTTCCACTGACAGTGATACACACTCAAGACAGCTGCACCTCAGAGAGATGTTGGGAAAAAAACCCAGCATATTCATCTGATATCTTTTGGAATGTCAAGTAAAAACCAAACAAATCTTTGATGTTATCTGTGTTTATCCAAGGTCAGCTATTTTGTCAGAGGCAGGAAATGACTGACTGGGTTAAAGACAGCTTATTAAGTAGTGTTCCAAATTCTGTTCTTAATTACTCCTGTACAGGCTCGTTTTAATCAAACTGAATGAACTTGTGCAGGTGTGATTGAGAGCAGGATTTGTCCCATTACGCGAGTTTGATGCTCTTACAAATAGGTAGCATGTAACTCAGTGGGTTGGGGACAAATATGTTCTCTGATTGCCATGATTAAAATAGAAAACAGATTGTCCTGTTTTCATGACAGTTGCCTAAATTAACCTGTGCTGCAGATACACAGCACTGGAAGAAGTATCATTGGGGTTGCTTTGAGTAAACTGAAATTCTTTTCACTTTCCTTGATATCGAAAGAGATGCAAGAATTAATTTTTTTTTAAGGCAGTGGGCTGTGAATGGGTAGAGGATAGAGGGCCATTTATCAAGACCAATGTGTAAGGTTAAGGAGATCTTTTAATTTGTGTTTGTGTCCCTTGAGCTTAATCTGTGCTGCTGTTCTGCAGAGATCACTTGAGTCATTCATAGGATTAATATGGCCCACAGAAAGAAGTACAAGCCAGAAGTACAGGGGAAGACAAATCTCACAATTTTACCTTCCTTTTTTTTAAAAAAAAATTAGAATAGTTGAGCTAAACAAATAGGCATCTACATGCTTGGTCCAATGTATCACAACCTGTGACAGGCTGAGAGCAACGCAACTTGAAGTTTTAGGCACTCAGTCTATACCTGAACCCCCTTGTTCCCCAAGAACTGAGGCTCCTACGTGATTTTGCTTGGAAGTCTTTCAGCCCTAGACCATTCTCAGCCCATCCGGGCTAAGCTCGACTTCCCAAAAAAGAAGGGCCTTGCCCGTCATACACCGAAAGGCAGGGCTGCTGTGGAAGTGCTGGCAGCTGGCAACCCAGTGGAGACCTGGTGGGAGCAGAACTATCGCTGGGAGCCCCTTCCCCAGGTTCCCCCTTGAGGTACCTCCGTCACGGCTGCCCAAGGGCTGAGCAGGTGCCTTTTAGCCCATCACTTCCACAATAAATAACCATTTTTATCAAGTAAGCAGAACTCAGACTGCTGCAAAATCCATAGTCCTCTGCGGGATTTCTGTTGTTGTCTCAGATAATTAGAATCATTGATGTTTTTACAAAATTAAACATAAAAATGCTGAATGAAGTCAGTACAGTGGTTTCTTTGTTATTTATTTTGACAGCAAATCACATTTATTTTACATTAGATTTAAACTTTCAAGTTTCAAGTGAGATAAAAGGGACATTTCACGCTTCTTAGATCTGTTATTTCAGGCTGCCTATAAATTTAAGAAAACCGCATCCTATTTACATTTGGGCTGTGTTTCCATGGTTTTCTTTCTGCAAATTAAATCAAATATTTTTAAATTATTAGTGTTATATGATCTTTGCTATTCAGTATTTTTACTATAAGGCTTACATTCTAATGTTATCTCATGTACCTAAAACTGGATTTTGTGCTGCAATTAATCCCACCGATCAGATTCTGAAATTTGGAATGGGAAACGTTGGAAGTATCTCTTCTCACAGTGTTTTTCAACTTACCTTCCTGGTTATAGTTACATAAGGTTTCTGAAAATGGAAAAAAAGCCAACAAAACACTGAAGAACAGAAAAGTGCTTTAATTCGCATTCGGTATATCTCTAAAAGTTTTGATGTGATCTGGGCAAGCTAACAATGAATATGAGTGAAAACTTGTATTCATTGTTCTTGTAAGTAAACAAATTGACTCATTACGCTGAAGTTTACTTAATTGCTCTAAGTCACTCATTACTAGTTTGTACTCTTGGAGGGAGATCCAGTCCTTTTAATATGAGTAGCTGTGTTCCCATACAGTCAATAATGAGTTATATATTCATCTGTATTGGCTTTATAGGCAATACTCTCTGCCAGAGGACAACCTACATCACTGAAGTTCTGTGTTACCTATCCCCATTCAAAAGATGAAGAATCAGTGCAAGTGTTGAGTACTGGTGACCAATGGGGATCCAGACCACTTAATCCTTTTCTGGTGGTAAACGCCCAAATAAACAGGAATGGATCCTTTCTATGCTTTCTTAGAAGATAGCTCACATATAAGGCTCTTGGTCACACAGGGAAGGGTTCGCATCGCCCTTCTGGGTTGATGCAGACTGATGGTTGAACAGTTGTACAATCAGGCATTAATGCCATAGGGTCAGAAGGAGAACAGGCAAAAAGGATCTCTTTTTGTTTCCAACCAGAGATGGACTGATGTAAACTCCATGCATATTTTGTGGAGAATGCTAGGAACATTTGAACTGCACCCACCTAGCTGGGTGCTCTTCCTACAAGACCAAAAGCAACCTTCTCTTTTCCAATGTTCCTCTTTTCAAACTCCAGCCTTCTGTCTCCAGCCCTGGCAGCTCTGTGATTTGGGTTTAACAACAAGAGTGCAGACCATTTCAATCACCTTTGCTATTATTATAAAATGTCTTTTTCTGAGATATGTTTTTGGGCCAATACATTGACCTGGGCTGAGCCAGCACTAAGTCTCAGCACTAAACCCAGACAGGAGGGCTCATGAGCATCCACGGTGTCTCAAAGTGGCTTTCGATGAAAGCAGGCATACCCCTCATTCGCTCTGATGATTTGAAGCAATATGGGAAAGCAGGTGGGACTGTGGAATTTCAGTGTGTGTTCATTGGGGAGGGATAGAGTGAGCTTTTTGTTACTTAAGACTCTGTCCTCAGGCACCAAACGTAAAATTACATTCAAGGTCAGTAGGACATAGTTAACCTTGCAACATGTGCTGAGCTTGTGTTTCCAGTGGTGTGTGACAGAGAGAAATAGTAGATGAGAAGTAAAAATAGTTTTTTTAGAGAGCAGTTCTCTGTTTCCAGCATCCCAAAAGTATGGAAATTGATAAGAAAGACCGTGCATCAGATCAGACATCATTTACATTTCTATTTCTGTGTGGATAGAGTCAAAGTTAAGTGATTCTAATCAATGGATTCCACCATGACAGTACTTGTGCTGTTGTAAATGCGTGTATCTGCTCCCTCAGTTACTGTCATGAATTCCTTAACAAATCCATTCAGTAAGTAACTTTGAGGAAAATATTAACTGGAAAGTTATTTCATAAAATAAGTTGCCATAAAATTATTTTGAGAGGTAAGGTACTGTTTTTATCAGTTACACTTATAAAATACACATTCATCACACAAGTTAAATGTTTGTGTTTACAGTTTAGTTGGTCATTGGAAACACTTTATGGTGAATTTTGAGAACTGAGCTATAAATGTAACATTTTAAAATTAGGATATAAATATTTCACTAGTCTTTTAGGAAATGAAAAGAGTGAGTGGGCTGTTTGTGTCAGGAAAGCTGGAAGAACTTGAGCTCTATGTGAAGACTTTTTCCATTTTATGAAGTGGCTAGTTATATCTGTAGATGTATTCTTTTACTTTATACAGATGTGGTACATGTTGCTATTTAATGGCATTGTAGTCCAACATTTCCTGTGTAAACTAGATGCTACAGCTGTTCCTTAAGAAGAGACAATAATTGTGTGATCTATTTTGTATTATAATCCATGTGTTTCTGTATTTCTTGCTATTTATCATTGTGTGACAGCAAATAATTATATTCAACAAAGGGTACCCATTATAATTTATCAATGATATCCACAGAAATATATCATCAAAGAAAATATGAGCTATTTATGAGCAAGTTAATGGAAAAACTTGTGTTATCCCATTTCCCCAGAGTTATATAAGGGACATTATCAAAAGAAGCTTCATGTAGATTTAAATATCTGGGCCAGATTTCCATTCCAGCCTTCCACAGGCTTCTTCCCACATGGCTTTTCTTGCTTAATATTTCAGCAATTACAAGTTCTCCTTTCCCTTATGTATGTGGAGGGATGTGACTTAACCAATTTAATTGGATTCTGCCTATATCTGGTTAACACCTCTTGCAGAGAAAAAGCGAGGAAACAAAACAACTCCAAATTTCCCAGCATTAACTCTGAGTTGTTCCTGAAGGGAGAGACAGAGATAGTTCCTAGTTGCTTGTAAATTTGTGTAGCTGGAGTCAAGCACAGTAAGAATGTGACATTCATGGTATTTTCACCATATAGTGACATGATTCTAGTTGGAGCTGCAAGTAACACTTGTTTCCACTAACATATGAATGACAGATAATAATAATCAATTTTCTTGCTTGATTTCAGAACTCTCTCAGAAAATGACAGTACCTCTTTACCACCTGCTGACTCCTGCACCAGTCCTACTAAAATGGATTTGTCATTCAGTAAGACTGCCAAACAGTGCCTAGAGGAGATATCTGGTGAGTAACAGTAAGTTAGGAGAAGCCTAACTTCTGTGAACTTCTTTATTTACATCTGTTTCTTACCAGGAGCTTTGCAATGGGTTGAAATAATATTTCTGACCTCTATTCATGAGTGGTATTAAATATGCAGAAAATTTGGGACATGCACAGTTAGCGCTTGAAATGCACAGTTCTCTTATCTGAACTAGCTCCTTCTGTTCAAATATCCTCTTCGTCATTTTGCAGAAACTGGGCTTTCACAAGCTAGGGTTTCCCGTCATTGTTGGTTTTTAGTCATACTGAATGTTCCAAGAGGAGTGGTGGAAAGTCACCTTCAGAATGTTTGACACTGTTGCATTTAAGATCATCAAATTAAAGCATAACATTAGAACTGCGACATAAATTACATGATATATTTTGCTTTTATAAATGGATCTATATTCAGAAAACAAACAAGTCCTTACTATTCTACCTGACTTTTAAGCTGCTGTTAGAGCTAAGCTGCTAAAGATTGTGTTCTGGAATTCCTTGTAAACCTGGAGTAAAGTCCTTATTAAGTTACAAATGTGAGGGGATTTTTTTTTTTTTTTTAATCATATTGGAATAATTCCCTTGAAGTCAACAGAGCCATACTGATTTCCATCAGCCTAGGGTCTGGCCATAACTCTGCCTATGGACACAGAAAGCAAAATGTGTCACAGCTGACTGTCCCACCCGGACTGAATTGCACTGCAGGGCTGTGTGGGAGCACTTTCAAAGAAGTCTTTGTCAGAGTTGTTTTGTTGGGGTTTGGGGGTTTCTTTTGTTGTTGTTGTGGTTTGGGGCTTTTTTCATTAGCATCCTTACTCTTATTATCATTTTTACAAGAATAAAAGGTGAAAGCCTGTCCCACTGGATTCACCCGTAGTTTTGCCCTTTTACTCCACATTTTTAACATTCAAATGGATTTATAACGAGTCATGTGGTTCTTCTTACACAGGATATAACTCACTTCAAGCACTAATTTGACACATCAGTCTAAAATTATCTCTCCACCAGAAGGGAAATCAGATGCCCAAGCTTTGTGGGACTGCCTTGGCATTTAGCTGACTCATACTGAAACTGAGATTTTGTCCTGGTTTGTCTCAGTCCCTTTGGAAGTTTTCCAAGTCTAACATCCTTTATTTTCACAGCCAGTTTTTGTGATAAATATGTCACCCTGAAGCATGGTGAAATGTTCCCTGAAGGTGATGCATGCCTTTTAAAATTAAAATAAAAAATTGTTTTTAATTAATCCAGAAATCAGACTCATTGGTCTTGCATGTATAAAGAGTTTAATTGAAACACTTAAACAAATCAAAAGATGCTTCAAGGAATTATCCACAGAGATGATTAAAAAAAAAAATCGACTCAGTACCTGCTGAAATGATCAAATGGGATACCATGTCTCCTGGCCTTTTTACTGTTCTGAACAGAAATGGCACAGCATCGAAAAGAAGAAAATGGCATAAAGGGCACTAGACATCAGAGATGTTTCTAATCTGATTATTCAGACTCTGGCATTAGCGGTTGACTGACATAACAGGCAGCAAAGCAGAACCACCGGGAAAATGTGGTCAATGGTTTGTTGTTTACAGAGGAAACAGATGTGTGTCACCCATAATTGGCTGTTAGCAGCAAAAAGAATGAATGGGTTAAGTACTACGTTTGGTGAATAAATAACGGTCTGCATTGGTGAAGTATCACCGAGTCATTGGTGATTCTGTCATTGGTGGACCTGCTTGGAAAGGACCTCATATGATGGCTCTTCAGGGGAGTACTCCATGATGGATTAGCCATCAGAAAAGACATTTAAATTCTGTTACTTAGGAGCACCTTTATTCTGGTATGATCAAGGGATTATACCAGTAGTAGCAAGGAGATATGCAAGGGTTATTTTCTTGACCTGGTCACTTATATTCAGGGTGTTAAAAGATTAATCTAGAGTTTCTTTCACTTTGATATTACCTTTTTCCTGAAATCTCCCACTGCTGCTATGGATGGGCATCATCATTATGTTATCGCACGCTTCTTTTGCAACTTGGTAGCCAAACACACTAGCACAATATATTGGTATGCAGTAAGGATCAATAGGGATCATGCAAGGGACTGAGCACCTGTGGAAACCATTAAACAGCTTGTAGGAACGCATTCATGAAGTGCTGTCCCACCTTATTGTGTTTCTGCTTCATTAGCCTTTATTATTTTTACAGTGCCAAACATTTACAGCCAGGGCCAACGTGCTCAGGGCTAAGATATCTTAGCCCATATCATTGTATAAATTGTTTCTCTACTTTCAGAATATTTACATGCTCGTGTTTGTTATTGTCTCTTGGCTGAAGATAACTGCTCCCATAACCAGCCAAGCAAATCATATCAGGGCTCCTAATCCACTTCAGGGAAAAATCAGCCAATCAATCTTAAACTGACATTGTAAGCATGGCTGGTTCAAGACTTCTCCAAAATATAGGGAAAACTTTGATGTGGAAAAAATAATTTAAAAAAGATTTAGGAGTGGTTGGCCAGGCACCATTCTCTTTGAGTGATCCAGGATACCAAAACCAAGATAATTTCCTTGCTCTAGTGGTGGATGGTCATGGCTTTGTTTTCTGTGCCCAGCCAGGCAGTTCACATCCCTTTCCTGCTGCCTCAACACCGAGGGTGGGGAAGTAGAGCGGAAAGCGATAGAGGGTAGGGGTAGTTTCCAGCTCTCCTCTACTCTGCCTTCTTCCCGGTCTCTAAGGGAGCTGGTTACCTTAAAAGTCTCTCCTGTCTTCCAGCACAGATCTGGTGAAAAGATGGGGCAAAGTCAGAGTGCAAGCCGCTTCTTTCCTGCCCGCTACTCTGCAAGTGATCCCTTGGTTTTACTTGCACAGCCGTGAGAGGAGGATGGTGCTGGAAGGCAAGGGAGATGGTGAGGCTGGTGGAGGCATGGACCCAGAAGTGCGGCCCTGATAAACTGAACAACTTTATTTTTAGCTTGTCCCCATAAATCTGCTGCCCTAGGTAATTTCCCACATGGCTTATGCCTAAAGCCAGTTCTGCCTCTTGGTAGAGCTACTGTAAATCTGGGTTTCTTCACTGTTCCTCCGTCTCTGCTGGGAATTTGTTCCAGATGTGATCCGAAGCACTTCAGACTTTTTTCCTACTTTTTCTTTCTTTCTCCTCTGAATATTCCACAGCTCAGCCAGAGCAGTACCAGATGTTTCCACGGTGCCCGTGCAGATGGGGCGCAGAGCACACGCGCAGTAGTCGTAAGGCTTCCTGCGCCCCTCGGGTCGCCTTCTGCCTGCACAGTGCCAGCGATACCCCTACGCGCGCCGAACGAGGCCCATCTGGAAGCACGGGTCACCCCTGCAGCAGCTTCGGTGCTTTCTGCATAGGGTAGACTCGTCGCACATGTGGCACACAGATGTGTAGACTTCTGCGCAGGAAATCCCAGACAGAAATCTGGGAGTCCTAAATAAGGACCAGTTCTGTAGCCGTGTATGGACACCCTTTCTTGCGTGTACTTTATGGACCAGTTGCCTCAACAAGACTACTCAGTATCTACGTTTCTGCAAAACTGGAGTATGAGTTTATAGACAGGATTTTAAAACAAGAATGAAAAGAAAGGCTGGTAAAGTAATCCAGTTTGGCTCTTGTTTTTCATGATATGACTAGGAACAAGATGTTCAGACTTTCTTACCCAGCATTTCTACTTATAGTAGCTGTGACATTTATCAATCTCTGTTGCAAGTTTATTGGAGAAGGATGTCAGCAAGGCAATTATTTAATAATCCATTGTAAACTATACATATCAGTAACTACAAAGTATTTATGAAATCAGTGGTAGCATTTGGCTTTAACAAGTGTTTACATGTTCGAAGAGCTTAATGCGAAGTGTTTGATTAAATAATTATTCATGAATTTACAAATATTGACTAATTATAAAAAATCTGAGGGATGAAGCAGAAATGAAAAAGTAATTTTAAGAGTTATAGGCCAATATCAATGGCAGGATTAGCAAAAAGACATTCAATTTTCAAGCTTTTATGTTTACTGTGCTTCATTTTTTACTCCCTGAAAGAAATAATTAATAGGTGGGGAAATAGTTTACAAATTTTTTTTCAAGTGAGCTTGGCTGAAGAGATTCATAATCTTATGCATTTGCAGATCTATTACATAATTCATTTGTAAGGCTCCAAACTATGCATTGAGACTTCAAAGAAAGTCTTATCTGACAGCAAAATTTGTCCCTAGATTATTAGTTCTTAAAATCATTTTTATAATTCCTTTTATGAAAGAGACAGTAAAAATAAGAAAATATGTTACGCTGACTGGGATGGGTTGGGGAATTTCCCTGTGCTGTTCTTGATTTAAACATATTCCTGCATGGTGGGTGAGGAAGACATTGAACTGCAAGGTAGTTGGGAAATAATGCCCTGTCATGACATTTGCTCTCCTCTGGTCTCCTATAATGTCTTAGTTTAGAAAGGTGTATTTGCTTGTTGCTATATTTCATCATTTTAAAATGGAGGGATGAGATTTACAAAAGTGTTTTTCAATAAATAAACCTGGGAATTTTCCACATTGCAATTTTATGTTTTGTCGAATGACACCCTGCAGAGAGGAGTGGTAAAGCAGAAGGATAAATTCAGTGTTCTTTCTGCTGAGCATTTGGCCCAAGATGTACATATGTATCTGCTGTATCTGGGGTTAACCATGATGGCTTCTCTACCAAGTGAGGCAATAGGATTAATGGGAGCAAAGTTCATATAACCTTTTAATTAAGGGCTGTAGTATAGCATTTGTACACACGAAGGCTGAATGAATATTGTGTGATTAGCCTCAGCACCTCCGTATCCCAGCATTTGACTCCCAGCATTTGTATTTTTAACATATGTAGAAAGGGCAATGAGACAGGTAGATGCTGGAGCTGCCAGGTCCCCTGATGCGGCTCCCGCACAGTTCAGGTGTCATTCCCGTGCCAGGATGATGGTCCACGACCTGTGTCCTGCTGGAGCTGGACTGCAGCGAATAGCTCAGGTGGGAGAAGAAAGATGCCAGCAGAGACACTGAGACCCACTGGCTTGCCTGGGAGCCAGCTGTACCCCTACCAGAGATCCTTCCAGTCTGGACTGGCGTGGCTCCTGTTGCCGACATCATACATGAGGGTTGGCGTAGCTCATTGGGTGAAGATTTTTCATCCCCTTCCGTAAGTTTTTCTGCTCCCAGTTGGAAAGAGGACTAAATACACCTGGCCAGTTAGGGCAGCCTTGTATCTGGTCTATTCGTGCCCGGAGCTGAGCAGCCGCGCGGTGCATTGCTGGCACGAGAGCAGTGCTCGGTGCAAGGGGGGACGCCCTGTCCGCGTTCTTCCTGAGACCAGATCCAGCATCGCGGTGATGACTGCTGCACAGGACCGGGCACGCACGCCGTGAGCTTGGCGTGGAGGCAGAGCCGGTCCGAACCTCCCTACAGCCGGCCGGGGAGACAGGCTGCTGGCTGCAGGTGTTTGGGCACGAAGGGATGGGTGAGGAAGTTACCGTTCATTATTTGGAATAGCGGAGAGACGTCCAGCCTTGCTGTTTATGGTAGGAAACTTGATCCCACCGCACCACAGTGCTGTGCAGGGCCAAATCATTGCCCTTCCTATTAATTCGAAACATAGCAACTGGGAATACTGTACCAGTTTGGGTGTAAGTTGAGGTTTTAAAACCATGGAGTGGGAAAAGAGTGAGATTGCCCTTCGTTGTGCCAATTCCCTGTTGTAAACGAAGCCCCGTGAAGCCTTTCTAACAACCTCAACAGCTTCTCAGCTGCCGAACAGGCTCTTAGAGCCGCCCGGCGCTGGAGCTCTGCTTCCTCAGCCGGGGCCACGGCAGCATCCGCACCAGGCACTGGGCTTTGCTGCAGGCGGGGACCAGCACCTCCATAACAACCATTTAAGGGCCCATATGCCACCGCAACTGGCAGACCCTGGGGGTAACCATGGCAGTCCTACCTTTTGTTTCCGTGCTGAAGAAGGGGCGGGAGTTTAATATTTGGGACAATTTTGTACTTGGGCTGACAGAGCGTTCTTCTTGTCCCCTCTTACTTTGACTTTGGGGGCTAGGTGGGGAGGGGAGCGGCGTCTCTTCTTGTTGTGGACCTTGTCTTTCTAGGAATGTGGCAGTGATTTAATATGGAAAACCATCACTGCTTGAGACTACTGAATTTTTGTCTAGATTAGCTGTGCGTTTAGGAGGGTTACCTAGGAAAAAATGTACACTTGCTTTAAAATTTCTGAGAAGTTTCTCCCGTGTATTTTTTTTCCTTATATATCTTTAAAAACTATAAACTGAGCCATCAAAAAGCAAGAAGTACATCTGAGGCTTCTGTTAACACCTGTTTATTCCTACACGAAATCTGCAAACAGTCTGTAATTCTTAGGGTGGCATTTTTAAAGGTTACTTCCCTGTCAAGGTTTCTCAGGTAGGGGTTTGAGACAACCGTATTTTCACACTGACAAAAGCAGTATATTGTTATACAGTAATTTTAATATCTGTAGATTTCTACTTAATGCTTTATGAAATTAATTGCCCCTACATAAAAAGTTTGTATCTAAAAAATTAGAATGCAATTCAGCTAGTTCTTTGTTCATCTGTCTATTATTTCTGGGACTAATATCTTTTTCCCTGTGAGAGAAGGTATATATTTAAACATAAGTCTTCTTTCTCTCTTGATAATATATTTAAAAACAACATTTAGAATTGGTGATCTTAGTTCAGACATGGTACTGTGTTGCTTATAAAAAATTACTATTCTATTAATAGGTTTTCTTCAGAAGATTGTGAAAAAATGATTTTATTACAGCTTCTTAATTCTCTACTAGCCTCTGAATCTCACAGAGATGCAAGCAAGGTATATTTTAAGGAGAAAGAAATTAAATATTTCCTTTAATAATTGTTGTGTTCCATTTTTTCGCTTCTTTATGATCTTAAATTATATCTTTTTCATTTAGAGGAGAAATTGCAAGACCGAAGGTCCATTTGCAAATCTGCTTTTAGCTTCCTACACAGGGAGTAGCAGTGATATGGAAGAAATAGTTTGTCATCCTTACCTTTCGGGGAGAAAAATAGGATTTGACTGTGGGCTAGGTCTGTTACTGTAGCATCCCGTTCAGGTGTAGCTGTGTCTCGAAACCTGTGGCACCGTAAACTGGGCAGAGGCTTCCGTGTCTCGGGTTTAATTCACTGGGATGTTTGCTGCCATGGCAGCCAGCAGCATTTGCTGCGGTAGCAGAGGAGAGCCATATATCTGGGAATGCAGGTTGAATACTAAAATGTAAGGAGGCTTGTGCAGAGCTTTGCTTCAGTGGTTAATTTTGGCTCTTTATTGAGCTCTGACGTGGAGGCTGTACTCGCAGTTCTGTGTCAGCCCATCTAAAGTGAAGAGCTGTGCACTGGGATCAGTCATGATCTGGTGAGGGGGGGGGAAGCCGAGACAGCACTTGTGCCTACTTTGGATTTCAGAAGGCAGCAGCTGTAGACAGAGATGCAGGCCCACCGCTCCGATGAGACCGGCGATTGGATGGAGAGGGGAAAACACGGTTGGCTTTTGGGATTACTTCTGTGCTGGAGCAGAGTGTTTGATCAACTCTCTTCTGCTTGAGAGAAATCCAAGTGAAAATGACTGTAAGTACTGCAGATTAATGTGACGGGAGAGAAGTGGCTTAGCAGAGACAGCAGCGTAATTTCAAAGAAAATGACTGTGCCTGTCTAGTCATTTAGAGTACGCACACTGCATGTTTGAGCTGTGCTTTTCGTTGCGAGTGCAAGTATGTGCTGCCGGGGATGCGCAGCGTGCGGTGCCGGAGGGATCACCTCCCAGACCTGCCCGGGGAATTGAACTGCTCTCCGTCTCGGGAATATGAAATCTGACTGAGGTGAAGCCCCGGCTGGCAAGATGCAGCGATCTGCTGAACTGTCGGTGTTTCAAGGCAAGGAGGTTAGAAGAGGGTGTGTTCGTCTTCAGAAGCAGAAGTCTCTAACCAATCTCACGCTCATCAGTGAAGGGGAAAAGAGGCGATACTCGTACAGGGAGAACTGGTTTGGAAACGCCTCCAAGTCCAGCCAGAGTTCCCGTCAGCGGGAGGCAGAGGCTGGGAGCAGAGGCTCCCTTTCCAAGGCGCTCTCGCAGTCGGTGCACTCTCTCTGCCGCTCCAGCCGCTCCGCACCCCAGGCGTTTCAGGAGACACCACCGGCTGGAAGCGGGACGTCCAGGAGGTTGGCAGGCCGGCGTACGGGTGAAGGCTTTGAGATCGATCATGAGGAGAAGGGAAAGTCAGATGACGGAAATGCGTCCTGCACATCCCGTTTCCCCAGCAGGAACTGGGCAGAGGAGGAGGAGGAAGGCTGCTTGCGCGAAGGCACCGCACATCTGGATGAAGATGTCATAATAACAATGCTGGGGGACCTAGAACAGGTCCTTTACACTGATATTTTAGGTAAGTTCACTTTGGCTTGACATCAGGAAGGGCAAGAGGAGACCCAAGCGATAGCACATATCTGCATGGAGCAGATTTTTAATCTTGACAGTGATTTCACGAGACAGAACTGGGTTTATTTGCAATAGTATGCAAAAATAGTCTAGCCATTTCTTCCTTGCTTGCTTACTCTTACCTCTAAAGACTGTATGAAACGAAGACAAATGTCTAAATCACTTTTGATGGGTGCGTGGGCAGCAGCAGCCTGTGAATAATTGAGCATAGTTTGCTTAGCTGTTTGAAAAAATAAGGTGAAACATTTAAGTGCTATTAGTTTACTCATAAATAATTTAATTTTAATGACATTTGTTCTCATGAATTTAAAATTGAAATCTTGAATCCAAGGTATGGTTTTGATAGAAAAAGTCTCGGCCTACGAACAAACTGTCCCTCCAGTATCGCTTCCTCCTTCCCCGCCGCTGATAATTTCACCCCTACACACGGAAGCGCGAGGGCCAGGGTTTCAGTTGAGTTTAAATAACCAGTTTTGTTATATCAGTGCATGCCAGTGAGCATTTGAAGTCCACAGCCACAGGTGCTTCAAAAGGCTTCTGTGTTACTGGCTTTACTTTTCATCTCTCAGCCCTTTATAAGAATGCTCAAAGTGTTCATTTCCAAAGCTTTGTTCTTCAGCCAGTCAAACGGTTGAAGTGGCTGCTTGCTTTTCCGAGGTTATATGGCATGTGTCTAGCCTGGAGCTTCTTTGCTGGTGGATATGTTCGCCCTGACTGTGTTTAAACATTCAGGACAATTTTTTTGCCGTGTATGTAAATGTAAAATCTACCATCTCAAAATAACAAAGAAACAAGAATTCTCTTTTTATGCATACCTTTTATTATTAGACTACACCGGTGTGCTAAAAGGGGCTTCGAGAGATTAGAGGCTTGTTAGCAAAAAGGAGCTGAGCTCTCCTCCTGCCCCTGCTCCTCTTCAGCTGTGTGTCACCGAGCAAATCCCTGTTCTCTCGCGGGCCTCAGTTTCCCCACCTGCAGAGTAAAACTGGTACTTTCCTTTGTGAATGGAGTTAATATCTAAGAGTGGGAAGTTCTCTGGGGAGCTGCTTATTATTTGTAAATCCTTTTATGAAAATCAGACAATTAATGGAATTATTATCCTCCCATTTATCTGCTTTGGGCTGTAATTGCGTGTGCGGAAGTACTGAAATGATTATGAACAGCATTATTAAATGTGCAATTATGGGTGAGCTTCAGAAGTGTGCATGTAAATGTTTAACCTAGGCATTTAGTGATTTCTGTAAAATGTTTATTTTGATTTCCTGTGTACATGTCTCACATACTGGAAGAAATTAAGGTGTTCTCTAGAAATTTATTAAGGGAACCTGTAGTGGTTTACTGTTTATGGACAAGAATTTGGGGACAATCTTCTGGAATATTCATGTTTAACATGAACAATGAAGCTACAAGTGATTTGAGCAGATTATATTTCATGGGGGCAGTAAAATATTTGCATCACACTTTCTTGGAAGAGGAATAGAATTTTGACAGAAAGTTTCAAAGTACCCTGGTTTTATTCTTTCTTACCCTGGTCTCTCTGTGTATGAAATAGAACGTCTTTTCTTCAGTGTACAAAGCAGAAACACTCGAGATAACAAGCCAGGGAGCATTTCTGACATGTTAGGTCATGTAAACACGGACAGGCTCTATGATGGCAGTGGGCCATAGTAATAAGCAAGAAGGTGCCTGGGGGAGTCTGGGCTCCCTTGGAACCCACACGGTGGGTCCTGATCCTGCTGCAATAAGCACCGTAGTGTCTCTTCTAGCAGGCATGGTGTAGCTAGCCTTCAGAAAAAAACACGTATTCACCATCCCTGTGGTCCCCTGTGCAGGAGGAGGCTCGATATAGATGGGGAGCCTCGATATAGATGGGGAGCCTCAGTGCTGTCCTGAAAACGTAGGTAAAGTCAGATGCCAGTCAGGTCTGAGGCTGTCGCACTCAGTGCAGAAAATCTCAGCCATCATGTGCAGCTGTGTATAGTCTCTGACTTGTTCATCCATGGTACAGCATGAGTCCATTGACAAGACCTTAAGAGAAGGATAGAAAGAAAAAAGAACAATTATTTTTAAAACACTTAATAGTTACAGTTATGGGGATTTTGGATGTAGCACTATGTAGTATTTTAAGATCATAAAACTCCAGTTGTATCTTTTTAGAAAAAAATGGTGGAAAGGATTTGAAATTGCCCTTTCTGTCACTGAGAGATCAAAAGAGATTACACCTCAAACTTTTCACCTTTCCAGAATAGAATAACACTACTTTTATGGTAGAATTTGTCTGAAAGTAAAATATTCTTCTCTGTGAAAACATATTTTGGCAGCTTGGCATATATATGTACCTTTTTTTTTTTGTATTGCAATTATACCTTAAGGCTTTGTTATGCTATTTACTATACAATATATATTAAAAAAGACAGTTGCTGTCATTTTTCCTGCAAGAGTTGGTGATGTTAACATATACCAAAAGACAACTGACAAGGATAAACAAGGAAGGAAAGGGCAAAGTCACTGCAAATATGAATTATATTCAGTTCCTCAAATAAATATAAAGGTACTGCAAATATGAATTCTATTCAGTTCCTCAAATAAATATAAAGGTAAAGTATCGCTTTGCCTTTAATTCTGCCTGCTTACACCCTGGAATTTTTCTTTCTGTATATAACAGAAAACCGTCTTATACCACCAAGCTACTGTTTCACCTCTGGTTTGAGGCAGGGCAGGTAACGAACCGGTCCTGGGTCTCCCCCGTATGGGTATTGCGGCAGGAGTATAACGTGCTGCTGGAAGTGAATTTGAGTGCCTTTGGCAGAGGGGGGAAGCCAAAGGGCAGCGCCAGGGAGGAGCCGAGCGCCCCGCGGGCAGCTGCCTGGGGGCAGGGGTGGACAGCCTGCCTGCGAACTGCCTGGGATGTCAACAGCAGGGCCACTCTTCGAGGATTTAACGGTCCCCACTTTGCCTTGGCGTGAGCCCTTTTGCTTCACAGGAATCCCCAGGATGGTGCAGAAACCTCTGCAAACAGGACATGGGATCCGTGGGTGTGTTGGTTGAACACGTCTAGCTTGAAACACAGGAGCAGTTGTGGTAATTTCAATCTGAGTGTGAACATTTGCCTCCTGCAAGGTATTGCGTGTAAAAATGCACACAGGTAGTTTATTTTATGGAGCAGAATTTTGTGAATGGACGTGCTCTCGGGGTGCGGCTCGAGAAGATGGAGAGTTTGGCAGCGGTGCTGGGCCTGTATCCCCAGTTCTTGTGCCCACCCTGTCCCGGTGTTGAACCCACGGTCAGTTCCATGGTGCCAACCCAGAGGTTTATGGACTGTCGGATCATTAAACCACCGAAGAATTTATTTGGAGCGATAAAACAACCAAGCAAACAGCAGTTCCTGAAGGACTGCTTGGCTGCAGCAAAGAGGACAGAAGACACAGCCGGGGCAGAATAGGTGGGAGAACCTCAAACTGGCATTGCTGTGAAAGCCAGCTTGACATTGAGCCACAGCCGCAGGGTACAGTGGCTAGTTCTGTGCCTGGTTTCCCTAGCAGGGAAGAAATAAAGGGTATATGGGATGTATATGGAATAATTTATTATTTCTATTTAAAGTCAGGAGTTGGGATTTTTCTCAATTGCCTGCAGAGTGTTTGGGCGACCTGGACTGCAGAAGAGGGTACAGTAACAATTCAGTTTGTCGATGAGCTCAAAGGCTTCCTCCTTTAGTCGAAACTCAAAATTAAAGAGCCTAAGTGAATCATTGTTCAAATATAGTTTGGTTCTGCACATTCTCCCTTATATTGGAAATAAATGTCACTGTATATGTTAACCCAATGCATTTTGTAAACCAATATTAAACCCATGCTTATAGTTCTGCAAGTCAACCTTTTTCCCATGCCGCCAAACAGATGTTGTGTTGAGATCTTTTTATCTTACCAGAATTTTTTCCTGTAAGACTTTTTTTTTTTTGGCTTTACTTTTCCAGAATGCTTTGTTAAATGTAAAATTTTTATTGCTTCTGGCGCTGTGCTGAATATTTCTCAGTTCTCCGTCCTATGCAAATTTCTTGCAAGCTCTACATTAAGATCTCGTCCTTCCTTTTTTCCCTATTTTATCTGCTCTGCAAAGGATACCATTTTTTTTTCTTTTCCCTCCTTCCCAAACAGCTCCTACCTGTTTTTTCACTTAGATGGCACACCATGCTTTTCCTCAGAGACATCACCATTGTTGAATTTATATCTTGTATAAACTCACACACAAACCTGGGAGGAGAAAAGGTGGCAACAGAATGAGAAATACAGCAACTGAAGATGTGTATCTGCATGTGTATTTTACACTTTTAAAATGTGAAATATCATAGTGCTATATGGTATTTGACCTCTGCTTCCATTTCTGATTCTGATCTTTGTATGATGTTGAGTTTAAATTCACCAGACTATCTCCTGTTAGATGTATTTAAAGATGAAACAGTTTCTTGATGTCACGAGGATTCCAAAATTAGATTAAAAGTTTGTTCTGGATGAGAGTGCTGCAATCTAGAGTTAAATATTAGAAATAATTTTATTGGTTGCACAATATCATTCCTTGATGGTAACATTTCCAGAATAAGGAGTAAAATTTACTTAACAAGGTGAGGTATGACATGAAATTTATCATTGATAGAGTCAAAATGAGATTATTTGCACTTCACATTCAACATTGTACACGTAACTGTAAGAATGATGCTTCTTGCCAACCTTCTTTCAAGCAACAGATACAGGATGCAGTCAGAAGCAGAACACTAGCCTTGGACAAATCAGTGATTTTTGTCACAGATTTTCTTTTGAAATTTTCTTATTCTCTGAAAGAAAAATGAACTAAAATTCCTTGATATAGGAATATGCTAGAAAAAATGTATTTTTGTTTCTTCATATATGACTTTCGGAGATTGCTTTGAGGCTTATTATGTTTTCCTTTTGTAACACATAATACATAACTTTTCTTTTTTCCTTCTTTTTTCTTTTTTTTTTTTAATTGTGTGAAGTAAACATTATTCAGGATGTTCCAGGTGAAGTTCTGTGGGCTTCACTATTCAAGATACCACACTAGCTTTTCACAATGGATACCTGAAGGCTGTTAAAATCCATAATTGTCTAAGTGACACGGGTGCTTAGTGCACTCAGATTTTCATCCCAAGAAGAATATTTTTTTTTATCCCATATGAAGAATAATCTCCCCCTTCAGGAAACCATTAGAGTTCAGGAAAGGTGCTTTATTAAGTGCCTGACTTAAAGAGTACTTTGAAATAGCCTGGATGTTAAGTGCATACTGAAGAGCTGTTGTAACAGCCATCCCAGTTCTTTCCAGACACAGATTTACTGTGGCTTTATTTCCTACCCAGTCGTGTAAAATGTCAAGGAGGAAAAAGGGGCTGTGTAATGTATCAAGTGGTCTGGGGCTGCGTCATGCCTTGATTACAGAGGATAAAAAACTCAACACTGTAAATCTGAGTTTCATTAATAGATTTGGGCCCTA
This sequence comes from Aviceda cuculoides, assembly GCA_035590195.1. Classification (NCBI taxonomy): domain Eukaryota; kingdom Metazoa; phylum Chordata; class Aves; order Accipitriformes; family Accipitridae; genus Aviceda; species Aviceda cuculoides. The sequence goes on from JAVJGG010000062.1 coordinate 5,932,976, forward strand.
ACAGGGATACTTCGCCAGGAGTCTTTTTGGTGGGTTTTTTACAGGCCACATGTTATTTATAAGTGTATGTATGTTTTATTACTAAAAGGATGAGGGTTTATTTTTTAAAAGATTAAAGGGACAGACCTATTTACAATCATATGTGTGTATTCTCAACTTTGTATACATGTGTGCACTTTATTCAACCTTATACACTGCTGTGCGCTAAAATTTTTGCTGGTTTTGCTGTTTTCTTCCAGGGGAAGACCCTGAAACAAGAAGAATGAGAACTGTAAAGAATATAGCAGACCTGAGACAGAATTTGGAAGAAACCATGTCCAGCCTTAGAGGGACCCAGATAAGCCACAGGTATACCCGTTTTGTGTAGACTGCTAAAAATTGGACCGCAGGAGAGTATTGCTAGTTGCTGAATGAATTAGAGACTTGCAAGGGAAAATTCACTACGACACTAACCGTACCACTTGCTAGGCTGCCTCAACAACTTAACTGTGACTTTAATACACTTTACTGTCAAAGTGTCTTATATGATCGTTCACAGAGGTGGTTATTGTTTCATATACATCTACTTAGAAGCCCATGAAATTTATTTTAGGTTATTTTATAAATAGAGGTTATTGTCTACACAAACACGTGTGCGCACATGGAGAAACACACACATACACAGAACTTTTTTGAAAAAAAGTAGATTCTTGCAGCCGTTGCTTTTCCTTGTTTCTCAGGCACAGTTCACTAACTCCTCCATTTCTTTTGGCAGCACGTTGGAGACGACTTTTGACAGCACCGTGACAACTGAGGTGAACGGGAGAAGCATACCAAGCTTGACAAGCCGGTCCACCCCGGTGACTTGGAGGCTGGGGCAGGCCAGTCCTCGGCTGCAGGCAGGAGATGCCCCGTCCCTGGGCGCTGGGTATCCTCGTAGCAGCGCCGGTCGCTTCATACACACAGACCCTTCTCGATTCATGTACACCACCCCGCTGCGGCGAGCCGCTGTTTCTCGGCTTGGAAATATCTCACAGATGGACATGAGTGAGAAGGGAAGTGGTGATTTGGACATGTCCTCTGAAGTTGACGTCGGTGGCTACATGAGTGATGGGGACATTCTTGGGAAAAGCCTCAGAACCGACGACATCAATAGTGGGTAAGTAGCGCTTTTTTCCCATTTGAACTAATGCAGGATTGGCAGGTTTAATAGGATTCTTCTAACAAGCTCTGGCACACGAGTGGAAGTTGCGTTATGGTTTCGACAATAAAAATATACACATATAAAAACCAAAACAAAAATAAGCCCCTAAGCTGCCAGTGATGCTCTCAGCTGCCTTCAAATTGAGTTCTCCTTTAACGTCCAGATGACACTGCTGTGAACTTTGATAAGAGCACAGGTACTTCTTATCACTTTCCGGAATTTCTCAGTTATATGGCAAATCATCATTTTGCACAGCTTGCCCCGGGATGGGTCATCTTTTGGTATTTTTATCTTTTATTTGAGATAGTAGATATGGTATCAGATGCAGCTGATGAAAAGCAGTTGCTGACAGCACTGACTTTCTCTGTTTCTACTTCAGATGTTGTCTGGTATAGTTTGTGTGATTGCAATTTTTCAACTGTGCATGTCATCTGAGCTGTAGGAATATCTTTTCATAAAAGAATAGATGAGTCACTTTCCTAGCATACCCAGGAAGAAGAATGGCAATTTTATTTTTGTTTGCTTAATCAATTGATTGACTTTGGGGTACTGCATTCCCTGTGTTTCAAATTACTGTCTAACAATTCTTATATCAGTCTTGGAACATAAGTCACTTCACTCCTGTGTATGTTAAAACTCCTAAAAAATCATTAAAAAAAAAAAAAAGTGACGGTTTTACTCAAAGTACTGTTCAGTGCTGTTGTTGGCATCTCAAGGCTGCTTGGTGGCTGAGGTAACATTAGGCTGAACAGAAGTCCCATAGAGTATGTGGCCATGTCACACCACACTACTTCACTCTGTATAAATTTAGGACTCTTGCTGTCAATCTAATCTTTTGTTTTGAAGTATAGCTATGATTAGAGAATGGTGGCTGATGAAATTAGATATGATACGTTCTTAAGGGCAAATGTAAGTCTGTGATCAAAGCTCTCTCTAGAGTAGTGTCTCACCTCAAGCACCATCCAAAGATAGCTCTCTAGAAAAAGCCTAACTATAAAGAAAGCATATTTCTGTATCTCCCTAGTGCACTGTCTCAGTGATCTGTGAATGGAGCACTCCTGACAAGGTTGTCCACAGCACAGCGTTAGTGGCTGTCAAGTAGGGTGCCGTATTTATGTCTGCCAGAACAGAGAAGAGATATATGGAAAAAGTAATACTTTAATGTCTGAAGACCTTTTATCATAAAGGAAATATAAATGCTGCCTTTGATGGATGCATGGGTTTATTTAAAAAAAAAAAAAGATAAGGGAATCCTTTGCAGTGCCTGATGAGTTGTATTAATTAGCTTATCACATTAGAGGATGAATATAGTCATCTTGTGTGACTTTTCTTTGCATCTGTAATAAGGATGACTCAATAGACAGTAAGTTACAATGTGCTCCGTTAACATTTTTAGGTGCGGTAAATGTTAAAAACAAGTTAATAAGCTCCGAAATTTCAGGATTCACTGAGGCATGTAAAGTCTTATCTTCTTTATGCCTCTTCCATTATCAGTTTAATTACTTTAAACACTTGGGGACAGGAATGCAGCAGTAATTAGAAATCAGTGTGAGGAAGGACTGCTGCACTTGTTAAGTCTCTCCATTCAGGCCTTACTTACACAGGAAAAAATCCATATAGTCTGGATGGCATTCAAACCACAGCTAAATTTAATATGCAATTCCAGAGCCTTGGAACCTACTGCATAACTCACCCCTAGCTAAATAATCTGTCAAAAAGTCCAAATTCTGTCTTTAATAAATGGATAAATCTAGTGCGTAAGCGTGACTGCTAATTTACCTTTGAAAACAAATGTGAAGTTACCTTCTGCAGACCCCAGATACCAAGGTTTCAGAAATCCCTTGCTGAACCGCAGGCCAAACCTTACCAGTGCATAAAATGCCTCAGAGTTTGGTCAAAGATAAACAAACCAGCCCTTTGTGTTTTAATGCACTTGAAGCTGCCTTCATCCAGATTGCGGCCCAGGACACGATGCCGTCTCAAACCGTAGCTGCTGCACGGGGCTACGCTGCCGCAGCTTCGCTCTCAAAATCGGCACCAGTTCACCCACCCCGAACCGCGGGGGTGCAGGCTGGTGTTCCCGGGCTGCTGTATTAGCCCTGAGGTCTCTGGGACAGTTGATTTCCATTAAGTCGGCTCCCAGAAGGAACCGCAGGGGGAGAGCCAAGAGAACATCTGGAGCGCTGGCGGGGCGTCTGTGCCTTGGCTTGTGCCGGGGAGGCCGGGGAGAGTTATGGAAGTTCGATGTTTGTGTACGTGGACACACGCTTCGACCGAAAGGTGGGTTTCAGTGGCACCGTTTCATGGCTCAAGGAAAACTTGCGTTCAAGATTTTTTGAATTGGGAGTGAACTCCGGCAGGCCATTTTAGCATTGGGACTACACTTATTTCAGTAAGCCTGTAATTTGACTTTCAGTGGGTGCGCCGAGGTATACCACATTTTTTGCCTGTATGTGCACACTTCTATGTCAAGTGCCATACATGTGCACGGTCCTTCACAAATAAATTTGTGCAAACTCTGTGCTAGGTTGCTACACTAAACTTACCAAAAACCACGAGAGGGAAATGTAAAAACCAAAAGCCTAAGAGGGAAGACAGTTTAATTAAAGGTCCTTTGAGAAAATAATGGACAGGTCTTGAGAGCAGGACAGGTTTGTGGTGCTGCTCAGTTATAAGCACCAAGACCTCTCATGGAGATAACTAAACTGTAGGTAGGCATTCCAGAAATTATTGCTGCTGCTTGAAATACAGAAACTTTTAATAGTTCTCTAGTGAGTAAGCAGCACTATACTCACTGTTTGATTCATTAGTCATTCATTATAATGTGAAGTGGTGGGAATCAAGCAAAAGGAACACAGATAGAAACATATTCTTAAATGTCATTGTAAGGGCTTCACTGGATATCTCTTTCATATCTGAATAATTGCATCCCAGCGGGGACTTCGGATTTGGATTCTCAATTTCTATTCCCATTTAGATGGATGCTACTGACTTTTTTCCTTTTTTTTTTTTTTTCTTTTTTAACTGGAGTTATGCTTCTTGCATCTGGCGCTATTCTTTGACAAAACTGCAGTACTTAAAATATTATTAAAATTCTTGAAGATACCTGAGGGCTTCGGTCTATTTTAGTAAAACAGGCTGGCCTGTAAGCCATCACAGAAAAAGGCAAATGATCCTGGAAAATAGGCATGTATCTGATCTCCCTGTGCTAGGAACACAAAGTGAGAATATTTAGGATAAACCTACCACCTAATAGGACAGCCAGTACCTTAAACATTTGAATTCACAGTCCGTTAACTTTCGAGTGAAACGGTTGCCAGATGGTTGCATTTCCCACTGATTGACCACACATTTATTTTCAGGTACATGACAGATGGAGGACTCAACCTATATACTAGAAGTCTGAACCGAATACCAGACCTAGCTGCCTCTCGAGACGTCATTCAAAGAGGGGTCCATGACGTGACTGTGGATGCAGACAGGTAACAGTGCTTTGCTAAGGAAAAACCTGTCTGAGCTTTACAAACGCTTTTCATCCTTCACACCTGCTAATATATGACCATTTTGTTCATAAGGAATAGCAAGAGAAAGCAAGCCTCTGAGGCTGCTAGGTACACCAAATACCACAAGAAGTGGGGAAAAGGCAAATTTCTCACATGGGAAGGGGACTTAGGAACAATTTATTGTTGAAGATGTAAGAGAAAATATTAAGGAGCCCAGACCTTACTTGCAATCTTGAATCTCTGAAACGGGACGTGATTTTTACAGGTTGCCCTGTCAATTGGCAGGTGTAGGGAGAATACACGTGGTCTCTGGGCTGCAGAGAGCTTGCATGTGCCTGGCAAAGTGTGTCAGAACATGCGCTTGGAGTCGGCTGGAACCAGAACTCTGGACTTCTTCACCCATTTTGCCCTCTGCGGGTGTCAGGAGGCAGCAGTAGCTGTGAGCAGTGGGAAATGAGAACTGAGGTTACATCCCGCTGTCTATGCAGCGTGAAAAAAGAAACAACGCTATCCTGCCCTTCTACGTGTATATATGGGTGTGAGCCCAAAAACGTGCTCCCACTAGTATTTCTGCAGATTAGGCAAGTGTTTTCTGTTTCTTTTCCTTGAGTTTAAAGTAGATTTGTATTGGTGGCTTGTATCCATGTCTGAGAAATAAAAATTCATCACCCAACTTTTGCAGAACTTAGAGCTGTCAGCTCTGAGGTTTTGGTCAGACCATCACAGAGATAAGGAGCAGCTGTGAAATTTGGCAGCCTTCAGTTTTAGGGGGTTGATTTCAGTCTCATCTTTTTAAAATCAAGTTTCCTTTAAGGAAAAAAAAATGTATTTAATCAGGGAGGGAGAAAAGGTTCGTTGAGTGGCTCTGGTTTTACAAACCCAGCAAATTAGTTGAAGAAGTTCTAGGAGATTAACCCAGGTACCATATAATTTTCACTTTTCACAGTTTTCTGGTGAAAATATGCCTGTGACACAAGTCAGGGATAGTCTGCATTAGTCAAACAGTACATGCAATGCATCAGGATAAAGGAGGTAATTTTCATCTAGAGAACCAGTTACTTACAGAAGAAGGTTGCTTTAGCTGACATATTAGCATTTGTTGACCTTGCAGAAAAAGCCTATTTTAGATAGCAATTCAAATGAACACGGCTCGGTTCTTTGGAACACAAGCATTGACGTGATGCAAAGACCAGAGAAAGTGTACAGTAGGCGTTTAAGAAAATAATTTGGATAGAACTCAGGCAGTAGCAGAAGGAGCAAATGAGAAACGAGATGTGGGCAGGAGGGACTTTTGTGGAACTCTGTATGTGAGAACAAGAACCTTAAGCTCAAAGTGGGAGAGAGGGTGGAAAATTTAGAGGCTGGAAGTCATGTAATTAAAGACAGAATGTCACTAGTGCCCACGTTTTTGTATGTCTGTATCTCTTTTTTTTCACCTGGGCGTGAAGTTATTAGAGCTCTTCCCACCATGCAATATTCACACCCAGGTTTCAAACCACACACGTTTTCCCCGGAAAAAAAAAAAAAAAGGTCCAAATTAAAGGATTTTTAAATTTTAATTAGTATTCCTCAAGGTCTAGATGCCACTTAAACACTTTGTATTTGTTTTTCTCTGAAGTGTTATTTAGTAATGTATGTGTTAATTTGTTCTATATAGTGTAGAGGTATATATATGTTTTGCATGTGAAAGTACAGGGAGGCTATTATTGGTTTTCAATTAATGAGATTGGCCAGCATTTCCCAGTACATAAATCTGTTTTGGTTTGTTTATACAACTTTGTCAGACTGGCTAAAAATGTTGTACTAAAAACTACTCTGCTGTTTCTGAGTCTTTCATCTCTGAGTCTATCGCTTGTCAGATTGTGGAGCAGTGACTTCAAATTTGTCAGGAGATTATTTTGAGTCTTGAGTGAAAAGCTGACCAATTTTATGCAAAGATACAAGGCTTTTAAAAAAATGAAATTCATGAGTATTCAGGAAAGACTTATTTGATCTCAACAACTAAAATGTCAATATATTCCATCTTCACTGTGCATTTGCAAACTGCTCTTGACATTAGCAAACTGCATGAGCAAGCCCCAAAGTCATTTTTGAGCTTAAAGCCTACAGATGTGAAGTAGGATTTGCTTTGTAATGACTGCTTTCCCTTAACACAAAGAATGGAAGCTGGACTCCTGTGCTCTTCTGAACCTTCTAAACGGGGTGTCATGGAACATCCGTATGTTATCGTGTAATTAAAAAGTTTATCATAATGCACAGGCATGAGGGATTTAAATTATGGATGTTCAGACAACTCTGGCATTTCCTGACCTTTTTGTGCTTGATTTTTACAACCTTAATCGTGCTTTGTTGACATAGGATTTTTTTTTTTTTTTAATGTATAAGTGTATGCTATTCCTTAAAGCAGCAAAAAGGCATTTAGGAAGTGGAAAAAAAAATATTTTTTATGAGTTCTGATGATAACAAAACACATGCTTGCCAAAATGGGTCACAAAAAAACTGTATTAGGTCAAACACAAACACAAAAATTGTTTATGCTGATCTTCCACTATGTGTATCACATATATGATATGAAATCACGTGGAAAAAGCAATACAGAGATTGCTGAGACTTTCGCTTTGTTTGGCAGGGTAGGCTTTGGTCCTTCACAATCTTGTGGGTACCTAAGATTTCATCTTATTTCACATAGCATTTTAGATCTTTTTTTTTTCTACTCTGAACAAAAAAAAATAGGGTTTGTGTCAGGGCTTCAAGGTATGCCTTGCCACTGGTATGATGAACTTCCATGAAAAAGATTTATTCTCCTCTCTATCATCCCTGTATGTGAAGGACATAAGCTTTTTCTCTGTGGTATCATTAGCATAAACCTTTTTCATAATTGGCACCATTTGCCCTGGCCTTTCTGTTGTAGAGTATCTTTCTGCTGACATCTCTGTGCAGGCAGAAAATAAATGATATGCTGCAAATATCTGATTTACTTTAGCAGGCAGGAGAGAAGCTTCGGTATTCCGTCCATCGTTAAAGCCAGCAACTTTTGCTGACAGCGACCCCGCGTTCTTCATGAAAACTGAACTTGGGTTTTCTCTGACAACCCAAATTACAGTTTCTACTTATATTTTAAAACTTTTTGGTTTTGTGAGCTGGCAGTACAATGTTCTTCAGATAGGTGGGCTGATGATATCTCTAAGGGTAATGCAATTTCTGGCAAATGTATACTTTCAGAATGAGTCTTGTTTAATGGATAAATCAGGAATAATTCATTGAAATTAAGGGCATGGAACTGGTATAAAAAGACAATCAGGTCCCCAGTTTGATTCCACTCTAACTTGGTTTCAGAGAGCACCTGCATCTCCACTTCTTGCCAAAAAGCAAAGGATTGAAGGATCTCCATGTGGAAACCTAGCCTGAGAGAGCTCATACAAATAATAATATTAAATTGCTCTTTGAACAACTTCATAAAAAGCTAAATTCATGAATGCAAGATAAGCCAAGGCTTAAGTGTTGCTTGCAAGCTGCTCTGGAAAGCACATTGGTGTAGAAAGGAGCACGGCACATTTGCTTGTTCTAGGGAAAGAATTGTAAAGGTTCAGTGAAAGGCTGGAGGGACACTGGCAGCATCAGATGTCAATGGTTGTATCATTCTTCTTTTGATTTTTTTTCTGATTTGGACTCTTTTTTTGGCCTATAAATGCCTATTCCTTGCAACTTACCTTGCTTCAGATACCATAAGAAATTAATTAGGGAAGAAGATGGATTCACTGCAGCGGGTGTAACTTGGGATGTGGCTGAGAGAGTTCTCAGTGGTATGATGTTACTTCTCATTTATTGTTCTGTCTTCCTCCTCTACACTCTAGCGTTTGCCTTCTGGGACTCTTAGGGGGAGTATTTGAGGAACATTCTTGGAGTTCAAAACCCTTTTCAAAGTAAGATGAGCCAAAAGAGATTAGATGTAAACACACAAAATGAATTATGTTCTTGGGAAGAATGAGGTTTATTGAAAAGTAAGTCGGAATGTTTCCAACCCCCCCACTCCCTGTTAGGGAAGTTAAAACAAGCCCTTTTAGACAGGGATATAGCTCCTCAAGTTCAACCGTTGTCCTTCCACCCCTATACCTGCTGAATTCCATGCACTGTATCAAAAGCCACAGTTTCCCTCACTTTCATCAGTCAACTGTCAGTTTACGTTGTACAATCACTTTCCCCTCACATCGCTTGAATGCGCTATTCTGGTTTTTTCACCTTTTTTTTTGGATGAAACCCAAAGCTTTAAAGGTAGCTCATGCTGCTTAGTGTGCTTTTATCATGACCCTCTTCAGCTACTTTGGTGTTGCACTGAACCTGAGCGCCTGTTACACAGAGTTCTTGTGCACAGGGAGTCTTTAAAATGCTTCCACCATCTGTCACATGTGCGGAAGATTTGGCAGTTATCTCAGCCTAGCTCAGGCTGGCCTGTTTGTTCTCAGCCAAACCATAATCACCATAATACATTATTAATTATAATTATAATAAAATAATTCCAGATTTTGTCTGTAGTTTATTAACTACCTTCCTGCATGAATGAGTATAAGTCTTCTTCTGGTGTTTGTCTGAGTAGATGAGCCTTGAGCTGGAATATTGTACTTTTGGAAAAGGAACATTTCCAGAGTTCAAAGGGGTATGGAACTGGGAGCCCTGTTTCATAGAGTTGGTAGTGTCAGAAAACGCTGAGAGACATCATGAACAGTAACTTAAAATCCTAATAGAATACAATGCCTGTTCTCATACTGCAAAGTTTTGGCAGCATATTGAAATTGCTGATGTCATTTGGAATTTAACCCTTTGGGATGTTGTTCAGTGGACAAGCAGACTTTATGTTTTGCCTTTCTATCCAGATGCTTCTCCATTATGTGTATTTCAGCACTGTACTAATACTGTGCTTTCTGCCAGGTGCCTCTGCAGTTTGGTATTGATGTGATCACTGTTCTGCCATCTTGCAACTATTACCTGTTTGGTTTGGTGCTTCTGGTAGCAGAGCAGGATTTACTATGGACAGTTAAAGGAAACGTATATGCCACAATATTGAACTATTCGCTGTGTGCAAACATTCAGCCCTCTACACTTTCCTCTGGCTCCCAACATTTCCGCTGTGTCCAAATCTGGGTGCCAGTGTCTATGGGAATAAAACAAATATTCATCCCATAGATATGAAATAATAAACAATAAAACACAAAGTAGTTATACCTACTTCTTGCTGTCTAAGACTCTCTTGGGCAAAACTGAGTTTTGCTGCAAACCTCCTGCGCTGTGTAGGGAGGCTTCCTATACCTTTGCACCTGCCTCCACCACTAAGTATGCCTGTGATTGCTATTCTGTGCACAACCTTAAAAAGTCATTATAGACTTTAAAGTCAGCATGGTTCACGCAGTTGTGTGATCTGCTGTAATTTTCCTGGCTGTGATTTTAGAGTATTAGTAGGTTCTTAGGATAGTGAAATAATTATAAATATCTATACCTTACTGGTTTTGCATTTATTACTCAAATATCTCCAGAAACCGTAATTAAAGAATCTCTCTTGTGAAGCAATTTAATTTTTAAACTGTTTTTACTGTTGTTGCTCTCTTCTATGCTTTTAATCTTCCATAATTTCTTTTCACAGCTGTTGCTGTTAACATTTCCCACCATTTACTTTTATTATTCTCAAATGATCCTGCATTTTCATAATCTCTGGTGTAAATCTTTCCTCATTTTGGCATCTGCTAGGCTATCGAGAAAGTTACTAGTTAGAAGTACCTATTTCAATGTGTATCTCGGTTTTTGTTGTTTCTGCAAAGTACAGATGCAAAATTTAAGTACCTAAACCATAAATATGGGTATATCCATGCGAGAAGAGCAGAATAATTGTGTCAAAAGGAGCACTCCTAGTTTTTTGGCTCATTATGTTGTTAAGTATTCAGGATCCTTTGAGGATGAATACCTTGTTTTGAAAAGCATAATGAGAAATAAAATTTTCAGTAATACAATTTTGTACAGCATTATTAATTTCAAAAGAATGGTATTTGAACTGAGTATGACTTTGTTTCTGGTCATGCTTTCAAAAGTCAGGATTTGGACAATATAAAGTCAGCAGAGCAACTGGACTTTGATCTGATTTTGTGAGGTTGCCCCTTCCCTTACTTGCTTTAAGTATCTATAGAAATTGCCCATAGAACCACAAACCAAAACATGGAAACATTTAACAGCTGTGTGGTTTTTGGTTCAGATACTTTATTAATATCAGTGACATAAACGCACTGCATTGTTAGCATGCTGTCATTAGTATGTTAAACTGTCAGGATCCTGCAACATCATGTCTGCAGACACATTTCTTTGCACCCAGCTTACATAAGGAAATGACATTCAGAAAAGGCAAGAACAGTGCATGGCAGATGTTTACTTTAAAGCAAGACCGAGCTGCGAGTGATTATGTGAAATGAATGACGAACGAAGTTTTCTCTTTCTCAGTTTCTGTCAAGTGGCAGAAAGAGGGACAATACCAACTAATTCCAGTTCATATGAAAAAGGAATTAATGGAAATAAGTTTTTAAACTTTTGCGAGGAATGGAAGCGAATTACATTCTCATGTGATGCTGAATGAGCTGAGCATATAGTTTGCTGCAGGGTCATTAAACTGGAGGGTGGCTCTTTACAGCTGACACATTTAACATTCCAACAGATCCACTTTTTCAAAGTGGATGGTGTGGAGCTAGGTATTAATGTCATGCGGTCTATTTGCATTCTTTATTTCTGCTTATCTCAAAGTTTTGTTTAGATACTTTCAAATTATTTGAAATGAGGCTGGACTTTATCATATGCTAACAGATTGCTAATACTTCCCTTCAGGAAAATGCAGATGGTTTATTTTGATTGTAATCTACTCCTGAAGAGAGTACCAATGTATTTGATATCAACTACCTAAGATATCAACTACTCAGTTTACAGTTTCAGCAGTGGCATCATTTTGGTCCACTACTGTACTTCATTCCTATCAGCAAAGACTAATGTACTGTCTCCTTTGTGTTAGAACAAAACACGGGTAGCAAGATTTGAATCATTACTCAAAATACCCCAGGCTCAAATATAAAATTAAACGTGTGATACGTATTTGAGTCCTGAAGTCAAGAAACATATGAAGTTCTTTAAAATAACTTGATTTGTTTGATGGCTGGAGGAAAAAAAAATATAATTTTATTCTCCTGCATGGCTATAAAAAAAAAAAATCATATTGAAATTTGCAATAAAATAGGTGCAATTGAGATTGTAGTTCTAACGTTAACAAACATGGTATATTTTAGACAGATGCTTCATGAAACTGAATATAAAAATTATGGTTTTGATAATTTAGTATTGGAGATGCAGCAGCTCGTGATCGCTAAGTTGTCTTTTGTTCTAAATTGCCTCAGAAAGACCTACTTCCTTGTGGAGTAAAATATTCTTGTTTCTCACTTAAGTCATTTATTAAGGAACTATTTTTATAATGGCTGCTTACCAGATTGAGGTAGTTCATGGTATGCATGTACACCCATGCTTGGCAAACAAAACATATGAATTATAAGGATGTTCCAATTAACACTTTCATAGAAAGTAATTCATTTGTAGCACTGTAAAAATCTTTGCCTTGGATTTACTAGGTATAAGTTCACTTTAAAGAACATTTGGATTTGGCAGCTTCAGGAGACCTCTAAAATGAGGAAAAAAATGGAAAGCCACACCATGATGTGCTTTTTCATACCCACAAGAAGTAATGAGAAAGGGGTAAAATGATCTGCTCTGACAGCTACTTGCTGGTTTTTCGTACACTTGCTCTTCCTCCTGGTTGGAAGGTGGACAAAACAGGTAGGTGAAAGGAAGGATAAATTTAAATTAAGCTTAACATCTTAAGGGTGCAAGTGCACGTTTGCTGCTTGAGCTGTAGGGCTGCTTACAGTGCAAAAGAGGAAAATTGCAAGGTTTTGACCTTTTCCCTTGCAATGTGCTGCTCAGAGCAAAACTGTACTTGTCTCCATCCCGGGGCTGCAGGAAAGCAGTGATGTTCAATACAGTTTGGATTGGCAGTCGCATTGCAAGATAACCTCACCATTAGTGGCTGAAAAACCTCGCCGGAATCCAGCTGTAAAGCTAGTCATGGGTTACCTGTGATCAGACTAAATTAAAAGAAGGATGTATCTAAAGCTGTGCAGGTTAAAAAACATGGGAGCCTTTTATTTTCCAGAAAAAGAAATGGACTTTCAACCCTGTAGGCTGGCTAAAGCCGGTGTTCAAAGGGAGAGAGCGTGAAGGGAAATCTGGGAAGGATACGGCATGGCAGCAAACCTGCCAGCCAGTGCAGAGAATACCCCTCGCTGCGGGACGCAGCATGTGTGAACCTTTCTCCTTGAAAAGAAATCCCTCCGTTCGCTGGTATCAACAGTTTACTTATAAATCCTGACTATGTCACCTCTGAGTCTTCTTTGGATGGAGCGAGGAAGAGACGATCCTCCCGCTCCAATCCGTTCTCCGAGCGCCATCGCGGAGGTTTCCTGCCCCTCCTGAGCCCCTGGCGACAACCTCAGCTCCGCACCGGGAAATGTTTGGTGCAGCAATGTGCTTGCAGTTTGTTTTCTTTTGAAGTTACAGCACTAATCTCATCTGTATCTAATTGTTAAAATATTAAGTCTTCAAAGATTTCCTTTGTAAACAAAAGACTGTCATAACAATTTAAGCAGGATCAGATGTGTAAACAGGACAGGAACCCTCAATGAATTTTACGGAAGAGGTTTTTTTATGAAAGGATATGGTATAGTTATAATTCAAACATGCTTAATGGATTGAATAATCTAAAATACATTATTTGAATGGAATTTAAAAAAATACTTTTCCCTAATTACAATTTACCTGAACAAATAAGCTTTTAATGTTACATGTGTGCAGCAGGTTTAATTTCCAATGTGCTAAACTTTCTCCTATATTCCTTTTGGATGCATTACGCTCTAGATCCATCTTAAACTGCAGAATGGAGTGTAAAATGGCTGCTAACCCTATTAACTGCTGTGTAGGTAAATTCATGAAAGCAAAAATTGCTTTAGTGCAGTTTAAAAGCATGTTTAGTGTTGGAAATAATTGCATTGCCCTGGGAAGTACAGTAATTGACAGAACAGGTATTTGTCATTCCTCAAAGTGTTTTATCTAGAAATAAATCGTATTGATATGTTAGAGTCTTTTGTATTATAATATCCAATAATTTTTGATCACTCAGTATACTGACTGAAAAGTAAAATTAAGATATTTCAAATGGGTAGGATTTGAATCAGTTTCTGGAAAAGAAACTACAGAGACAGAAAACATTAAGTTACATATTACATATCTTCTGACTGTTCATCAATGAACAGATTAATATTGACAGCCAGTGTTTAAAATCTGAAAATTTGTTGATTCAAACTAGAAATTCACACACAATTACAGTAGCGAAGTAGTGGACTGTAGGAACAAGACATGAGGAATATAGGTAGGCTGTACTTATATTCACTTTGTTAAATCAAGCCTAGATCTTTCTGTAAGATATTTATTGCCGGATTCAAATGCCAAAGCAGACAAAATTTAATGAGTAGTCTGCGTCTGGAGTGACATGTAATGCTTCACGAGAGGCAAGCGATCAGCAAAGGTCTATAATCTTCATGACTCAAGAACCACCATCTGGAGGCTCTTCTCTCTTCCCAGCGAGTGTACCAGGAACAGAGCTGGACAGCTAGCTTTTGAGGTATGTTAAGATGGACCATGAATGTTTTAGAGAATTTAAAAACAAACAAACAAACAAACAAAAAAACTTCAAAACCCCCAAAACCTGCTGGGTTTTGGTTTTTTGTGTGGTTTTTTTTTTTTTTTTATTTTAAATAAAAGAAATTCTAGTGAAGCACTACAGTGAAGTGACAAGCCTGCATGTAGTTACATCAGCCACAGCATGACATGACATACTGTCATCCAGGGATAGTCCTTTAGTGGAAGGAGTTACCTTCCAAGGGATTTTAGAAAGGCTTCATTTTAGGAAAAACAGTTCCTGCACAGCAAAGCTATTGAAAGAGAAATCAGCATGTTTCTTTAAGGTTAAAGAATTATTCTTTTTCCTCTTTGAGTTAAAATCCTTCCCCTCTATGAAAAGAATTGCCTCAGTGTGCACATATGACCCAAATCTTCTGATGCGTAAAAAATAACTGAATTGGCTCTATTTTACAAGTATTTTTCCTTTGTTCAGGATAGAAAGAAATTTTTGATCCCCTGTTTTGTACATCTTTCTTTCTCTCTCTTTAATCATTTAAATTAATGACACCAGCAATACTCTTGAGAAATGGATGAATATGAAGTGGATAAACTCAATGGAAAAGCATGCAGGAAGAATCATTTTTTGTGTATTAAAAATAAAATATGTTGACAACGATAATTTAGAGCCTTCCAGATAAGTTGTGAAAGCTAATATCCTAACTAGATTTTCAATAGCTTTCGCTAAACAGCTATTTTCCATAAAATTACCCGTCATATTTTGTTTTGGAATGATCCTATTGAATTGGCAATGTGGGAAATTTTAAGACTGGGCTTGTGTGTATGAGTGTCATTCCAGCGTGCCACTGAAGTGAGCCCCAAGAACTCCAGCTCAATTTCTGCAGATTTCCAGTGTGGGCAGTAAGAACAGCCTACGTCACAGAAAATTTACGATAGATAGTTCATTAATTTTGGATGGCTGCTTTGGTGATATTTTGTCAGATTCTTGGACCCGCTGCAGCTCTTTGGTACAAGTGAGCACAAAGGCAATAAATCCTGAAGGTAGCTGCTCAGCAATTGCTGCAGGCAGTGTCGGTCCTCAGCCTGTGGTGGGTTTGAGCAGCGCTTACTCAGGGAGCCGTAACTATCTCCTTGGCAGGAGCTCCATTTCTTTCCCTAGAAAAGCGAAATGCTCTGATACGAGGGGCAACTGAGAGATGTGATGTTCGTTGTCTTAAAGCTTCAAGCATTTTCTCCACCACGCCCCGCTCTGAAAACGTTAGCTGTTGTCCTTTCTCCGTAAAAGTAACAACGAAACCCAAATACCGAGTTCATTTCACGAAGTATTGAATTGCCAAAGGAATAAGGTCTTCGAGGTTCATTTCGAGAAGATAGCAGCGCATTTCTGGGTTCACAGTTGTGGCCTTGACATAGGTAATTATTAGGATGCCAAATTGCTACCAACACTTCAACTTTTTAAAGTTAAAGATAAAAGAGTTTATTCTTTATTTTTCAGTAGATCACAGGTTTTGAAAGAAGTTTCTATCTTGATAATATATGCTAAGTAGCATTAAGAAATGATCACCAGCTGCAGCTTCTTATAAATATACTCTAACTAAAGGGAGCTCAGGGGTTTTTTGTGGATGATCCTTCTGGAAAGCAAATACCCCTTAAAAAGCTGGCTTTGAAGGGTGTCTTCTGCTTTCCAACCTCCTGCCCTGTGTCGTCCGTCCGTCCATCCGTCCCTGGTATAGTCGGTACCCCTAGAGGAAAAATCATAATGACATGTAGCTAAATATTCACTTAAAACCTCTAAAAGAGCCCCTGTAAAATTTACTAGGTATGGTATAAAACAGTTTAGAGGCTGCCCTATACTACATGGACAACCAAAGCTGCCTCCCATCAGTCCCATGCCTAAGGAAAATACACACAGGATATGAAGTCATCTGTTTTCCCCTCTCCAGCAGCTGTGATGTTTTAGACCAGTGTCTTAAAAATGAGGATTAATTATCACTGCCATGCTAAGAATCATTCAGATAATAAAGCAGGGACCAAAGGACAGTGTTGTCATTTTTATGGGAAATAATTCCTATATTTGGGAGGAGACTAATCAAGATACCAAGTTAATTTCTTAGGCAATTCTGCTGTTTATGCTACCAGTTTCTGGGAAACCACCTTGTCTTGTTTGAGTAGCAGTTTTTTGTTTTGTTCCTGGCATCTTGGTTGCATTTTGCAAGGAGAAGTTGGGAAGAAAACCCAACATAAATCCTAGGAATAGTGAACCCAACTTAAGTGTCTCACACCTGGTTTTATAGGATTTGTATTTGAAAACCTGAGCCCAACTGTCAGGGAAAAAATATGGTCTAAAAAGGAAAAATAGGAAGATTTAGGAAAAATAAATATGCACTTTTTAATTTAAAAAAATGAGGACTGTAAGTAACCTGGTAATTTCAGGATGGCTTGCACTTTGCAGGTCACAAAACTGTAAATAAAACCAGATTTTCAGAGGACAGTGTTAGATTTTTGCATGTTTACTATTGATCTTTCAGGCGAACAGAAATACACCAGAGTGATCTTAAAACAACTGAATCTTCCGCAGTTAATTGTCTTCTATTTTATCTCTGAGCATTTTTTCAAAATACTATTTGCAAAAGTGTGCCATAACGTACAGATTATGCCGAACATGTTGTCAGGTCTTCCTGAATGGTACGTGATTAGATTCAAGCTCTGGATGCTTAAGTTGTAGTGTAGCAAATTACCTTCTCTTTTCATGTGACCCCGGAGAAATCCCTCGGGAGAAATTTGTGGATTAATGTACATGTCACAGAAAGCCTTCGCTCCTTAGGGAAACTCAGATAGACATGAATCTTACTCTTCTTCCCTGTCTTTTTCTATTCCTGATAGGAGAATAAACACCAGTATGTTGAACCGCTATGATTTTAGATGTGTATGTATTTTTGCTGGAACAGTCTTATGAGAAGACTGTGGGTCTGTAATATATTTAATCAGCCTAACATTTATTATATTCATTTTAATACTTGGCCCCAATGAAAAAGGTGGAACAGCTCCTACACCGGGCCCCCCACGATGCCTGATTTCTTGTGGGGCTCTGGTGCATATCGTCCATGCAATACTGTATTTGCCATTAAAAACTTCCTGAAAAGGCTTGTGTTAGCACACTCTAAATTTGCTTTATGGTTGGCCAGAGAGTACTCAAAATGATTTAGTACTTTCCTCAGCAGTTCTTCCAAAGGAGTGTAGGTTAAAAGGGCAGTCAGAAAGCGGCCCCTTGGCTGGGCTGAACCCGGGGCAGGAAGCTTCCAGAGACACAGCAGAGGAGCAACTTCATCCTGAAGAAAATGCAAACTGTGGCGCTAATTACGTACCAAAGGGGAATTATCGTACGTCTCCTAACGCCCGAAGTTCTTCTAAAGAGACATCTGAAACTGCGCATAAAAGACACCAACAGGACACGGAGGAGACCGCTGTTCTCAAGAGCGTAGGTGCCGTGACAAGCGCAGCCTGCGTGCCTGCCCTTTGGCTCTGGTTAGCACGCCAGCAAAGGAGACCGTGCAACATCCTCATCCAACTCAACTGGGATATTCCAAGATTATTTTGTAGGCTGTTGACAGAAAAAAAAAAAAAAAAAGTGAGTATTTCTGTTGTGTCTGGCTTTGGCACGGATTCTGGAGGATGTCGGCCCTCAGTGTCCCCGCAACGCGGCTGGCAGCTCCCGGCGACCCAGGAGCTCAGCAGAGGCTGTGGGGCTCCCTCAGCTTCATGCTTCAGCTCTTGCAAGCTGCTACGCGTAGCTAAATGGTCACTCAAGAACACTCTGAGATGCTCTCAACGACAAGAAACGTTTCATTAATTTCCGTTCGTCCCCAGATTTTGGAAATCCAGATGTGGCCGGGAGGCATCGGTGCGTTCTGGGTGCGATTGGGATGGACCAGAGAATTTAACCTGCAGTAGCTGAGCGTGTAAAACTTTAGCCAGATAAATGAGATAAGGGAGGAAAACTGTATTAAATCTAGGTAAATCAGTGCTGTATTGTGTCAGGAATGGAAAGACACTTACCAGCATAGTGCTTTAGAGTAATATGCTTTAGTGGCAAAGAAGTACTGATAGTTTACCTTCATGCTGCCGTTGCAATGTCCTCTGGTACATATTTAGCTGCCAGCTGGTAATAAAGTCTGTCAGCCCCATCAGGACTTCATGCAAGCCCTAAGAACCAGCCAGCTTCATATTCTAATCAAAGTAAAATCTCATGAAGCTATTATCAGAGGCTCTACAAAAATCTATGGCAGCAACTGTTTTTAATAAAAATTAAATAATTGTATGGTGTGTAGCAAGTTGTAGCCTTTAACTTTATACGCCAGTTCATTTTCATGCTCAGCTTCCTTTAATTTTCCACTAGTTTAAAAAGTGCAAGGCTTTTTTTGGTTTCCCAGTGTATTTTCATTTTTGTATTGTTAAATGACTTATTTTTGGCAGAGGCAAAAATAATTGGTTGGACAAGAACATATAGAATCATTCATGCATTTCCTGAAAGCTAGTATTGTGCTGATGTTTCTCTATGAAGCTGTTCCATCTGCTATTCTTCTGTAAATTTCAAGAGAAATCTTAGAAATCTTTTTAAAAAATTATCACTGGTAAGCAAGGGGGTTTGAAAGCCAAACTTTTGTCAGAGTTGTAATTTTTTCTCATTGAAGACGGATTTTTTTATAAAAGCCACCACCTCAGTTCTTTCCGAGTCACTGCTAATTTAAAGTCAGACCCCCTTCCTTCATGGGTTTCTCACCCTAGTGCTAGTTTTTTCCTCTGATATTTTTATAAAAGCCTTCTGTATTCCCATTTGGATAGCATTACTTCACGGTGCTTCTTCTCAGGCGTTATCTCTTGCCTGCAAGACTTGGCTGAAGCCATATTAATAATTGGTTTCCTCCTCATTTTCTTTTTACAAGAAAGGACTTTTTTAACCTTCGAACTTAGAAATCATATTGGTCATTTCTTTCTCCTTGCATTTTTCTTTTGAAGCAGTATTGAATTCCATTATACCTCCTGGGGTGTCTTTTAGGTTTGACCAGCTTTCCTGTACTCTAGTAGTCATATTGTTTGGGTTTGGTTTTTTTCACATTTTCCAGCTACTTTCATTCTTATATTCAACATCTGTTGATTTTGGTTTTTTGTTTGTTTTACCAAAGAAGAGAATGCCAAGCTCTTTCCTGTAGTCCCACCTTTCTAGGGTAGACTGTAATTAAAAATACATTTTTTTGTATTCTGATGTATTCTGATTCTCCTTGATACATATTTTGATTCCATTAGTTACTCAGTAATTAACTATAAGACTTTCCCATAGTGATCCCCTCTTTCAAATTTATCACCACTGCATTTTTAATAGTGAGATTATAGCTCAGTGATGGTTCCATTTTGAAATTTCACCATTTTATCCTTCCCTTTCTGTCAGTTCAGTGAATACAAGAACCTATTTTTGCTGTCCAGTTATATTTGTGAAGATGATCGCCATTCCTTTTCAGGTTTGCTTTCATGGTCTCGTATGTTTGTCCAGTGTACCAATTTCAGTAGCTCTGTCTTTTTTGAGCTTATCTTTCAACCTGTTCTACTGATTTCGGCAAACTTGGGTTCATTCTGGTACGTTTGTGTAACAAACTTTGGGAGAGAGGAACAGTAGTCAGGAACGAGAAAAAACAGCAAAAGACTCTTGTCAATATTCGGTTTGGAAAGAAGCCTTTGACATCCTGATAAATGCTGCTGATGTGGCACATTCGAAGAAATGACTTCAGCTTTGCAAAGCGGGCGGTAACAAACACGACAGCCAAGAAGGCTGGAGCGTGAGAGGGGGACAAAGTCTCCCAAGTTGGCAGGGACTGAATGAATTGCAACAGGGTTCAAATGTTTTTGCTGTCTGCAGCAATATTTTTATTTCACCTCTCGCTTGCTAGTCCGCTCTCCAACTCAAGTATTGCAACCTATTAATGTAGAAAGTGGGGAAAGAATTTCTTTGTAATGAGGGGATTTTGTTTGGTTTTTCTTCCCCTACATAGTGAAGCCATTTGGGGCCATCTCCATCTTTATGTTAGTGACCTGCCTCTGAATCTTGGGAGTCTATCTGGAGTAATTTATGGGCTAAATGAGGCACCATATCGCTGCTATGTCTTCTGAAGCTTTCTAGCTGATAAAGGATTTTTTTTTTTTTTTTCATTTGTTGTTTTGGGCTCGCGGTTTTTTGTGTGTGCAGTTTCAGCCAAGCAGTAGCCCTGCTTTTTTGGTCTTTTCTGGCTTTAACTCAAGGTGACATTTATGGGAGAGGAGAGAGCTTCAGGATACTGGGGAGAGATCCGGGGTGATTGGCTGCTGTTTGGCAGTGATTTATTAAAGCAGCTCTCCTTATCTCCTTGACTGAGATCCTGGTATATTTACTGCTATAAACCCAGCTAGCCAGAGGTCTCGTTACCTTCTCAGCAAAAGTTTCTTGTGTCATAGACTTTGACATTCAAGTTCAAAGCCTAAGAATGATTTAACTTTTAATATCAAACATTAATAGGTTCCAACTAAGCTGTCGACCTTCCTTGCAGCAATCAGCTGTTTTGGATGCATATTGCCCCTTGTATAATTTAAATGCAGTCTGCTTTGCTTTCTGAGACAAAATAGCATATGTTTTGTAGTATTTTTGGAAGAGGATGAACACTCTTTGGGTTTCAGCCAGACTCTTTGTATTATGTGCAGGTGCTTTGGGCCTTTAATAATTAGGGGACCTTCTAATAGGAGAATCAGAGGACAAGGCAGGAAAATTACTATGACGTGGGTTCTCTTTGCCTCTGCAAAAAACTAATCTTTCCTCTCTTAGCTAAAGTAAACTTACAGCTGTGTTTCAGCCCATGCTTATAGGAAACACGATACAGAATTGATAGAATCATTAAATCATTATTAAGTAAGTATGCCCTATTTCAACCTACCTGGATTTAATTGTTTTACCTTAAAAAAATCCACCAAAACCCCAAACCAAACATTAACCTTTAATTGAACAGGCAAGCAGGGCAAAGGTCTGAAGTTCCTCGGTTAATACTTATATATATATATCAGTATATTACAGTGGGTCTGTTGAGAGGTGCCAGGGTAGGCAAAACATATCTCTCCAAACCAACTCCGCTATCGCCATCCGTGTAGGCTTTGTGCCTAAAGTTGCTTGGCATTGAGTATCACCTAGCAAACTAATGGGAGTTAAAAGCTAAGGGGATGTGACCTGAAACAGTTAGCAATGACACAGCATGCTAAGTTTTTAGCTCAGGAAGGATAAAACGTAAGAGTCATCTTAGAATCTAACAGATAAATAATGACACTATGAGCCAAGGGGACAAAAAAGGCAGTGGAAGCATTCTCCTAGTGATTATAGACAGAGTAAAATTATTCATTAAAGCATTTTGTAAAGATACATTAGGCTCAAGAAGCTGTTTTGGTTCTTACACTCTGATGAACTAGATAATTAAAAATTTACCCTGACAGTGTCTTTCAGAGCTACTAATTATTTAGCAATTTTTGCTTGACAGCATGGTGCTGCATATTAGACCTAATTGACATTATATCTTACTGTATATATTAGAAGTAGAAATGGACAATCAGCATATGCTGACATTTTCCTTTCATTACAATGACAAATGAAGGAAATATTTGGTTATTATACTGCCATCACCATTCTTAGGCAGTATCTGGTATTTAATATTTTATATCATTGTCTTCATTTACAAACATTCATTGATATTCCAAACATGCCAGTTGTGAGTATTTTCCTTATTTTGCAATTAGGGAAGTAAAGGAAAAAGGGTTATTTTTGCCTTAAACATCAAAGTACTGAGTCTGCTAGTTTGTAAACTGGCTATCCACCCTTTCAGTCCCTCAGAATTAAGTTTTCAAAAGCCTTGTACCCATTTTTGCCTCAGAAGCATCCGTACATTACCTGTGCTTTATTTCTGCACTGGGAAAATGTATTCTTCCTATTAACTGTGATAAATCTGCCCTTTACACCTCTACTTCTCATGTTATTGATTAGGTAAACAACTCCTGTCTGGCTTTTTCATCTGCTTATTTGCTCAGTTCTGCATCTGGTCAACACTGACGCTTCTATGCTCACCCTGGCTGTTTCCTCATCCTGCCGTGTCCTAAATGCTATGGAAATCGTAAACTTTCTGGGCGAAGACTCTTCTTGGCCTGTTGCTCCAGTGTGCAGGCAGCATATTTAACCAAGATATTTGAGCATTGTTACTAGAAGGTACCATAATACATCTTATGGTAACTATTAGTAATAAACACCCAAAACAACTCTGCAAAATTAACTTTACGGCCATTGTTCGAACGCAGTCAAAGCCATCACTTGATGTTATTCCTTAATGATTCAGTCATTCTCTTCTTTCAGAGTACTGCTATTTTATTTTCAGCAGGACTCCTCCTTGAAATAGCCTGCTCAAAATAGATGGAATGAAACTGTTCATGAACAAGTTAATTGAGGGTATTTGTTATGTACATAGAAGATGGGGCTGTGAAATTAGAGATTTGGATTGGAAAGCCCCTTTGTTGTTTCATCTAGTCTAATTCTGCACTGTTGCTAAATAATGATATTTGGCTGTCTGTTCTCACCTTGAATATTCTATTTCCCTTAGTAACAATTTTATGGTCTGCCCAGAGCATCTTGTTAAATTGCCTCTTCTCACTGGGCTGGCTTATATATAGATTTTCTTAAATGCAGTAACATAAAATACTAAAATAAAAAAACAGCAGTTAGTGGTAAAAGGCAGGAAATTTAAAGAAATATATGTGAGCGAGCTATCGGGAAAGCAGTTAGAACAGGCAAGGCAAAAAAGCAAAGCAAAATAATATCAGAGCAGGAAGCCAAAGAAAATGAGAATATAGTCTGAGTTCAATAAAACCAATAATAAAATGATCACAATAGAATAAGAAAAGTGATAGATTTCATAATCTTACTAAAATTGATTTAGAAAAGATGCTTTCTTTTGTGTCCATTTTGGTAAAGCAGTCCACTGATTTTCTGTAAGGCAGCAGTTAATTATCAAGGTACAATTAGCACTTAGAAATAACATCAGAGGGAAATGTTCCCTGACAGCTGTATAATCTGATGTATCTGGACAAAATCGTCATAACGTTTTAAAAGGAAAAGCACAGAAACACTTTAAAATGATGCTCAGTGAATTCTTGAAGGCAGGACGGCAGTCTCAGGCAATTTGAGAAGTTAAATGCAGAACCACACTGAGGGAATACAACGCACAGAGAATCAAGAAGTCATTGCTCAGTAATCCTGACACTTTATTCAATATATTCAAGTGTATATTATTTACATAACCCTCACATGTGGAGAGGAACATCTTATATTTGACAAACAGCCAAGATGTGATGAATCAGAACACGCTAGGCATATTGCTGCTTTTCAGTAGCGCTGCGCCCTTGCATTTGCTGTAGATTTCTGGAAAAAGCTATTGAATAAAGCTCTCGGCACCCCCTCTCACTGATAGTTAATTTCTGCCACAAAATAACTGAGAGGCCTCCCCGAGCTGCTCTGTGAAAGCTCAGAGCTCCTTATCTCATCAAGGAGAGGAATCTCCTGACTCACTTTATGGTTTCATACAACCATGCGCACGCTGTAGGTGGTCTGCCTCTTGAGCACCAACCCCCAGAGCCTGTTGTGATAAACGTTTTGCTAGACAAAATGGTAAGCTGAAATGAGATTTAGCCATTTAAAAATTCTTTTTGGCACATAAAATGAGAGGAAACAGGAGAACTGTGGTATTTCACAGTGATTGTTGTCACTGATGATGTTTTTAATATTCATTGCACTGTTAAAATATCATTAAGTCAATGGAAATATTCATAAGATAATGACAAAATATTCACTACAGTAGCAGAAAAATGTTTAAGGATGTTTTCATCAATCAAATATCCGAATATTGAATTAAATTAGAGCAATTCACAGTAAACTGATTAGAAAACAGTGAGAACAAAGTTAGGTAAAATAATTCAACTTAAATCAAAATAAGGTAATTTTTTAGAACGCTGTTTTCAGGTTCCATTTGTCTGCAGGCACTTTCTTGAAAATAACTGCAGCCACTTCTTTGAAATCTTTCCTTTTAATCAATATTCTTTACAGCAGTTGAGATTAGGTTGTTCATTGTCGTGACAACAATGTCAATGAACTCATTTGGCCTTAATGATTTGATTCCGGCAGCAGCTACTAATTCTGCTTACTAGGAAACCTGATTTTTTCGCACGAAGGTTAGAGCCAGAAGCGGTTCCTGGGATGGCTGACAGGGTGGGTGGGTGCTGCTGAGCCCTGTAGGAAAAGGTGACCGCTGCGGGACGGAAGGGGGGGCTGTCGTCGGGGAGGTGAAGTCACGTCCAGCTTACGAAGGGAGGTTTGGACTTGGGTAAACTAGTCGTTGGCAGGTATAAGCAGGATTTGCTTATTGTCTCCCGCTTATCTTTGCCTACCGACGCTGCTCCTGGCTTCTAATCACTGCTGCCAGGCGGCCGCCACCTCGGTGGGACTGCCAGCTGCTCTCCTTCCTTCTTCCTATTCCCGACATTATTTGTTTGTGACGTTTCCAAATAAGAAAATCTTGAGCAAGCGCAGCACTGCTGGGTGAGCGAGGGAAAATGAAAGACCTTTATCTACTGACAGAGGTTTTTAAGCTACGGAAAGCTCCTTTAGGTTTTTATTTTATTTTTGATGTTGCACATGGTATTCTGACCTTATCTATATCTCACTGAGAATTCATGTTCAAGCCTAATAACTTTTGCATCTCATTTAATTGGGAGTAACTGAAGATCTCATTACTTAGGACTTTGAATGATTGGGGTGTAGGTTCTCTAGAGATTCATAGAACAGTGTAGCGTATAGTGGCCTTAGGAGACGATTTCACTCAGTTGCACAAGGTAATATTGGCTATGAAATACAGCTTACTAGAGAAAAGATGGCTCAGCAGTTCACCCTGAAATGTCACGCCATTTCAAAGACTTATCTCTCACAGTGCTGCGTGTTGCAAACTTACTAGGCTCTTCATTGAAGCCTACACACACAGTAAGAGTATTGTACGTAAATGGGAGTGCATGAGAAAGTGGCAGTTTGCAAAATGACACCTAAATTATGAGAAATCAGAAGTGATTGCCAGTTTTCGATTTGCATTTGGTGGTACCTGGGTTACCAAGCCTTGTCCGCAGCGGCATGAAGGGTGCTGTCTGAACGCATTTGGTCTCATTTAAGACGACTAACTTTGTTTAATACTGCACTGGATTCTTCCATCTGGGTTATGTTTTTTCTTATACCAGCTTCATTCTATGTTCTCTCTTCAGTCATTCAGAGGGTCCAGAATTTGGGGGTTTTTACTAGCTCTGTACACTCCTGTTGTACTGCAGTACATTGCAACGTGAAATAGAAATTTTCTTAACTATTAGGAGAGCAATTGCGGATCACTATAGGTGTCCCTTCCCAGTCCCAAAAACTAAACTTCAGCGTGGCGAGTGGCCTGTTTAAAGACACGTGTCGCAACCTTCCACTGAATTTAATGACATTGCAGATAGATAATACGCATATGTACTATACAAACGGTAACAGGAGTCCTCAAGGTTTGTACACAGCTCCTGAATCAACTGAACTGTATAATCAATTTAGGAACTAGCCTAGTTAAGCCAGACACCATTTGGGTGGATCCACATATATGTTACTACAGAACTGTAGAGCTTAGTTCAGGAGAGAAGATCCAGTCTTAAAAAGGCAATTTAGTGTTTGTACTTGTTTGTCACCCAGCATCTCTGCAAGGAACGCTTGGTACACGTTACAAAAGGCAGAGGAAACCAAATGATTAGTTTGAAGAGCTTAGGTTCGGAACATGAATATTCATCAGATCTTGCTCCCCTAAAATAATCATCAAGCACAACCTTTCTTGGGGAAAAGCTGTCAAGTTTGACGTACCGTGCATTCAGAACCTGACTTAGAAATGATTAACTTTGAAATGGAAGAATCTTTTCAAGCAGCATTAAACAGAGCATTTTAGCAGTTTCCCATTAAATTTTTTTCAGTATTTGCAAAGTTCATTGATTTCAGAGAAATAAAAAGCAGCAATGTATAAAAGATGGAGACTTAGTACTCGGGGGTAAACCATCTCCTCCTCCTTCAAACTTTAAAGATAAAAAGAGGCTAAAAAATGCATTCAGCTAATGTAAAGGGGTAAATTAAACTGTCTCATATCTGGGACTGCTAGATGGAAGCAAAGGCGATAGGAGGCCTTCCTGCTTTCTCTGCTCAGCTGTATTATTCGCTATAATTTTAGGAAGACTGTCTCTCAACAGACTGAAGGGTGTGCAATAACTGGGGAAAATCAGGCCATTTGATGATGTCCTTAAATGGTTAGGTGTCACAGTTTTAGGCATCTATGCTTGAGAATTTTTATCTCTACCCAAATCCTACATGTCATAAAGAAAATTGATTCTATGTAATATCATCACATTTGTTATTTTAAATCACTCAGAAACAAGTGCCAAAACCCCTCTAAGTTATGGTTTAATAATAGAAGAAATCTCTTTTCTCTAAGGGAAATTCCTAGGAAAATGCTAATCCTAGGGCTAAGATGTTTAGGGGTGATTTATACCTCAGAACATAAAGGGGTTTTTTACATTTATTCTAATATAAAGAAGTATATTTACAGTATCAGTATGAATTCCTAATTCCTTTTAAAAGGCTAGCTAGGCTCAGGCATTTAATTGTGCACTGCTTTATGATATATATTTATTTTTGTCAGTTCTTGTTGCTTTTCAGTTTCAAATTTATTTTGACAAGTTGGTTTATATCTCAGTTTTTTTCATTTCTTCCCCAAGAGATTTTTGCTTTTGTGAGTGTCCAAAGTAAGGGATTTTAAAAGATTTGACTTTCAGTAATAGAACTATAAATAAAATAGTGAATATTTCCTTCAGACAAACTCTGGCAGAAGTTTGTGTATCATAAAAAACAAACAACCAAAAAGTCAGCCAAAACTTCGTTATAAGAACCTAAACTAAAGTACTTGATAAGATAAAGGAATAATAAACAGAGAATGAAGTATCAGTAGATGTCAATTTTTTTTAAAATTTTTTTTTTCGGTAACAAACAAATATCCTGACTTCTACTGGCAGACTATTTTGATAGTGGAAAGGAAGAAAGATACAATGAGATGGACTCACACGCTGCACAATCTAGGGGAGAGCCCTTAACGGCTTGCTTATTTTCCAGGGTCGCACCCTCCAAGTGTAAGCCATCGCATTTGACAGATTTGAGTACGACCAGAGCTGAACCAGCAGCCTGTCATGTTCGACTCTGCCGAATGCTTTTAATAGCAGCCTTAGAGCAAAAGAGTGGAGGCCGAGCGGCTCGTCAGTCTCGGGAGACTCCTGGACGTTGCTGTGTTACGGGCAGACCGGGACTGACTCGTGGCCGTAGCTTGACGAGAGCAGGCAGAAATCCGACTCAAATTTTGTCAAAGAAAAAAAAAACTCGAGTAAGTGAATAAAACCCCAACGGGCCATTGGAGCCCGCCTGCTTGTCGTAACAAGCAAGAATGCCGTGAGGTTTTCCGCAAACAGCTGTAACGGTTGTCGCGCTCTCCTTTCCGTACGCGGGAGCAGCTGCCCAGGGCTGCAGCCGGCCGAGCCACGGCCACGTCTCTTTGCAGACTGCTGCAACTGCCTTCGGACTCCAGCTGTGCTTTGGGACCCTCTCCTTCTTACTCTTCACCGGCAGCGATTCCGGTGACGTTTTGGCTCAAGGCCTAGGTTTCGGAAGAACGAGGCCAAAAGGGAGCGTGCCCTTGGTGCAGTGCCTGGATGGGGTCGCTCCGCAGGGCGAGAGCGGCGATACCGAGGGAGGGGAAAGCCCCAGGCAGTGCTTCCCTGCGGAGCGGAGGGCACCGCTTTGCTTCCAAACGGCGTGGGTATGTTCTCTCCCATCTCCAGTTTTAATACAGTTATTAAAAGTGAACCTCTAACTCGTTTAGCTCTCATGTTTGTAACAACCGTCTGTAAGTATCTCACAACCAGAAAATTAGAATGGGGTTACTTGAGTACGACAGGACGTTCGCGAGATGCGATGGCAACGTTAGAGGTGCCGATTGAAAATCAGAGCTTTTAGCGGAGGATAAGAGAGCAAGTGTCTTTATTAAGCCAGTGAGTTAGCAAAAAGCGGAGGAAGGTCAGAGGTCCTCTGACTGTTCTCTCCGGTTTTCTCCTCCTCTGGAAAAAGCCACAAAACCTAGCAAGATGACTGAAGAATTGCTTCCATGATAAAGCTGCTCCTTTGCCTTTGCAGTGACTGAAGCAATATAATCAAGAAAAAGGAGCGGTGTTTTTTGCAGGGGTTTCTTCTGCACTGCTGCAAGGGAAAATGGTAGTCTTAGTTTACTTGTTAGCAATTAAATATTTACATAAATGTTACTCCTCTCATAGTTGGTCCTATCTGTTACATTTTAGCACAATAGTCTTGATTGTTACCCAATATAAGGTTACCTATTCCTTCACCCCAACTGTAGTCCTTCAAAACCATTTTAGAACATTTTGTGATTTATATGTATGTCAGTAATCATGGACTGGGAATTGAAATTGGGGGCCGGGGGGGTGGCATGTTAGATATGGAAATGAAGACTTTTTATAAGGGAAAAAGCTGTAGCTGTTATAAACATTGGCTAGTTGTAGAACAGCTGTGATCAGTAGTAGTACATATTGTACGTGTCGGGGATTTTAAGAGGTAAGTTTACACTAGTTTCCAGGCTGCCATAGCCTGTTGTCACTATTGCAACACCCTCTGCCCTTTAATTTCCGCTGCTTCCGATAATTTTATGTGGTCTGTCAGAGAGCAAAGATTATCTGAATTTTAGGTTAAATGGGAGAGAAGAGGGCAATTTCAGGTGAAAAGTAAGTACACAGAGTACTTGAATAATGTAAAGGCAACAGACTAGAGCTGCACGGGAGGATTTTCGCTGCGGGCCCTGTGCCGCTGTCTGTAGCGCCCTTTGTCTCAGCTCTGTGTGTCTAGGGCAGAGACAAAGCAGCGCTTCAGTTCTCCAGACTCTGCTCCCTGCTAATGTCTAAGGCTCTGACCTTTGTAGGTAACATCCATCCTTTTTTTCATGCAGGATTTGAGCTTGGTGTCCCTCTCTGCTTCAATCCGTCGTATTTCCACAGTCTCTTGCTGTCTGGTCTTTTGATGTCTTTCTTGCATCCTAATTCTTTCTGCAACATTGCAGATGGGTATTTTCAGTCCTAGTTCTCCTAGCAGGTGGTAAAAAGTCCTTTCTGTTCTCTTTCCAGCAGAACTGCAGCCTTCATGCTTACCCATTACAGTATTTTTTTCTCTTTTTCACATGGAAAAACCGCATGGAAAAAACAGAGTACATGCATTGTTTCTTTCTTTTTTTTCTTTTTCCTGATAATTTTAGATTCACATCCCCACTTTCATAGCTCTCCTGGGGTTGGGGTTTTTTGGGTGGTAACGATAAACAGCAAACTTGTACCTGCGTCCAAGCAGACAGACAAGGCTCCTCAGATGCCAAAGTCTCCTGCCCTGCGGTCTCAAGCACCCGGGCACGGCCGTGGGGGGCTGGGGAGGCCCAGCCGGAGGCTTTTGTCACCGCCGTTCACCATTCTCCTTTGGGCCCGTCACAAAATCCTCTTTCTGCCCCTTGGGGCTGAGCTCAGCGCGCTCCCCGGGCACCCAGAATCCCTGAGAAACAGCCGGAATCAAGCTCCTCGAACATTTGACATATGCTGACGTGTTAGGGGAGTAAATTCTCTCGGGCAGTTCTTTATGTGCCTGCGGGCATATCAGGCGTCGTTTTTCTGCTGCTGAAGATGTTTAGAGGCTACGATGGGCCCGCTTTTAAAACCCGCACTCTGCGCCGTGCTGACAAGCTGTGTCAAGAGGGTCTTGAATCCATGAACACCATTTTTCTCTTTCAGTCGATCTGGCGATAATAGTAATTTCAGTACTTTCGTCCCTTGGGAAGAGAGAACTCGTAGTGAGATACATTAGTGCTGCCACCTTTTCAGCTGAAAGGGTTGCTTTTAATGTGCTGTTTCTCTGAACTTTGAGCTAAAAACAGCCGAGGGAAATATTCTGTTATCCAGAAGAAGGACTACAACTTTCTAAAGGCTTTGGGTTCTTCTTTGTTAAAGAAAATTGTTTACAAAACAGAGTGCAGCAATGCCTTCAGGAAACATCTGTCACTGTATTAAGAAGAATACCAAAAACTTTAGGATGCATCAAAGTTAGTTATTGTTGTTGGTTGCATATCTTCAGAGATTTGATCAAAATTTGCCGTTTCTTTTTAAAGGAATTTCTCAGATTTTGGCTCTGGTTTTGCATTAAATTACGAGTGAAATGGTTTTTTAATTTGTCACAAGAGAAATTGAAGTATGTTTGACTAAGAAAAAAAAAAAGATCTTTTAAAAGTTTTGTTTCAAGCACCCATTTTATGTTATCATTTATTATGTTATCAACTATATTTTTTTCATATGCTTAGCATATTGTATAATATTTCATTGAAGATGCTTCAGTTTAGAAAAAGGCAGGTTTGTTCAATATTAAGTGGAGTTTTCCATAATGATTTGAAATATCAAATATAGTAAACTTGAAACTTCTTAAAACTAAGACATAAAAAGGGTATTTGCAGTGTCCTGTTACACCTGTTTTCTCAGTGTAAAAAAAGTGTTATTTCTGATTTTAATATAACGTAAGTATAGATTGACTGAAGTCTACAAATTAGTTCCTAAGTTATTCCATTCTTTGAGTAAATCTTGATTTTTTTTAAATAATATTATGAGATGATTAATTTTCTATCAAAAAATCAGTATACTGTCTAGTATGTCTTGACTGAAAATTTCCAGCTAGCTTTATGTCCACATAGTCCCATGATATTTTGCCCTGTCATAGTCCAGAAACCTGAGCAATTTATCTGGCCTGCAACTCACTCCTACAACCCTCTCTTCTCCAGACTCCTAAAAACTAGATAAGGATTAGGCTGAGACCTGAAGTAATCGTTCCATAAATGAGCTCCTACCCTCCTTGGCAAGATGATAAACACGTGGCACAGGGACTCTTTAAGAGATTATGGGACCAAGAAAGATTGGGTACCACTGGTTTGTGGAATAACAAATATATATATTTGGAAACTTCTGGTGAAAAACTCAATCCCAGTTGTGATCTCTGAGCAGAATTAAAATACTATGGCTCAATGATTGCTGTTAACGACCATTTGAAAAGCGGCACAAGTCAGGATTAAAGATAACATTAAACTTATCAAAAAGAATTTACCTAAACCTAACCAATGTCAGTAATCTAAATGCCCAAATAACTCTTTAATGCAGAACAAGAAAATCTTGAACATTTGGGGAATTGAAAAAAATATCAAATAGATGTTAGGATGACTAAACCTCTGCAAATAATTTTGGTCCTGAAATCCGTGTTTTCTAAACTCAGCAGCCTGACCTTCATGGGGGAAAAAGCTAGAAGGAATTAAAAATCAGGAAAAACCTCCAAATCTCAAACCTGAACAAAAATGTTCCATGAACATATTTATTAAAAAAAGAATGAAGATATGCCTAAACTGGATGAACCTTTTTTTTTTAAGCAGTCTGTTGTTGAATACAGAATCATATATGTCTGATATATACTGATATATGCCTCTGTCTTCATATGGCTGCGTATTTGCATGAGAGTAAGAAACTCTGATTTTTTGAGGCCTTATGTTTTCTGCAAAGTTTGATTAAAATCAGCCAGCAGTTTTGCCCAGGCAGCAGTGATGAGCAGGGGCCTGAAGGCCAGATGTGCAGAGAGCACGAGCATCGAATCCTTCATTCCTTACTAAATCATGCTAAAAATCAGGTCATGCAGAAGCAGGAGAAAGTCCCTTCCTACTTTCTGCTAGAGCAGTAATCCGGGTCTTTACTCAGCAAAATGTGGGAAACGAGCAACAAGTGTGACTGACAGTCCTGGCCAACAAAATGAGGAGAAGAAACAGCTTTGTGTTGTGCTTAACTTGTCCTTTGCCAGGCAGGCTGGTGGCGTGATGCTGGCTGCGAGCAGGTAAGCCTATTAGGCTTCAGATAATAGGCTTACCCTGTTATCTGAAAATATTTGTGTGGATCAAGCTCTCAAAGAGTTTCAAGGGTGAAGATTTTTATTAAGAACCCCTTTAGGCAGCAAACTAGCTGCTACTCCCACAGTTGCAACTTGTTGCTAAACTTAACAAACCAGCACCTTGTCTTGAGACCTGCAGGGGAAAAAAACACATTTAATGAGGATGCCCAGGAGGAAGTCGGTTGCTTGCAGTTCCTTCCCAGATGAAATTCATCCCGTGCTTTCAGAAGGGGCTGTGTTTCTGGCTGTGCTCGTGTATGGTGGGAGGCATCCCGCTCCTGGGGGGCTCTCCCTGCTCCTCGGATAGCAGCGTACCGCCGCGAGCTCTGGGACACGTTATGCTAACCGGTAAGAAGGTTATCAGGGAGCGCTGCAACGAGGTGACAAGGACAGGAGGTGTCCCACACTCAGTTGTTACTGTCAGCTAACAACTGTAAAGGATGATTTAAAAAAAAAAAAAAGCATGAAAATACAATTTAAATATAAAAAATTTGTTTTAGTCTCTGCCTGCCACATCTTTCCATCCTCAGCAAAGGACAATGTGGGGTAAGAAATGTCTCCCACAAGCCAAAACCAACTCCCAACCTTGTTTTACCCCAACAACAAAGCTGCATAAAACTGCTGTTCTTAACTGTTGCTATTTCGTGGAGAGTTATAGGATAAGTGTCATAACCAGAATGAACAGAGATTTACTTCTCGACATTCTGCTAACATGGTTACGTATGCTTTTTTCTTCAGATTGAGTTTAATCAGTTGCAAGCAGGAAAAGTAAATCCCTGCTTCTGCACGTAAGCAAAAATAGGATAGATAGTTTTAGCAACAAATGTTCTTAAAAGTGAGAGACTACACACAGCAGAGGAGGTTACCAGTAAATCGGGCTTTGACATCAGGCAAATAATTACTGGGAAGAGTTCTCCTCTCAACAATTGCCAGGAGGATCTGTCCGGTTTCTTCATACGCTGTAAAGACAAGGTTGAGTAAAGAGCTTTGATTTTCCAGTACCTCCCTCCCAGCTGAAGCGGTGGCTGTCAGTGGGCAAACATGAATGACAAATTCTGCTTATCTCAGGGTATTTAAGGTGCTGGTTTCAGTATGGTTTTCCTTCAAATACAGATGTGGATCCCATGAGATGTTTCTTTATGCTTGTGGGATCTCATTTCTCTCTTCACTTTTGGGGATGCGCATTGACCATATATAAAGTGAGGAACGACATTTTTACTTCTTACAGTGACAAGGTAACAAGGAATAAAGTTTTATATTGCTTTTGTATCTTCTGAAGAACTGTATAGGCACTGTAATTTGTTTATTTGTGTCCATTCAACTGATGTTAATTAACTTGTCTGCATCTGCATTTGAAAAATTGAAACATCTCTTGGATTCAAACAGTGTATTAAAAGCATAACAAACAGCAGCAGGAAGATAATTCCATCAAAAGCTTTTCTCCCTTGGTTTGTTATGATATTGTCAACAGTCCTTGATGGAATTATTTCCTTACATCTTGCTTCAGCCCATATATTAGTATTTTCCATAGACTGTTTGAAATTTAATTAAAAATGGATACTGTTTATCTGCCTCACGCAAAAAAAAGAACTGTACATTCCAGAAACAAAATATCTTTTCTAGTTGGATATTTATTATTTTATTCAAGTAACACTTGCCTAAATTCCACTTTGCAAAGTTCCTTCTTCTGATTGTTGATACGTTCTGTTACAAATTTAGAGCTAGCTAATGACTTTCTGCTGTCCCTATCATGTCAGATTAAGCGTTGTATTCAGAAATAAGTGGAAACCAGAAGGGGTTCTGGCAAAGACTTATTCAGATCCTGAGGTGTGGGTATGCAGGTTTTGCAAGGTGTATATATAATTATCACAAGAAATGTAAATCTTCTATCAATTCATTTGGTTTCCTGCAGGGTCTAAAACCAAATTATTTCTTAAAGCACTTATTAAATGCTTGGAAGAAGAAATATGGAAATACATTGACCTTGCAAAAATGCGTTTTGCTCTAATTGTGCTCCTGGGCTAGAAACAATTTCTGTAGTAGGACATAATTTTCTAATTGGATCTTCTTATAAAAAAATTTCACATGTGAAACAAAAAAATCCTCCTGAAGTGATACAGCATGAAAGCAGATGAATAAATGCATTGCTATTCTTTTTAATTGTAAACAATTTTCCTTAGAATATGCTGAATGCATCCATTCTGAACTGTACATGATGTGACTTTCTATCCGTGGCCTCAAAATAATTCAGGATTAATGCTTCAGTGGTTGCGTTGTTTGGGTATGACAGGTAATGCATTACACTTGCTGAGGAAAAGGTGGTGAAGTATGAGTCCAACTGGCTATGTTTTCATTTAGCTATGAGGATAGAATAGCTATAATGAAATTTATAGCCCCTGCAAGTCTCTGGTTTGATTCAGAGCCTGGCTATTGGCTCTCACAGTCTGTGGACTGAAACAAAATATTGATTTTATGAACTCTGTGCCATCTTGCATCTGTCTGTGAAGGGTCACTGTAGCTGTTTTATGAATAATGAGCAGTTGAGCTCACAGTAAAAGATTTAAAATGGATTAATTCATGATGAATTGAACTTTGAAGGAGAAAGTTTGCCAGCTGATATATTGGCACGCTAGTGAGGAGTTGCTTTGAGTAAAACAGTCCAATTATTTTCTTATCTTTTCTTCTTAATGAGCTAAGAGATCATTTCTGTTCTCAAAAGTCAATTAGGGGAGTAGCTATAAAGTCTTTATTTTAGGCTAAATCCTGCCTTACTGTCCTGAAATGTGTCCTAAAATATGGGTGTCGGAGAGGATGGTTCAATGCAGTAGCCTGCACTACACGTTAATATTCTCTTTACTGGTACGCTGTAGAGAAGCAACGTCCGCCTCCATGGAGTATGTTGTGGAGGCTGATTTATGCATTGCATTCCCAGGTTTATGGATATAAAATCCATAAAGGGTGGGGGAATAGCTTAAGCACAGACTGATGGTCAACGAGTTCTATCTTCCTCTTGCAGGGCTTACCTTGTATGAGTATAGTAAGGAAAGTTGTACTAAGTTCAAGCTTTCTACTGTGGGCATCTAGTTTAAGTCCTCCACCTCGCTCATCTCTCTCCAGCCTTTCCTGCTCACCCTCTGGATGCACCTGCCTTGTCTGCTGACTGCCTGGGGGACTAAATGCCAACCTTTGATTTCCTAACTCACATTTAATGTAGATGCCTTGCGCATCACTGACATGAATTGTCTTACACTCCAGGTAGCTGCTCAATTGGCAGGTGGCTAAACTGGGGTATTTTGGGTTTTTTAGGGCACTATTGGCTACTTTAAATATCCCATATAACTGAGGGTGTCCCAGTCCTAGCCACTGCAGTACACTAGTGGACTAGCATCTTATTTGGCAAACATGGAAGTAGGCTATACTAATCAAAGCATTTGTTTGTGTTTCTCATATCTCTACTGTTTCTATGAACAGTTGTGTAGAGACATCCAGAGGCTCTAAGAGGGCGACATGGAGACCTGCATCATCCGAGGATTTATTAACATAAACTAGCCAGCTGGGTGCAGCCAGAGGAAGGGATAGCACCTCGCTGCTCATTTTTTATCTGCTCTTCGTATGGATCTGTAGATCCTCAAACACACACTCAGGAGTTAAGTTTCTGTTTAGCCCCGAATGTTACT
Organism: Aviceda cuculoides; assembly: GCA_035590195.1. Taxonomy (NCBI): domain Eukaryota; kingdom Metazoa; phylum Chordata; class Aves; order Accipitriformes; family Accipitridae; genus Aviceda; species Aviceda cuculoides. The sequence continues at coordinate 5,969,270 of JAVJGG010000062.1, forward strand.
CTTTTGTCATGATCTCACTGATCTTATTCGTCCTCTAAGACCATTCCCCCAGCAGCAGAAATATGGGTGGGCACTGCCCTGTGTGTACCCGCTATGGTAATGAACGATTTAGAAATGTTTAAAAGTGTTCTCACATTTTGAAAGCTCAGAGTTGCTATAAAAAGCAAGTAAAGATTGTTTTGCTAAATGTGTTTTCTCAGATTCCCTGAATCCCAAATCCATACACAAGTCCCTGGGGGTATGTGAGTTCCACTGGCATTAGCGAGAATGTGGCTAAGGATTTCTCATTCCTAAGCAAGACACACAAGGACTGTAGGTCCGCTACGGCCGTCTAAAGCCCTTCGTGTGCAGTACAAAGCATGTGACAAATAAAGTGCTATTTTTCTTTCAGAGTTACAAAGCTCCATGGATAGAATAGTTATTATGATTAAATAATGCTTTAACAGGAAAGGTTTTGGTTTTATTTTCTGGAGCTGTATTCTGCAAGCTGTAGTTCCTGCTTCTGCTTGCAAAAATGGGTAATGAACCAAAGAAAAAAAAATGCCAGTAACTTGTCAAACTATGACAAGGGCTGGATGCATTGAAGGAATCATACTTTTCCAGCAGACTTGATACCACATTGATTGGAGCCCTGCTGCCTTCATATGTCTGATGATCAGCTTGTGAAAAGCTTTTTCATTTGCATACTTAGGCCACTTTGGCTGGAGGTGCTCTCAAAAAATTAATGAAGTACGCCAATGTTGAAACAAATTGCAGGCATTGACACAGCTTATCAGTATGGTGGACTACACTGAGCTGGCAAGTTTAAGGGCTTGTACAAAAATGCTGAAAACAGAAACAGGAAGGGTGGAAGGAACAATCATTGTGGTTGGGCACTCTGCCGTGTCTTGTCTGCAATTAGAGACTGCTTTGATTTTCTGAAACAAGTACTGTGAAAGGAGAATATTTTAGGTATCCACGGAGATAACACAAATTATTAGTACCTCTTCCTCTTCTCGGGTACCTTCAGGATTTGTTGCTCTTCCAATGCAGTGTATTTTGTATTTTCAATCACACAAAACATCTAGACAAATTCGTTGTGTGTTTCTGCAGGTCTTCATTATGTAGGGTACGTTCAAGTATTATTTGGCTTGTTTCATTGCATCTTTGCCCTAGAGCTCTGTTGCTTGCCCTCCTGCTGTGTGAAATAATGTCTTATCCCATACAAAATATTCCTCATTTGGTTCATATACTTCAGCGTGTGAACTCAGAATTGGATTATTTTCAAGCAAAGAAAACCAAATACTTGTGGAAAGCAAACACAAAAGTGTCACGAGCACAGCTGAGTGCAATTTATCTTTCCATTTGAGGGAATACTTGTGGGAATATATTTATAATCTTTGTTCAGCTCTACATACTGATGTTAAGCACCGGGTATTTTGACTTCAGACACCTTGCTATTTCTAGAACAACTGTGCGGTAGAAAGGTCAATGAGAGGATTATTACGGAGAGATTTTTCAGTACTAACGCACACTAATGAAAGCAAGACAAAGAGTGATAGTGCAGACTGACCAATTGTGTAGATAGCAAGTTGTGGATTCCTCAACTTCATGGAGTATTTGATATGATCAAGGAGTTGGAACTTTGCCTGAAGAATTTGGAGCAATTTGTAGAGCACTGGGATGCGTACAATATTCATAGCCACCTTCAGCAATTACAGACAGTGTGGAAGTCTTCTTCAGAAGGAGTGGTATTTCTTGTTTCGAAATGGGCAAGAACTGTTCAGATTTGAAAGATGCAGGCTAGAATTAGAGGATGAGTTTTAGCTGCTGCAAATAATCTCATAGGTGCACCTAGTGCATCAAAGAAAAACTTGGATCTTCTAAGCGGAAACAATATTGGTAATATTATTGTGAAGAGCCTGGGCAAACTCAAAGAGCATGAGGTATGTTTCTGGATGAAGGTTGTAACATGGTGGCCATAAATCTGACCAGGGGATGGCGGGAAACCACCTCTCGGTGCCTATCACATGGTTGGGCACACTTTTTCTAGCTCCCAAGGTGAAGGGGCATTCCTACTGCAGTACAGCTTTCCTGCTCGGATTCAGCCCTGTGTATGACTGAAGTGATGCAATAATTATCAGAATTATAAAGTTGGTAAAGCTGAATGTTACTCAAGCTGTGTGAAAAGAACTTAATGAGGTTGTAAAAGCACTCAGAAGTTGAAAGGTTGCCTGTGTAACCTTAATTCAGATTTCTTGTACACATACATTTTCAGGCAATCATGGTTTGGTCGACAGCATCCCCCAATCTCTAGAGTCCTTATTTTATATAATGTGTAGATTGAGGGCATTTGGTTTTAAAACAGTCATTTGGCATTTTGTGTATTCCTTGTTATTTATCATGTGTGGCCCCTTATTTTATTTTTTGTATGCCGTCTGAATATTTTTCTAAAGAGAAAGGGGCTCTTTTAGGGTGCTTTTACTGTAGTGTCTGAGTATCCACAGTTACCAGAGACCGTGTTTTCAAACTCATTTGTGTATGTATCATGTCCATTTTACAGATGGAAAGCTGAGGTACAGCAATAGTAAGGCCAAAAATACCTGCTGGTTTTTGACATGCAGTTAGAGCTGCTGGTAACCTAAATTTTAAGATACCCCTGCAGCAAACTATAGGTTCAAAGCACACGTTTGCATGCATTACATCTTTGCAAGTCAGATGCTAAGCTCTAAAGAAAATTAGAAGCTCTTTACTGGTGTCCGGCTTGTTAAAAATGTTGGTTAAAGCAGTTACCTAATATCTTGCAGGTTGCAGGGAGTCTGGTACACCAGGGGCTTCAATCACGTTTCATATAGTCCCTTTTGTTACAAAAGTCTTTCAACTTCTTTGAAAAATGACAGAAGGCAGCTCACTCTAATGCAAAATTCAGATTCATCCCTAGAGCAGACCTCTTATAAGCACTAAATTAATGAAGCGTTTCTAAAGAAAAAATAGTATGTGGTCGCGCTACCGAAAACGGTGCTGTTACGTAGACCCAGGAGGAGAGTGGCGACTGCTGGGCTCTTCGCTTGCTCGCCGTTTGCCGAATTGAACGCGGAGCCGGGCGGCACACAGCAGGCTGAGCTGAGCTGAGCTGCTGGGGAGGGAGGAACCTTTGGCCAGTTAACTGGGAAAAAACCTAAGACCACTCTGCCAGGCATGTGCAAACAGCATTTTTGAAGAGATTTATAAATGACCCAGATTTGAGAGGATTTGTCTTAGAAACAGCAAAATGTACATCCTTAATGTGAAGATTAGGACTTGCTAAATTTCAGGGTTCTTCTCCAGTTCCTCTTGGGATCCAGGGGTTTCTCAAAGAAAAGGTTGCCAGAACTTGTCAAAACAAGGCATTTTTCTCTTAGCCTCAGTCTCTCCAATGGCTGAACTGCTTTTGCTGACAATTTCTTGTAAAGAAATTGACCTGAGGCTGGCACCCAACAAGAAAAAAAAGCAGATTTTGCCAGCTTTATAAGTAGCTAAAATGTGGTTTTAAAAAGGGAAGTGGTGTCAGGCATTAATAAGCAGCAGTAGTAACATGACCCGTCATAAATTCCGTAGGATGCGTGAAAAAGAAAAAGTAAATGAAAGATAAAATGAAAAGGAAAGATGAATCTTAGCCAGCATATTAAAAGCCTATATTAAGTCCCTTAGGTACAGTTTGACAATGAATATTGTTTTGATGATGGGTAGAAGGAACAAGAAGAAAAATTACAGTGAGAATTTCCTGCAGACTCTCAAGAATGGGTTTTCAATCTCAAGATTGAAACCAGATTTGTTTGTCATACATTTGCTAGTTTAAAGGAGAAAAGAATATGAATCATCAAGAATTTTTCCAAACTATAAATGAGGCATCTTCATTACCCGAAAATTATATTACCTCATCTGATAGCAACTATACTATCTAGACACGGAGAAAGAGGGCTGAAAACGTGGAAACAGTGCTGAAAGATAAAAGATTTAGCTGCATGAACAAGTTAAAACAACACTGGACAATGCACTAAAATAAGCACAGGACAACAGGCTTCATTGCCAAAAGGATGGCTGATACCGTCTGTTTTGTTGGAGATTTCCATTTTTACTATGTATTTTCAGAAGGTTGGTGTGAAACATTGTGTCAAGTAGGAATCAGTTTCTCTAATAGTCCTTAGAAAAATGCCATACAGGAAAGAAAGATGTTTTGAATATTCCTGGGTTTTACAGGCATACTGAACACTAGCAGAAATTTGGGGGCATGAAACCTCCCAAATTTAGAAAACATCTTGAGCACCTATCATAAGAGAAAAAAAATCCAGACAAACACAGTGATAACTCTGAAAGGTCAGTAGTGGAGGTCTCACAATAATCTTCTATATATCTTACAAGATAGCTGTGAGTGTTCCCAGAACCCACTAATAATCCACTGGTGAGTGAGGTGTGATGAGGGTGAAACACCACAGAGAAACCGTAATAGAAAGGAAACGTGATCATAGTCATTTTTGCCTGAAAACTTCAGCTGTTTATATTTTGTGAATCAGCTGAACTATTTCAGAATTTAGAAAATGTGAATCTTCTTACAGAGAAAAATGACCATGAAATAAAGTACCAAAAATTAAAAGAGAATAAAATAACAAACAGGGTCTTAGAGTAGACTCAGAAAACTGATGGTCAAGTATTCAATGACATGAATGCCATACATTAAAAGTTCATGTTGCTTGTGAAATTACCCAATGTATCTCATTTTGGACCTGGCTTTTGATTTTTTTTTTCCTTTTCTAAAATATCTTTTAATCGAGGCATATTATCTTTTCTAAAACCTAACCACATTTAATATTATTTATGTTTATATTTGTCTTTAAGGTTCTTGGTCTTAATACTGTTATACAAAGTATATTCCCATGTATTACATAGCATTTGAATAATGGCTTTTGACATCAATGAATTTCTGTATCACATTAGACAGTGAAAAATACAGAAAGTATAAATGACTAGTGCTTCAGAGATGGTTCTTAAATGAATGTGGGCAGCCTATAAGGCATTATATTATAATTGCTTAGATATTAAATTTTATTATTAAATCACTCGATTGTATATTACCTGGAAATGTAGCAGAAGACATATTTATTTGTAGTCATTGTACTCAATGGCGGAAAGTGCAGCACTGCAATAAACTCTTGCCCTCTGAAATATGTTTACCTTGTCACTGAGCTGGCTTACTAATGTGATTTTCTACCTTTCGCAAGAGGACAGTAATGCTCGCTGCAGTTGCTATGATACCGGAGTAGCGCACAGAACTTTCTGGTGCAGCAGCACACGTTCTGTACCGTGCAGTTCACTGTCACTGCTGTTAGGACTTTCTAAAGCCTTCCACGAAGAAGTGGTCAAGTGAATTTAATGTCCCAAAAGACCGCATGTAAAATAAGGATTGACAGATATTTTGTTTGCTCTGAATGACTGGTAGCAATAGTACTGAGCTTTAACTCGACTGTGGGGTTGAATTTTAGATTTTTTGTAAAAGGCGGCTCATGGCGTAGGCTACAGCAAAACAAGGATATTATGTACTCTCTCTTGTGTTTTGGACTTTACCAGCATGCATAAACACGTCACCTAGCTTTGTCTCTCCAGAAGTTATGTGTCTAGAACAGGCTTTATCAACCCCCTCCTCTCCAGGAGAGGGAAAGACATAAAGAGGCAGCTTCAGTGGACAGTTCGTCCCACAGACCTGAGACATTTTAAGCCAGGATGAGTTATCTCTTAGAGATAAAAGCCTGCTTTTTTGTACTGGTTATAGGGGGCACCTAGGTAGATAGCTTGAATGAGGTACCTAACTTTTATATAGCTAAAACTATAGGAGATGAATCCCACTGCAAGTGATAAGGTGAATATTTTTCAAACTCTGTGGCCTGGGAATAATCCAAAACAAGATTAACAGGCGGAGGTGCTGCAAAACTGGGAGTATACTGCTGCTTATGGCAATAAGCTAAGAGTCATAATGTAACACCATGGAGAAGCAATCGCACGGGAAAAGTCTGAGAAACACAGATCAACCTCCCTTCCATGCAAAAGCAAGGCTTTTGTGAGAGTAGGTAAATTACATTTCTGTAAGAGTAGCCTTTCTCTCATTTGCATCCTCTGCCTCAATCTCCCAAAGCAGAAGATTTGACAGCTTGTGTTTCTTGAGAGATGTATAATGTGTTCTCTGTCAACTCTGGTGACTGTATTGTCAGGGAATCCTATTTTGATGACATTGCACCCACTAGACAAAGGCTGAAGACAAGAAAATAAAACTTTTGGCAATGCTGGCTTCCTGCTGACAGTTGATTAGGCTGCAGAAGAGATACTCCTTTTATTTTGCTGTAGCCTGGAAATCCATCAGGTGTTCTCCAAGTTATTAATAATGCTTTGGCTAGCAATACCGGGTAGGTTTAATGGATTTCCCTGCCAGTGTGCTGAATGTGATTGCAACGAAGCATGAAACAACCTGTTTTAATGACTTACACTAGTGCTTGCTTAGACCTGATGTTAATTTTTTAAAAGGCACCTGAGTCTTTCATTAACTGAACAAGCAACCACTCAACAGGGAGTGAATAATTAATTTAAAGGTCTGAAAACTAATATTTGTTGTACATTAGGAAACATTACTGAAAATTTTCTGGTAAACCTCTTGAAGAATAAGTAATCACATCTATTGATTTTGAGATGCTTTCTGCCTATTGACATGCAGTATGTAAAGTAGATGTGCTCCTTTCTCTGCAGCTGGGATGACAGCAGCTCAGTTAGTAGTGGCCTCAGTGACACTCTTGACAACCTCAGCACAGATGATTTGAATACCACCTCATCTGTCAGCTCTTATTCCAATATAACTGCCTCTTCAAGGAAGAACACTCATGCCCAGGTGAGTAGCTTTTCATTGCCATTTCTTGCAACACCCTGCAAGCGTGCCGGTTACCAAAGAAAAAAGTTCGGCATCGATGCCTCTGAAACAAATGAAGTATTCGTATTTTACAAACTCCTCTACCACACTTGTGCGCAAGAAGCCCGCGGGCCCCGCTGACCCCAGCCTGACTTGTGGGCTGACACCTCAGACGCCCCGCTGCCGGGGCACATCCCACGGCTGAAGGTACCGGCTGGCGAGACCCTGCTCTGCCCACCCTCGGGGAGGTCCCACTGCTCCCAGCCTCAGGAAAACCCCAGTCCCTGCTGCACCCTAACACAAAAAACCCACAACGTGACTGGATCTGTGATGGGTGGATTTCTACTCACTTCGCCCCGTTTAGAGTATGTCTTTCAACAGATAGCATGATTTAAAATAAGATAGTTTTCATCTTTCACGAGCTGACACGTATCAGGGAAGAACTGCATAGGCTGTACTGTCCTTTCCCTGTTCTCTCCACTGGGAGAAAAGAAGCTCAAAGAAGGAGCCCAGAGGTGGCAGAGCTTCTCTTCTCCCCAGTTAGGTCTGGGAATGAAAATGTCCCATGGGCCCACAAGCTGGTGTCAAAATAGAGTTCTGAGCAGCATACAGCCACAAACGATGTATGTATGTATAAATATATATATATAAAGTCCTTGTGCCAGGTACCCCAGTATTTCTTCCCAGCTCCCCTCAAAATTGCAAGTGATGAAAAAGACTATACAGAATGCTTGCAGGACTCAGTTCCTCCGCCCAAAAAAAGAAAGAAAAACAGAAGAATTAGTCCCAATAGAAAATATTCTCTGCCATGTCATCTCCTGTTTATAAGCAGGGAACTTCAAGACTGAACACTCAGCACAGAGGAAGAGTTGTTGCCTCCAGTGATCTGATGTCAAGTGTTCAGGACACAAGACTGACACTGCCAATTCCATTTAGACTCCTGCAGGCAGCCAGAGAGCTGTTTTGTAGATGTACATTGTGGCAGACATTGTCAACAGGAGAAAAGCACGTATTTATAATTTCCCCCAGACAATAGGGAAATAAAGTTACTTGGGAATGAAGATTACTTTAATCTCCAGCAGGACTGGTTTCAGACCGATGTCATACTCATGCAAAGATCCTCGCACGGACGCCAGCATTCTTCAGCCCTTACCATTGCCTCTCCCACCCCGTCAGGGTCTCCCATGGGTTCTATCTGGAGAGCAGCCTCTTCCCTTTCTCATCAACAGTGATGGCCAGCTAGTCCTGGCTTCCTTGTTGCACTGCATCATCATCATCATCATCACGACGACTGGGAAATCTCAGGCTGACTATTTAACTCTTTGCAGGTTTTTCATTTGAACGATCTCATGTTCTAGCTGCTCGACCAGATACCATTTGCAATTTGTTCAGTGATAGACAGAGATGCAGCACGTGTTCCAATGTTGCTTTTCCGCCAGAGGTGCTTTATGTTATGAGGGCTAGGAACAGACCTTTATCAGGTCGGCCTTTACCAGGCAGATTAATCAGAACGTACCGTACTCCATGTTAGCCTGCAATCTCGGTCAGAAGCTGAGATGAGCAGAATATGTAAGTACTTTGCTGGCCATATTCAGGGAACACAGAGATCCCTTTTGCAGTCTTTTTAAGTGATCAGAACAGTGCAAGCTGGCTATAGCCTGAGGCAGAAATGGCATATTTTGTTGTTGTTTTCTTATTAAAAGAGGATTAGCATCGCTTTTCGTATCCCATAATGGTGAAGAGAGGATTTTAGGAAGTATTATACCTGTCATTTCTTGGAAATGATGCAGTTTGCTTTAAAAATGTATAACTATGAACCATTCATTCATTGAGAAAAGCTTTGGGAGCGTTACACATGTCGTAATAACACTAACGAAAACCCTCTTCTGAAGGACCCTGCAATACTTGTGTAGATGTTTGCTTGGGCTCTTTTCCCATCAATCCTTACCCAAAGCCTGTGCTAGCGTCTCCAAAGCATGTATGAAGTTACAGAAGTGCAGAGAGCTTTTGCATTTTGTACACCTCAGATGACAAACATGTAAACAGCGGCTGATTATTCTGTCGGTCATCTAACCACTATTAATCCTACTTACTACAGCAGTGCCTAGAAACAGCCACAGAGGGGTCTCTGGGGAGATGGAGCTGTGGCAACATAGAATGATAAGTAGCCCTGCCCTGAATGGGATCCAGTTTGCAGTCCTGCTTAGGCCGGCTGTATGAGGATAAGGCTGTGGTGGTACTTGAAAGCGGCACCGCTTTTTTTTGCTGTTAAAGGGGAGCGGAGGTAAGCAGGACTGGTGAGACCATGACGTGCAAAGAAGGCTTGAGGCTGAGGTCAGGAGGCTGCAGGAAAACCCGGGAGGAAGGGTCACGACAAACAGCCTGTCAGCACCAAGAACGCGAGCCTTGTCAAACGCAGAGGGTAGGGTGGGTCTCCAACATTTCCATTTCTCCAGCGTTTTCACGGCTCCTACGCTGTCCGTCTCGTTGGGCTGCTCCTTGCAGCGCACCCTTGTCGGCGCGCCCCAGGGGAGCAGATGCCGCGGGGGTGCTCGGTGCTCGCTGGGGCAGCTGCCACCCGGCTCTGCGTTTCGGAGCAAGCGTGACCCCGGCTGGTTACCTTCACCCAGCCGGTGGGCAGTGCTGGCGTAAGCCTCTCTTCTAGCTGCTCTGCTAGCTGATACAGCTAGAGTGAGCTTCTCGTTGGGAACAATTCACTTCCGTGGAGACAAAGCAGTAGAAAAGCCATCAGCTGTAGCCCTGATAATTTTGCCGAAGGTGTTATCCTTGCTCGCTGGTGGCGCAACATACTGGGTGCTGCTGGAGCAATACTCCTAATTCGGTCGGTGGAAAGCTTAGGTAGGAAAAGGCAAGAAACCAGACTGAGGTGATTTTAGGAGTATATTTAAGAATTCTCTTATTCAAGCCTTTAGTAAAACCTCTCGGCGCAGTGATTCATTTGTGAAATTCAGAGGGAGTTGAGGAACAATAGGGTATCACCACTGACGATTAGAGTAAATTATGTTTCACCTCATTATGGCTTATCTATGAAGGAAAGAGTTGAAATCTTTTGAAAATAAAGGAAAATAGAAAACCATCTTCCCCAAATGGGAATGTTTTTAAACTTTTGGGATCAGGATTCTAATGTTTTAGAAGTGACGTTTCCATGGCCTTTGCTACAAATAAATCAGTATGCTTATTCTCCTCCCCTCCTGTGATTTAAGAAATCAGCAAATACCGAAGATGCTGAGACTGACCATTTCTCATGCAAATCTCTTGTAGCTGAAGACGGACTCAGAGAAGCGCTCAGTTACGGACAGCGAGACCTGGGGCAGCACCGAAGAACTAAAGAAACCAGAGGAAGACTTCGACAGCAGCGTCGACGGCGGCGGCAAGTGGAAAGGCCTTCCCTCGGGGCTGTCGGAAGAGTCGGAGAAGGGGGGGCAGAAAGCATCGCTCGCTGTCTCGCAGACCGGATCCTGGAGGAGAGGCATGACCGCGCAAGTAGGGACAACTCAGTCCAGGCACAAAGCAGGAACTAGTGCCCTCAAGACCCCGGGTAGGAAACTTCTGTAGTTCAGATTACGGCATTGAAAATTAAGGCTTTATACTTGGCATTCATCCGTAAGCAGTAAGGAATCTTTAGTGGGCTCAAAATAATTAATGGATATTATAAATGTGTGACAGACGTGAGGACCTGAAAGAGTTTTGGTAGTTCTTCTCATAAATGACGGCAAGCCAAGACCGTAATAATACACTAACTTGTTCATCTCTATAACAGTTAGTTTGCTACACTGCACACTAATAATCTATTAATCGCACATGAATGTGTATCCATGGCAAAAACTGTGATTGCATTTTGGTTTACTATCATTTGAGTATGTCCACTTCTATTAAGGAATTCTTAAAAGTGTTTCTGGACTCATCTATGCCTTATCTTTTTTCTCTAGAAAACCTGTACCTTTGATCATTGAACATATGCCTAGAAATGGCCAAAGATTAGAAGCTGAGATAAAAAGATTTAACACTCTAGTGAGGGGACTCAAAATAAGCATTTTTGAACTAAAGCTGAATTGTCACATTCCAGATACTGCGGGTATTCCATAGACCACTGTTAAGAGATAAAAAATTGTAAAAGATATCTTTTTACTTGCTTTCTTCAGTGCTAGATGACTTCTTACCTAATCTTGAAAGGCCTCTCAGAAGTAGTAATGGCTTTGCAATCTAGTTTTGAAGCAAAAAATATCAGTTCTTAATAGGACCTTTGTCATGTCCTGACAAAATACTGCGTGAGCATACTTTGACCCCCAGTGGTAAAGGTGACTAACAAAGATCTCAGAATAAATCCAAATCCCTTGTGAGCCTCTTTTTTTCTTTGCAATTTGGAACTGCTAAACATCAGTCAGCCTCTGGTCTATAAGATTCCTGGGGAGCATTGCCATGGTCAGTGGTCCTACGGATGCAGAAATGACACCCCTGTAATACCATTTCAAAAAAGAGATACTAAAAGGTTTACCGCATGCCAGGCTAAGTTTCCCAGATCTGTTTTGCTAAAGATGAGCAGGTAGCCACTGTGCAACACAGAACCAAGGCCTTAATTTTTTAATTAAAAAAAAAATATATTTTTTTTTTTTAATTTAAAAATTTTTTTTAAAGCCTGTGTGTTCACCATGTAGGAGTCTGATCTGTATCTTGGCGTGCGCATGTGTTTGTGTAGCATAAAATGTGCACTGGATAAAGACAGGGGTGGATTTAGTTCTGACTTGTAGGTGTTGCTCTTTATTACAGTTCAGTTCCTTAAAAGAAATTAAGCCACCCACCTCTAAACCTTCCATAATCACTTGAAGAGTGAATTAAAAACTTTGTAACGCTGAATTTTTGTTCCTTATTAGGAGCATACAATAAGTGCTTAAAGAGAAATTAGAGTAGAAGAGAAATGGCATTTTTTATCTTTGTAAAATAGGAGGAGGATACTTTCTTTTAAGATAGAAGTGAATACCTTATTTAAACCTTTCTGAATCTCACAGTAACATTCAGTAGAAATGTATGGTATATAGGTATCTCCCTGTGCAGTACTGAAGACAGAAAATCAAAAATCTTGAGAAGATATCAAGGATATGACAAAGACTATTAACTCACGTAACTGATATTGTTATAGATCAAGAAGATTCATACCATGATAACATAATCTCTCCCTGATAATTTTGTGTAACTAAAACCAGAACAAACTTAGTTATAAGCTAAAAAAATGTAATCAGTGAAAACCAAAGAACTCAGTAAGTACCGCTAATTTCTACATGTATAATTAATGTCATACTTCTGGAAATGTTAATTGCATGTCATGTTTTACCTTTAAATAATATTTCTTACATATAGAAATACTATTAACAGAAAAAAAAGCCAAATAGGATCCCTTATAGGTCATTCAGGATAATTTTCTCCAGCTATATATGATACTGGAAGTTCTCAGGACAATTTCAAGCTTTTAATACTTAATGCCTACCTGTAATGTATCGTACGTGCTGCTGACTGCTGATGGGGGACTAAAGACCAAATTGGTCTGTTTTCTTATGGTAATTTTTCTATTTGTGTATTTTTTCATTTTGAAATTGTAACCATATAGCATTAAAATCAAATATTGAGACATCACAGCTTAAACACAAGTGACCTTTTCAAATACACTTTTATTTAGGAAAAACAGACGATGCAAAAGCTTCAGAAAAAGTGAAAACTCCCCTGAAAGGAGCCTCTATTCAACGTTCTCCTTCGGATGCAGGAAAAAGCAGTGGCGATGAAGGAAAAAAGCCTCCCTCTGGCATTGGGAGATCGACTGCTACGGGGTCCTTCGGATTCAAGAAGTCCGGGATGGGATCTTCTACCATAATCACCACAAGCGGAGCAACCATCACAAGCGGGTCGGCGACTCTAGGAAAAATGCCAAAATCTTCGGCCATTGGCGGGAAGTCCAACGCAGGGCGGAAAACGAGCTTAGACGGTTCCCAGAACCAAGATGACGGCGTCCTGCACGTGAACTCCAAGACGACTCTGCAGTATCGAAGTTTGCCTCGCCCATCAAAATCCAGCGGCAGCGGGATCCCCGGCAGGGGCGGCCACCGCTCCAGCACCAGCAGCATCGACTCCAACATCAGCAGCAAGTCTGCGGGCGCTGCTGCCACCAAACTGCGAGAGCCAAGCAAGATCGGGTCCGGGCGGTCCAGCCCTGTCACCATCAACCAGACGGACAAGGAAAAAGAGAAAGTGGCCGCGTCCGATTCCGAGAGCGTCTCGCTGTCCAGTTCCCCCAAATCCAGCCCAACTTCGGCAAGTGCATCTGGCACGCCGGGACTTAGGCAGCCGGGATCCAAATACCCAGATATCGCCTCCCCCACCTTTCGAAGGTTAGTGCTTTTCTGTGAATTCCTGAAGTTGCGGTATATAAAGCAGGGATTTTCAGTGTGTTGAAGTACTGGGCAAAAAGCCTTTTCTGGGCATATTTTGCCACAAACAGAACCAAGTACAAAAAACTAAAATGGTGATATTTTTTCACACAATGCAACGATTTCTCTAAGATCTAAAGACCTTCCCAGACCTGAAATGGCTGTTCCTTGAGCTTTGAGCATTTTAGGTACATTCCCTTAACAACAGTTTAAAGGCTAGAAGAAGTTGGACTCCATGATCCTTATGGGTCCCTTCCAACTTGAGATATTCTATGATTCTAAGTTCAGGCACATGAGAAATTCCCTCTCAATACCCTGATAAACCCCCAAAGGGAGGAAGGACGCTGCGTTCAGGCACGTTCTGTTGCTGGAAGGGGCGATGCCATAGCCCGGTTGGAGAACTGAAGAGCTCTATAGATTATAATAAAGTATTTGCTTTCACGTTGTTGGCAGCTCCAGCTACAAACGTTTCATTATCTTAGCAGCTTTGTTACATCTTTCATCACAAACATTAGCAAAGCTAAATTTCAATTGGAAATGCCCTATTGTAAGGTTTCTGAAAGTATAAATCTGGATGAAGTATAAACTGGGATGGAGCACTCGCACTGCTGGAGAAAAAGCCAACAGTGCCCTCTTGTGCCTAGTTACCAAAACAGCATCTCCGGGCTGCTGGGGAGCTGCAGCTAATTTTTGTGGGCTTGGTAATATGTAAAATAGATTCTTATGTCATTAGTCATGCTTCCTTTACATCACGATAAGTTTTGCATTTATTTCTTATTAATTTATGAGCTGCATCTTAACTGCAGCTTAAAATATTTCCAGTAAGACATGAAGTCATCACATGACCTTTTATTTCAACAGTTTTAGAGGATTTGGGGTTTATTTTTTCATCATCACTGTAGAATTTTCTTCTCTAGAATTGCTGGAAGCAATTATGTGACATACACCTTTGTCATGACTGCCCTTGGAGACAAACTGAGCCCATTTAGCTCCTGTGCAGTTTATTCTGTCTGAATGGTTACTACATGACCGATGACCGCATGACCATCTGAGCAAAAGAAAAGCGAGAGGGAAATTTTACACAAATACTTAGATGCTTATCAAACTGTGAGGGATTTCGCAAGTGTTTGTTGCAATCATTTTAGCTGATTTGAGAAGCAAGGGGTTTAAAAGCTAATGACTTAGCCGTGGGAACGCTTAATTACTGCATTTGGGTGAAAGTGTAACCTGTTTAAGCACCAATAAGACAAAAATGTGATTATTTTACCTCTCTCTGGGAGGGTCTGTATATGCAAAGAGCACATCTGAACAGGAGTGAATGAGAGCTGTTGCTAATGAAACAAGCCCTGATTATTGTGCTATGGTTAAGTGAATTTAATTTGCGACGCGATTGATCATCTAGGTAGGCATGATTTTAGTAGCGGTAATTAAAAATGTGTAGTTTGGCTCTTAGGATGTTACGCCATGAATGTTTAATGTGGCTATCAGTTTCTCTAAAGCTATTTGTTTTACATTTAGGTTGTTTGGTGCCAAGGCAAGTGGTAAAGCTGCCTCTGCACCCAGTACTGAAGGTGTGAAACCCACATCGGCAATGCCCAGCCCTAGTACCACATTGGCACGGCAAGGCAGCCTGGAATCGCCGTCCTCGGGCACAGGCAGCATGGGCAGTGCAGGTGGGCAAAGCGGTAGCAGCAGCCCCCTCTTCAGTAAACCTTCGGACTTAAATGCAGATGTTGTAAGCTTAAGTCACTCCTTGGCTTCCAGTCCCGCCTCAGTGCACTCTTTCACATCAGGTGCTCTTGTGTGGGCTGCAAACCTGAGCAGCTCTTCAGCGGGCAGTAAGGACACACCAAGTTACCAGTCCATGACTAGCCTTCACACCAGTTCCGAGTCTATTGACCTTCCTCTTAGCCATCATGGCTCTCTCTCTGGACTGACAACAAGCACTCAGGAGGTTCAGAGCCTGCTCATGAGGACTGGAAGCGTCCGATCTACTCTTTCGGAAAGGTGAGCTTGCCTATAGATACAGTGACCACGAAACCAGTGAGAGGCAAAAGGACAGGAGCCCCAAAAAATCAACCCTCCACCTGTTTTCCTAAAGGGACACTGTTTAATTAGCAGCTTAGTCCTTTATGTAAAAAGGGAAGGAAGGAAGAAAGAAAGCTAAAAGGCACTGGATGTGGAATCAACTGCCTTTTAAGGTTGTACAACCCCTTTTTTGATCTTGAGGGTTTTTGGTTCCCTTCTTCTGGAGAACGACCAGAGAAAAGGGTAAAATCTCCCAATTAAAGGCAAATCTAAACAGCCACACAATGATTCCTGCACGCTGTCCCAGCAACCGGCAGCTCCAAAGCTGCGTCTCTGCCCTCTTGCTAACAAACCGCCTCCAGCGCTGGGACCCCACCAGTTTTCTTCCCAGTAGCTCAAAGCACTGGCAGAGCTGGTGGGCCCCTGCCTTCAGCTGCCCAGCCTTGCCTTAAAATACCCAGTCCTGACAAGTTGCTTCTTACATGGCAATCATGACACAGATCCTTATGGAAATGCAGTTTCCCTGGCAGAGAGACAGTTCACAAGATGAGACCCTCTCTATGTGCACAGTCCTGGCAAGTGTCTGGAACAAAGAAAAGCAAGAAAGGGTTTGCCTCTGTTTGCTCTATTAAAGATCTTTTTGATATGCAGATGTTTCACCATTTAAGTTATATTATGAAGAGGTGCAACTACCCTGGCACAGTTGTACCAAGATTTTTTGTGTGTCTGTGTGAAACATTTATTTGACTTTTTCAAGAGAGAAAAAATAACCTTTGCTAGGCAGTAAGTAATTTTCACTTCCTGTGAAAATTTGCCAGATTTTACAATGAAATTCTTCTCTCACTTGGGGACTGAAAAGTCAATATTAAATATTTCATTAGCCTTTGATCCAAAAAAGAAAATTGTACTGAGTCAGTCAGAAATATCTTAAACGTTTTAAGGTTAAACTTAGTTGTTTAACAACACAATCATTTAAAAGAAAAAGATCTTTTATTTATAATGTTAAGATTTTTTTTTCCCTTTATATAAACCCAGAGATTTTTCAATACCAATCCTTTCCATGGAAAGATTTCACTTTCAGAGAATCAGCATTAAAAAACAAAACACAAACAAAACCAAAACCCTAAACAACTCTTTGCCAAATCCAGACAGAAACTCTCCGCACGTTTCATTCTCTTATGTCACAGGCATAAGTATTACTATATCAGCTAAAATCACACCTCTTACTAACATAACACTATAAAACATGTGTGTACAAATATAATGTATGCTAACACCAATACTTAAAAATACACTGATATCTGAGTAATTTGTAATTTGCACTGTGCCTTTAATTTTTGAATGTAATTTGTATTGTGTGTCGTGAACTGAATGTGATTATATTTCTTAGAAAGCAAATTATTAATATTTAACTTACAAAAACCTTCACTAATTTTTAGTGCTACATATACGGATGGTGAGGTCAACAGAATGATGTGGAAGAGTATGGATTTATGCCAAAGATCATATTTACACAGAGGATGTTAAACATCACATTTAAAATGTTAATTGTTTGGCATGAGCTCCTGAGCAACCCCCACTACTAATACTTTATGTATTTGTCCAGTGACTTAATTTCAGTGGTTCCAAATACTTTTGCCTTTGGCAATATTTTTAAGTTTCAGATTTGTCCATGTGGGGATATTATGATTGAGTCCAGAGAGAACCATTTATCATGTTGATCTGGCCTCAAAACAAATATATGTACCTAGAGAAAATGGTGTCATTTCTTGAATTATAGCCCCAATAGGATTTTTGCAGTTTGATTTTTCTGAAAGGTCTGTTACAAGTGCTGTGTTATTTCTAAACTGGTTTATACAGTAAAACCTACATGTAGCAAAGTATTTTTTCACAACAAAAACATTGGTTTGCAATGCTAGAGACAGCTATGTTTGGCAACAGATTATGTCTTTTTTTTCTTTGTAAACTCAGGTTATATTTGAGATGCCTCTGGCGATACTCATTGTAGCCTGGCATGGCATAAGAAATTATCTGCAAAGAGGCTTATTCTTTTTATTCAGTCACTCTAGAGCTGTCAAAAGACTGAATGAGCAGTCTGTATAGTGAGATACACTAATATAGAGACAAAATCAGAAAGACTGAAGCATAAAATGAGATACAACTAGCAAGTGACCTAAAGTCTGTGCAGAGAAAGCCTAGGGAAAACTAAAAGAGAAGAGGGAGCTAATCACAGATGACACAAATAAATACGGGTTTGCTTCATCGAAGCATTAACTGCAATTTGGTGGCTAAATATCACTAGTGGCAAGCATGCTAAGAGGGAATGAAAAGGTTAAAAATTACTCCAGCTTACTGGTTCTGATGAACTTTTCACTTCCCTGCTTCAGGCGCAGTCTGAAATAACCCTGCAGTCACTAGGGCTGCAGAAAAGCTTTCAAGGGGTCTCTGCTGAGGAAGGAGTGAGGAGGAGGGCTGGGATGGAGGATGAAGGCAGTATGGGCAAGGCTGCCTTGCCTCCGTTCCTGGAAAGCTACAGAGGAGATTAAACAAAATTGGTTAAGTAACAGACATCATGGGGTTAGTCATTAACAGTCTTTCAAATACGACTAATTTAATTCATTTGCAGGAAAACAGGCTTTGTGAGTAGAGGAAAGGCATTAGTAGTTACAATAAGAAATCCTGAACTTAGAAAATCTTTAGGTGCTATTTCAAATAACATTCTCATAAGCAAAGGAGGGGAAAAAAGGAAGGTGCTTGACCGGAGAGTTATCAAAGACTAGTAATTAGTGGTTGGTTAGCCTGAAGGGATATAACAGGGCAGGATACATTTGCACAGACACAAAATGGAAAATGATGAGGCTATTTTGCAGAAAGGAGAGAGTGTTTAAGGGCTGGTGTAGTGCCATTGCTGGGACAAGGCATTTTCCCAATATTTTGAAAATGAAAGTATCACATGTAAGTCTTAGAACGTAGTTATCCCATTCTGCTTTTTCATGGTAAGTCTTTAATTTGAAGACTTTGAGACATCAAGTTTTAGGAAAGATTTTATGCAACTGGAAAGAACGCAGAAAATGAGACCAAAATCTCTGGGTATATCTATGTTTCCTACGAAGGACAGTAGGCATTGACCGCGTCCAAAAAAGCAGTCACCTGCCATAGAGACAGCAAATCTGCAAGGTCTCTGCTACATTTGCCCACACATCCCTCCAGGGCTGATCAGACGTTGCCCACCCCCAACCATCAGGCTGCCCCCCAAGCAATGGAACAGCATAAACACAGAGCTCCCTGACAACTGCTGTACTGATACAGTGTCAAAGTTCACTCCAGCCAAATTTTGTGTCATTTGATGAGATTCTTTTGCATTGTAATAACTAGAAAATGGTTCAGTAAGTCCTAGCAAAACATTTGCTTTTTCAGCAAAATTTGCGTCTCCCTGAGGACTTTTGCTGGTTTTGCACTAGCAGTACTTATTTAGACAAGTCTAATTCTGTTGCATAGCAGTGTAACTCCCTATGTGTGGTGAGGACACTTGTATTTTATCTTATGACAATTTAGAGGGATTAAAATAAATCATATGGGTATTTACACTCCAAAATAAAACCATCTACTGGGGTTAATTGGTGAAATATCAATGCTTTAATTGATAAAATTTCCCAGGTGAACACATCAGCAGTAGTTCTTTTGAACCCTTAATTGCTGTTGGGCATTGCAAATTTGTGTCTTTCTTCTGCCTGGTCTGGGTGACACAGCAAGGGATGCATAAAAAATGCAGAAATATAGGAATGAACAGTGATCTCATCAGCAATGATGGCTGCATTTTAAGATTAGCAGAGTGGAAATTGTTTCTAATTACATGACTGGCTTGCTCTGGTTTACTTTAAAAGAATGTTTAGTTCTGAGGGCCATGAAAGTGCACTGAAATCCACTTAAAAGCTCTTAAAGACTTTCAGTTGTTTTAAATTACCATCATAGTTGATGGCTGTGGTTTTAAGGTGTGAAACAATGCATCATGTATCAGATTTTCTTGTGTGCTCAGCCGTTTGTAGAAACTCACTCGTAGCAGCTCAGCCCAGCCTGTCCTAGACCTCCCTAGGTGTTTCTTAGCTTGCAATAACTTGTTTTATTCCCTAGAGCTCTGCAACAGTTAGATATAGCCCAAGGATATGGCATTATGGCCCTTTCCCAGGTTAACCTCAGCACCAAGGGCAGGTAGGAAGGAAACTGAGAACTGTAAGGCTTCCTGTAATTGCCCCCAGAGAACTTGCAGACAGTTTCAGCAATGCAAAATAAACAAAAGGGGATGGAGATCCAGTGGGCTTGATAACTTCAGCCTATATCAGCATGCATTCCTGCAAGACTGCTTTTTGCCATCGACATGGCAAAGGAAAATATCAAGAATACTATCATATTCTCATCCTCACTTTACATTGGTATTTGTTTTAAGCCGATGAGACAGATTTCCATGTATGCATTGCTTCTTTCAGGAAAGGACTGACTTTTTTTCATATCATCTTTAGAGATTTTTGAGCACTAAGGTCAGTTCAGTTCTGTTTACCTTAGTCCAGTTTCTGCAGAAGTAATACACCCAGCCTTTGGTGGAGGAACGCTTTCAGATACTAAAAAGTTCTGGGCAGTTATCGGTCTGAATTAATAGTTACATGAAACCATCGTTAACGGTTTCACGCAGTTATGTGAAATCTAGGAGCATCTTTGCAAGATTTAGTATTTAAAAACCCAGAATGGACGTTTGCTACAATCACTTTTATGCAGTTGCAATATCTCCATGCTCATGTTGAGGAATGTTCACGCCTATTTCATTTGAGTATCTGAATTCAAAAGTTTTTTAGCAAAATCCTATGGTCACTATTAGCCTATTTATCTGACTGACTTACAACTTTTGGCTTGTGGATTGCTTTTAAGGAGAACTGATTGGCTCCTTTAGTTTTAGATAACGTGCTATGGATTATTTTGAAATACATAGAACTTCAAGTTATAGTAATATTAGAAAACATATTGTTCATTAAGGCGTTTGAAGTATTTGCAGAAGAAACTGGTGTTATTATGACCATATTTGTTTTGAAATTTAGAGGTGCATAAAGGTATATAAAGGAACATCAAGGCCCCATTCTTCTCTGCAAGGAATTGAAAAATACATGAATCATGCATTCAAATTTATGTTGTCTTTTTACCAACCATTCTTAATCCTGTTAGTTACATTGGGAGCAAAATGCTGAAAACTTAGTCCTCTGCCTGCTAGAGGACTACTCTCACATGGACCGTGATAGCTGGACCTCTGCTGAAATCCTTCTAAGTTTCTCCTTCCATTTGCTTTCTCTCCATGCAGAACAAGGTCCTGCTTAAACTAGTAAAATTACCTATAAAACTTACTTTCTGGTGGTAAAAGTGGTTTACTTCCACTAGTCTGAGCTCTAATGGTAATGGATTCTTAACACCAACAGTGTTTTCACTGCCTTTACCTACTTGGATCAAGGTTACATGACAGCAGGGCGCCCAGCACCCTCAACACAACAGAAAACAACCTTTAATAACGGCGTGAGAGTTTTCTTGGGTAGGGAGGGTCCTAAGTTACTCTTGCTCTCAGAGGTGTGATTATGATATGTAATACAGAAACTTTCTAAAGCCATTTTGCAGTTTAATCCAGTGACAACAAATTATGTTTTTAAGGGAAAAAAACCACAGCAATGCTTACTTGATGATAACTAGTTGAAATTCAACCCACACTAGTCAGGGACCGATCTACCAAGTCTTCATGAGGAAATGCCCAAATGGCATTTATTTGAAGGAAGGCTGGTGGGTGCCCTTCTAGTGATGGGGTTTAAATTAGGAAAACTGATTTCCCATAATCAGCCACTCTGCCACTGTGTGTGCATGAATATGGAACCATGTGGCTCTGGTGCCACTTTTCATTGTCGTCACCATCACCTTTCTATGTGAGCCCCAAAACAACAGAAAGGCAAGGGTCTGTATATTTAGCACATATCTCTGCATGCAGAACTGTCATTTGGCCTCTGGCAAGGCCACGCTGCCTCTTAGCAGGTGCCACAACCTTCATTTCTTTCGGAAATCTATTGGCATATCACAGGCAACTGTGAAAAATAAAGATTCCTACTGTGACCATATGATTCTCGCACAGATTGCAGGGTGAAGCTGTAGGAAGGCTAGGAATGGTAAGGAAGGACTTCCTTCTGACTTGGACAGTCTCCAAATTACTATTGACCCAGCCCAGAGCATGTCTAGATGAAAAATGGATGTGCAGTAGTCCATGTCCTATCGTCCCCTCCAATGAGTTGGGGATTTATCATGAAAGATATATTAAAAATCATTAAATGACCTTCTGTTATGCACACGAATCTAGACCTTTAAAATTTGTAATTCTGAACAGTCCTGTTTGCTGTATGTCCTTAGGGATTTTTTTTGTTTTAACAGCACGCAGCTTGACAGAAATACACTACCCAAAAAGGGATTAAGGTATATATTTTTTTGAGCATGACTGCTGCTTCCCTATTTTCCTGTAACCTTTTCTACACTGTCTTTCCTTTTCTTTCTCCTTTTGTCGATCCTTTTTACAACAGAGTTCTTGGTATTTAGATACAAACCAGAAAATGTAGATTTTTCTTTCCAAGTCTGCCTAGTGAACAAACTTCCTTTCAAGATATATCATGGAAAGGGATTACTGTTAAGGATAGTTTCCTTAAGCAAAGAATCTTAAAAGGCATTGAATCCTGGAGAGCTGAAAGACCAAGATGCTTTTGTAATTCAATGGGACTAATTGTTGAAAACATTATTGAGAAAAACAAGGTTTTGGAGGTGGATCTGAACTTGAACTCTAAACACAAACACTCGTGCAATTTGAATTGAAGCTCTGCTAAGGATAGGGCTGGAAAATGCTAATTTTAATAGCCAAGGTTTGTAAGTATAAAATGAGACTTGCTCCAGCTAGTCTTCTTGGTCCCTATCCAGCAGTACTCAGAGTCCAACTTTGCTACTAATTCCCCACTAATTAGAGCTATCTTCGTCACAGAACACAGAAGTCATCCACCCTCTTCTCCACTTCACGGTTAAAAGAGGGGATCATTAGGTAACTTGTCTGGTCTCACCAGGCATGGAAGCCTATGTCCCTAATCCAGGAAGGAGATTTGGCAAGCAAGGATATATGTGCATGCACACAGACGCTCTGCAGCCTTCCAGTCACTGAAATTACACAGTTAAATCTCTTGAGTTATTGATAAATAATATTTTATGAAATTTTAAGCTAGTGCTGAAGTGTTGTTGCTAGAAAGCATCTTCTGCTCTTCTACACTAGCTGTTCCTTAGTAAGAATTTAATCAAATTTCCTGTTATCCCAAAACAATCATTTTGAATTCGGAGAGAATGGAAAAGGTGGAAGACATGAAAGAGACATGAAGGGGACCCTGCAAGGGTACAATGGGAGGATTGAGGTTTGTGGCTGTACAACCGTAATGGTGGCTGAAAGCTGAAAGTGAAATGGAGTGGGAAAAGAGCTTATAGGCATATAAGCCTGATCAATCCTCCCAGAAAGGCCATCAGTTTGATTTAATGTGCGGAGATCCCAGTCCAAGACCCAGATCTTGAATTCTCATTTTGCCATCTTTCTGATCTGATAACCGCTGGGTAACTCTGCTCTACCACACTTATAAGCAAAGATCAGAGCTGCCTTTTTGAAAGGAGAAAGGAAGTAAATATTTAATCAGGACAAGATGTTTTAATGCCGTGAAATATTATACAAAACCCCAAGCAAAACATGAGAACTTACACGTTCATTTAATCTGCTTTCTAAGCAGAAATACTTGTGCCTCGCAAGCCTGGAGCCAGAATATCAAAAGCCCTTTCTGCTCTGCTGTTTGGGGAACACTGATGGCTCATGACAGTGGTGAAGAAGGTGCTCATTGCTCAGCAGGAGAGTGTGCTGAATGAAGCAGGCTATTGCAGACGTTGCTGAAAACAATCTCTTGATTAAGACCCACACCGCCTGCACATTTTAATGTTTAACCGCTGCCAGAATTGCCCTTCTTCCAGTGCAGCCAAAAGAGGCTGAGCCAGTGAGTTACCAGTTCTCCCTCTTAGCCCATGTGTCAAGTTGCACTTGTTTTATTGGTTTGCCATAGGAAGCAGTTGATGAATTATTTGATTGCCAGACTTCTTCCTTCCAGAGAACTTGTTTCTGCTAATTGTGGATTTTTCCTGTCCCTTTCCCTCCCCCAGTTTGCGGCAGGACACAATGCCAAGTAGCGTTCAGAGCGGCAGGCCGCGTGTCTGACCACGAGTAGCTGTCATTACCGACACAAACTCCTTTTTCAGAGTTGTTGATCTGTTTCACTCCTGTCGTCTAACCAATTGCCCACACGATCTGTGGCAGATACCATTTTGTAAGCGGCTCCTCACATTTCTTGCCTTCTAGTCTGTCCGTTCCCCACCCTAGCCATACCGCTTCCGAGCTTTTGCATCAACCTGTATGTACACTTCCTATAGCTTTGAAGTCCTTTCCTGTCAGCTCAGTTGTCTGTCTTGTATGGTTTATCATCATATCTCTTCAAAGGAAGGGAATGCTGTTTTGGGGAGGGGGATAAAGAGGAAAGGGGTTGCAAGTCCTGTACTTTTTCTGTTGTAATAAGATGGTAGATTTTACCTTGTTAAAATCCCTGGCGATAGTCACTTGTCTAGACTTGATGCTTTCCAAGGGTTTTGTTCTATCTAACTGGTGAAGGGTGTTTATGTGACACATGTTTCTTTCCAAACCGTCACCTTGTGGTTGTTTTGAGCATGTCAGCTGTGGTTTTTCAGATACACTCCATCATCCCGGCAGACGAGTCAGGAGGAAGGCAAGGAATGGCTACGCTCCCATTCAACCGGAGGCCTGCAAGACACTGGCAGTCAGTCCCCGCTTGTTTCTCCTTCAGCTATGTCTTCATCTGCAACTGGAAAATATCACTTTTCCAACCTGGGTAAATGTTGTTTCCCTTCACCGTTTCTCCCACTCTAGAATAGAATCATAAAATTCAACTGTTCATATTTCTTTGTTTGCCAAACTAGATAGGTTTTTTTAATGCCTCCATCGCCATATCGTGGTACCTCACTAATGAAGGGAAACTCAGTGTGTTTTTCATGGAGTAGGCCAGGGTACCTCCTGTTTTGCACAGAGAAAAAAAGCACAGATTCTCTAGGACTTGCCTAAGGAGAAGAAAATCTGAGGCAGGGCTGGAAGTTAGCTTCTAGTTCAAAACTACTCATCTTTTAGGATCCACAATCAGTAGGATTGTGATTTTAGTGAGTGTCAACCCAGACACTAAGCATTGCTTTTTTTTCCTATACACAGGTTTGCTTTGAGATAGGCCTTTCCAATGCATTTCAGTGGCTGGACCTGGCTATAACCACACTGGGCCCAATCCAAATCCTAACCTTGAATGCAATATAATAATTTGGGATGAGTCACATTTCAGATTTATTTGATTACAGGTCAAGATTTAGATTTGGTTCTTCTGGATCTTGTTTCGAGTTAATCCAATATAAATTTAGTTTTCTCAGTAATTTTATTTTTCTTTAATGCTGAATAGAAAACCATTTATTTGCACCATGCTGGACACATACCTAGGTTCCCAAGGAGCTTTTGTGGTTTAGGCCCTTGCTGTGGAATTAGCAGCAACCTTTGAAGCATTCACACTTGCCTCACAGCTTATGGCATCTGTAGGTTACAATCACTCAAAAGAAATTTGATCAGACATACAAATGTTGGTCTTATTACATATGGGAAAAAAAGTTGAACAAAGCCACTTTTAAAACCGAAATTGGATCCTGGCTAGGCAAGCCACTGCTTTTGATTTCCTCCATGTGCTTGCAGTAGTTTTAGGCACAGCTCTTTTTAAGTGGTGTTTCTTTCACTCTATCATTTTCTGCTTATAATTATCTTCTTTTCCTTTTTGTTCATGGTTCTTGTACTCACAACAGAGACCAATAAGATCAGGGTTTTTTTAAATTTATTTTGTCATTGTTCTTTGTTTCTTTCCATTATCATAGCCCTATGGAATAATTTGCTCTCACAACACAGCTGCTCTGGTAGTTTATGACTTAAGGCACATCTTGCATGATCTAAAATAAAAGTCCAAACGCTGAGGCTGAATTTGGACAGAAAATTAGATTTTTCTTCTAGGCACTGAGTTCATGTGGTCCACATGAACCATAACCAGGCTTTCCTTCCTACTAGCAAACAAACTTTGCAAAACCTTAAAGTAGGTTCATCAATGCTGTTCTGGATTTCAACCCTGAGTGATGGGACTACTCCTATGTAGTATGACGAGATTCAACTGGCCTGTGCAGGAATTTTAACCTAATATAGTAGTAGGTGCTGTAGAAAATCAAAGGATAAATATGTCTTGAATATGCCAATAGACTTTGGTCATAACAGCAGTTGGTAATATAGGTATATAACAATAAAATACAGATACTGATTTGTTAGAAGAGCTGCTTATAAAAAATACTTACGACTTCTTATTCCTTCTTAACTTTTAACTTTTGAATCTCTCCCATCGATTTTCTGTCTTGGGCTGTCAAAGTGAACAAGTGTGTATTCAGACACCGCTGTTAGTGTTACCATGTGTTTTACAGGATCAATCTCATCCAGATCCATCTCCTTGGAGATCATCTGCTTCACCTTTTTGTGGTTGCTTTGTATGTAGGAACCAGCGCCTTTCATTTTCACAACAGTGTAAAGTGCAGCTAACCATACTAGTCCTAAATTACAATTTTGTGCAGAACCAAAATTCATTAAAAGGAAATGTGTTTCATTAATAAAGCTTTGTATTCCAGTGAGTCCAACCAACCTATCTCAGTTTAACCTTCCTGGACCCAGTATGATGCGTTCAAACAGCATCCCTGCACAAGACACTTCTTTTGATCTGTATGATGACTCCCAGCTGTGTGGCAGTGCTACATCCTTAGAAGAAAGACCACGAGCGATTAGTCATTCAGGTTCATTCAGGGACAGCATGGAAGAAGGTAAGACTGAGTTACTCTTTGGATCAGTGAACAGGCCCCCAACAGAGGCCTCCAAAGTGGAGAAAAAAATTAAATATTTCTTCTGCAACATAATAACTTAAATAATTTTGTGAAGCTTTTTTTTTAATTTTGTTGAGCTGGACTCACAGGACTTCCTTACCCTAAAACATGGAAGATATTTCTTTCACACATTAATATGTTATGTTGTGTACGCCATACAAGTATAGATCCTTTAACAGGAATTTTGGAGGAAAGGAAGCCATGGAAAATTATTTTATTCTTTTTGCCCCTAAATTTGAAGTGTCTGAGCATACCTTGACTACTGTGATTCCGCATTTTCCTGGTCCTACTCCTGTATTTCCTTTTTTTTCCCCCCAAATGCCAGTGCTATTTAGTATCCCCTTTCTTTTGTAGTCATTTCATTTCCCCCCTTTCCTACAGCCTCCTACAGCAAACACTATGTGAATTTCTGTATTTAAACTCTGTCATTTAATCTGACCTCACTACTTTCTTTATGCAGATTATTACTGTTGGTCTGGTTTCTTTAATGCTATGTACAACACTTGGAATTCGGGGAACATTTTTTGTTTTGGTTTTGGTTTCTGTTCTTTTTTAACCACAGAGCATGTGACAACTCCTCATTAAATGCACTCTAGCATTTTCTTCTGCCTAACATTTCTGGTAAATCTGATTATTTGCAGCATTCCCATAAGCAGAAAGTTCTCTTCTTAATTAACAACAACAACAAAAAGCCAAACCCCCAAATTAAACCACTAAAATTTAATGGAGATTCATTCTACAACATCACCTCATCAATCTTCCTTACTGCTAAGTGATGACAATATAAATGGTCTTTATAATAAGCAAATAAAAATGTCTTCCCCTAGCCCCAAAGCTCATAGTTATGAGATAAAAGGGGGGAAAAAAAGTCCTAGATGTAGTAACGGACGACTAATACTTTTACTTGTCAATCCCTTCGTCTGCATTTCAGACGCTGCGCCAGGCAGACATCTGGGGATGTAATACTAGCAGTAGGGTGCAGGTCAGCTCAAGCTGTGAGTTCTCAGCGCAGAGAGGCTGGCTGACTGCACAGAAGCAAATCACGTAATTCAAGGACAGAGGTGACTACAGAGCCTTTGCTGAGGAACAGGAGAATTATCAAGAGAAACACTGGAAGAATAATAGAGAAAACAAGGCAAATAATTTATGCATAGAAAAAGAGGTGTTTAAATCTAGAATCCCAGTAATGGGTCACCAGCGGCTTTGATGAAAGCTTTTTCATTAGTCATGTTTCATATCCAGCTGGAGTGGATAACCATGATCAACCTGAGTAAATGAAAGTCAATGCAGCAATAATAAACAGTTTTCAGCAGTTTACGGTCATTAGAGATTAACATGAAATGATGCTGTTGGAAGGCCAAATGTATTTTAAGATAGGAGCTCTGAGGAAGGTTATAGTGAAAGAAGGGAGGTAATGGGTAGAGCCACTGTGTACCAGAGCAGAATGGGAGGTTAGCTGAGAGATTTAAAGCAGGCTGAAACCCAAAGATAGATTGAAGGCGACAAGGTTTCAACAGTCAGTGTACCACATCTTTGTAAGTATTTGTCCAGTTACAAGACTATATTTAAAGTCTATTTGCCTAATCCAGGTATTCTTGTATTGTCAGTTTAGCATACAGATGCCAGGTAGCTATTAAAGCCGAATAATTTATTTACCAAACGCCAGCAGATTATAAATATTAAACAAAATTCTTTTGAAACAAAAATGCAAAGAAGTAATGAAATAAATAATCTTTAAAATTCTGTTGGTGTGTCCTTCCTCAGGAGAGTCATCAGAAGCAGAAGGGGCATTTTTGTTTCAGTTTAGTCTTCACTTGCCATTTTCAGAGAGGCCAGGAACCCCGTTTTTTGGAGTTGAAGTCCTGCAACGTTCCCCCGGTGTTCTTGAGGCTGACTCTACTGATGATTAGTGGAAATATGGCACTACCTCTCGCAGTAACCTCTTCACGTGGACTACAAATACACGGGTCTGCATTGTGCTGAGGGGAGGAACCAGCTGAGCAAAGCCTGGGAGCTCACTCCTGGGAATGCGAACTGTTTTGCAAGGCATAGTCTCATTAAAATCAGTTTGCTCAGCTTTGGACAGATGTATAAATAGCTCAATTTCTGGTTTCTCTAAAGAGTGTATTTATCAAGTGATTTGTTGTCAAAACAACAGAAGTGATGCTTGCTTTGTGGGGAATAATACTGAATCTCACTGGCTCTCCTACCCCATACACAGGAAAGTGCTTTTTCTCTATAGAACAATCCTTTTAAGTGCAGGAAAAAATATCAATAGCTTTTCTATACTTTGTGAAAGATTGGTTCTCATTTTAAAAATATGTTTAGTTATTGAGCTACATGGGAGACATTTTATGCTTTCATCAATATTTCATGTTATTTTCCTTTTTTTAAAGTACATGGGTCCTCATTATCACTTGTCTCCAGCACATCCTCTCTCTACTCTACGGTGAGTATTGACATTTTAGAAAAAAGTTCTGCCTGCCTCTGTTCTTGTTCATTGTTCTTGAAAATTTCAATACTTCAAGGTTTAGAAGGATTAAAATTGTACTGCAATAAAGCAGGAACATTTATTTTCAACTTTGCTATTACTGTCATGTTAAAAATAACATTTTTAAGAATACATTGTTTAAGAATACATATTTAAGAATACATTTTAAGAATACATTATTTTCATCTTTTTATGTAACTTGCTCAGAACTGCTTAAAATCACCTAGTGTATGTTTTAAAAGCTAAAAAGAAGGTAACGATCTAGGAGCCTCTCTTGAAGGGGAGTCCTTATGCTATTGTCGTTAATAATTTTGAGTGATTTTTGCTTATTTTCAGCTAGTTTTCTAATTACACAATTTACAAAGTGGTTTTGTTCTGTCACTGTTTGAAGTACACTTCTTGAAAAACACAAGATTGCTTCAGGGTAAGGGAAATATAATTTGCAGCTTAAATATCTACTGATCTTTGTTGCAAATGACAGCATTTAGATATTATTTCCAAAGAGAAGAGTGTCTTCAATTATTAATCTTAGTTAATTAGATTAATTAGATTGAGTAATTGTATTCTAGCTCAAGCAGAAGGTCCGGGGTTGATTTTTTTCTCTATTTTATTGTTTTGGTATCTTTTATGAGATCTTCTGCATAACTTGTTGCTTCAGTTATTCTACTAGCAAGAAATGATCCGTATGGGAGGAGTTAAACATGTTTGGACATTCCCTTACTGTTACACAACAGTTGCTTTCCAACCCATTTGCTAACTACAATTACATGCTGTAGTAGCCCTTTTCCACGGGAGATCAACCCACTTACCTACTTCCATACCGTGCATTCATGTATAGTCTGTCTCCTCTCCGTATTTTCAGATGTTGAATGATGTCAGCTGACATCCCAGGGATGACATGGACTCCTCTACCCAGACCCAACACCCATTCTTGCCTGGGAATACCGAGCCCATGCGGTCTGATGCACTTGTACCATTTGGTAGCCCTATCTCAACGCTAAACTCACGTTAGGTTGGAACCTAAAAATAGGTTGCAACCACACACAACATCGACCGCAGCGGTGCCTCTCCTAGTCCTGTTCAGTCATTAAAAGGTCTATACAAGTGCCTGTCTAGAACATCAGGTACACACACATTAGGTTTGTCCAGGCCTTAAGCAGCAAGCTGCAAGCAATTCCAGTCCAGAATTGTTTTGCAGGGGTAAAATGTACATGCAGACAGGCTGCACATGAGGTATGACTAACATTCAAAGCAAAGCTTCTCTCTGACGTTTCTGTAGTCGAAAAATCTTTACTACTATTTCCCTGTCTATGAGACACTCTGATCAGTTTGCATGGGGGGTTGTCCAAAATTATAATTCAAGCTTTGATGTCAAATTTTAGAAGGATGTTATGAAACTGACAGACGGTAAAAATCAAATTATAAAGTGATACAGGATGCTTTCAGCACCCGAAAGCCAGTAAGTCTGAAATATCTCAACTCTAATGTTGTGTAATGTAGCATGGGCTTACTAATACTTTCTATTTATAGAACATGCTATCATTCAAGATTACAGGGTATCTTGGAAATACTACCTAAACCCCATGATATTAAAGAACAGTATTTTTCCTGCAAGACAAACTTTAAACTGTTTCTCCAAATTCATACTGTAAGTGGAATATTTTCTGAAACATCTGACTCTGAATTCACACTGCAGCTAAGGCCAGCTCCCTAAGTTATTGATTATGTGAACAAGTTAATGGAAGTTACAGAAAAATTATTAAAGGGCAAAAAAAGAATTAGTATGACAAAATTACTAGGATTGACCTTAAGAGATGATTTTTGATCAGAATTTCTTCTGCTTGATCCCTCTCATCCTCTGAAAAAAGTTTAAACGTTTCAGCAATTCATCAAAAGATGAGGCACAAGTGGAGTAGAGAAACGTGAAAGGTTGTCAGTCAGTATGACATCAGCTGAAAGCAGAGAACAACGTTTCATTGTTTGATGACACAGCGCAGTGCACATTTCTTCCAGAAAGGGATAGCTTCACAGGGTGGTGGCACATGTAACTCACTTTCATCTATTACTAGATTCAAGGAGGACTACAAGAGCTTTTTTGCCTTACTTAAGCAGGCCAAAATCATTAAGCATGAACTCCAAAGCAGCCGCCTTTCCATAAGTATCTCAATCAAATGTATTTATCAGATTTCTCAAGCGTTGCCCTAAGCCTTGGTGCTAGTGGCTTTCTGCAGCCTAATCACTGGAGAGCTTCAGACGAAGTACTGAATAAAGATCACGATCTTTATGTATTATTTCCAAAGGATAGCAGAGAATCTTGAAGGTATTCTCTGAAGATTGCTTCTTTGAGAATTAGAATATGAGATTCAGAAGGGACATTTCATGATTTGCTGCCATTGCAATGAATAAGTCCAATGAGACAGAAGTTGTGTTCATTAGTACTTTCTGTATGCATTGGCTTTCTGCTTAATTTGCATTTGGATTGTCAGGACTTACTTGAATAAACTGGAAATCTAGCTTGTAGAGATATGCATGCAGAGACAAACATTTGGTTTCACAGAAAAGTATGCCGTGTAAGCAGACTTAGTAGACTGTAGGATTGAAATACTGATTCAGTTTTGGCAGTGAATATACCTAGCTCTCCAAGAAGTTGAAAAAGATGTGTGGTAGTCTAAATTATGATAGGTTGTCTCCAATTTTGATCTCCTCCTGCTCAGTAGGTGAGACACTGCAATTTATTTGGTTAATTACTATATGCAACATATTTAGTTAATTACTATATTTCTTGCACTGGCTCTCAGCATTAGCTACACTTAGAATCCCTAGACTTCATTAACTGTGCTAAGCCAAGCTCAAAGGAGATCTGTAAGGACATGTCATTTGTATGTTAATATTTTAAGTCTTCAAAAAAAGAAAAAAATAATCCTTACAAGAATGGGATGCATGGATATGACAGAGCAGTAGAGGGAGAAAATAAATTATTTCCTCTTAGAGCCTTTTGAACCAATGCCTGAGTGCTGGGTTACAATGGTGTCAGCATGAACTCTTAAGTAAAAACCGCTCAGATTTTATTTTTTAGGTTGGTAGGATGCCCAGAATCCTGTTCTTTCTCTTTCATTTACTTCTTCCACTGCCCACAAAAGTTGCCTTGCGGGAGCCACCCCTCGGAACTGGGCGAGAGGCACCGCTTCCTCCTACAGCGAGGGAGCCGTCTGGTAACGACGTGGAGCACTGCCTTCGTCAGCGGGGACGGTGGTCTAAGGACACGGGACCACGTCCCCACATGGCAGTTACAGGAAAAAGTCACCAACCCTAAATTTGTTTGGTTTTTTTTTTCCGCTTCTCTTGGCACAGTAGAATTCATAAGGGGACATGGTCTTTCTTGATCCCTTTGTGACTTTTCATGCACTATGTGTTCAAAGTAACAATAATGAGAACAGAATTTCAATTTTTTTCTGTAGGCAGATCTCCTTTTTGCAAACATAGATCAGAAAGTTAGTGTCAATATGTGTGTCACATCAGTGCTGGCAAATGAAACAATCATTATACTGAATCGTTCCCGCGTAGTGATGTATCAGGTACTACAGTAGTTACAGCCAAGAGCAGTTCTAAATGTTGCACAGGGAAATACCAGAGCATCACAGTCTTTTTAGTGAGTGTTAACAGATAAGCATGTATGGAAAGAGGCATTTTCTAGAAGTCTTCTCCCCCTACACCAGGTAAAGTTAGAAAACATTTATATAATAAATTATTAACATTCTAGCAGCACAAAAGTTGTGCTTAATACAGGCTTAAAAAAGCAGCTATATTGATTTGTGATAACACAGATACTGCCTGAAGTCAGGGAATCTTCTGAGGAGCTCTTACCTGGGGTTTTCTTAGCATTTGTGCTGTTATTCATGGCTAATTCTTCTACCCACATTTTCCTTTTACTGCTTACTTCTTTTCCGGACAATGTTCGACTGCTTCTCTGAACTTGGGCCACCTCAGATCATGGGGTTCATTGATTTCCAGTACATCAACACTACAATAACATTGTTTTATGTTACGAAAGGGTTCCTCTCTCATGGTACACCACTCCTTTCCATTAGAATCCCACTGAAGCAAGATTTCTCTGTCCACCAAACACCTCCTCAATTAGACTACTCCCATGCTTACAAATTGAATGACCTTCAAAGGTTTGCCTTGCAATGATTTAGTTTCTTAGCTTGTTGAAAAAGACTGCTGAGTAAATAGCATTATTACACGACACAAAACACAACAGTGTGGAAAATATCTAAAATTATTAAATATTATTAGCAAGTTTAAGCTGAAACTTTAACATGCCTTGATAGCCCTTAATATTTTGGTCAGTACTCTGAATGCCAGAAATTTTTTAAAGTGCAAATACCCGCCTCACCTCACCTTCCCCCCGTATATGTTTTACTGGTACTCTGTCAACTTCTCTTAGCAGGGATTAGTCTGTTAAGAATATTACTCGGTATACAGTAAACCAAACATAGTTTCAGGAGCCGTAATAATCACTACAGTGTAAAAGTTTGCTGGTCACAGGCTAAGGTCCATGCAGTGACACCATAGCACATTTTCTTTTGTATCTTCGAAATGTAGCTGCAGTTTCTGCAGTTCTGTTTCTGTTCTCCCTTTATCCACTGTTTCATGTCAGTATGCTGGCAAACTCTTTGGGGTTTCAGCTGGAGCCTTTCCAAGTAAGTTGAAAAGAATTCCATTTATTGTTTTTACTGCATACCTTCCTTAAATGTAATGGATCCATGAAGCTATTCGTTTTGCTTCAGTGTAGCTGGCTTTTATTTTCTATTACCACAATTATCTTGCACACTGTTTCTAAGCCATGTCTTCTTTGTTTTCTTCCAGGCAGAAGAAAAGGCACATTCAGAGGTAAGAACTTTTCTTCATTTTTATATGTATGTATTGCATTATACATACATATAATAATTATATTTTGAACTTTTTTTTTTACCTGCTGTGGCTAAATGGCTGAGTCGCTGGGGAAAATACACCTCGTGCCTTTGCACCACTTTTTAAGAAGTATTGGTAAAAAGCTGATGCATCTTCTAGTGCACTAGAAAGTGTTTTCTTAGTGTTGGGCTGAAGAAAGCCTCCTGGCTGAGGTTCTGAAAACGGGAAAAGAATTGATGAGAATCAGGCTTCTGAGTGGAGGAGCCGTGATACGTCTGATTTCAGACTTAATACCACTCTGTACTGGATCTAAGGGACTGTGCAATTCAAGGTAATGTGCTGCCTTTCAGGAGAAAAATACTTCAAATGCTCGCTTTGAACTTCTCTCCCTTACATTTTGCGTTATATTAAATTTCTCAAAACTGACCACTTTGATGGATTTCAGAGCAATGCAGATTGATTTCAGATATAAATCAAATCTGACGTGGAAAACAGCTTCTTTCTCCTCACAGTGTATAAGAACGGGTGACAAGCCCGGGTCAGCAGCTGGATACAATTACAGCCTTTCTCAAAATAAAGTCCTGGTTGTATTAAAAGGGCACCAAGGAGTAGCAGCAATAAAATGCAGCACCAAGGGGTGCACGTCCACTTCACAGAGCTACATGCCTTCCAACTCCTGCATTTATGCTGCTCCTATTTTTACTACTCTAATCAGAGAGAAAGTCAACTAAAAGGTATTTTGAGGAAGTTGGACAAATAAACATATTCTTCCTTACTTGCTGCAGTGTATTTCAATATAATTTCTACCTGAATTTTCTAAGCACCTTTCTCTGAAAGTTAAAGCAAAGGAGCTAAAGAAGCATGCCATAGCTCAGTAGTGTAAATGACAATTCCCCATTTCACTGCCCTTTGTATAGGGCTGTACAGAGAGGTGAAACAACCTTTCTTTCCTGTGAATTTCTACATGATGTTTTCTCACGGTGTAGGTCTGCTCTGTGATGCTCTTGCAGGAGATGTGGAACAGCACTTCATGAGAACTACATTTGTATTGTTGCAGGAATATGATGAAAGTGTAGCTTAGAGCAGGAAGGTCAAATAATTGCTATCAAAAACCAAAGAGAAAACTTGGAAAAAGAAAAGTGGCAGTCCAGGATGGAGAACAGCTCAATATTCTGTCTCCTTTGCTCCGAGCTAGTGTAAATGACCGAGCTATTTTTGTATCATAGATGTACAGGAACTTGTTCATTCTTAAAGCTTGTGCAGTATTCCCTGTTGGTTGTCATGGGAGTCATAAAATTAAAGTACTGCAATAGCCTTTACGAGTTAATGTTATGTGCTCCCTTTCCAAGGCTAGTTTTAGACATTTTATTTCTCTAGTGTGGAATAATTTCTTTTATGTCTGAATATGAAAGGGGTTTCAAAGTGAAACTCCATGCTGTGCTTAAGGTCAGTGCAATGCCTGGAGTCCCCGAAAGATCTCAAATAGGGTTAAATGGGCTTAAAATGATGCGCAAGCTTCATGCTAGATATCTATCCTGGCTGAAATGTAAAGATACTTTTTCTTAAGGATTCTGTTATTCATTAAAGGATACAGGAGCCTTGAATTAAGTTTCTTTTCATGTCAACAAGCACATTTAAAGCTACATCTATTTCTTTAAGTTGGCAAGTTTTTGAATAACATATAAGGTTTAAAGAGGCTGCATGTCTGAATTGCAGGGACTGTAGGAAGCATTGTGTTAGAGAAAAGAGAAGTATTACTGTACATCATCTAACTTTAGACACCCATGAAGGAAAAATCTGTGTCTGAGGTAGTCATCAAAGCCTTCTTCATTGCCAGGCAGTGGGGGAGTACTTTTTGTCACGTTATCTGAGTCTAATGTAGAGATTCAACATATGTTGGCTGCATCATGTCTACAGTCAGGCACAGCAAACTCACCCAAATTCGTTCATGTTTCATAATCTCAGGCCTCGTCCAGGGCTGCTATCTTTGACTGCACTAAGAATATGTTTGGAACTTACGGGATTTAGTAAAAAAACATGACATTTACCTGTGCAAACAGAGGATTGTACATATGAAGTAATTAAGCATTTGCCCTTATGTGCTCCCTTAACTGGGATCCTAGCTCATACACTGGTTAAGTGCAACAAAACACTGGGAGCAGCACTAAGTGCCAACTTTTAATAATTTGTATTTCTGAATAGTTCTGGGATTAAAACGTGAAACTAAGACATTGTAAACCTATTAGTGATCCCTTAAGAAAACAAACAAGCCAACCACAACAAAAGCAAATTACTGAAATACTGACAGCAGTCTTTTTTTTTTCTAGCAAATTCAGAAACTACGGAGAGAGCTGGTTGCATCACAAGAGAAAGTTGCTACCCTTACATCTCAACTTTCAGCAAATGTAAGTATTTTTACTTGTGATCATAAGCAGTATCAAAGAATACATTATCAGATTGGCTAAAAGCTCTTACTCAACACATGGTCTGGGAGACTTTTAGTATTTATTTATTTTGATGTTTTTCAAATTAATTATTTCATTAGATGTCTATATTGCCTCAGCTTCAAGCAGAAGAAATCTTGTAATCAAACGCAGTGGAAATGGAGAGTTTCCACACTTTGGATGTGACAACAGTCCTATCCAGTTCAGTTTCACTCTTTCTTCAGAATCAATTAAAAAAAAAAGCTGAAAAGTAAACAAAACCAAAGAAAGGACACGGATTGCATATTCTGGTAGAATTCATTATAGTTTCATTTTAGAAAGATAAACCCTGCAAAATGCAGATATATGTGGAGGGAAGCAAAGTTGTACATTGTATATGTTGCATATACATATTCATTGTTGTTGTACATTCATATGCTGCAATAATTGTGCTGATATATAACTAATGGAAACTGGGCTGTTCCCCAGAGAGCTCCCTGGTGTTCTTTCCAATTGTCATACACTGCTAATATGAGTTATTGAACATGTTATCAGAATATAATGCCGGATAGGAAATGTGAGCTACAATCCTATCTGGTTACTATGGTTTCAGATGAAGTTACAAGATAGTTACTGAACAATCTGTTGTAGAGTGATTTTTAAATGCAATTTGGGATATAACTATAGTTATCATTCCCAAAGAAAGCTGAGATGTAGTTGCAAGAGAGTATCATTCTGTATTTCAGGAAAGCAGCTTCCCGATGTCTTGGGCAACCTACAGAGTGCCTTTCTTTGAAATGCAGATGTACTGAGTATTTAGCTCTATAAATACTGCCATTATTTTCAAGAAATTATTTCAGTCAGTGTAGCAGCACCATGTTCGTATTGTGAGGAAATAGTCTCTAGCTGTGTGAAAGCTGCTTGTTCTCTTAGGAGTGCTCCACGTGAACATGGGAAGAGCTGCTCTTAGCACTTTCTGCTCCGTTCAGGTGGCTGCAGAACGCCTGCGGGTATTCGTGCCTC
The DNA here is from genome assembly GCA_035590195.1 of Aviceda cuculoides. Taxonomy (NCBI): domain Eukaryota; kingdom Metazoa; phylum Chordata; class Aves; order Accipitriformes; family Accipitridae; genus Aviceda; species Aviceda cuculoides. The sequence goes on from JAVJGG010000062.1 coordinate 6,006,584, forward strand.
TAGCGAGATGGGTTGCCAGTCTGTGCCGAGTTCTGAGGACGAACTAGCGAAGCAGAAAATATTGTCTGTTTTAGACACTGGTCTTTGCCGGGTAGGGCGGTTCTTCACTCACCCGTCCTGAGAGCAACAAACTGAAACCAACACTGAGAGGTCAGAAGAGCTGAGCCAGCGTGCCTCGAGTACTCGTGTCTGCTAACAAGTCCGTAGCTCTCTGCAGGGCACTTTTCTTTCCACCAAGAACGGGGGGCTGCCGGGGCCCTGCCCTGCGGTGGGGGGCACAGGGAGGCCGTGGCTGGGCTTGCGACCCAGGGCAACCACAGCCGTCCCCACACCCGCTCCGAGGGCCCTGCTAATGCCCCCACGGCAGCGGCCGGAGTTATCCAGAGGAGTTAGCTTGATTCCTGCAAGCCCCTGGTCTAGTGAAAGACATCCCTGCCCACAACGGGGGGTTGGACTAATTGATCTTTACGGGTCCCTCCCAACCCAAAGGTTTCTGTAATTCCGAGCAGTGATGCCACACCAGTAAGACCGAACCGTTTGCCCGTGGTGGGCTGGGGCTCGGGTGTCTGCGCTAGAGATGGCGTGGGAGCCGCTCTGATGGTGATTCCTCAGGCTCTTGGGACCGTCCCTGGCTCTACTCTGTGGGCAGAAATGCAGTTTGCCCTTCTTCTGCTAGCGCTGAACCAAAACCATCAGCATATTCCTTCTTGCCGATGTGTTGAAAGGCAGGGTTGAAAGACAACTCTCTTTAGTCTCCGTCCTTTTCCAGTCACCCCAGCAACGCCGCAGCTTATAATACAGCAACAAGGGCCGTGGAGTCAGGATGGCAGGGCACTCTCCTCTGCAGCTGAGGCAATGAGGCTGTTTTTCAGTTTGTTTGAGCCAATTGTGTCCCATCTCTCCCCACTGTTATTTAGAAGTCATTGACTATATCTCTGGCCAGTATTCCTTTGTGTGGAATAAACACATACAGGCTGGTTCCTAATAACATTACGTATTCCAGGCAAATTTTCAAAGTCAGCTCCAGGTTACTATTAGATTTGATCCATATTTCAAAGAAACTGTGTCAAGCTGAAAAATGGATAGTTACATTTTGGCTTGTTTTTTACTCAAACTAATTCTGCTGCGTGGGTGACAAATAAATCGGGTTTAATCTGTAGAATTCACATTGCATCGGTTGGGGTTCTGGTCCCATGTACTGCCTCTGCACTTCTGAACACCTAGCAAGAATGCCCATAGCTTTTCTACTGATCTCATTGGAAGGGTAATATTTTCAACAGGACAGTTAAAAAGTATATACATGTGCATCTGGTTTTGTCTATGCAGAAGTACCACATTTGTAAACCTGTATGTGCTTGTATGCATATGTATACATATGTGCAAGCATACCGTATGTTTTATAAAGGTTAATTTAATCACGTTCTTTTGACTGTGTCACTCACCTTCTAATCCATCTCCATGGAGACACTCTTTAAACTCTAAACCTATAAGCAACCCTAAAGCTGATCCTTCTAGCACATGGGGGTTGTGGTACAAATGGTACCAGAGAAATCTTTCCTTTTCCCAAATCCCCAACAAGTGGAAAATCCCTCAAAATTAAACTTGTCAGGAGCATGAAACTTAGAGGCTTCAAATTCTCCAGGCATGATCGAGGGATTTGGACACCCTCATGATTAATGCAGTCTTAAAAGAAAAGTAGATACTGCTAGATACTGTAAGTAAATTGGGGGGGGGATGCTGTCATGAGATACATACTTTACAAAACCAAAAATTGAAAAGTTTTGCACAATAAGCCTGGTTCTAAGTTCATTCTCTGCTATTTCTGGTACAGAAGATGTAAAACATTAAAAAAACACTTCCACAAAAGCCCAAATGATCAAAAGAGACCACTTAAAGATGTGTTAGTACTAATTCTGTCAGTCCTTTGAGCACTTTATGTAAATAAATTCCAGGAAGTATCACTTAAAAATCAGGAATAAAGTCCAGCTTGAAAACAGAGTGTATATAAAACATTTCAATTGTGATGTGGCCTGTGAAATTTAGTCTAATTACAGAATTGATATTTAAATCACAGTGGTTATATAGTTTTCATAAAAATTATGAGAGTAACTAACAAATCCTTGATTTAATTTGACAAACTTGCGAAAAACCCAGATGGGCTTCTAATTTTCATGAACTTGTACTGTCTTAGCAATGCCTTACTTGCATGTATTCATTTATCATCTACCTCCTAATCTAAGAGAGATTCTTCACCAGCCCCTGGCATTTAAAGGAGAAATAGTCCTAAACACAAAAGCTGGAATTTATCCTCAGAGAAGAAATCAAAACCATGGCTGACTCTCTAAATATATAATATGGTAGTGACCCTCATTTTGAGTCACGTTTGCACGCCAGGAGGCTAAAACCTGAACAAACAGTAAGTCTAATGCAGAGAAAAGTTTGATCACTGCCTATCTTTTCTGCAGATACATCTGTCTGGCAGGTAGAGAACTGAACGAACAGAGTATCTTCTGCGGTGCCTTTGCTGACCAGAAAATTACTCAGTCCTTTCTGATGCCTTTGCTATAAATGCGTTCATCTTAGCCTTAGCCCTACGCTCCTCCAAATTTTCAGTGTCAGAAAATATGCAGCACTTTTTTCCCTCCCTGTGGTCTGGAGAAGGAAACTATTAATAGCCAGAAATCTTGTTCCCTCACAGTTCGTCTCAGGCTTGAATTTGCTGTTACCATTTCCCTTTGTAGAACTAAGCAAAAGTATTGTATGCGAGTGAAAAAAAGAGCATCTTATTCATCTCATTTCAATGCTATTTGTGTCTTTCTTTGCTTCACCACAAAACATGATCGGTGACAGTAGTGCATGTGTCATTAAAAGACTGCCAGGCTGAAATTTGACCTGTTTCATCAAGCCTTTGCTTGATATTTTACAACAAAACCTGTCAATTGGAAGTTATAGCATTTCTCAGGCATTTTGGAAATCTCTACTAAGACTTTTCTTATTTGGTTTCTTTTATTATTCGGGTTTTGTTGGCCGGACTCAAGTACTATGCTTGATTTCATCAGTTTATTTCATTTGGTTAACCCCAATGTGTTTTGCCTGCATACGATTAAATTCAAGCAGGGCCCAGCTGTTGTTTGGATGCTTAATTTACAGTTTTTCTCCGCGGTTCCGGCTTTTCCCCTGGCGCCTGTTTCGACGTTGCTGAAGGGCAAATCTCACTACTCATTAAGAAAGGGCCCGTTTTCAGTGCCGAAAGCGTCCAACCAGCAGACTTCCTACGTGACTGACAAGGGCTCAAATTCCAGCGAGCAGCCTGAGCCCAGCCCGTTCGGAGGGGCTTTGATCAGCGCTCTGTACCGTATAAAGCCGAAGGGTGCATGCTTGCAAAGCGTAGCGGACCCAGGATGCCAGCCGAAAGCGGAGGGGGTTCTCCGGCTAATACTCTTGTTTGGCCAGCTCTGAACCACTACCCTACGGCCAAACAAGAAGATAATAGCCGGCGGCGAGCAGAAAAGGTCGCCAGATGTTCAGTTGCTACTTGCAATCAGCCCCATCCCTCCTGGCCTCTCACGCCTCCTTTCATTCAGCCGTGTCAGGTGGGAGGAAATTTATTTCTTTGCCTTTGTTTTATAAACCCGAACGCCGCAGATCAAATGGCAAAAGGGCGTCGGCGGATAGTCTTGGGATATGCCGATGGCGTGTTCAGGATGGGCTGTAAACCTAAGAGCTGAGGTATTTGGGGGTTGGCTGGCTGGGATCATTTAGTAAGAAGGAAATGTTTAAAATCAACTCTGTCGTCTTGGCACTGAAATCATTCCCTGAGCATATATCTCTTTGACTATTTCCAATGGGAATTTCACATGGTAATGGAAGTCAAAATTAAGCCATATGTGATGGATGTACAGATTAAGAGCTATACATCATCTGTGTATCTAATGTGCATATCATGTTAAAGATGGATATGTTTTGCTGCAGGCATACTTCCAGTAATGCCCAGTTACTTAACTCTAATTCCAGTATATCTGTCTCCAAGTAGAAATGCTGCATTCAATTGTAAAGATATGTTTTATCTTTAGAATAAGTGTTATTTAAAGCACATGCACTATTCAGGCTATTTTGTATGGTATTCAAATGATGTATGCCATGAATGAAACTACTGAATCTAATGCAGAGTTTTCTAGGTGTGAGGGATTGGCTGTAACTTCAAGAAAAAATTCTATTTGAATATTTTTACGAGAATGAAAGAATGGATCCTTTTGGATAAAGTAAATAATCCTCAGAAATTGAGGATTACCAATCCAATCAAAATGAATTACCAAATTTATAAGTGTAAAAGACATTTCTAATTAGAATTTTTTATTTCTGATAAGCATTTTAAAAACCACAGTTACTTCATTCTATTTGTTTCAATTGTTTTCTGAATTATTTTTCATTTAACTATTTAAATGTAAAGTCTGATCTTAAATGGGAATATATACATACACATTTTTTGTGCATACTTCCACACACTTATAAATATGCTGATAATCTAGCCTTTTTCAAACTAACTTTTCTTATTTTGTTACACAGTATTTCTTTTGGGACAAATCTGCATAATATTTCAACAAGTAGGAGCTCCCCAGACTGCTGAATAAATAAACATTTGCTGCCATGGGGAAAGGCAGCACAGTTTATTACTCTGAATGTAAAATTAATACTTTGTATTTCATAGAAGAGCATTCTGTTGTAATAAACATTTAAAGTAATGAACAATGCGATGGAAGTTTTTTTCTTGAATAGTTTTCAGCTGATGGGCCTTTGAATTATGTTTCTTTATTATTAGCAGATCAAGACCGGATAGTCTTTATCTCAAACGAGTTAGCAAGGATCCACCATCTTGATCCAATTATATTTAGGATGCAAAAATTTTAGTGTGCTACTCCAAGAGGTAATGTGCTCTAGCACAGGCTGAATTTTAGGAAGAATCCATAGTTGTGACATGGCTGGCTGTCTCTAAAGGCTATCAGACAACAACTTAACAGTTTCAGTGACCTTTGATGACATTTTTAATGATGCTTTTTAGTTCTTAATTTTTCCTATGAGTTCCTTAATTTTTCCTATAAGTTCCTTGTGGTTCGTTCATGCACAATATAAGCTGAAGTTGTAGCAATGGAATAAGAGAATACTTTGCACAAATACACACAGTTAGGTGCCAAAGAACTGTGGTTATCACAGTCTAATTGAGAGAAACGGACAAAAGCAATGCATAATTAAGCAAATTATTCCTCTTTTCAAGCCCTCAGTCCCCATTGTTATTCTCATGGTAAAGCAGAACCACGGGCCATCAGCCAAGCCATAGATTTTTTTATGAGGCAGGGAACAGTGAGCTCCATTAGTTTCCTGTTAAACACATGTAATGAAGAGACATTTGGCTCTAATTCCGTGGTAGTGCGTCTACTTTGCCTCTGATTGTGTTCTGGGTCAGTGGTCATCATCCTTGGAATTAAAACACCATAAATTGGTCTGAATATTTTTAATATGTAGCTAATTATTGAAGTGAAAAGTTTAAAACCTAGTTACTTTTATCTTCTCAGAGGAATGAAGTAGTGAAAACAACCAAAGACTCTAGTTTGCAAACTAGCTGGAATAACTTTATATCGATTGACAGGTTTCAAATGTGCATTTGACACATATTCCAAGTTCATTTTATTTAAAATTATAACTCCAAGGATAAAGCCTAAGTGATAAATGTTAAAATAGGAATATACACAATTACTAATTAATCCTTAAGAAATTGCATATGCATCTAGTGTCATGTTTATCAAAAGTTAGTCCCTGGGGTAGGTATCCTTTACCAAAAGAATTATCCCTAAGGCATCCCTGCAGATGCCGAAAGCAGGTGGATTGACCACTATACCCATAAGTAATTAAATAAATTATTTGCTAGTAATACAATTTACAAGGAGTAAACTTGTAGTAAGTTTAATAAGTATGAAATAAGGAGTTTACAAGATACTGAAATGTTTAAAGCAATGCAAAATGATTTACAAAACACAAAAGCCACTTATCAGTAGAACAGCTCTGAAGTGGAGACACTGGAGTGGGCCACTGTTATATATGTGACAATCTTTTTTTTATTTGAGGAATAATACACAGAGCAAGGTGGCAAGAAGCTCTTTTCCTTCTCCTGAAGTGCATAACAGAATCATTTTTGGACTATGTCTTTTTCTGACTATACCTCAGACTCAGTACAACCACATACATTTGAACAATTTCAACTATGCTTGTACAAGCATGCAAGTCTGTAACTGAAAAATTTGCCAGGCACTGTATATGCCTGTACTGCTGTAATAAAAAATGAATTTCCTCAGCAAGGAAGCTCAGTTAATCCATTTGTACATATAAACATGTTGTTTGCGAGGTGTATTTCCAAGTGTATTGTAGCGTCGATGTTTGAAAACTTTGCCTATTACTACTTTTGTGATGGTACAGAGAAAATTAGTATTTCCTTCTGCTTTTACTATTTGGTGTTGTGAGAGGAGTGAATAGAAATTTATGGAATTTCATAAAAATTTAATTCTTACTTTCCCTTGGCTGTACAAGCTGGCTTAGCTTGTTGGTTTCTTTATGACCACTTGTTCTTCTTTGCCTACAAATCTCAATGTCAGTTAGAACCAACGAAGAGTTGATGTATTGTTTGTATAAATTTTGCTTGCATAGAGTATAGGGTGAATGTTAGAAAATAAAATGAAACTTTAATTTTTTAAAATCTTTTAATAGTTTCAACTTATTGCTTTTCTTATTAAGAAGTAGGACTTCCAATTTACAAGATTGTCTTTTATATATAATTTGCACACATGTATAAATATTATATTTACATTTTATATAAGTTTTGTGTTACTTTTATACGCACAACACACACCTATATATATAATCAATACAAGATGAATAGACTAAGTAATGACCTTTCATAAAACTAACTGCGATTTTTTTTGTTTGAGTCTCAGGATTCCTCCAGAGTGTTTTATTTGTGAGGTTAAATGTTACGGTTTAAGATAAAGTACTTGAATTCCCATTTTGAAGTGTTCAGTCATTGAAAATAATTGTTCTTGGACTTCTATCTGGGAGCAGACTTCTTTTGGCCAATATATCAGTACACTCAAAGCAGGGCATTAAATCCATAATCCATTTCCAGGCGGAGATACCTGAGCTAATCTCCTTGGGGGCTAAAGAAGCTTGGGGAACGCTGGGCTCACTTGGCTGCTTCACCTATTCAAGTCAGCTCAGTCTGAGTTTAGTGGAAAAGAGCTGGAGAAGATGAGCTTGGAGGGGAAAGAAATATTTAAAAAAACCCAAATAGATCTGGGAAAATCGTGCCATTGTCATGATGAATGTTGTCTTCTGTTTCTTTCACAGGCTCATCTAGTAGCAGCTTTCGAAAAAAGCTTGGGAAATATGACCGGCCGATTGCAAAGTCTAACAATGACAGCTGAACAAAAGGTATGTTTACCAAAGCAGATGCTTTAATGTGGAAAACAGCCAGCAGGTTATAGTAGAGTTTTGTTTAAAAAACACTGAAAGGCAACAGGGACAGCTGTGCCAATAAGACAGTCAGATCTTTCTTTAATGGCCGTTGCGATCAAATCTTCATGAAGCTCCAGGAGAATTAAACTGCGCAGCATGAGGTTTACGCAGGCAATATCATAGAATAATTTGAAGATAAAATCTTTCGTTTCCAGATTTTAATTAAAACATATGCAACTCTAGGTTAAATCCATACTGAAAGATACTGTAACAAAGACAGATCATAACCTGCTGGAGTGCTTCATTCCAGCCTGCCAGCGTTGGCAGAATAATAGCATTATGGGAAGGGAAGAACTTTAAGTAGAGAAAAATGACTCCATTCAGCAAGTTAATGCAGGTTAGGTATCCTATTCATGAGTAAACAGATTTGGTTTTCACTGTGCTGTTTTGACTATTGGGGAAAAGAAACCTAAACCTGATAGGCAGCAAATTTAATGTGAGCCTTTGTACCAAGCTCAGGATTAAGAGGCTGCTTAGCACCTTCCAGGACTGAACGTCTGCAACTTTCTGCCTTTATTCATTTTGAACAGTATCCTATGAAATGAAAGACCTCATTGAACCAAACTGTGAAAGAAACTGTATATCAGTGAGCTATTAGTCACCACTGGAGTCACTCTACCTGTCTATATAAAATAATATCTCACAGTCTGGTTGAGCACCAGCAGATGAAATATGGTGAGACTCATTGTGAACTAGATAGAAAATATCTGTATTGCTTGCTGTTTTTCATCTTAAGCAAAAAAACACAATGGAATTTTCTTAAAACCAAAACTTTTGACTATTTTGCAAAGCATAATTTTCCTCAGGCGATTTTCTTTCCAGAGGAGGTTAAGCAGTGATAACAGATCATCTCCAAGCTTCTTTCCTAAAAGATTTGGAACATGTTCTTTTCCTTCTCCTCTTTTCTCTTTTTTTGAGGTTAAATTCCTTGAATCCTCATTATATAAATACAGCTTGGAAGGACAGGTTTAATGCAGCAGTAATAAAATCTATTTTTTAAGGGTTTTTTTACCGAACTTCCTGCATTTAAGTGGAGTAATTTTACTTCAACTTGCAGGACAGTTGCTATTAAACAGGGCTTTTTAAATTGAATTCTTATTTAGCAAGTTAAGTCTTTTGGAAAATACAGAAATTCAGGTTTAGATTCATCCATTAAACAGTAGCCTCCCATACTAAAGGATGTAATTTGAATGGTTTTGTTGTGTTTCACAGTAAAATTGTTGGGTTTCTCTTAACTTTATAATTAATATTCAGTTGAAACCCTTTTTAGATTAGTCTTTATTAAAAATGTTTTGTTTTCCTTAAAAATAGCACGATCGTTTTATATAGAATAAATGCGAAAGGCCACGTCAGTTGAGTTTAATATCTGTGGAGAGAAAAGATGCTTTCTACTTAGCTGTTGCCCTTACGTCCACCCAAGCAGTCCCATGAACTTCGGTTTGACCACTCTCGTCTTGATGGGTTTTTTAGCTTAGACAAACATTGTTCGTGTGCCATATATTCTGAGCTCTCTTTGTTCTTCCCACAGGAATCTGAGCTTATAGAGCTAAGGGAAACCATTGAAATGCTGAAAGCCCAGAATTCTGCTGCACAAGCTGCTATTCAAGGAGCCTTGAACGGTCCCGATCATACCCACAAAGGTATGTTTTTGTCGCTATTAAAATAAACGCAGAGTTTCTCCCCAGAAAAAAAGCTAAGTCACTACTTTTCTGTTGTTCTGGGGGACTCTGTTGCAAGGGCAAGCACATTCTGCAGTGCATGGTAGGCATACTTGTGGTATTTCCAGAGCTGGAAACCTTGCGTGAGCTTCCTGTTTGCCAGAGTTGCTGGAGCCTTGTCTTCTCAGAACTGGGTGGCCAGGAATCGATTGCTGGGTGTCAAGAGTTAACCCCGTCACCGCAGCTGTGTCTTGAAGTACACCCGAGACACTAGTGAAGCCTTATGGTGAAACATGGTTATGGCTCGGAAATCCAGTGTAAGTTGTAGTTCTGAAAATTGGTGTGCTCATTGTTAAGAGATGGACTCGCCAAAGCTCAGCTCAGCTCCTTCTCGAGGTGCTAAATCAGTACAGAAAAGCAGGCACTTTAAATTCCAGATTCTGAATTAATTTGTCATTGCAGTTAGGCAGATGTCACATGATAAATACATACTTCAAAAGTGCCTGTTAGTAAGCAACTGCAAAGGAATTACTTGAAGAAAAAAAGTAATAGCAGCATTCATTTTTGAGAGTGTCATTGATCTTTCCTTTAAAGAGGTCATTATTTAGATGTTTGCCTTAAGGTCATTGCATTGCATGACTTGAATATAGCAAAGCTAACTTCTAGGAAGTAAAAAACAAACCAAAATTAATTTCCCTTGGTAATAGTGGACATGCTCTGCAAGAATATTATCCAGTTATTAAGATATAGTTATCAGAGACTTCTAAGAAATTGAAACTCAAAAGCCTCACCAACCATTTCTAATATACTCCATTTCTTGGTTATTTTGTTTCATTCATTTTTAATGACCTCCTGCCTGCTTATTTCCATCATGGCATATTAGAAGGTAGCATCTGAACGCTGATTAGGCCTGCTACAAGTCAAGTGGTGCCTATACTCCTCAGAAAAAGAACCGTAGTACACGTGATAGTAATAAGTCAGGTAACCCATCTGTAACAGAAACTGCTTAGCTCTGAGGTTACGCCTGCACAGGTCGCCGCGCAGGGTCGTTGCCTTCATGCCGATAAGGTGTCGGTTTAGAGAAGCTCCCAAGTGTTAGCCTAATTGTACGCATCCCCACCGACCCCTGGGTGGTCTCCCACAGGCTGCTATAGCTTGAATCCGAGCCACCGCAAGTATCAATGCCATTTACGTTCATCGAGGCTCCCTTTGAGGAGGAAGGTGTTACACAAATACAAGAATTGAAAGAGACAGATGGATTTCACAGTAATTTCTTTTCTTTAGATTTACGTATAAGGCGGCAACACTCTTCAGAAAGTGTTTCGAGCATCAATAGTGCTACAAGCCATTCCAGCATTGGCAGTGGTAATGACGCTGACTCCAAGAAAAAGAAAAAGAAAAACTGGGTAAGTGCTTAGCAGGTTTAAACCTATCTTTTAGCTATTATGTCGTTTCCTAGTGCCTGAGTAGCATAATGGTCCATTTGATCTACAACATTTTTGTGGGGCCAGGCGGATACAAAGCAATTCATGTGTATCCATACTGAGACACTACCAGTAAACTAAAAATTGTTGTATATCAGCAGAAAATTATTTGCAAAAGTCAGGATAATTAAACAAACAAACAAACAAAAAACTTAAAAGAGCTGTTGTGACCAAAACCATCTCTGGGCCACATTGAAACCCTGTTTGATTTTTTCTTCACTTGCAGTTTGATTCAAAGGCTTCACTCAAATATGTTACCCAGCTATGAAGGAAGTTGAAATCTGTTAAGAATTCTGATGTAAAAGTAGTATGGTGTTTAAAGAAGTTAAGATACTTCTCAACTGGAACACACAAATACCACATAGTGCTAAGGGTTGAATCAAATACTTTCAGTAAATAATCAGAAAATATGTTTTTGTTGTTTTAAAAATATTACCTGCATAAACATTTGTTTTAAAATACTGATCAGCCTTCATTCCCTTGATTTGTAATTCCACACTCTTTCATGTTTCTGCAAGGTGAACTCTAGAGGAAGTGAGGTGAATATAAACCATGGAAAATCTGGCATGCATCTATAAAGAACCCTATCTTGGCATGATTGCTATTTATTTTGGCAGTAGGCTTTTATACCTTCTAAACCAGATTATCCTGTATGTCTTCTCAGTTTGTCTCTATTCATTTTAATCTCAAAGTTTAGACTATAGAAAGGGGGAGTGTAGCCAAAATCCATTTCTTTCTTGTTAGATATCATGAGCTGGAAAGGACTTAAATAATACTTCCCTGATCAGTGGTCACACTCCCCACTCTCCGATTCTATCATGAAAATAACATATTTGAATACCTCATTTTTTTATAGAGGAACCAGTTTGTCATTGAGTTCTATACAATTTTAATCAGAACAACTTTCTGAAAAAAAAACCAAAACAAAACCAACCACATTTTTCCTAAGACGAACAACTTCTGTATTTAGACAAAGGTATCAACGAATGGGCTGGTTAAAATTCACTGCAGACAAAACTGTTGTCATCTTGGCTCCTGAAATAAATGGCTCTTTGGCTATTCTGTCCCTTTTCAATACCGGATAAGAGCTTCTAGAGGGAAAAGGCAATGCTTGTACGTTCAGAGATCTCACCACTCTAAAGGAAACTGCAGCAAAGAGTATATACCTTTCAGCTAACATTCTTCTCAGCAGTACAAAAAACAAGCCTCATGTCCCAGCTTAAATCCTCTCGCTTGTGATCCAAACCACAGCATTTGCATAGTTTGGCCATTCAAATTTTTAACGGGGATAGTAAATTGGCAAACCCAGTAAATCGAACTTGTCTTTTGATTTCAGCATTTAGTAACAGCAGATTCTGCCTGTACCTACATGCAAAGTGGTTATTTAAAGCCAGCCCTTGAAGGGAATGCCATGGGAATGGGATTCCACTGGGGCTTGATGGTTTTAAATGAGCACCCCTCTCCCATAGCCCTACCACTCGGTTCTGCACTTTTCCCATAGCATTACGTTTGCGCTGCGCTGGATTAATAAAGTCAAAACAAAGCACTGTATCATGTTTTTAGAGATACCGTGTTGCATATGTTAATACCTTGCTTCTGTATACTGACCTCAGGCAGTGGCTAGGATGGCATCTGCAAACTAACTCCTCGAAACATGAGCTGCACACAAATTGCCGTGACCAGGAAAATAATCTTGCTCTATGTTTGTTTTCCAGCTAAGAAGCTCTTTCAAACAGGCCTTTGGAAAGAAGAAGTCCACCAAGCCTCCTTCCTCGCATTCGGACATAGAAGAGCTGACGGACTCCTCTCTTCCTTCGTCGCCTAAATTGCCCCACAGCTCAGGAGAGTGTGGGGCGACATCGATGAAACCATCACAGTCAGCATCTGCGTAAGTGTCTCCCTGGGCAAACCTTTCTTCCCCAGCGGGGTGGCCCGGGAAACGGACCTCCTCAAGGGTGGCCAGCGGCAGTTCAGAAACCTTTGCCGACGGCCGACGGCCCTTCACCTCGTGCTCCATCTATTTGCCAGATTTCTCGTGAGCTTCGCTCCATTTATACACCACTTTTCCCAGCAGCTCTTTCTTAGGTCATTCTCTCCTCCTTTCACGGCCTTTACCCCAAATCATCCAGCAGTGCAAACTCCTTTCCAAATGCACGTCCAAAAGCTTATGTTGTCCTCTCCCTGCACCATTAACAGCTTTATCATATCCACTTAGTAAAGGCCAAATACTACAGTTTCCTTTCTTCATGACATACTAAAAAAATGTCATTTTATTTTCCAGGTAGCTATGAATTTTTACAAGATACTCATCCCTTCTGTTATTACTGCATCTACTTTGTAGCTACTAATTTATATAATTTTTAATCTATTTCCCCACTTTTATCAGCTTGGATTTTTTTGTGGGATTTTACTTCTATTTTTTATTCAATTCACCATCCTTAAGGTTTCAGGACTGAGAACAAGTCATCAGTCAAAAGCTGTCCAATTTCCTCATTATTTTTTGGATGTCTAATAAATTTTTCTTATGGAGTTCTCGGCTCCCATTCATACTCTTCTACCTAATTTTTTTTCATTCTGTTAAACTCATAACTTTTTCCAATTTGGGGAAATCAACCTCTTTGAACCAACAAATGTGTGCTACTGATGCCAGCTGTGTTTTCCTTGTCCTAAATGAGAATAATCAGGGCACAACTACTCTTCGTTAAAGCACCTGGGGAATTCCAGTCTTGTGACTGATTACTGCACTACAGACTAGAATTTCCCTGCGTTAGGTTAGGTGCCTTTTATGACTAACTTTTTATAGACTCTAATGATTTTTATATACTAGGTTTAGGAGTCTGACAGCAAATATTCCCACAGAAGAAACCCCTCCACAATAAATGTTTTTCTTTCCTCACATTCCACACAGACTAGTGAGGAATAACTCATCTAGATCTCTAGTTTTGTGGGGCTTTTTTATAGGAAGCTCACATTTTTATGGTTTGGGGTATACGTGTGTTTTGGGAGGAGGCTTTCTACATGTTTGGGACCCTTGAGTCTGATTTGTTATCAACTTAAAAATCACTAGTAAAAGCCTTAATAGAAAGTGCCTGAACTTAAACAAAACACTTTTACTTTACAAAATTATTTATTCACAATTCACAGATCTGCTCTCATAACCTTATCCTGTTTCCTTTCCACCAACCCTGCTTTTTTCTCTGGCTCTTTGACTTGCTCTCTAGATGTACTGGTGTTCCCAGAATTTATCAAGGGCAAAACTATATAACTAGTCTTTCATCCCAAGCTCTTCCCGTGGCTATTTGGTCTCTGAGCCTTAACTTCCTAAATTCTCTCAAGTTCATAGCCTCCTGGTTCTTCCTCCATAACATTTTTAAACACTGATCTTTCTGATCATATTATTGTATTTTTTATTATTGTGACCTTTCTACACAGGATAACATAGATTCCTTCCCTTCCACAGGATCACATAAAATATGTTTATTTAGATTAATTTCTCTGTTACACTGATAATATAAGTTTCTTCGGAAGGCTCAGTTTTCCATTGCATAATTTAAACTTCTGTCACCTTCAAGACTTTTTATAATTGTCAGCAGCCTCTGTTCAAAGATCAAGACTGACTTACTCCTTCTACCCAAAGCAACCTATTGATATAAAAATCCTGAGATTGTAACAAGAAAAAGTAAAAATCTTTCTTTCTAACTACTTCAAACCTTTGTCTGAAGTCTGATCAGGCTTCTGAGCTTCTTTCTGTGACTGCTTAGGAATGCTAACTTATCTTTTGGGTTTTCTTCCTTTTGATGAAGTCTCACCTTTTTATGTAATTTTACAGTTGTCAGAGCTGAGTGTTGAAGAGGTCTGGAATCTGCAAAAGAAAATTCAAGTCATACTTTCTGCTTCCATTCTGCTTAACTTGCCAGTCTAGACAGCTTTTTCCTGCCTCTTCCAGAAGCGTAGCCCTGCTTTCTGCTTCGTCTTTACCTTCTTTAAAGCTGGCTTGCCAAGGTCTTGTTGTCCATCCCTCTCAAGATGTACTGCCAAAAAGAAAATAGCCAGCAAATGGATATGTGATTTCCTAGTTGTCCAAGTTGTTGTATGAGACAATATATGCATGTAAATAAAATTTCATTTCTTATTTGGTTAGCATAGGTATGGGCACATCAAATGAAGACCTGTATCGTAACATTGGAAGAAAATCCTAGTATATGCCTTTATTCATTTTTACTCACATTTAAAATATTTGTGCATGTTGTGAATGATATTCATTATTTTCCTTCTTCAATTTGCCTTTTTTTTTTTTTTTTTTTTTTGCCATGAACTTCTTCATCTTCCCTTTGCTTACACTTTCTTTATATATTTTCTTGACCTGACTCTCATGTTCTAAACCATTACTTTACTTTCTTCCAATTGCATCTCTCTAATACGTGTGTATGCAGGTCATCTCTAGTCTGGGCACCAAAGAAAAGGCAAAACGGTCAAGTGGTCTACAGGCATAGATCCCGGTAAAATTGAGTGTGGGGCATGGAGTTGTATATCCAACTGCTGACCTGAAGAGTGCTGCATCTTCTTTCCCAAAATGCATTTGCATGCATTCTGGCAATTAAAAGTTGACCTCTGTTTCTTGTTTGTATATTAGTAGTAATAATCACAATAATAATACTTATTATTATAAAATATTTTTCGTATTTAATTTGTTCTGCAAAAATTAACTATTTATAGTGACAGTAATAAAGAACAATAACATTTAGTGAATTGACTGAAAATATTGCTTAGCGTAACAACGTAGCCAAAATTCAGTGTTTTATTTTCTACTGGTTCTGTTATGTAACAGGCCTAGGTCTGATGATGACACACAGAGGCAAAACAGTCTGACATGAGAACTGGAGTCCCTGGGCCAGTCATGTTTTGATCTTTTCTCACAATATAATGGTTTCTTCCCTTAAAATTAATGCTCGTGAAAAATAATCACATGGTAATTACTTTTAATCCAGTCTTTAAGGAAAAAAAAATTAAAAAACCCACCAGCATATTTTCAGATACCTTATGTTACCAGATGACAGACCATAGGCAAAAAAGTCAACCATCACAAATCAAAACCATTACAGATCAAAATCTTCTAGATCATGAAGTCAAGGACTGTCTCTCTGTGTACTGTTCAAAACAGAGGAAACTGTTGCTGATAAATATCAGATAATAACTGTCAGTAGTACAGTTTAATCAGCATACTTCAGTTCTGACTGTTGCTACTTAGGGAAATCAACCTTTGCACCAAAGAAATGATGCAGATATAAACTCAGATTAAAACCAATGGGTGATACGCACTCAAAAAAAAAGATTTCTGGAAAGTTTTTAACAACTTTTTTTCACCGTAGTGAACTATCTAACTAAACTGGAAAGTTATGAAGCAAGCTGATCATTTCATCTGGAGAGGGTTTTTTCCCGTTTTTAATTTGCAATTTGAGCCTTTTCATGTTTCTTTGATAAGATTCTTTCTTTGCTCATAGGTTTCACCAGCAGCAAGCATTTTCTGTACTTTGATATTTAGTAATGGCACTGCTTTGGGGGGAGAACCTTCCTTTAATCTCCTGCCTGTTTCCTGCTCCTCTTTAGGATCTGTGAGTGCACAGAGGCAGAGGCTGAAATTATTCTTCAGCTAAAGAGCGAGCTGAGGGAGAAAGAGTTAAAATTGACGGACATTCGCCTTGAAGCCCTCAGCTCCGCACACCATCTGGATCAGATTCGGGAAGCCATGAACCGCATGCAGGTCAGTGCAGCAGCCGAAGCGATGACAGGGGTGCACACCAAAGGTGCGCCTGCCGTTTTTCCTTTCCCAGTACTTTCTTGCAGATACCAAAAAACTGTCAATACAAAGTAAATTGCTGGATTGACAGTACTTCCAAAGGATGGGTATGATAAGTGTTCACCTTATAATAATGATATTCTTGGCGGTTATATTAATAGCTAAAATGTGTTTAAGAGATATGGAAGGAGACGTAATCCCTGCCCAAAGGAGATTTGTTATCTAAACCCTATAACTAGGAAAAGAAACATGCCAGACAAGCAGATCAAGAAGTGATTTTTGCAGAGCTCTAAATTCTTGGGACGGGGGGGTATAGGTGCATATTCTCACATCATTTCTGTGTCTTACCCCAGTTGTGGCTTGCTGAAACAAAGAACGTAAAATTGAACTAAATTATTATATCCAGCATCACTAAAATTTCACTGCATTATTTTGTGACACAGCTCCAAATCCTTCCTGAACGCATTTTTCATCAGAAGACCATCCCTTTCACGAGAGTGAAAGGCCGCAGAAAGAATGGCAATGTTCTTCAGCGGAGCACGCAGCTTTACAGGACTCGGCTCTGTTGCCCACATACAAGTGTCTAGTATCATGTTGGGTGCCCCAAAGGATTCAGGTTGAGACTGGGACAGCTACATTTAGATGTCTAGGTATGAGCTAGGTGATAAACTCCTGTTGTAGTCCGTTGAGTTTTAGTCCTGCAGCAGTGGGACGTAGAGAGCTGTCCTAAAAATCATCCTGAGATAGGTAGAGAAGGTGAAATTGAGTTGTCTGAGCATAGGCACCTATTACTGTTTGGACCAGCCTCAGGGATTTGTATCTGCACAGGAGCTGGTTTAGCATTCCACCCATGGAAGACCGTGTTTACAGTGACACTGGAAACCCCCATGTACGCAGCTGAATCCAACCCCAGGGCCTTGTCAGCCGAATTGCTCTGTGCTGGGTGCTTAGGTCGGGTGCACCTGTAGGCACTTCTATATAGGTGTCCGCAGCGGCTGATTTGCTAACTACCAGATTTGGTGGGCTTGCTGTCTTTTCTAGACCTCTTTGTTTATACCACCCTCCCAGGTGCTCACACCACTCAGGGCCAGCATTGCTAGCGGGGAGTTGGCTGAACTTCAATTAGGGGGAAGAATAATCAAGAACTGGTCTGTAAATACGGGTTTCAATTGTCCAGACATAAGTAAAGCATTTGATTTGGAGTCACTAAAAACTTTTTAGGAACTCTAAGGGATAAAACACATTTAATTGCAGCGGTGGAGAGCGGGACATGAAGGCTTATCAGCTGATTATAGTCTTACACTGGGATGTGAGCGCCTAAACCAGGTAAATTCCCAGGAGAGAGGAGTCTGCTGTAGTCACAGGCCTCGAAATTTGAATTTCACCAAAGCTGGGCAGAGGTGACTATTTCAGATGCTGTCATTGGTAATTGCCACTTCTTCTGAAGTTTTCCCAAAAGCAGAGGCAGCCACCTTGGAGTTGCCAGACTCTGATGTTTTGGAGAATTGATGAGGATCGGTAAGGGGAAAAAGGAAGATTGGTGGGAATGATACACAAATACCATGTGTATTCAAAGCACTTTAAAAATCTAAAGCTCAGCTGAATGGCAGTCTGCTAAGAGTTGTGTAATTAGTCAGTGTAAATTGCAGAGTAGAGGGAGACTGTGTGACTCAATTCACCATAGCTCCTGGTTTGAACCCCAGGCTAAACTGGCCCATTCATCTATTACCTTCTGCCACAGTTTGCTGGTTTGTCCCTTCCCTTTCACTATCTCCTCACCTTTGCCTGTATGATCTAATCTTTTTGTAGCTGTTGCAGGGGGTTTTTGTGATGCTATCCCGTATGTTTTTATTTGTGTAATGTAGCTGTACAGCCTTCATAAAAGAATAGGACTTTTAGCAGAGTATTAGTGAATGTGGAATTAAATTTGATGTGCAAAACCATCTGCAAGAATAAGCAGTTGCTTTGTACTGTGCTTCGTGAAGCGACTGAAAGCTAGATTTAGCTGGTACCAGGCTGTTCTCAGGCTAAGTTTTCATTTTATTATTGTACATTCAATAATCACTTGGCACCACAGAGGATTTAGCTAAAAAAATTCCTAGTTGTTCTGACTCATCTGTCACTGTATGTTTTCATCAAAGAGGGCTTGCTGGCTGTCATGTGAACAATCCCATGTTGGAATGATCAAAAAGTATTACCTGATAGCAAGAAGGGTTGTGAAACTGTTAAAATATCAATTTCTAATTGTCCATTTTTAATTTCATTTCTCCTCTGTGAAGTTACTGCTTAAATTTTACATTCAATGGCAGCAATAATTTTCTGTGACTTTAGAAACATTGACATATCCAAGATTTTAGCAATAACTTTTTTAACTGACTGTTACCTACGATTTTTTACCATAGAAAGTAGCTTATAAAACTGGGAAAAGCTGGGAAAATTCTCACCACAACAGTATTATGGTCAAGTGTACAATAAACACTGAAGCTTGAAACTTACATTGTTTAGGAACTGTCTTGAGGCAAAAGCTAAAACAAGGTTATAGGGGTTTTTTTCCCTTTCATTTCAGAAGTGAAGGCAATGCAGTTTTCACTGGCTGCGTTATACTTCCGAGATGCAGTGCTACATACTGCTGTGAAAGTGGTAAACCAGTTAGCTCCTGCAGGTGAATGGCAAGCACCAGAACAGCCACCCCCAGTGGTTTTCCAAAAGAATAACCTGCTGTGCTTTTATGTTGATTTCTTTTGAATACAGAATGAAATTGAGATACTGAAAGCTGAAAATGATCGTTTAAAGGCAGAGACTGGAAATACTGGAAAGCCTGCCAGGCCGTCATCAGAGTCTTCAAGCAGCACATCATCTTCTTCCTCACGGCAGTCACTAGGACTTTCTCTGAACAATTTAAACATCACAGAATCTGTTACATCAGGTAAATGTATTTTGGCCACATGCATGCCTCAGCAATTAGTAAGAATTTATCATTTTCACTCTCTTAATGGGCCATATATGGGAGGCATGCATGAAAATTAAAACACCTCATATCACTCAGGTAAACATCAAATATACATTCACTATTGGAGATGAGAAAGAATGCTGGCAGTCATTTCTGAAAATGTAGTTTTTAGAAGGCACTGTATAATAGTAACAGGCTGTTCATTATGTTTGCTTAGTTCCTAGCTACGATACTCTCTACCTACCTAGTTTACAATACTCTTTGGTCATCTAGTTTACAATTTATTTGAAGAGGACAATACCTGTTGTAGTATACTTGACAACTGTGTAGATATAGTCTCTCGTCCTCGAGGAATGAATAAGAGCATAGTACGTGAAACTTCCTTTTTTTTGTTTGTTTGTTTACAGATTTTTTTATCATTCAGTTAGCTCCCTTAACTTCATTTCGTATTTGCAGCTGGGGCAGAAGGTGGTCTCAGTTAGCTTTATCCCCTATGTTTTTTTAATGTGATATAGCTAGTTAGTCTATGTTGGACCAAATCACCATTTATCACAGGAGCCAAACCCCGCCTGGCTTATTAAGCACTCTCATTGTTTCAGTGAATGAGAGAAAGCAAGCAGAACTTTGGACCACATCCTGAACATTAACATTTGATTATTTTCCATGCCATAGAGTTTATGATAATAAGCCTTCTACACTTGTTTTGATAACGTAGCCAAGAAACAGAAGTGCTGTCTCTAACATTAGAACCAGGAGCAGAGCAGAAGCAAAGCAGCGCTCATTAGCGTAGACTCCACCGAAAGTATAATGCAGTCTCTGGAAGCAATAGAAATGTGGCTAATAATTGTAGAAAGAGTCTAGGCAAGAGTACAGCTGGGAACGTGCCAAACTGCCTGACTATAATTTGGATTGGCAGTTAGTCATATTATCTTGCCAGTCATTGATTACATGGATATTTGAATAGTTCTTCTGGTTAATATCAGATTTTATAGGAAAATTGGTCTATTTCTTATTTACATTCCAGCCTACTTTTTTGCCAGGTTTAACTTTTAGTATGGGTGAGCCTGTGCTGGGCTTCAGTATACAATGAAGTGTTGCAAAAACAGGGAGAAAAAGTTTAACTATGGTTCCTGCTCAGGCATCCACAAACATTAAAAAAAGAAATAAAAACCAGAACAGAATTTTTTTCAAAATGGTAATTGTAGAATTTTTCATGAGCAGCAGCTATTAGCACTTTGTCGCTTAGCACTAACTCTGTCTAGATACAGGAGTAAACATGTAGGAGGAAGAGGAGGAGGAGGAGGAGTTTGAAGAAAAGGGGAAAGAACTGGATGAGAATAAGATAAGAAAAGAGGACCAGCAGGGAGAATGTAGGAAGGTGAAAGATAAGAAAAAGAATGAAGATGAACAAAATCAGGAGGAATTGTTTAGCAAAAGAATAGAAGAAATAAAAGCTGAAAGAAAAGGAGGAAGAGGAGGAGGAGAAGGGGGTAAAGGAGTAGGAGAAGGAACAGGAAGAACAAGAAGACTGGGAGAAGTGGTTGGTCTCGATGATCCAACATAAATGATTCTACTATTCGATGATTCTATAAGCTTTATATAATTTTCTGTGTTATTGGTTCTAAATGTTTTTCTAGCATGCAAAGTAATTACTTTCAGTTACAAGAAATTAAAGAAATAAGTGTGCCTAATGAGGAGTGAAGGATTTCATTTGATTATGAATCCAGCCTTTTTGATCATTGTGAGTATCATCTTGTTGCCATGCCAAAGAACTTAGAAGGGTGACAGCTTCCTACCAAGTCTTGTGGGATTTCCGTGGCAGCTGGAGTACTATTAAACAAAAGTCCCTGAGATATGGAGAGGTTAGTCACGCTGGGGACTAAGCTGAGAGAGATAACGAGGGCTTTGGCTCATTGTATTAAAAAACGCCGTGGCACTTTCTGGGAGAGCAGTGTCTCCAAATGCCCGTGGTCATCTGGAAATGACCAAAGCTATCCATTGCCGCTTCCTAAGGGTATAACCGTCTCCTCCTGATAGGTGTGAGTGGCAAGCTGGGAAGGGGCTCGGTGGTCACGGACACCCGTATGTCAGCCAGTCACTGGAGTAAAAAGCAGCAAAGAAGGACCAGTACAAGACTGTCTGTACTGTCCAGTGAAAAGAGTGCCAGAGCTCAGACAAGAAGTGAGCCAGAGCCATAGCACACCTAAGGAGGAGGTCTGGCAGGAGATAATTAAAGCAATTAGCACCACCATGAAATTAGACCCCCTTGGGCAGCTTCTGAGCCCTTTGTGTCAGTGAGAGAGCTCTTAGAAAGTGGCATTTTTTTCTAGCCACAGAGTGGTTCCTCATTCCTAAAGACTTACAGAGGAATGCATTTTAAAGGCTACATGAAGGTCATTTAGATATTGAAAAATTTCACCGAGGGATCAGTTATATTGTAAATTGCCCTCAGACGAACTATGACATTATGGAAACTCTGAAGGCTTGTCAAATATGCCAAAACACAAGACAAGTGAAGTGAAACATTCACTTGTTGGTGGCACAGAAAAACTATCTGCCTGGAACAAAACAAGCACGGATTTGTTTAAGCTCGCAACAAAAATGTTTCTTCAAAAAACAAATAAAAGAACCAATAGCAGAATCTGCTTTCTAGGTCTGGGTGTAAGTTATCAAACATTTTACATGAGGATTTATTTTTTAATACATTCATTGTTGTCATATTAATAAGTCTTCTTTGGTTTTGCTATGAGCAAGTGACTGAATCTTACTGGCACTTCATTGAATTTGGGTGAAATCTGACTTTGTGCAGGCTATGACATGAAGTCGATGCTTTTCTTCAGTCACCACAATAAGAACGAGCAGGACTTAGGGTAGTGGATTACTGTGCTGGCCTTTGCAGAAAATGCAAATCCATAATCTCTCCTAATTTGATAGTTCGTTTAAATGTCTAACAGTGAAATCTCTGAGAGAACTTCTAGAGGAAGACAGCAGTTTTATCCCTTGCAATAAAGCTGCAGGCTCAACCTGCAGTAAGAAATAGGTCCTCCTGCTTTCACGTTTTAGGAGTTAGTGAAGAGGTAGAAACTGAGGCACAAAGCAGATCAGAATCACTCTACCTCCAAGAAAAAGGAAACCTTTTCTTAGAGGAATGGCTGAATAGAGTCCCGTATTCTGGAGGAGTACAAAGTGGTTTTCTAATGTTTGCTTACGGTTTGTAAGCCTGTATTTGGTTAAAAAAAGACTCTATCCATGCCATGTGCACAGAAGGTAAAGAAATCAGCTGGAAAGAGAAATTAAATGCTATTTTAGCAGCAAACATATCAATGCAAGAATTTCTTGGTTTTCTCCTTACAACATTCTAAGGGGCACAATGAGTCCCCAAAGACATAAACTTAATTTAGGTTTTAACATTGCGTTGTGGACATATGGTAATTTTGAGCAAGTTCCAAGAAGGAAGGCAAAGGCAAGATCATAATGCAAGAATTTATTTATTTATGTACTCCCTATTCATTTCTACATGATTGAAGCTCCTAATATTGCTTCAAAAATTGACAAATTGTAACTTTTTTTTATCTCCAAGAGAAAAGGCAAATTAGGAATAAGTACAAATTAAAATTATTGCAAATTGTTGTGATGGCAGCCTTTCTTTTTAGCCAAAAGGTCCTTTGAACAAATATTGAACTGATGATGTGAACATAGCCGATGTGATTTGTCAGGTTGATCACTTTAGTTCCCTTCTTTTATTGTAGATATTTTGTTGGACGACGTCACTGATGGAGCACTCCACAAAGAAGGTCATAGCGTGAAAATTTTAGTCACTATAAACAAGGGCTACAGTCGAGCCAAGGTAAGCTCACTACCCGAAGGTCTAGATGCAGAATTATAGCTCAGGCAAATCTTGCGGTATAGCAGCTCAACTTGTTTCAGTATTTTCAGCCAGGAACTGAAGGGAAGTACCCCAAAGATAGCAGCTCTCTTCTCTGTCGTCCATCCTCAATACAGTTCGGCATTCCCCAGGGACTAGTGTCATATGGCCTCCTTCTGCCTTTGTGGTGGCTCAGACACTGCCAATTCTCAGTTTAATTAGTAGTAGGATGTTCTGGGACTTGCTATCTCCATTTAAAAGTCATTGTAAATCAGATCTATGCCTTGGATCCCTTAGGGTGTAACTATGAATATGCTGCTGAGGTAATAAATTTGGAATTGCATTGTCGTATTTTCATGTTCTGTATTACAAAAAAATTATAAATACAGTGCAACTTTTATTTATATTCATCTCTTTATAAACACAGATACAATCACAGAGCAGAATACTGTATTTCCTTCCTTATAAAGATGTACCAAAGTAATATCATCTATACCTATTTCTGGCACAGAGATTATTAACGAAGTTGTAGCATCACATTCTAAAGAAGATTTTTTTTCTTCATTGGGAAAATTATGAATCTTATAGAAAACTGATTACCACCATTTTTAGTCCAGTTTCCAAAAATCTCTCTTTGCAGGATCAAAAACCACATGCATATCTGATAGGATCAATTGGAGTCAGCGGAAAAACAAAATGGGATGTTTTAGATGGTGTAATCAGACGTCTCTTTAAGGTAAGACACTGAAAAATTAGCTCAAGTATTACTTCAGTTTTCTTTTTCACTTGAGAAAACTTCTGTGTTCTTTGGGTTGTCTTGCCAAGTTTTAGTTTTGTTTTATTTTTTGACATATAGCTAACACCACAATTAAACTTTATTCTTAATGTTGCTGTCCTTTTTTCATGATTGTAGGCAGTTCTCTATTGAATGTGACTGCAAGAATCTCCTTGTCAAGTGACTTCACCTGTACCAAAATGTTTTCCAAACTGCTCTCATTCAATAATTATTTTTATGTCTTATGTTTTCATATAATTTCAGGAATATATTTTCCGAGTGGATCCGACTACTAGCCTGGGTTTAAGCTCTGACTGCATTGCTAGCTATTGTATAGGGGATGTAATTAGAGCCCATAGCCTAGAAGTGCCTGAACTGCTGCCTTGTGGATATCTGGTTGGAGATAATAATGTCATCACTGTGAACTTGAAAGGTAAAAACCAAGAATATTTTTGCAGATACTGTAGAGTTCCTCACTGCAGTCCCTCAACCTTTCATATTTTTTTCTTACGCCTGACCTTTCTGTATTTTGTCTCCAGTTCAAGGACTTTATCACGTAAACTTTCTGTATGACACTGTACAATACCTAACACAATGCAGCATTTTGAGGCAAATCTAAAAATATTTCTGTCCTTCTCTGCCTGACTGCCAAATCACAGCAAAGTACAAATTTCTGAATAGTGGCAAAAAACCCCCAAACAGACATTATGATGAGAAATATTTATGCCTTACCCAGTTCTGCAGGAAAAATTTAATACATTTCAAAAGCTGTAGGGATTTGCTGTTGGAGGGGAGGGGAGCCTTCAGAAGAACTATACATACATTGTTGTGACAACCAGTAACCCCTGTGGCTGTCACCCTGACCTTTTTTTTTGTCACGGTTGCCCGTAGTGTCTGAAACAGACATCTTTGCCTCACTGAGCCTTCTTTTCACATTTACTTTGATTTCATCTCTCCCACCCATCTTGCCCCACTACCACTGCTTAATTTTTTGGCCCTGTGGAAGGATATAAGCATTTCCACAGTAAGGAAGCCCTTGATAGGAATTTGGTTTAGGCAGAAGTATCTTACCTTGCTTTGAGCATAGCACTGATGCCACCAGGTGCTGGGCCAAACCTATACCTACCTTAGCAAGGACGAAGACAGACCATTTTTCTTTTCTTTTGTTCCCAGGAGTGGAAGAAAACAGTTTGGACAGTTTTGTGTTTGACACATTGATTCCTAAGCCAATTACCCAGCGGTACTTTAATTTACTGATGGAGCATCGCAGGATTATTCTGTCGGGACCCAGTGGCACAGGAAAGACCTATTTAGCTAACAGGCTGGCTGAATATATTATAACCAAATCTGGCAGAAAAAAAACTGAGGATGCAATTGCAACTTTTAACATAGATCACAAACCAAGCAAGGTATGTTACAGTTGAAAAGATACCCTATCGCCCAATTCACAGTGATGACGCAGAGCAGATCCTATTATCTGGCATACTGTTTTGTTGCTCAGTTAGCACTTTTTCCTACAAGAACTCAGTCACCAATCCCAGTGAGAAACAGGGACCAGATCTTTCTGTTCTAAACAAACATTGAAGCACTGTGAAGGAACTCTGAATTTTCCCTCACTTGAGGAAATCCACCTTAAGGACAGACGCAGAGTCAAATTCCTATATAAATGAAATCCTTAGAGCGTCTGTAATTCCTTTGTCAGAAAGGTTGGATATATAGTAATATCAGTCTAGCTTGCTTTTACATAGTGATAAGAGCAGCTGGTTGTTAGCAAAGACTTCAGAATGGGGATTTTGAATTGCCGTCTTGGGTTCATCCTCGTAATCAGCACTGGATGAGTACAGCTGCTGCCACCGTTTCTGGCGGGCATCGGCCAGGAAGCTGACCACACGAAAACTGCCTCCTGCTTCATGTCACATTCACGGTGATTTACATAGCTTAGGTTATCAAGCTTCTAGCACGACTACTGTGCTAGCCACAGATAATACTATTCACTTGCTGTCCTAAATTGGGTATACTCCTAACTTGGTACCCAGGGAAAAGAAAATGAAAGGGTTTGCCCAGAGCTTTCCGATTTGCACAGAACATAATGAATGTTAGCATAACATAAGAAGGAAGAACCTACAGATCCCGAGGGGGTGAGAGGACCATTCCAGTAAAAGCACCACTTTTCACTGTCTTTATGCAGAGGATTTGTGATGCCATTTACTTTGGCAGGGATTGTGTTTACATTTTATTATTATACCGTATATATTTATAATGAAAATTGTCCCACAAGAGAGCAAGCTTTTGGATTTCTGGTAAATTGCTTGTTGTATATGGTTTTGTTTGGAGGTTTTTTTGTTTTTGTTTTTGTTTTCCTTTGTTTCTATTATGATTTATATATAACTTTTGAGCTTATAGTAAAAAAAAAAAAGAAACAACATTGTCAAATACCAAGTGTGTTTAAATAATACAGATGGTGCTATTCCATGGAAGAAACCCATGATGTTCCCCTGGAGACACCTGATCATAAAAAGCCAAACAAAAATCTTTCTTGAAATAAAAAAAAGTTTGCATGTTCCCATTAAAGAAGAAAAGATTCTGCTATCCCTGATCTAGAAAGTAAAATGGCAATAGGAACTTTGTCCATAATACTGAGCATTCCCAACACTGACAAAACTAGATACCTTTAGAGATACAGCTGTAAAACTCGACTAGCCCAGACCCTCAAGGGCAAGGAAGTGTTGAGAAAAATACAAAATGTTTAGATTATAGAAAGTTCTCTTTTACTCCAGCACTAACATCAGCCAGACAGATAGCTGACAGAAAAAAAGAATTTACACAACAAATTTTATTATAAGGTGTGATATAACATCCCCAAAAGGTCAAACAGATTTTCAGGGAGAGTGGTGAAAGGAGACATCTGAAGGAGCAGTTCAGTAAGCCTAAATGGTGTGATTTGATGGGGGTGTTTTGGTATATAAATGTGCCATTCATAAGAACGGAGGTCCAACATTTGCGGTATCTCAGCCCGTTGGAAATGGCATATTTTATTGCAACCTATTTTCCTCTGGAGATAAGATAGTTTATCAGCAGGTTTCTAAGGAATGTATCCACCAAATAGGAACGTGTGTGCTTCGGTCATTTGCCTTATGTTTAGTGCCTTTGTTTCTCCTAGCACGTGGCTTCAGTGTTGCCCTATCTAAGAAGCAGGTCTTCCTGCATGCGCTGATCCAGCTGAACGATCCACAGTGGGAAAACTCTGTAGCAGCCTCTTTGTCTTTCTGAAAATCTTTTCCACTGAAATTACATCTATGGTCTAATTGGGTTAATCTTTCCTGGGCTTTTTTTGTTAATTCTGCTGAAGGATCTGAGACAATACCTAGCAAACCTAGCTGAGCAATGCAGTGCTGACAACAATGGTGCTGACCTCCCCGTGGTCATAATTCTTGATAATCTCCACCACATCGGTTCATTAAGTGACATCTTCAATGGCTTCCTCAACTGTAAATATAATAAATGGTAGGTAGTAGCTCTTCTCTCCACTTTTACAGACCTTTTCCAATTAAAACAGTAAAAGCTGTTTGTTATTTTGCAAAATAAAATGTCTCAGTGGAAACTTAAAACTCCCACAGGCTGTCAGCAAAGCCCTTACGTGCTTGAATAATTTTAACCCTCTTCAGCCAAGTACTTGAGTGTCTGCTTCACTTTATTTATATGACTCCCATGCATCTCAGTGAGATGTAAACGTACCACAGAATTTAAGAATGTACTTAAACGCTTGACTGAATTAGGGTCTTATCCCTCTCACCCTGTCAGATCACACAAGCTCATTAGTACCATGAGGACAGCTTATGGGCGAGTATGAAGCAGTGCCCTTTACAACAGTGGAATTTGGGATATGTGTGAACCCACGAACCATGCCATGCAGAAGTAGCCGTATATCCGGCGGACTTGCATTTCCTACGGTTTTCCTGTAGCAGTGCAGAAGTATGAAGTTTGCTGACTGTCCTTTATTGCCTAGCAAGAATAAAAATAATGTTTTCTGGAACTTTCACTGACCTATAACATTGGCTGTTTCTGCTTTAAAAGTGCCATCATAGGGGCTTCCCTTCATAAAATCACTGCATGCTATGTCTTACTCATGAGATTCACTGACTTCTGAAATTAAAACTCTAAGCCTACTGCAAAATTATGAGGTACATGAAGACAGGCTTGCCTCATTTATTTCTTTACTACAGATGAGTACTAGTAAACTACAAACATGCAGAGAGGGAAATCATACAAGAATAAACATTAAAAAAAGGGACACCTCAGGAATATTTTAAATCTAAGACTACAGTACATCCAGAGACTCTTTTAAAATTGGCCTAGTGCAGATAAGAAGAAGGAATATTCTCTGAATATCTGAATGGATTTTCGCTCAGAAAAACCTATTGCTTTTCTCTTTTCAGTCCCTATATTATTGGAACCATGAACCAGGGAGTTTCTTCTTCACCAAATCTGGAGCTCCATCACAATTTCAGGTACGTTCACTCTGTATTTACTGTGGCCGTGTTTGCACAGTTCCCTGCCCCTCAGCCCAGTTCTTCAACAAACATTGATCTTGTGTCGCATCGCAGCAAAGTACGTTAGCTTCTGTGTGTCTCCTGTATCGACGGGTCCCTGGATGGTGAAAGAAATAAGATACTTTCTGACACCTCTAGCAAGTTGCTGGACGATTGCATTCTTGCATTCCATTTCTCTTCAGCAGTGTCTTGAATCCTGCTGAAGCCTGTAATGATTGTGTTGCAGCGGTGGGCAATTATGTGGTTCATTGGAGCAGTTTTATACTCGCTGACTAACAAGACTCAGAAACTTATGACATTACCTTCATCTCTATGTTTAAGAGGAAATGATGTATTTGGTATTCATTGCTGCTTGACATTTATCTTTTCTACCCAGGTGGGTGCTGTGTGCTAATCACACAGAACCTGTTAAAGGTTTCTTGGGCAGATATCTGAGAAGGAAACTGATTGAGACTGAAATAGAAAGGAACATACGCAATAATGAGCTTATCAAAATCATTGACTGGATCCCCAAAACATGGCATCATCTTAACAGCTTCCTAGAAACACACAGCTCTTCAGATGTAACCATTGGTGAGTCCACTGGTGGAATGGCCTGAAATAAGGACGCAGGCTGAGCATTTTAGGGATCTGTGGAGGATATAGTATGTTTTTAAAAGCTGTCATCTCTTAATGGGAAGTACAGCATCAGTGTGGGGAATTTGTCTGGTTGCCAGCAAAACTGAAATGAAAATGGGAAGTTTAATGGGAGAGTATGTATTTCCTGGTATTTCTGCCTTGGTTGCTAAAGACTTTCAAGACAATGTTCATAATTTTAAAAAGTTAATTTTACAAAAAATTACCCCAATAGCAACTTTCCTAGGCTTAATTTTTTTCTCTGCTTTTACACTGCAGTATAATTACAGCAATAAAAACACTTGGACAGTCAGTTCAGCAAACTAGCAGGTCGCAGATACACACGTACCTGAGGTCTTTTAGTGGAACAGCTACGTTAGCAAAGTTGTCCTGTTACATAGCTTTGCCCGTAAAACTCGTAAGTGTTCATCAGGCCCTAGAAGTGGATAAAGTGACACTAGTTCATTTTTAATAACAGGAGACTGATAGCTCCCTTATTGTAGTCCTTTATTAGTATTCTCTTCACTTAAGTGTGCCCCAATACTGCTTTTTTAATTCTGTGAAGATTATTTTTAGTGTGTTCCCTAGTTCTACATTTTTAATGCACAACTTGACTTCTCAGGTCCCCGCCTCTTCCTCCCTTGCCCTATGGATGTCGATGGCTCCAGAGTGTGGTTCACAGACCTCTGGAACTATTCCCTCGTGCCGTATCTTCTGGAAGCTGTGAGAGAAGGACTTCAGGTATGTCATTTGTTTCCCAGCATTTTTTTTATAAGTAGTTTCATAGACTTTCTCCAACCTACCTCTTCCCAATGCATCCAAGTATGAATGCTGTTGTGTTTGCAGGAAGAAAATCTGTGGAGGGATTATAAAAATAAGCCTTGAACTCCTTTTGACCTGCTCTTACTCTGATGTATAATTTGGCTTTGTCTGCTCCAGCACTGGCATATCTTGTATTTTATGAAGAAAGTTTCTCCTCTGTGACTGGAGGAAGTTTCTTCTTTTTCCACTGTCTAACAAGTTCACAGCAATGCTAAATACAGTTCAGATTGCCTCCCTGAGTCAAGGTGGTCTCAGCCTACCCCTGCATGGAAGAGTTGATAGCCCTTACATTGGTGCAAGAAAATAGCTTTGGTCTGTGTAATGCTCTCCCACCTTCATGCATATGTAGGCACACTGGCTTGTGAACAAGGATATTTTCACCATTCAGAAAAAAAAAAAATGTTTCCTGTCCTTTACTCTTAGGCCCTGCTGAACATGAAGGTCTGTGCCTTTTTGCCTTTATATCTTGCAACCCTGCTTGTATTTCCCACAGTTTTGTTTCTCCTTTTTTCTTTCTCTGTATGGGCTAAGATTTCCTCCTAACTGTAATTCTCATTTTGGGTAGCAGTGCCATCAGATCAGAGTGCTTCATGGTTCCCTCTGTGCAATCCTCTCCAGAGCTGTGTTAGCAGCAGTTCCACTGATTGTTAATGACCTACTAAAATTTCTTCTACTTTAATAGAAAGAGGGCTACAAATAGATTTGCTGTAGATAACACTATAAGCTGCCCCATGTAGGTTAAGATTTCAGACCATT
Source organism: Aviceda cuculoides (assembly GCA_035590195.1). Taxonomy (NCBI): domain Eukaryota; kingdom Metazoa; phylum Chordata; class Aves; order Accipitriformes; family Accipitridae; genus Aviceda; species Aviceda cuculoides. The sequence goes on from JAVJGG010000062.1 coordinate 6,037,416, forward strand.
CCACATCTTTGGAGCAAACCTAAAATTTGAAATTAATCCTTTCTTCTTTTTTGGTTGATTTTTTTTTTTTTCCCCAATCTTTATTTGGCTTTCTCCCTTTTCCCTTTTCTTGTATGCACTGCAATTCTATATCTTCTGAAAAGACGTTTTGTAGAAAGGCAGTTTTTTGCCACACATGACACTGAAAGAAATTACTGCACAGTGCAGAGGGGATTGTTATGGACTAGTCAAAGAACCGTGTAAGCAGCTGCGGTTTCTTTATCACCTTGTATTGATGTAGTGACATACTGATGCGATGGAGGTTTAAAATCTTGCCTGTTGAATATCTCACGCTTTCCTAAAACTGCTTATCTCTCTGGGAATTACAGAGTGTTTATGCCTTGTGCAAAAAACTGCCAAACATCTGATAGAACAGCCATGGTGAGATTAACAGCTCTTGTTTAGACCAGCTATAAAAATGCAGTGATATTCTTTATGCTCATATTTTCCCAAGTATACAGGGTACCTACTTAAATGAAAACTTCAATTCTGGAGCAGAAGATGGCAGCATACAGAAGAAAATATGTTGTTTCATGAACCGTTCCAATTTTTAGCTGCTTTGGATGGCTTCCATAGAATAACATTATTAATAATAAACAGAAATCTTTTATATGGTATAATTAGATGTTCCTGGAACCAGGGACGGGTAGAAAATGCCTTTCTAGCCTGGTACTTTGCAAACTCACTTGTCAGGCACAGAATTTACAAGCCTTGCTCCAGGTTCCAGAAAAGATTTAATTGCTGGTAATCTCAGATGAGGGGAAGTGCTGCCTACAGCCTGGAGTTAGCCTGCTGCCTCCCTGAGAAACATTTCCTCTTGGCTTATTTAGGCAGATCCCTGTTATAGCAGCCTAGCTTCAGTGTAGGGCAGAAGGAGTCTGAATATCTCTCGGCATAACATAGGGAACTTGGCTGTCTAACGTGGGGCTCTGCATTCAGCAAGTGCCTGGGAGCAGGTGTTGCAGCGATAAGCACAACTCATCTCTCTGGCTCTAGCACTAAAATCCTTCAGTGTTTTACTCCCTTTAGGAGTGCAGCCCATCCAAATGCTCCATCAGTGCATGCCCTGCCAAAATTATGCTGCTCCTTGGATTGCGTGAGGCTGTTTTTGCTGGGAGAAGTCACAGAAAGCCCTGGTGAATGGCTCCCCATCCCAAAGTGTCATTGTCACGTCTAAAGGAAATCTGCAAAGCAGCAACCAAGGGGCCCTTGGTTAACATATTGCTTGTGAACAGCAATGTGGAGAAGGGTGCATTTTAGTGAGGAAGCCACCAGACCTCCTAAACTTACAATATTCTCATTCTTCCTTCCTCTGTCCTCCTTCCAGATTCGTAAACATTTTTGTGCTTCATAGTAGGGAAAACATATCCCTTGTGAATTTCTTCTCTTAACCTTGTACAAGATCTCAGACTTAAGATCTTCTCTGCTTCTGCAACCCATTTTGCTAGGGGAAGAGACCAATCGGTACTGGCACTTCCTAATTCGCTTCAAACAAAATCCAATTAACTTGAATGTTTTAGATAGGTCTGAGTTAATTGCACTGATACACCTTGAGCAAATTACCTAAAGGTCTCATTTCACATTGTATCAGGAACTTGTGTCTCTCACTGGTGCCTACAAGTATCACTAGTTATGGAGTGCTTTTCAGCCTGCAGCCACCCTGCCTACTGAAGGAGCCTTAACGGAGATGAGGTTCTTTGAATGTCTTATCATATCCAAGTGCTGAACACATCTGAAAGCAAATCACTTATTAAAACGGTTCCGACGTTTTTGATGACTTTTGTCTGCTGTTACAACTGGTACCGAAATCTCTGCAGGATACTTACCTGTGTTATGTCCACAATGCAGATGTACGGTAAGAGGGCACCCTGGGAGGATCCCTCCAAGTGGGTGGCTGACACCTATCCATGGAGCTCTGCCTCTCTACAGCATGAGTGGCCATCGCTACTTCAGTTAAGACCAGAAGATGTTGGTTATGAAGGTTACGCATCAGCGAAGGAAGGAACAACATCAAAGCACGTTCCACAGACTGATACAGAGGGGGATCCCTTGGTAAGATTTAAACTTTGGGGAAAAGGCTTTTCAGTGTGTACTTTACCACCACTATGTTAAATTGTACGCTGTACCGTAAAAAAACTACTGTGTACCTGTTCCAGAATGGGCTTTTAAAATGAATCATACATACTGTAATTTGTTTAAAAAGTTGAAAAGAAAAGGAAAATCTAGCAGGAGGGCAGGTATCACCATCACATTAATACGTCCCTAAATTGTTTGCAATTCCCATCCGCCCAGAAATGTATCTGGTCTTCATCATTATAATGTTTGGGTACCACTCTTCAGCAACTTATTAATCAGCTTATTCTAAAAACACCTTTCCAGGTTGGGCAGTCCATCACCTACATTCTGCAAACAAAGGACTGAGAAACTTGCATTATCCAACTTGTCTATCATAGAGAATTTAGTGGAAATGCAAATTAGGCAGCCATCCTCTCTTGCCTCAGAACATTTCAAGATAACTGATGACTGTATAACAGTCTTAATGTAAAAGGAATGCAAGTGTGGTGGCATTAAAAGATAAGAAGTTGATTTCCCTCAATGCCGTGTATTGTTTTATTTAAATATGATCCCAGACGTTTAGGTTTACCATTGCCGCCTCTGATAATGGACTATTAAATTCCATATATTGAACTGCTATTTTTGTATAGTGCTTTCTCTATAGACCACCTTTATCACAATTTAAAATACCATTTTAGAGAACTGTACTTCTGGAACACAGGCAGCCCTTGGAAAAGGGAATTTGTCAGAGGAAAATGCATTTAACTCTTATCAGTGCTAAGAAAACGACTCCTCAGCCTCACTGAAGTGTTTGGTATCCAAAACCAGACCTTGCATCCTGAAGAAGCGTAGAAAATCACCTCATTTGATCCCCTGTCTCCCAGTCCATAAGCTTTGGGGTGTCTGTTTGACCCCATTTGGGCTGCCGGTGAGTGTATTGACCAGGTTTCCAGCCCGTACGCATCACCTCCACTACGGTGAAAATACTTGGGCAGCTCGAGTTCAGCGTCCCATCACCCTCGCTCCCTGCACACTGTGATCAGTATCTGTATCTGAGTAACTACCAGAAGGTTGAAACTCGTGAATGGAGGGAGGGCTTGCCCCTGCCTCCCTCCGGTGGAGCTCACCGGGAGACAGACACCGTGCTTGGGGAAAGGGGACCCGTCAGGTGCAGGCTGTACTGCCCACCCACCGCATCTGTTCCCAAACGTGGGTACCCGTTCAACCGCCAGCAGCAGCTCCCTGAGAGCGTTAAAGGGTATTAAATGCTGTTCAGTGCCTAGAGAAAAAATTACAAGCTGTGCAGGTTGAAACCGTAGAGATGTAAGGATTCCTGAGCAAACTGGAAAGAGGGGCTCAGCACACAAACGCACAAGAAAACCTCTTTCTCTTTGGTTTGCCATCGCCTGCTTTTTTGTGATGACAGGGTATTCGCTCCTTGAAAAACACTGCAGCAATGTCAATGTTGCTTGCAGCCCTGAGCATGCTGGCAGAAGCGGATGTTTTATAAATAAAATCGTGATCATTACACGGAGTTAGGCGTCAAGCATCCGAGTCACTTTGGGGGGCTTAATGCTGCTTTTTGACGATTTTTCAGATGGGTTTCAGGTTCTAATAATCCCCAAATTATGTGTGGGCTCTCCACTCCTGGGTAGGAGGATCTGTTGCTGCTCCCCTGCTGAGGTCAGCCCCTCAACAGCAGATGGGACTCTCCTATGAAGCGGCTGGCCTCCGTCCACCCCTCTCTGGCTTCCTCCCCGTCTCTCTCTTGCAGAGGGGCTATGTTAGCATGATTATGTTTTCAGTTGCTTTTCCAATGTAGTGTGTCTATACCATCCAAAAATTATCTGGAAGCTTGACTGTCTCCAAATACGGGCCCAGATGTCCAGCTGTGATATGGCTTCCTTCCCCTGCCGGTGCTGCAGCTGCAGCCGGTCTCACCCCGGAATTAAAGAGAGTTATCAGGCACCTCCATTGTATCCCTCTGGCTCTTTGGACCTTTAAACTTCTATTTAAAGACCAGAAGGCATGAAAAGGGTGCCAGGAGGAGCCGCTGACACCCTGCCCTTTCTGAAATCCTTTTGTATGGTCCCCTCAGCTAGATACCAGCACACCTCATACAGCAAGGGAGCTTAATTAAATTTTAACACGGTCACTGCAGCGTTAAACGAGATGAGATTATGTAAACATTGCTTTCTTCTTTCAGATGAATATGCTAATGAGGCTTCAAGAGGCAGCCAACTATTCGAGCGCACAAAGCTGTGACAGTGACAGCACCAGCCACCATGACGACATTTTGGATTCATCCCTTGAATCAACGCTCTGAAAGGGACAAACCTTGGTGGAGGATTATGGCAAAATCTGTTTCCACTAGACCACTGCCAGTATTAAAGCAGCACGCCGAGGTCCCCGAGTGAGAATGGTGTGTTGTAGGTAGGCAGGAGACCTAAATCTGCAAAGTCAGGAAGAAAAATTGAAGTGGAAAGCTTGAATTAGTTTAATTTCAAGGCATTTCAATACCTATGGAGCCAAGTGAGACTCCGTTTGTCAACTGGAAAGGGCCCTAGACCAAGGGCATCTAAGCAGATTGCACACGTGTTAGCCAAACTGGAATATTTTTTTTTCCCTTTTCCTCTTTCTCTGTCTCCGTCTCTCTCTCTCTCTGCCTCTGTTTCTCTGTACAAGTTTACAGTGCAACTTCTGTTTTTTTCTTTAGTTTACCCTGAGGCGCTGCACGAACAGTGCGGGCTTCTAATTCTCTTCTAACCTCTGTTGTGCCACATGGTGCTGGTCACAGGACTGCAGTGGTGTTTGTGTTGTACGCTACTGCCCATTCCAAAACAAGTCAAAGATGATGATAGTAACTCAGAAAGCACAAAGAGTATTGTGCAATCACCAGAACACATGACTGTGATATGCTGGATAAGTGCCAATTTAATTCTAACTGCCATGGTCACGGTGATGCGCTCCATCAAGTTTTTAGTACACGAGTCACAGATTTTATAAAGTTGTTTTTACCACAAAGGTCTTTTTTAACCACCTGCCCACTCCTTAACAACAGTTTTATACCAATTATTAACCAACACTGATTAAAGGCTTTTTAGGGCTTCATTTGTTTGAGCCTTTTCAGTGAAAGAAGGAACATTTCTTATGGTGCTGTCTCACTGCCTTAAAACAGATTTCTAGAACAGTTTTACAGTTGGTTTAATTCCTAAACCATTGGTAATTTACACTGTTTTTTTCTTCATTTACTAATGAGAAGACATCAGTTAACACAGTAGCCTCATATCTGTATATCATGATTTTTTAAAGTAATGGATAGGAGAAAGAACAGTTGCTATATAATATTTTTATCTTGTGAATAGATTGCTCTGCCTACCCTCAGAAATACACAAGGAACCCAAACCCACTTCCACTGCCACCTAAATGCTGAGAAAATCAGCTCAAATCCATTTTGTCCCATGGAATGGAGTTTTTGGAGGACAGATGTTTTGAATTCTTATCCAGCAGAGCTGGATGCACTTGATGCAGCATGAGCACAAATATATGTTTTGGGTTTTTTTTCCTTTTTCTAGTTTTAGCATGTTGTTTTGATTGCTATTGTTGTACATGAAGAATTCAGCATAAAAGAACACTGAAGCAGTGATGTCCACTGTGGAAGAGGAAGAGTTTATACTGTAAAAGTGGGTTGGTTTTGCACAGTCTACTGGGTGGGTATTGTAAATATTGAAAAAAGAAAGAAAAAAAAAAAAAAAAGAAAAAAAAAAGCCTTGCACAAATCAAATCAAAACAAACAAACAAACAAAATTGTATTTTATTCTGTTGGTGTTAAGAGATGTTTCACTTGCTGAGATTTCCTGTATGTTGCAAACAAATACAGAATGCAAACCTTAAAAGCTGTAATTACCTGGTGTGTTTGTCCTGTACTTACAGTTGTTATGACTATGCAGGAGCTATCAACGCTACAGTCAGCATGTTTCAATATCTATACAAAGCCAATACATTTTGGGGGGGGGGAATCTGAAAATGTTTTAAGTGCATATGCCATGGCAGGCTACAACCAGATTGCATTCAAACTGCTCAGAATAATCGGAAACGCTCTTTTACCACGAGGTGTCCGGTTAAAATAGGTGCACAGAAACAAGAAGGTATCTAAGGGCTTTGGCATTGTGTAGACGCGTACTGTACACCTCCTTGGATGTTACCTTCAGGATGTGTATTTGGTGCTATTAACTCTTTGTGGCCACCCTGTGGTCACTCGCTGTAAAACAAAGATAAATCGATGCAGTTTCCAAATGGCACGGAGCTGCATCGCTGAATCTAGAGGTTCCTACACGGTGCTATTGCCCTAATAAAACTCTGATTTTATGCATGTAGGATTCAGTCAGACCAACATCATGCCCCCCAATCTGGATCCATTTCTGATGCAAAACGTCAGCGCATACACCTCGACTGACTCAAAGAACTAAAGGAAAGCTGCTCTTTCCTGTACCTGTGCTCTGAGCAAACCTGCGAATCTTTTCCTGCCATATTTAACACACAAACACACAATATTACATATTACATACACAAAACTTCCTGCGATACATCTCAGTGAGTCCACCTAGTTTACAACTCAGAAATTGTTTGTGAAACATTTGTCTGTACACATTTTATATTTTGTACATTTTTGATGTAACATATCATGTAAATAGACAGAAACAGTGAAATAAATCATCTGAAAAGTTTTGTAGTCTTTGTAAAGCCCTAATAATAAGTATTTGGTGTCATCGGACTTAACTGGATGATGTATTTTCTATTGGTTTATTGTTCCTCTAGCTTGTAAACCAGCTTGCGTATATTTTTTTGCAGGTGTGCGCACTGTATCTGTCTAAATTATTACTTTGCCATTAAAGTGGAATTATTTATTGAAAACACAGTCTGGTGTTTTTGCAGTCAGGACCACTTAACGCTTAGATATTATTTCAAATACAAAACCACATAAACAAAATGACAAACTGGAGGATGTGATTTTCTGTATTCAGCAGAACTAATCTCTGTAGAAGCAAAATTAAGTACTGTTTCCAGTTCCAGTGACTCAGTATGGTTTTTGAATTGCTGTTTCCATGGTGGGAACAGCTTGTGCAGTTCACAAACAACTTTACAGTCTCCCCATTCTCAAGATTATCTTCAAATTCAAGTCTATTGATTTCAGTGGTGGTAAATCTGTACAAAACTGGTGCAGTATTGTGCCTTATTTTCAGACTTGAAGGACTTAGACCTACTTCCTCAGCAGGTATATACATCAATATGATTTAATAGAATTCAGAGAAAGAAAGGAGAATTAAGTTAGTCAGCTAATCACAGACTTTGAGGCCAGAAGACAGCATTATGCTCCTGCAAGTTGTAGCGCCTCAGCTTTAAGTCTCAGCAGCAGGTCTGTAATTTCTCCCGAAATTGTCATACCCCTAGAAAGACCTTTTGACAGTACAGAGTAGAAGATCCAGCACCTCGCTGTCAATGTGGCTAATTAGTCACTGGGAGGCTTTGTTTTTTAAGGGCTTTATTTGCAGTTAGATCTTGTGTATCTCTTTTCAAGAGAAAAATACCCTGAACTGTCTTTCATTATGCCTTTTCCTCCTATACTAAAAAGCCAACCGCAATCAAAAACATCTTTTACATTGAAGTAATAGTCTTCCTTGCTTTTCTTTTTGATAAGACAAGCAGCTTGCTCATTCTTAGCTTTTCATGATAAAGCATACCTTTCAGACCTCAACACATTTTTTTAAGGACTTTCTAACTACATTTTGATTTGTCAGAGTCCTTCCTGAAATGTGGGTATGAGAACTGCACACGGTATTCCTGTGATTTTACTTCTGCTATAAACAGAACTAATACCACCTTCCTACTCCCACTTCATATTTTCCCTGCTTAGGCTTCAGGGCTGACATTCACTCTCTAATTGCATCATCCCACTGCAGGCTCATGTTCAGTTAATTATCTACTCAGACCCTGACTTCTTTTCATGTTGCATCATTTTGAAATACTTTGTCCAATCCTGTCTGTATAAACTATGCTCTTTGTTCCTTAGATGTATGATTGCAAACTTATCTGTATTAAAACAGGATATTCAAATCAGCCCACCCTACCAAACGATTCAGGTCATTCTCTACAATCAGCACCTAATTTACTGCTCCACCAGCTTCCCTGGCTTCCAAAAGCTGCTAACCATCATCTTACTTTGTCTTTCAGTTTGTAGGTAAGGGTAGTAAGTAATGTTTTGTCAAGAACAGACCCCTGTTGAATCCTGCTAGGACCCTCCATGAAGATTTGTTTTGCAGAGACGTTGTTGGGTCACTTATGTCATGGGTGTATTTGTATTCCAGTTAACGCAGGTATGAGTATCAGAATGTCATACAAAACCATGTGCGTATAATATTATAGGAAATATATGATGAGTTACATGGCTTCTCCACCACTGTAGGTCTCCAAGGATGGATTAGATTAGTTTCTGTTGAAAATTACATATGTAGAGCTGATCTTGCACAGAAAGGGGAATAGCCTAGATGACTTTAGTGATCTCAGTGCAGCTTTCCTATAATTCAGTGCTGCAGCCTTTGCACATTATCCAGCTGCCATTACTTAAGGGAAAAGATATGAAATTTAATTGTCAAACTCAATCTGTGTCTACTCTCTCAGCATATCTACCTCTTAGCCTTCATCTGGAGACCTGCCTGGTGAATGCCCAGGTTCCCAGGGCAGGAACAGGAACGGGAACGGGATAGTGCAGCCTCTGAAAGGAGAGTGGTTTTGGCAAAGTACTTGAGACATTGCTTTTGCTTACAAGAACTCATTTTTTATGCTATCATTAAATAGCCACTGTGTTTCTCAGCATGTGCTACTTTTTCTTGATAACTGAATAATGTCACGCAAATTAAATGCTACCACTAAGTTTGGCAGTGCAAGAGCTACAGATGCACTATCATGGGAGAAACATATTGCCAGGTAATAATACTAGTAGCAGAAAATAGAATCTGTCATGAAAGATAAATTAACTAAGACCCAGGCCATGTGACCTTGCCTTTCTACACTAAATTGCATTTACTGTTCTTTGTTCAATTGCAACCTTAAACAAACGTTGATAAATAGCAGTGAGTGAGAACACTGAATGAAGTCCTGGGTTTAGTAACAAATTTCATAAATGAAATAATATTTTGCATTTGTCACAGTATTTACTTGTTTTGCAAGCAGTTTTCCTTAAATCAGATCACATAATTTAGGAAACTAAAATGCATCTTGACAATTAAATGCCAAAGCTGAAAGAAAAGGCACCTGGCAACTGCTGTGTAACAAAAGAAGCCATTTACATGGTGACACATAACCAGCACTAATGATTTTATCATGCCATAAATGGATGGCTCTGAAAGAACAAAGGAGGAGACAAAATACATATCACCTGTATGACCAAACCCCAAGGCCTTAGTGAACTGAGTCATTTAAACTAGTGAATGCTGGTTTAGCACTGATAATTCAATGCTCCTTAAATACGTTCCACTAATCCCGTGTTCTGCACTCTACAAGTGCAATGAAAAGACATACGCAGACTGAAAAAAAGACTCTTCAGTGCAACTGTTGATGCAGGTTAGCTGTTCCATCACGTAGGCTATATGCATTAAAGAGAAACAGCTTCTGTACAGCAGTCCCTGAACTATTAGAAATAATTGGGTGGCAGAATGAATAATTTAGCTCCATCTTTACCACATTCTTCATATAACTGTAATGATCTTTAGTATAGCCTGTCCCTGCTTATCCGGGTCAAGCTAATGGCACTGTATTGGATGAGTGGTACTGACTCTTGATTGTGGCTAGGGAAAGTCATGCTGGACACAAAATCTCACATCTTAACTGAACTAACATTACAGAGCAAATGTATTTTTCATCTAGAGGAAATAAGAAATCTAAAAGCTACTTAAGAAAACTTTATTGTCTTATTAGTAATTGCTATGATTAATCTCATTATTACTTAATGTCTTTGTATTACTGGTTTTGTAGTTCAGATGTGTCTCAAATACTTTCTAAATAGTTCTCTTGTAAAAACAAATTGTCTTTCCAAGTGTAAAATTATACTGCTTGTTTGAGAGCTGGTTAATACCTTGTTTTGGACTATCAGCCTATTTAACTAACTACATCCACACACAGTAAATTTCATCTCTATCTTAAGGGTGCCTGATATTAAAGAACATGCTTAGTCTTACTATGTGTTCCAAGTAAGTGACATTCTTTAATTTCTGTTCTAAATATAGTGTTAAGCATGTGAAGTGCTTTCCTAATTTAGACTTCAGTGCCTGCAACTCATTCTTCCATAAGCCACTCTCTTTAGAAGATAAGATGGTCAACCAACTACTGCAAGATTCAGCTGAGCATTGTTTGTAGAGACTATGCAGAATATTACACTCAAGAATTATAATTTAATTGCATGCTTAGACACAGCATTCAGCAGGATGCCATATTGCCTGTTGTAACATTCTCTGAAGTTGAATAAGACCTTCAGACTATGCTGCTAATCAGAACGGAGGGACACCTCCTCCTTTTCTGGAGTGAAGCAGCTGCTAGCAATAAAACCTAAGTGCCTATTTATAGCTGCAGGACAATAGAGGGGTTACTTCACCTAGAGGAAGATAGATAAGCTATAGCATATGGTACTGAGCATACCGGAAGAAATCTGCTGTACTGGAAAAATATCAGTATCGTTTAGATGTTAATCATCCCTTGCTGTATATCAGAATCAATCAGGTAACTTTTATAATTAGTCAGAACATTATCTTACCAGGTGTGAAGATATTTGTGGGTTTTCTGAACTATGTAGTAACCAAAATATAAAATATAAGACTGAAATTCAGTAGGAGCCTTAGAACAAATATCCATGCTTTAAAGGCCACGTTATACTGAATCTCTCTGCCTAATGATCAGGGATATACCATGATGAGTGGAAATTACGCCTATATCCACAGAAAGCTATGCGCTTGCTCAAAAACTCTGAGTCCTGTTTTTGCCCTTCCTCTGGGGGAGCAGGATAAAGAGAAAAAGGGGTTTCTGGTTTATTTGCCTGTTCACATCCACAAAAAATCCCCTTGCTGCTGATTCTGTCCCGTCAGTTCTGTTAGCAGACCTGCTGAATATCAAACCACAGCTGGTCAGGAAGTTTCCAACGAACAAGGCTGCCCTTTGAAGCTAAAATGATGCACCAAAGAACATCAGAGTAAATAAACTCTGGATGTACCACAAGCAGAGGATATTTTTGGCCTCGTTTCCTGCCAGCTTACCAGGCAGCTGCTTCCGAACCAGAATTACAAAAGTCTGCAGCTCTGGTGAAGTTTTGTTCAGGACTCACAGCATGAAGCTTCTTGCTGCAGAGCCGAGGATGCTCGTTGCAGGGCTCCAGCTCCCCTGGCAGCCCGGAATGCTCCTGCTGCGGCCAGAGCGGGCAGCTTTCCCGGCATCCCCCTGATGCTGGGAAATACCTACGCTACCCTCAACTCCCGTGCAGGAACACCTCCAAAAGGTGAAGATGTGCTAAAAACTGTGAGGATGTAAGGAAGGGGCAAGGAACAAAGCAGATAGTTGCCTGGATCCGTTCCAGACAATATAAGCAAAACCACTTACTCTTTCTGGAATGAAAGGATGGAACATTTCTTTCTAGTGGAGTTTTTTAGATCAGCGTTTACAGAAATTATTCCAAACACACACAGGCATGCACACAGAGGAATTTCCTCTAAAGGTCATCTCTATATGAAACCAGCTTTTTGGTGTTAATGCAGGTTCCTTAACAGTTCATTTAGGCTGCAGTGGCAATGTTAGCTGCGGAGCGGCGTTGGATTTCCTTTGCTGAGGCAGACGTTGCAGCTTCTCTGGGAACTGCCATTCCCAAAGCAGGGAAGGCATATGCTCAGACAACTCCAAGCCCTTGGGTTTTAGCCTTTTTTTTTTTTTTCTCTCTTGGATTCTTTTTTAGATAAGAAAATAGCTCCTGGCACCACCACAGGTCTTTCCTCTCCCTCTGTGTGTTGTCCTCTCCCCTCTCTGCCCTTCTGTCATCTAGGACCTCCCTTCTTCCTCTTTTGCCTTTCTTGCACATGTTCCTCTTCCCACTGCCGTTCCCATTGACACTTGGTTTGGCTCCCCTTCTCTCCCTGGCACCTTGCACTTCTCCATCTCCTCCCTCACTCCCCAGAAGGCCGCTTGCTGCTCAGAGCACGCAAGGACAGCATCGTGTCCCTTCCTGGCTCCGACCGCCGAGCACATGCTGTCACAGCTGAGCAGCCGTGCGGCGACGGTAGCGATCCAGCCGGCGACAGCCCCTCGCGGTCACTGCCCGGGCGCTGGCTCTTCTGCCAGCACCGTGGTAAGACCCAGCGCCGCAGCAGGAGAGGCCGGCCGGCCCTGGGGAGAAGCCCCGTACCTTACCCGGGGCAGGAGGTTTGCAGTTAAATAGCCGGGTGACTTGCAAGGTCATGGCTCCGCAGTGCTCCTGTCCGTTTCTGTATGCCACCCTCCCTGCTGACCGAGAAATATTAAGTTAAAAGACAACCTTTCTCTCTTTTTTAGTACTCTGCCAAAACTAAGGAGTTCATATTTTGTGGCCCAGAAGAAGACGCTGTGGGAGACGCGCAGTCAGCTAGGATAGAGGAAAGTGGGAGCAGAGGCTCCAAAACTCTTCTTCAGCTCTCAGACTGGGTATTTTCAAAGGAGTTTTGTTCTCTTTCTTTATTGCTTGCCAGAGGAAAAGAAAGGCATGCACCGCCACTTCTGTGACCAAGAAAGATGAATTTTCACTGTAAAAAAATGGTGGGATTTCGATTCAGTTTCAGAAAGTACAAGCAGAAAAATTTCATCTTGAAAGTGAACCAAAGTCTCGTTGGCAATTTGGAAGAAAATTAGAAATAGTCATGTTACTATAGTGATATTTGTTAAGTAGTCATTAGCTCTGGGCAAACACAGAAAACATTTTTCCACAGCTGTCACTGCAGTTACAATAATCAGATAATATTATTTAGTACTTGCTTAGTGCTTCTGAAGCATCATCTCAAAGTACTTTATAAAGGTCAGGATGAGCATTATTGGTAGGGAATGAACGGGGAAAAAAAATCTCGTTAACGGCAGCGGGGTGCAGATGGCAATATAGCACAGCTTCATGCATAGACCTGTATCTCAGGAAGCTGCTAATGAAGAAAGCCCTAGAACTGACTGACATTCCTATTATCTATCATCCCTTATTTAGGAGGATGATGTATATAATATGTAGCTTCAGAACATTTTTTTAACTGTTATCATGTAAGATACTGCTTACAATAACTGAAAAAAAAGACGTTAGGAAAAACTTTTAGACTCACATAATTGCTCCTAGAAAATATGAAGCATTTTGTTGTCTGTGAGAACGTATGTTCACATACGGAGAAAGAGAGGGAAAAAAAATCATTGGATCTGGGGATTTTAGAAAAGTGGATTTCACGGGGCCGTTGATGTTACCCAAGTGACGAAGGCGCCTGAATTCTATTTCCATAATGACTTAAGACTACTTGAGTAGACTTCATATTATCCCTTGATAGTCTTTAAATTTGCAGTAGGTTGTGGCAGTTTTCCTCAAAATCTCTATGCTTAGGATTAAAAGTGACAGGGGTAAGCATTTCAGCTTAGAGTCCCAGCACCATTTATGTCTCTGAATTCCAAATTTCAGCTCTCCCAGTTAGCTGCTCTTGGAGGCCTCCATGGCTTAGCAGAACAGAGATTTCCTGTGTGCCTTTGGGAAGGAGAGAAGATTAATCACCTCATATATTGTGATCTAATGTTATGTCTGCAAATGAGATTTCCAGGCAACTGCGAGACATATGTTTTTGGATCCTGTATTTTTAGATTGATAACAGTAATCTTAGATATAACTCATTTACAGACTAGTCTAGTCCAGCCAAAAGACTCCATTTTATCAGGACATGGTTAGGCAGACGTTCTGGCAGCAGCAGCTTCTGTAACTCTATTAAACACGCTCAGCCTACCTTTTCTCAGGAGATGGCAGCAGAAGCATTCCCGAGATGGCTGCAATAAGTTCCATTTACTTTGAGGGGCATGAGGTGCAAAGCAATAGTTGGGTGGGAAACAACTCCTCCTTCCCCCTCAAAAATCCTTCCTGCAGCCACACGGAGTGTTACGCTTAGAAATACAGACCTGTAGGTGTTTCTTGCAATGTGAGTGATGGTTGAAGGGGAACAGCTAAAGAAATACTAGAGTTAGCTAGACCTTACCCGAACCTTTCATAGGAAACCCAAAAAAAGTGTTTGCTTTTGAGTCAGCTGAACAAAGGCCCTTTAAGCAATGCTGTGGCAGGGCAGCACCATTGCATGTCGCTGCTACCAACCTGCCTACAAATGTCCCTTCTGGAGATGCAGCAGAGGGCTGAAGAGGACGGGCGAGAGCCGGCTGACAGTGCTTGTGCTGGGTGGTAAGCAGGATTTCACTTTGCCATGGGAGATGCAGGGGAGGTGAGGGAGCAAGGAGCAGAGGGGCAATAATAGGGCAGAAGCAGGGAGGGAGTACAGAAGGCTGTTTTATGTTTTAAACTATACGTTTTTCTGATGCTGTATTGAGAGCACCTGAGCACTTATGTATAATGATAAACATCTGTTAGAAAGCCATGGACCTGTTGGAGCGAGTCCAGAGGAGGCCACGAAGATGATCAAGGGCTGGAGCACCTCTGCTGTGAGGACAGGCTGAGAGAGTTGGGGTTGTTCAGCCTGGAGAAGAGA
>JAVJGG010000062.1:6059990-6091831 GCA_035590195.1 Aviceda cuculoides
TGGCCAACGGGGTATTCTATACCATGGGACGTCACATAAACTGGGCGGGGGGGGGGGGCTGGGAGAGTTATTCGCTGCTTGGGGACGAACGGGGTGTCGATCAGGGGGTGGTGAACAATTGCACTGCGCATCATTTGTACATTCCAATCCTTTCATTATTACTGTTGCCATTTTATTAGTGTTATCGTCATTGTTATTAGTTTCTTCTTTTCTGTTCTATTAAATTGTTCTTATTTCAACCCACGAGTTTTACATCTTTTCCCGATTTCCTCTCCCATCCCACTGCAGGGGCAGGAGGGGCAGGGGGAAGTGAGTGAGTGGCTGCGTGGTGCTTAGTTGCTGGCTGGGGTTAAACCACAACATCTTGAAACAAGAAAAAGGACAGAGAGATCACCTATGCGACCTCTGAGACTGGAGAATGATACAGCAGAAGTCCCTTCTCAGCCACCCTCAGTCCTATGCCTTCCCTGCCTTCTCATACTTCCCATCAGAAAAGAGCCGTTTGAAATAAAAGGCTCTAATAATCTCTTGAGAGTTTTCCCACGGGTTGCATCCGTGTGTAAGAATAGGAGGACTTTATAGGTAGTATTTTATGCTTTATAACAGGTAAGAATGGATGGGAATCTCAATGTTTTCTGGTGAATTTACCCCCTCCACCAAAGCCTCATTTGTCTATACAGAGAATCGCTCAGAAAGTGAAAACGAACTAGTGAGAGTATGATTGCAAAATGCTACAGTTTTTCTTTACTAATTCCCCATTGTAGATTAATATAAACTCTGTAAGTCTTAGTGCATTGTTAGAGTGTCTAGATGGTGAAGGGTGGCTTATACCAAGTGAGACTTGTCAGCACTATCAGTTTCTTTGCATATTGAATTGTTTGCTTTAAAGAAAGAAGAGAAAATCCCATGTTATCCCTACCTGAGAGCATAGAACTGGTGAGGATGTTTTTCTGTTACAGCTGAAAAGAACTTCTGCCTGGGTGCTGTTGGGAATAATGGAGTTTTGGCTGCTCACCATGGTGTGTCTCCACTTGAGACACCGGGCTGGGATTTTCACTGAGTCTATTATTAGAACTTCTGTCTTCCCTACATCTCAAACAAAAGCTAAGCCAAACCAGTGAGAACCTGCATAACTCACAGACACATTAACAGTCAAGAATTTTTAATTTTAGAGCAGTGGTAAGTATGCCATTCGCCACCCAAAATGTATTTTTAAACATTTTGTGTTTGCTCACAGGCAACTGGGCTGTCAAAGTGAGGTTCTTACTAGTTAAGCTTTGTAATGTCTCAAGCATCTGATCAGGATGTGAGAGGAGTTTCTTCAGAGAACCAGTGTCCTGATCCCCAGTCCCATGTCCTGCAGAAGAGAGCTACCGCAGTGGCTGCCTACAGCAAGTGTCACTAAATGATGCTTCTGTTGATTACCATATAAAATGGGAGAGTGTTTTATGCTCCTATTCAGAAACACTTTGCTAGAGTGTTCAGCATAATGAGTTAAAAACATACTACTTTATCTTTAGCAGAACATAGCTGATTAATGTTCTAGGTTAGAAGACACAGGTGTGTGAGCATAAAAGCCTTGCTTGTTTGAATAAACAGAAATTGTCTCATAAGTATGCAAATTATTTCCTTTAAAGCAATCTAGGTAAATGAAGACAGAAATACCTGTTCAGTATTTATTCATTGAAAAGCAGAGGTTTCTGTTATGTTTTGTTTTTGAAACAATGTTAAGTTAAAAGCTGTCCTAGAGTAACTCTATTGAGCCTAATGAATTGTCACTGGAGATGAATTTGGTCCTGCTATCTCTGTTTTCACCTGCCAGGAAAAAAATGTTTTTCATCTGACTTTACGTATTAATCACTCGCAGGCAAGGAGACAAGTCCTGGAACAACTCTGTCTTCTTTATATGGACTTTCTAATTCAGTTTGTTTTCTAATGAGGTGAGAGGGAAGTCAAGATCACTCCATTTTTGTAACAGCTTTGAGTCAGTTCCACAGATTTGAGCACATTTACCCCCAAACTGAAGAATTTCTTGCTGGATCAATCATTGTCTGAGAAGGGGCATAACTGTAAAAGTATATTTGGAGAACGGAAAAAGTAAAAACACTGGACGTTTTATTAGCCGACTTGTGTACAAAACGTTGCTTTGGAAGAAGCCGAGGTAACATCCAAACATCTTGAATACTCTAACCTTCAGATGGGTGGGAAATGTGCTGCATTCGTGCTCTGCCTAGACCGGCAAGACATACCTCTGCCCGCACGGAGCGAGCGGCCCCGCGGTGTCGGCGGGGGGCTCCGGCGGGAAGGCCGTGCCTCCGCCTGCCCCCCTCGGACCGTACCTCCCCGCGCCAAACCTTCCCGCGGGCCTGGCGCGCTCTGGCTGCCTGCACCCAGGTTGGAGGGAAAAAAAAGCAGTCGTCTTCCGTCTATACCTACCCTGATTTTCTTTGCCTAAGATTTTCTTTGGAAAACGTGTAACTTTCGCAGTCTCGTGGCTTCCGCATTCAGCGTCGATAGCACGCAGCTCCTGGAGAGCTTTAATTTAAAACTAATTCTGCCAGGCAGCCTATCTTGGAAATTGGCTTAAAGAGATCTTTCTTAATCAGTAGAACTTTTCTCATTAAAGAAAACTTGTCTCTGTCAGATGCATTGACTTGAAGATCTAGTTGAAATTACTTGTTGTTTTGGTTTGTTCCAAAAACATCACAGTATATAATGGAGATTCTAAGATGCTGCGATTTCAAGAGTGACGTATTTCAGTGACTGATTCCTCTTTAAAAACAAAGGTTGGTTTCTCTTCCCTCACCACAGTGGAATAGTTGGTGGGCTAGCGTGAATGAGTCGTGAGCAGCATACATCAGGGCCACTTGAGTCAAGTTAAAGTCCTTCAAACCTGTTTGTAATTAAAAATGAGAGTATAGGCATGGTTCTTAAATCCTGATTAGAAGTCACTTAAAATAATTACAGAAGCAATGAATGCAATTCGAATTATTCTCACCCTGCTAGGCTGCAGCTAATCCTAGTTGGTAAGCACAAATCTCCATAAAATATTCTTGAAAGCGATAATGTAAAATTTCAGATTATGCATTTTAAAAAATCATTACTCAGATATACAAAAGTAGCCCAGAGTATACAGAGCCAAATCTCAGCAGTATGTTAACAGCTGTACAGTGTATGCCATTATGTATTATGTTTGCTATTATACTATTCAGAATTGCTAATACTACATTGTATTTAATATTTTATATATTACTTTGATAAATCAGCTATATTTTGGCGTAACTGCTCTGACTTCATTACCATTCATGAGGTTCACTTGCAAAGCACCCATGTGATTTCATTATGTGAGTTTATTTGAACCCTCATCTCCTTAGATCTTAACCTGCGTTTTTCCTCATGTATGTAATTATTTCCTCCTTTTATTTCTTCTGTTTTGATTTCTGTTTCTGTGAGGCTCTGACTGAGAATCACAGATGTTTGGTAATGAGGTTAGAAATATCTGCTTGTGCTCACTGTAAAGTTTGGGGATTGTTTTTTCAAAGACTCCTTGCATTCCCCCAAAATCTTCTGAACAGTGATACACACATTATGGAGTACAGTTGTCTCAAGGCAGCCTTCCATAAAGTATTGACCATTAGCGCACTATCTGCTCTACTGCATCATTCACATGATTCATCAAGAGCCGGGAAGGAACAGTTTGCTTTTTCTGGCTAGTACACAATCATCCTTAATGTATTTTCTGAGATTTAAATTCAATGCCGAGTATTGCAAGGATTTCAGAAAATACAATGCCATTAAAAGCTTTTGTACTGCCAGTGTCTTCATCAAGAGCTATAGTTTAAGCCATACGTATCTTACAGCTTCCTATTAAGATTTTTTTTGTTTATTCCCACCCCTTCTTGCTTAGAATCCACTTTGCCTTGGGAATAGCTTTGCAGCTTTGTCCTGTTCTTGTCATTGTGTAGGTGGGCAGAGCAGTACTGCAACCATATTTTGCTTTTACAGTAAACCAGTTTTCACTTCTTCTCCAAGTCTGTGAGCTATTCATGAAAAAGAAAAAAATTAAGTAACCCCTTCTCTTCCTGTCAATAGAAACAAGAGCAGCAACTTGTATTTATGTTCCTACTGATTTTTTTTGTTGTTTTTTTTTTAAACTAAATTTAGGTAGGACAGGATGAGAGAAGTGCTTCTTCTGGAAAGCTCTAAAGAGTTACATCCATCTCTAGTGGAGGTTCATGCTCCTTTCCAGGACTGTGTCCGTCCAGAGGGTCCACAGGCACCCCCTTCGTCCCAGCTGTTGCTTGTTGTGGTTTGTGCTGGTTTTGCTTCGTGTTGCAGCAGACTAACAAGGCACGGGCAGCATTGCGCTCAGCGTTCCTTAAACACGTGGAAGGATTTGAAAATGTGCGGATTCGGCTGACCCAAGAACCAAACCGACCCTGAGAAATGTGCAGTGTAAGGATGCCAGCGCAGTTTTGCAGGGTCCTCGCCGGGGCGCGTGCCAGTGCACCGAGGGTGACTGCGGAAGGCCGTGGCCAGGAGGCTGGCGGCATTCCTTACCTCGGCGTGAGAAGGAGCTTTGCATCGCTCGACTTACCTCTGGAGAGCTGTAGGTCACCCCGGCGAAGGGGCACGCAAGAGGAAGTTGTTAATACTTTACTTCAGGCTTGTTTAAGGTTAGGTAGGTTTGTTACTATTTTCGCAATGAAATCAAAGCGAAAGGGACAGAAAAAAAAACCTGCCCGTTTCAAGACATTTCACCCAGAACTTCTAGCCATGCGTATGCTAGTTTGTATTCACGTCTCTGATCTCAATAGAGAAAAATGTACTGCAGATTTCCTTGACTGAATCAGGTAAGGATACTTTTTAGGTGTACCAAGTAGAAATATGTGTGTTTAGTGGTAGACAATGCTGGCTTTATGTTTATGGATCTTTACACCACTTAAGTACTTTTCCTGTCCTTGGAAATATATGTGCTCAAAAGTTCTTTGTAAAACACGTCATAAAAGGCAGCAGTCAAACAGGAGAGGTATGCAGGTGCTGAAGCTCTTGACAATATATATTTTATCTTTAAAAAAAAAGACTTATTTTACAGTTAATCTCTAACTTTTTTTTCTTTTGAGATGACTTTGAAAAAAGAGTGATGTGGGAAGATAACCTACTTCAATCAATATATGACTTTCTTCTTAAAATAAGGTAGATATATTCTTCTAGTATTCCGTGAATGTGTCAGAATATTTTGACCATTTGTGTTGCTTGCTACCTTAGTTTGAAAATCTTGGGACAAAAAGTCTATTTTCCTTCGTTGTCTGAGGCTGTCTACTTCTAGGAATCGATGTTGAGGTCCCATAAGGGCTGTTTCATAGTAAACTTATAATTACTTAGTCAATGAATTTCTGATGCATGATATAATTGAAAGTATTTTCATTCTTGATTTGTTACAGAAACAAGTTTTGAATGAATTAGTTAAAGACTGATAATAAGCACACACAAAAATGTGCTGTATTCAGATGAAATATTGAGATTGAATTGTGAGCTTGATTTTTTTCCTTCCCTTAACTTAATGGGTTTAGTAAGTACTAAGGGGATCCACCACAGAGCACAGCACCTCAATTTAATAGGCATACAGCATAAGATCAGCTTTGGAAAACTGTCATTCTCGCACTGCATCTTTGCCAAAACATTGCTATTGAATTTTAGAACCACTAATTTAGAGTTTTAAATAGAGAATGACAGGAATATATCAGAGAAATGCTGGGATTTTTGTTGATGATGCTTTTATATCAGATCTGTTATAGCAGAGAGTCATAGATTTGTCATAGACCACTTTTCTTGCTGAGTCGGCTTTTAAACTAAAGCCCCCGGTGCTGGCCGCACTGTGCAGCTCCCAGCAGAGCAATAATGAGACGCAGGGAAAAAAAAATCCCCGCTCCACTCTGTCCAGCTGCTCCTTCCGACCTCTCAGCTAGCGACTCACATCGGATGCTCCTGCCTGATCCATCTCTAAATACTTCCTTCCAAGCCTCTCCACAAATACGTCATTTTCTGCAAAAGGCTCCAGCCTTATTGCCTCCGCTGTAGCACCCTAACGCCAAGCCACACCTTTCCTGCCCACCAACTGGACGTGACGGTTACTGGGCAGCTTCACTGCTGCCAGCCAGGCGGACACCACCAGAGCGCGGCCGGCGCATCCCCCCGCAAAACCCACCCGACGTCTGCGCAAAGCCTCGCCAAGGGTCCGGCAGCCTGGGCGGTGGTACAGGGAGACGTGCGCTGCGAGGAGACACCTAATCCCTTCCGACACCTACTGCCATGGGGGGATTTATTCTTTCTAAGAGAAGCTGCTGCTGCTTTCCGAGGCGCTTCTGGAGCTTTCCGCACGGCCGCGGGAAGGCAGAGCCGCCCGGCCGAGCCGCTCAGGTGCCACCCAGCCCGTGGCCGGGGCCGCCTCGGCCGCCACAACTGGTGACTTCTGCAGGTCCTTCTCTCGGAGCGGGTGCGAGACCCACCTGCTGGCGCCGGGCCAGAGCGGCAGGGAGAACCGCGGCTGTCCCCTCGGGCCGTCCGGCCCGCTCCTGCCTCTTGGGTCTTCTCTGTGCCCTCAGCCTTCTTCCGCCTTGCGGCCTTGCACAAGGGTCGGGTTGGGGTTTTTTTTGCTTGAGGTCTGTGTAGGTACATTTCTAGGAGTGTTTCTGCCTCCGTTTTTGAGTCCTGAGACCCTAATCCATGCCCATGTCATTTCGTTACTGACTTATTTTAAAATATGGTCTGTACCTGTTGGCGGAAATGTAAGTTTTCATCTATGGCAAAGGGGTAACGTATCTTGTGCGTCGTGTGCTACCAGCAGAGATCACAAGATATGAACAGTAGTGCTTCACAATTAAAGATGTTTTGGTAGTGCAGCCCCTCATGACATTACATGCTCCAATAGAAGAAAGCTATAAATAAAAAAAAAAAAAAAATACTCAGCAGTTGAAAAATCCTATTCGCTACGCACAAAGTTAACATTTAAAATATGCTCAGATGTCTATGAAAATTAATGAAATGTCAGTTTGAGAGCTGGAAACATATTGTTAGATTACATTTTAATATGAACAGGTGAAGATGAAGTACATTCCATGTAGTGAAATAAATAGAAAAGTCTGCAGCACTTACTTGCCAAGCATACTTGCAAATAATTGCATTTTAGTTGAAGGGGTGCAGTATTTAGGCCAACTGAAAATTAATACCGTGTTTAGCAGGATGGAGGGGAAAATGGATATACTGCTTCACCTGAGAGATGCATTCTTATTTCCATATGAGCCAAAATTATGAGGAATTACTGTCAGAGATTTCAGCACCTTCTGTTAGGTACAGCCTGATGATAAAGTGTGCTAATGGAAATCAAACAGCATAAGGAGAAAGTAGCTGTAATCTTCATGCCCATTAACAGCTCTATAATCAGTGACATTAACTGTAATAGCATTTCGCCAGGACACAGTTTAAGCCATTGGTGGGCGGATGGGGGGAAGGGGAGTTAAATCACATTTTCTTGCAAAAATTTTATGTGATCCTGTGCTTTGTCTTCCATGCCTACTCTCGCACTAAAAAGAAATATCAGCCTTTTTTTTTTTTTTTCTATTGGCCAGTTTCAGTCACACTTAGCAGAAAACTAAAAGTCTCAGGGTTAATTAACTTTGTCAAGTCTTATGCAGCCATGACACCTTTCCAGTAGCCCCAGTAAAGAAAAGGCTGGTGTTAGCTCACCAAGCAATGGAGAATTCGCACTGGAGAAATGTCTTATAAATGTCCTCCATATGCTTTGGCATGTCTTGAACCTTCTAACACACCAAAGATGATCAACCACAGGACATTGACCTGTAGGAAGACAGACCGTGGGTTTTGTGGTTGCTGAACTAGTTTTTTAGTTCACAGGAGATGTTACTCAAAAATTTAATCCTAAACTATCAGTAGAAATGTTGCATTTTCAGTATATCTTCTAAAATGGCTGACTGCAGATTTTATTTTTAAGTTAACATTATATTCTTAAGTGCCTCTGGTTGAACAATATGCACTTTTGTCCCTTCCTAACAAAGGAAAGCAAGTTGCCACCTACTTCTTCTCTATCTGAAGTCATAATGCTGGTTATGTGGTCATAATTCCATCTCAAATACTGATATACAGAACTATTTCCATGCAATTCAGCATCAGGAGTGGCAGGGAAAGAAATGAGGAAGAATGTGAGATGTTAAGCAAAATTGTTGCTAAGTAGGGTGGCTCCTTAACAGTCTCCAAAAGCTGGTAGATGAACTTTAAAGGTTGTGTAAGCTTCAGCAGGCAGAAGCTACGCTTCAGCAAACCTAAGACTAAGTGACGATAATGTTAAATGCATATTACCCACTTCTGTAAAAAGAGCAGTGGGAAAAAAAAAAAAAAACTCAAAATCATGCTTGCCTAAGGATTTAGGAAAAAAGGTGACTTGTGGGTGGATGAGATTTAAGCATCATATAAATAAGCTAAGTGTTCTGAGGCAACTTGAATCTCTTCAAGAAATGGAATTGACACAGAGGAATCAACGATTATAGCAAAGCTTATAGACACTCTTCTGGAATAAGTAACGAAAAAAGATCATTTCCAACTTGGCAATTGAATGTTATGTGCAGTCTTAAAGACAACAAAGGAACAGCAATGCTATATCTCATTGATAAGGTATTGTGGCCTTGTGATATATGTTTATTTTTAGGGAATTTCTGCCTGACTGCTCAGGTACTTTAATGTCAATTACTTGAGTGGGATTTTCTCTTTTATGTCTCACAGAAATTGCTTTACAACGATACTTAAATATATTTATTTAAGGCAATAATATAGGTAAAAATGGAATTATGTTCAAGATATATTAAATATTACACAGATTTTAATAAGAATGCATTTAACAACTTATGAACATTATTTGCTATAAAGTATTCAGATACAGCATGCAGGATTCTTGACAATATCAGGCAATCGTAGTTGTAAATGAAGTTTCTTTCCTTCTCAGCATTCTTTCCAAGAAGCACTTTTCAAGAGATGCTGCTTTGATATTTATTTAAGCAGTTAGAAAATAAAGCCTCAGGTTGCGAAAACATATGCATGTCAGTAGCTTATGCTTCAAACTGACAACCGGTGCATCTTTTCAACAAGCCTCGGATGGTTTGTCGCTAGCTGGCCACATTAAAGATTTAAACTCTCGGGTTAGTGTTTGTCTTTTCAAGGGAAGGTAGTGTGCTACACCTTGCTCTCCTGCAGGCTCTCAGCGCATCCTTTCTCCTGACAAACGGAGCTAATGCCGTACTAAGGTTTCAGCCCCGCTGCCCGTCACGTTGCTTTCTCATAAACAGGAGCGATTTACCCGGTGACCAGAAGCTGTACGCTGTTCGGCGTTGTCAGAAGGAGGATATGACAGTCAAAAGCATTTCAGCGGCTGGAGAAGCGCACGCTACCCTTGGCCATGCAAATTCACGGACCTTCTTTCCTCGCACGCTTCTTAGTAAGTTTAGTACAATTCAAATCTTGTTTCTGCTATGGGACCACAGGACTCTTCCTATAGTGTTTAGCTGACAGCCCTTTGTTAGAAATTCACTGACGGTTTCAGTTAGTTAGTTAGCATCTCTCTTTCAAGTCTACACTTCTGGAAACCCTGAGGCAAAGGCCTAAGGCAAAATAATCGTGTTAGCATGGCTGAAAGTGAGCATCTCCCAAGTAAAGATAGCTTCCCTTCCCTTCCTTTTTGTCATCTTTAAATTTTGTTCTTTTGACCAATGTAATACCAAATAGGTAAACTGAGGCACATAACTATTTGGGGGAAAAAACCCTCTTTTGCATTGTTTATTCTATTCTTGGATTTTGTTTCTTCCTTTAAATCTTCCTTAAGAGGCTTTCAAAAATCCGGTTAGCTTGACTCAGTTCGAAATATAAATAGCAAGCAGATCACTGTCCCAAATATCATGTGTGTGACTCTCTTTAGCACTTAAACAACATCCGGTAAGTGCCTGGCACATGCACAGAGAAACGAGTCTCTGCAGACTAAGCTGATTTAAACTCACGTCAGGAGCCTGACGTGTCAGTAACTGCCAGTTTACACACTGAAACTCCTGGCTGACCTAAGAGCTCTTAACTGGTAGTGAAGGAGAAAAAATCATGATAAATTGTCGTGGAGTTTTACTGTAGATCATGAATATTTTTACCATATTGCAAGTTAACTCCTTAATGGATCCTGCAGTAACACATTCTTCTGGCTGTACCCAAAGATCAGTATTTCCCTGGAGGAGAGGTCTGTATCACTGTTAAAGTAGCTGTGTTATCTACCAGACCTTTTATGTAAAGATTTTTAAGCAGCAGAAAACAGACCAATTTATTTCCTGTGGTTTTAGCACACTTCACCCTTGTTTCTGTGCTGTGACTTGTGCTAACGTACCAAAAATACTCTCTGGAGGATAACCTGTGGACTCGCACCTCACTTTTGCCTCTGCATGGCTCAAGACGAGGTCACCACCTGCCTTGGAGGTATAAATCCTGGCCCGAAAACATGCAGGTTCAACCTGTTTATGTCAGCATCTTGTTCTTCTATGCAGATATGTGAAAATCTTATATATAGGACTGATAGGTTTCTGGAGGCATTTTTATAAAAAATCAGTGGCTAGAAATATCACTGTCAGATTTTACTACCAGGTACAATTTCCACCAACTTTATATTTTAGCAAGAGACATAAATTTACAAAAATCTATAGCGATGTTTTCCAACAATGCCTTAGACTGCTTTATTTAATGATTAAATTATAATGTATGACTATACAATAAAATCACAGTCAGAAAAAGTTTTACATTGTTTTATATATTTGAGTAGGAGCATATATTTTTGTATTATGCTTCTAAAGAAAACCACCTGTCTTTAAGTCCAGTTTTTGAACTTGTAAACCATTAGTATGGTTTGATTCTTGACTCAGTGGTTAAACTTCAGAATGAAGAAGGAAAAAAAATTACGTGTTTCAAAAGAGGTAGTTGTTTGTGAATCTCCTTATCTCTGCGTTGCACTACAGTCATTGGTTTTGTGGCAAGCATCATTTTTCCATTCCCTTGTAATATCTGCAAGCCACATTCAACTGCCTGGAACACTTTGCAAGAGTCAGGTTTGAGTTTTGCCCTCAGCCGTCCGGAATAAACAGAATGAAGATCCAGCACTGCAGGCAGGGTGTGACGGGACCTGTAGGCACGACGTTCAGAAACTGGCAGTTGTTCACTTTTCCAATAGCTTAGTCCAGTTAGCTCTTCATTTTGCAGTACAGCAGATACATTTACTCTCAATTTTCTGATGGTCACACTAAAGTACTTGCGTGAAGATTTATTACGTTGGTGAAAAAATGTGACTTTTTTCCAAAATAGATCCAGTGGTAAAACAAAAGCTGACTTCTTCATTTTCTTTCGTTGTGTCAAATTTTGTCCTCAGAGTTCTGAAGCTGCTTTTTATGTAGCATTTTATCTCTCTTGGAAGATGTTATCTTTAAGTGTGCCTTATCATTCCAGTGACTATAGGTTTAGCAAGAGGCGTAAAGAAGACATACTGCATCAACACCTTTGAGTGTTAGAAGTATAGTCTGCTACAGCTCACTTGGGAAAATGAAGAAAGTGTACTATCTACTACAAGGCATTTCGATTATGGAACTTTATTAACAGTGTTCTTTCTTCTGATCATGATCCACTGCATCATGAAAATAGTTTTTTATCAGTATTAATATTTGTTACAAGCAGGCGGAACAAGAAAAAATATAAATAATGAGGCATAAAGTAGGATTAAATGGAATCACTCCTCAAGGATTATCACAGAGCCTTATATCTCACAGAGCCTTATATCATCATATCATGCAGAAACAGCTTCTATTTTATGAGATTTTTTAAATTCTTAATCTTTGCCTCCCTCATTTCTACAGACATATTTTGCTTGATGTTAGTAGGAACGCTTAACCACTCTGCATTTAGCCTTACCAGGCATTTCAACTTCATACAATGCTTAAATATAATTTAACTATTAACATGTACACCACTGTTTAAGTAATATTTTCCATTTTCTTGACCATCCAAGTAAACTAGTAAAGCTTTTTTAACATGATACAGTCATTTTTTGCTTATCGCACTGATGTCTGTTACAGGTTTTTTTAGTAGCAAGCTGTTGCAGTTTGTCCTGCATGTACAAGACTAGAAATTCAAGAAGCTACTTAGAAAATCATCTGAAAGAAGTGTAAGTATCAAATATTTGTCAATGCATATATAATTTTTGATGACAGAATTTTGAGGCAAGATGAATGATTCTTCCATTGTTTTACTGGCCTCTAAGCGGAAGAATACCAACCCCATTAATATGTGTGGCCTTGTGGCACTAAAAGCCAGTTGTGATTCCTAAGGAAGTGTTGAGATACAGCTGAGAAACTGAGCTGGTTGAGCAGAGACTAGCGAGGTAACCATCTGCCAGCATGGTAGAGAACTCTCAAACTGCATAGATGATGTAAATCTTAGGTTATTCAAGACTGATTGTGGCTTAATTCTAGATACAACACAAGTGCTGTATGTAATACAGCACAATGCTTTGTCTGTGTACTCAATTGTCTAATATCCATTTAGCTGATATTTGGAAAATTAGGCTGTACTTCTCCAAGCCATATCAGTATTCTGAGTTCAAAGTGCTCCTTCCTCATGGAAGGTTCATGATCCTTAAAGATACATCCATCTGTCCAAAGTTAAGATCAGCTGCATATAGTATGTAATTTCTAAAAATTTCCAATGCCAAAAGCTCAATAACTCCCTTAAGCAATCTCTTTCATTGCTTACCTCTTCTTATAGGTAGTTTCCACCACCCCCACCCCAGCCTAAGACCTTGCTTCACACTTACGAGATTTTTTTTCCTACTACATCTTCTCTGAGCAGTACAAAAGGACAAGGTATGAGGACTTCCTAGGCTGAAGTGTTCAACAATTCTAACCACAGCTCTTGGCATTAGGAAGCCTCCACCAGTTCAGGCTCTGCACAGCTAGAATAAACAATGACAATTACAGTGTCAGTGTTTTCTAAATAGGTACTTTTGCAGAAAATGGTTTTTCTTTTATTTAATAAAAGTGCGCTTGAATGTAATTTTGTTCTTTTAAGTAAAATGTTCTCTAAAAGAGATACAATTACAAAACCACAACTCAATCTGTAAAGAAGCAATGTTCAACAGCTTCCAAGAAGTAGACCCTGGATTATCTTTTGGGTTCTTCAAAGCACGCTTTCAAGTGACATTGCTTAATAACAACTGAGAGTTGCATTCTTTGTACATAAATTTAGTGCTTTAAGAGTTGCTTCAGTGCAGCACGAGATAGTCATCTCGTCTTCCTTTGTTGTCGGCAGAAAGAAGTAGATGGAGTGAATTGCTTTGTGGCTGCTCCTGTCTCTCCACTGACTATAGATAAAACCTAGACAATGATCTCTGACTGGCCAGTACATTTTTTATCTTTCACTAAAGGAAGTTTTGTAAGATCAGTCCTATTTGTCAAGTTACCAGCCTCTGGTGAATCTTGAGAGGATTCCAGCTGTTCCTCCAATCCCTACAAAACTCCAGAGCCTCTCCAGCTGATTTGTTTCTTTATTGAAAGAAGACCTATGTCAAATCCTGTAGTGTTCATACCCGCTTCTCTCTCCTTGTCCCTGCTCAGCTCGTATGATTCTTTACTAAAGGTCTACACAACTCACTGCCAAATCAGTGGAAAGTTTCTCTCCAATTTCACGAGGCTCTGAACTAAGCTTTCTGCTTGCACTGTGACCCCATAGGATTTTCCCAGTCTTCCCTCCTTTCTCGCCAACTCTCTAAACTTGATGATCAGCTTCTGGTTCAAACAGCTGTCAAATGCCCTGCTGGGCACTAACTGCTGCTAATTTTGCATTGCATACATAATGAAGCCTGGCGCACATACCTGACAGCACGTGAGATTCAAACTCAGCTTTCTAAAGTATACTAAACGAAGCGAGACATTCACTGTAAATTCAGTTTCTTTTCTTTGATTGCAGAGCAGATAGAGCTTAAAGCTATCACAAATCCTTCCTGTTTATCGTTTTGGTGCACGCTTGGTTTCTCCCATATTCCATTAACAATAAGAGCAGCTGAGCGTGTTGCTGCTGCTCACAAACACGCTCTCTGTGCCAAAATACTTTTTTACCCACATATTGGCATTTTTGTTAACGGGAGCGTACGGGAGCGTGGGGAGAAAAAGCACCGCAAGGCAGAGGCTCTGCCTTCGCTAGCAAGAGCAGATCAGGGGTCTGGTACAACAAGTGCAGAGAATTGCCTGCAACAACTTCTCTAGCTGTGCAGCCTGCTGGTTTAGCTCCTTGAGAGCCCAGATCCGTTTTGTGCAACGGCTCTGCCTGTCATTTCTCAGGAGGCTACAACGGGGAGCCGTCGCCTCCCTCGTGAAGCTCCGGTCGCTCTGCCGTGGAGCGGGCGCCAATGTTTTCCGAACGAGTCTGGGCTGCTATCCCGAGGCTCCTCTCTGCTGCCTTCGCGGCAGATGGCGCGCAGCTACGCGGCGGCCACAGCTGAAAGTAACTCGTGGAGGTGTGATTCCACTGTAAAGATTTTCCAGCGCTGCCGCTCAGAAAAACTCCAGTGACAGGAAGTAACAGCTTCAAATTCTATTGTGTACATAAAAGCATTTATTCACCCCTCATTGCACACAGGGCTGGAGGGTACCACTGCGCCTATTAGTGACAATTCCCATTACCCGACTATCACGAAGCTCTGCTGCACCAAAACTAACCCCTTGCATCCTGACTCGCCAAGCCGGTACGAGGAATTTTTCGATAGATTTGACCGGTTCGGGTGCTGGGGGGGGTGTCTTTAACAGTCGTGGGCGTTGGAACCGCGCGTGTCGGAGAAGCTGCAGAGTCGGCACGTGGGGTAGAGCTGAGGGCAGGGCCCGCTCTTCCTCCGGGGCCGTCGCACGCTGCCAACCTTTCACACAACCCGGCCGCAGCAAAGAAAAGGCCAAGAGCAGCGCAAGGCCCTGCCAGCACCCTCACCCGGCCCTCGCTCGCGCCTGGCTCACAGCCGACTCGGGGCACCTACGTGAGCATCGCACGGGAGACGTGGGAGAGCTGTGTCCGATATTCGGGGTGCAGGCAGCTCGGATTTTAGGCAGTCGTACGAGAAGCCAAGCTGGTGTAGTCCAGAGACGAAAAGTATTACCTGAGTTCTTGGGAGAAGTAAAGAAAACTCTGTGGGAGAGGAGCGCGCTAACTGAAGCAGGAGAAACTTTGTTTTCAATAGGCCGCCTATTCCCCAAGAAAGCTAAGACTGCAGATGCTTTTACTGGGTCCCCATAAAGGGGAATATTTTTTTTTTTAACGCATGCTTCTTTCAAAATAACACTAAAAGAGAATTTTTGGAGGAAAATTAATGTGCACCTCACATCAGTCACCTCACAGTCATACTGGCCATTTGAAAGTTATGTCTACAGAGGCACATTTTTGCCTCTTTGGATACTGTAAACCTTCAGGGTCCTCAGTAACAGGGGCCATACTGACAGTTACCTGTACAGATACGCTACAAGAATGTAGGATAGTGACCTATGGCATTTGCATTAGAGCATCTCTACAGCTGAAGACAGATGTTGAATTTTTGGTTAAGAGGGTTATAAATCAGCTTGGGGTCTCCTCCTTCCCCATCCTGGCTCTACCTGGCTTCACTTCTCCACAGATTTTCTTCACTTCTATGATTTCTCAATCTGAGGCAGTATGATTGCTTGTTGTCAAGGAGTGTACTGTATAAGGTGTCTGCCTCTAAATTGCTTTTAAGCTGGTCTTTCTAATAAGCTGCAAGACGGTGCTCAGCATTTTTAATGTTTGTATTATTTTTCTCCAGAACTTAAACCCCTTGCCAATATTTTGTTTTTTCTTGTTTAAATCTTTTTACCCCCCAATCAGCTGGAAGAGAGAGAGGACTTAGGCTACAGGTGCACAGTTCTGAGCACAGCTGTCTCTCCTGCCTGTTCATGAAGGCTTGTCATAGAAAACAAAACCACAGCCAACCTAGCTACTAACAGGTAAATATGTATTCACTGATTATTATTTTTGTTTGGGGTTTATTCCTCTGTAAAATAAAAATGCAGATGTAGAGGTCTACATGCTGTTTGTTGGCAGTGGTGCCCTGTAGGTCTTGTCATAGAAAATTTTATAAAAATAGATATTTGCTAATTTCTCATTATAAAAAATAAAAAAAATAAAAATATTAAAACAAGGCATCAAAGTGACAGTCCCTTCATAAGTCTGGCAACAACAGGGGAAAATAACTTCACAGCCTGATGTTGCTGCAGTTTGGCAGCCAAATGGGTTTGTGTAGGCTGTTCTTGGCAGCAGTTTTCATTAGCTTAGGGCCTCCTTTCGGGAAAGACAGAATCGAGCTGTCAGACACGGACGTCCAGTCTGTGCAAGCAGGGCTCACTGGTACGCCGTCCTGCTGAGCAGCCCTCCTGGGCTGCTCCCATCTGCCCGCCTTTAAGTGCCATTCTCTTATCATTACGATACCCCTTTTAAAACTTTTAAGGACATTACCTAGCAAATACCTTCATTTCTGTCTAGCTCCTTTATGTGTCATTTCCTATCATCTCACAAAGGGGTATAATTTACTATTTCCCCCCTTTCAGGCTATGCAGATCTCTGAAGCGAGCACTCTCTTTCCTGTAATTCCTTGTATATGAGCCAGTAACAAGTTTCTTTGGAGGCTTTGGATAAAATGTTTTGTGGTCTTAAATTTTAACTTGTTGTATTCTCAAACAAAGAGAGAAAATTCTTTCCTTCCTTAAATATTTGGGCTTTAATTTCTATGTTTGCTTTAAGCTAAATTTCCTGTTGTATTATAGGAATCATTTATAATCATGGCAGGATTTCTCAGCAAGGAGAACTGAGTCACATTCCTGTATACTTCAAATAAATGCCACTGCCACCACAACCTGCTGTTTGGACTTGCGCATTGTTTGAATTATTATTCATAATTATGTTTCATATAGTAAGCTCAATAAGTAAAACTGATCTAGGACCATTGTAATGTTCACTGAGTATCTTTGGTAGATCCCTCAAAATAGCGAGCACTTGCAGAAAAAGAAATTACCATTACCGATCAAATTATTGTTATCCTCCTGGTGCATCTGGTCCCCTGACTGTTCCCTGACTGAATAAGATCAGAAGGATTTAGCTCTTCTTCTTTCTGACTCCCTGAATAGAAGTATGAAATCATGAATTCTTCCCAGAGTAATAGCATAGAAGGAATTAATCATGTCCTTGTGGCAATAGGATTCTTTTCAAGTAATGCCTATTACTAGAAAACATTTTTAAACTTCTTTTAGAAAACATTTTAATGTTTAGAAACATTTTAAAACTTCTTTTGTTGCTCTTGTACTGAATTCTTTGAGCAAACACTTTGTATATGACAAAGTTTTGAAAATTATACCTTTCCAGAGTTCTGGAGCTGAATCTGGAGAAAAATCTCTCAGGATCCAGAAAGGCTCCTAGATAAATCGTCCATAGGGAATAGTCTACTATCTCCCTATTAGAAAACTTTTCTCAGTATCTCTGTACTAAAAGTGGAAATTTTTTAGTGCAGTTAACATTTGGACTGGAAAACCAGACTTTTGGACATGAAGGGATAAACTTTCAGAGCTGCAGTGACATTTGCTCTATGTTACTACCATATGTCCCAAGGATGTGATTTTTTAACTCTGTAGTCTGAACTTCCAATATGCAGAGTCCAACTCTCTACATGAGAGTTTGAGGGCTCTCCAGAAAATAAGAACTTACTTGTTATTTTCTAGTCAGTCCTTCCTGAGAGGGGACCTTTATTCAGTCAACAGCAGACAGGATCTCTACCATATCTTGACCATGCTCATTACTTACAGCCATGTATTAAGGCAATAACTACAACAAAACCTGAGGTGCCAGAAGTTCATTGGTGTGAGCGAGAAATTGCCCCCGTTGTGCAGCTAGGTAGGTGTACTTTGGCAGTTCTTTGTTTTGCTTTTGGGTTGTGGTGGTTTTTTTGAAGGACGGAGGGCATTGGTTGGTTAGGCTGGAGCACATTTTTTCGTAGCTGTATCTACGCCTAGACGTGGCAGACCAAGATTAGTGCAGACCAGTATTTTGAGCGACACGGCTGAGGAGTTTTTCCTGGTGTTGTCCTAAATCTTTCTTTTGTTGCTACAAACTCAGTGAAATCTCATTATATAAAGGTTAAGACCAGCCAAACAAAAACCACCTATCTCCATCTCCTCCGTCTGCATTATTCAAATAGCAGTGGAATTCTGTTTCCATTTACTTACTCTTTGGCTTAACTGTTATGTATTTAGCCCTCCTAATATTTCCATAAGTCTGTCTTGCGAGTGAATTATCACTTGTGTTTTGCTACTCTGGATTTCCTCCAATCTGTCACTGTCTCCCTGTAATGAGATGTCCAGAGCTGCGGCAGGTGTAGTTGTATTTATTGTCCTACATAGATGAAATACCCTCTGTAGATTGAACGCTATTAGAAAAGCTATGGACTTTATGCTGCCAAACTGCATTGCAAAAGCATTTCTTGATTGCTTCAACACTACGACTAGGTCTCTTTCCATGTGTTCAAGGGTGAGATACTAATTTTGATTTATTTATTTTTTAATTAACTGAAACGACTGAAGAAACCTAACCTTTTCACTTCCATAGAAGTCTGAGGCAGCTAAGCTGATTAGGCACCTCCCTTTTACTTGGCATAGGTTAAGTAAGACGTGCCCTGTGTGAAACAGTTTGTAAAAAGTAATTGTTACAGCCTAAGTGACATGAAAGTGCAGTGAAGCAAAGGTAAACACGATTCTGTGAAAGAAAGACAGTTCAGTCCATGCTCACATCTTCTGAGATGTATATAAATGACAAATGCAACTCCTTCTTGATTGACTCATTATGTAGAAGAAGGCAGAACTAATGCATAGCTAACTCATATATTAGGCATGCCCTGCATAAGGCAAGTGGAGGCATCTCTGTGACTTTTAAAAGTGCAGACTAAGAGATGTGAAGGAGTAGCGGTCAAAAATTGCAGTCACAAATGTTGTTTTTCTCTCAGAGAATATAGCATCTTTAAAATTCAGCAGTTCCCTTGATGTCTGTCAATGTGTCTGTTTGTTTTGGGGAAGAAAAAGATGAAATGCTGCTTTTTGGTAAGGTCAAAACCTTTCCTTTTCAAGCATACCTGCAATGTTTTGCTTGTTTCAAGATTCACATCCTTTCTTTACAAGAACAAAAAAATGTATATCTGTATGCTCTAAAATAGAAAGTATGTTTAGATTTATCTTTTACCTTAATAGACTAATGAAAAGAAAACTATATAGGTTTGTCAAAACTGTATAGTTTAGTTGATGGTGTTGTCCCTATAACTAAAAAAAAAAAAAAAAGGCATTAGAAACTTTTTATTTCTCTTTACCATTAGAACATCATTTTTATGGGACAGAAATCGCCATGTTCAATCAGATACTGAGCTACCTCTGAAACACTGAATGTAGAGTGCAAGGTCAACATAGCAAAAGGCTAGGTTAGATCATGCACAGATGCAAGGACACAACCCCCGATACCAGTATGAGTATACAAGCTGGGCTCAGCTGTTTTATTTCAAACACCAGTTCAAATAAGTCAGCTTAAGGGGGACATATTTTATAGTAACTCTATTCCAAATCACCCTCTTTTATTGCAGTCTTCCTGCAGAGCTAGTAGCATAAGTAAAATCCAAGCTTCACTGAAGAGCAAAGCTCTGCCTATGACTTTACCCTGTCTCTGTCAGTACCTTGTACAAGACAAAATGCGTCAGCAACCTCCTGTTCTCTGTGGGAAGGTTCTAATACAGGAGATTTCAAGAATTTTCCTCTAAGGAGGTTCATTTTCGTCTAATGAGAACATATGGTTTTGGCAGCACCAATCTTTAAGGAATGCAGTCAGCCTTTTTTTTTTTTTTTCTCCTTTGGAAAGTATCAGCATAAGTACAGAGCTCACTAACCAGTAAATCACCAAGTAGAATAAAGTATTCCAAATGTAATCATAACTATCCTCACTTGAAAAAGGCTTGGACTGATGTGAATCATAACTGCACTTCATAACAAAGATAATATTGTGTAAATGTTCCTATCCAGAAGCAATGAGTCATGCTACAATGACCGTCACTTAATCATTCTGACTAAACAGAGGATCAACATTTGCAACTGACTGTGTTAACTTTCGAAATATTTTGGAGAGAGAGGAATTTGGCAAAGTATGAAAACTTATAAAAGCTGCCACTGTATATTAATTCATATGACCTAACAGCTACTAGTTTTACTTGTAAAATACATGGTCAGTGAGGTGTGAAAGGTAGTTATGATTTTAATGAACATGCTTCCGAAAAAGTAGAGTGGGGAACACTTTTTTCAGTATCAGGAAGAATAGTCCACTTGACCCCTTAACATGCTGTCTACGTTCCTTTTACAGGAGCTTAATGTAATGATAAATGTGTAGTACAGTCGAGAATAAAAACAGCATAGGCGGTCACAAATGGGAGATTTTGCTTTTCTCCTTGATGTAGCTGGTTTTCTATACTTTAACTGTTGATAAAAACCTATTATGGAGTGGCAGTTTGCTATCAAATGGCCCTTTAAAGGACTGGTTTATAACCCCATAGATAATGACCTTGGATTCCTCTTGGCTAGATTTAATAGCTTTCCTTTACAAACTCCTTAACAAAATAAAACTTTTTCAAAAATAAAATCAAGTTTAAA
The DNA here is from genome assembly GCA_035590195.1 of Aviceda cuculoides. Lineage (NCBI taxonomy): Eukaryota > Metazoa > Chordata > Aves > Accipitriformes > Accipitridae > Aviceda > Aviceda cuculoides. Next base: position 6,080,792 of record JAVJGG010000062.1, read on the forward strand.
AGTAAAACTCTTAAACACTACTTTTTTTTCCACGCTGCCAAACAGGAGCCAGCAATGTGCCCTCGATGGAAAGGTGGTTAGTGGTGTCCTGGGCTGCATTAGGAGGAGTGTTGCCAGTGGGTCGAGGGAGATGATCCTTCCCCTTCACTCCGCACCAGTGAAGCTGCACCTGGAGTGCTGTGTCCAGTGCTGGGCTCCCCAGTACAAGTGAGACGTGGACATACTGTAGAGTCCAGTGCATCACCACAAAGATGATTAATGGAGTGGGACTGGAACGTCTCTCATCTAAAGAAAAGCTGAGAGACCATGGACTGTTCAGGCTGGAGGAGAAAAGGCTCGGGAGGATTTTGTCAATGTATGCAAATACCTGAAGGGAGGGTGTACAGAAGATGGAGCCAGGCTCTTTTCAGTGGTGCCCAGTGACAAGACAAGAGGCAATGGGCACAAACTGAAACGCAGGAGGTTCCCTCTGAACATCAGGAAACACTTTTTACTGTGAGGGTCACGAAGCACTGGCAGAGGTTTCCCAGAGAGGTTGTGGAGTCTCCATCCTCGGAGATATCCGAAGGCCATCTGGACGTGGTCTTGGGCAAAGGGCTCTTGGTGACCCTGCTTGAGCAGGGGTGTTGGACCAGATCCCCTCCAGAGGTCCTTCAAACCTCAACTAGTCTGTGATCTCCTATAATTGAGTATCCCAGTATTGATGATGATCAGAAATGGTAGCATCTGAGTAAACCAGGAAGTGCTGAACTCCATTCTCAATTTATATTGGATCTCTACTAAACTTCATAAAGGGTATCTTTTCTCTGACGTTTTTCCAGACCCTGCTTTTCCTGTTCATCTGGCACAACTTCTGCACATACACCACTTTCAAACCTCTGGCTTAGCCCATGTATTCCTTTCCCCTTCCACTTTGGAGATGTTCTGCATAACCATATCTAATTTACTCTCCTCCTCCAAGTTCTTGCACTGACATGACATCCATCTGGTGCTGTTGTGCTGATATGTCTCCTGCTGAACAATATTTTCTTGTTTCTTTGTAGTACCCTGTCTGCACCCACCCTTTGAAGCAGGGAACATCTGGGTTTTACACACTGATTAACCTAGAATGGAGACTCCAGGGCTTTCCGGTAATACAAGTAGATGATGAGGATAGCAATATGATGTGAGGCTCCAGCCTAGCATATTGATTTCACCTACATATGAATATCAAGTTTTGGAATAAAATCTGATGCGTCAAAACCAGTTTTAAAACTGTTAAAAAGGATTTCCTTGGAACCAGGACTTCATCTTTGCTTTCCTAACTAATCCAAAATTGAGACTTTGAATAATTTTATGTTCAGCTAGCACTGTAAGTTATATCTACTGGATCCAATTAAAGAATATTTTCTATAGGGAAGTGAAGCACATAAATATTTTCATAGATTATGAGAGGAAAGGTTTGTAAACATATAAATGATATACCAACTGGAACACAGAAAGCCTGGAGGCTTTTTTTTTCTTTTTTTCTGAAGGAAAAGAAAAAAGAACAAAGACTTTGTTATTACACAAAGATGCCATCAAAACCATTCTAAAGAATTGTGCAGCTCTTCTATCCTTGAGCAAAATAAGATGGAATGCAACCAGTAAAAGAATCAAAGTTAAAAACATCAAGAACATAATCAGTGTTTTTAAGAACAAAGGGGGTCATGTGCTTTTGGAGAAGCACAGTTCTAAATGCTGAGGATACAACATACTCTTAATCATTATTTTCCTCACTGATGTCGATGGGCCTTTCTTACTTGTGATGTAACAAACTTTAGATCCCTAGTGAAAGAAAATGAAAGAACTAGGGCGATGGTACAGGTGAACTTGGAAAAAAAAGATCACAATTGTATAAATCCTCTTCTTTAGCGTTAATTCAGCCAAACAGTAGGTATTACCTTTTTAGAGACAGTTTAAGCACAGTATGGCACATTCCCTTTCTAGAAGGAGGACTAGATCATTGTCTGTGTAGTAGGACTTTAACAGGGAGGTCGGACATTAGCTGCCACCTCCAAAGTGTTTTCCTTCCTACGTACAAGATCAGTAACAGTAAATTCGAACGTCTCTGTAGGAAGCAAAAAATTGAGAGCGGTAAGTCAGCAAGACAGGTGATATTTTCTGAAAGTAAGATAGTGATCTACTTTATTTACAGACAGTCATAATAGCAAAAGAGCAGCATGTAAATCGTGAAAAGGGAGTCAAAGGTGGAAAGATGACTGCAGAAGAAAGTACATACCAAAAGGAAGGAGAGCATTGGAGACTTTGTAATTATTTTTAGTTTATTTATCTATCCATATACTAGATATATCATTAATTAAAATGATACAATGAGCGTGATGGTAGATCTTTTGTTCTGCAGTTGAGTTGTGAGGAAGCGGAAAGTCTGAATCTTCTTGGTGTAGATAAGCTGTAGCAAAATTTAAATGAAAAAAAGCATTCTGCAGAGAAGAGTCAGTAAGGATCACAAAGTTCAGTGGATCATGACCTAAATTCAAACTAATTTTAAGTGTTTGTATCACTGCCTTTGCTCTGGATCTCTGATGAATATAAGCTGGGTTGTACAAGATCTAAATTCATAGAGATGAAAATCCTCCTTAAAAGTCAATCAGACCCTTCAGTACATAAGTTACATATTGAAAACAGATTTAATAAAATAGAATGTCCATGAACATATCCTATCTCTCCTTCACCTAATCACAGAAGCAATGACTCATTTTTATTACACAGAAGATATTGATACATCAATAAACTATCACTTCTGGTTGTTAATTCTGGTTCTTAATCCAATTAATTTCTTTTTTTTTTAAGTTATACATTCTATTCATGGTTACCATGGGGAATGAAAGAACACAGTGTAACCTCAGCTCTGACTCTATTAATATGAAATTATCAGTTTGCTTATGTTTCAGCTATTTTACCAACAGTAACCATAGCAAATGAAAATGAAGAGAACCAGTATGTTTATATCACCATGACATGCTATTTACCACTGAATGATATAGCAACCATGTGATTTCTTAGCATTTATTAGGATATTCTGTCACTATCATAGAGAATTAATAATCCCAAAATGCAAAAAACCTATGTGCATTCAGAACACTCTCATCCACTGTGTCAAGATCTTTTTCCTACCCGTGTTTGTACCACGTCTTTGCTCTGCCGAGAGACTGCCTTGCTGCAAAAGAGTTGTTCTTCTCTGACAAGTAGATCCAAACTTTTCGGCCTTCACGGTGCTCAAAAACTGCTATTACTTGAAATTAAAGGATCCTTCCCATTTATATTGTATCAAGGAAGTTTGTCAAGCTGTGTCAGGTGACTTGTCTCTGAATTTCCCCTGTCTTTTAAAGACCAAATAGCTGCTGATGGGCACTTGTAATTCTGAGCTACAGCTGCAGGTGAACGCTTAACATTTAGACACTAGACAGAGTACTTATAGGCAAAGACATATTTTGGTTTTAGTCTTGAAAAATGTACATTTACATTCCATCAGGATAATTCAGAATTTGCTGAAGTGATTGTCTTCTGCCTTTGCAAATGCATTTTTAAGAGGACAGGCTTTGAAAGTTTGGAAATACAAGCAATTAAATGAGTAAAGGAAATTAAACTCTTGCAAAGAGGAAATGGAAAAGCTTATCAAGTACCTGTCAGATTCTGAATACCAGACTTTTTTATGAACAGCCATGAAGAAGTTACAAGCAACTAAGAGAGTCACTGGTAGATATTTATATTTATATATAGAACAATGGGAAATGTAATAGTACTGAATATACTCTGAACTGGTTCATATCAGTCTGCAACCTGATGCATATTCCAGAACATCCTACTCCAAGAAGTAACTCATCCATAGGGAAAACAGAATATCTTTCATAATGTGAAGTTGTAGTCATGGTGCATCATGGTTTCCTCCCTTCCCCTTTTATACAGGAATACTCTTCAGAAAGCAGTTCGGTAGGGCTGATGTAATTTCACACAGGAAAGTATTTCACATGAGTGGCAAGATAACAATTCCTACTACTAGCACTCGTGAAGTGAGATCAGAGGACTCAGAGGATATCTTGCATTCCGTTTTGAATATACATATTTCTTAATTTTTATCTGTTTTTCTTTTTAATTTACAATTTTGCTAATTCAAAAGAAGAGTTTGGGTCAAGTAATATTTCTCTTTATCCTTCCCTTATGAGGAAAAGAAGTGTCTACCCTAACATTATTTCTACATCTCTGGCTTTGTTTTTAACATCATGGTTTTTTTACATTTTAAACATCATATTCTTTTTAAATTCCCTTGAATACAAATATGCTTCACAGCTTTTAGATGGCAAAATCACTTTACATTTTCTGTATGTGACAGAATTAAACCTCATCCTTTTAAGCAGCAGAAATGAAAGTGTTCAAATCAAAAAGAGTTGAATCTTGCTAAAAAAGAAAATAGATTGTATAATGTATTGCAAAATTGCATGATCTTCTAAGTCACTGTGGGCTACCTTAACATTTTTTACAGGCAGACATGGTAGAAGTTCAGAGGATAAGTGGAAGGATTCAGTAAAATATGAAAGGGAAATTGTTTAGATATAAATATGTGTGTTCACAAGAAGAGAGGAGACATGTCATGTCAGATAGTTCTTTGTTTCTTGATAGACTTTGGAGTGATGTCTTCTTTCCTGAAGAAGCACCAAAACGACCAAAAAATCAGATATTTTTTTAAATGGCTTAGCAGTAATTTGTGAGAAGTATTGCACACAACTCCACTTGTTTGGGGATAAAATATGTGACTCTAAGTTAATTGATTTGGGTGCGTATCCACAGTAGTCTACTAACTTGATTGGATATTAGATGAAGTCCAGCAGGTATGCAGTATTCATAAAAAACTAAAATAACAGTCTGAATAACTTCCAGCTCTGGACAAAATAAAAAAATAAAATAAAATAAATTAAAAAGATAATGTGGGGAAAAGCCCATGTACTTAATTAATTCCCACATACATAAGTAAAGGTCAGTTTGAGGGCACATTAAAAATCTTCCTGAAACTCTTTTCCATCCCAGTAGTTATATGTTGGTAGAATGAGCAGTCTGATTTGCTTCTCCCAGGTTAAACAAAACAAAACAAAACAAATAAATCAAAACAAAACAAAACACCAAAATCCCAGGCAAAGAAGAAAAAAAATCTCCAAACCAGTGAAAGTCAAGGAGGAAAAATTTCATTGTTACTTCTTGCTCCAGGTTGCCCTTGCAGTACCAGCAGCTTCAAAATATTTCTGTAATACTGTGTGAGCAACTTTCTTATGAAATTAGTGGTAAAAAGCATTTGTGAAAAGCACTGCATAACTGAATTTCTGCTACTGTATGGGTTACAAAATCAAATATGCATAACTTTCTGTCATCCTAAGGTGAAATAAACCTAAGAAGTGCTCTAATAGTCTCAGTCCTTGACCAATCTCAGAAATCAAAGGCGATGTTTGCACTTAAATAGAAACAAGGGCAAGCCATACAGCAATGCATAAAACTACTTTGGTGTTTCTCAGCTTTGGGATTTTGATTCAAATATTACTAGGGCTTTAACTGCTGACAATTAGATTTTTTTTAATGTAAAATAAAAATCCCAGTCCTACATAGTTCATCTTAGTTTATGGATTGACTATTGCCTTTGTAGCCTTAATCAGTAAACGTTACCAATCTTTTTGCTGTAGTGCTTGCAGGAGTTAAAATTGGATGGTAGCTAAACACATTGTTTTACACCACTTTATTTGTGTTTCCATATGCTTCATATGCTTCCATACAGCTTCACAGAATTCATCTATTTCCCGTCTGCTTATCTGAAAAGCAGAAGGATCAAAAATACCAATACATTCCAGACATACAAATCATTATTACTGGCTTTGTCTGGCAGTCTTAAAAATGGTAACATTCAGGTGCATACAAATCATCTATTGCTTGTATAGAGAAGTAAACTCTTGCCAAACAAGATTTTTAAAGCTTTTTTCAGAACCAAGCCTTCACGAAGTTTCACTAGACCTTTTGACATGAGTGCTGGATTGTGTAGTGCCTGCTGGACACTGGGAAATCCCAGTTCTCCATCTGATATAATACAGAAAATTACTTTCTACACACACACACACATTAAAAGAGCTATTTAAAACATAAGTTTTATCAGTTAAAAGGAAACAGCCCAAATGACTTAAAATGTATCACACCTAGTAACAATTAGAAAAACTGATTCAAACAACAGAGAATTGGTAGAGTGCACATACAGCTGAATTCCACCATTAGCCTCCAGTGCTGTGTTTTTTTTATTTCATGGCACCAAAGAAACCTCAAAGCCAAAACAAAAAAACATATTAGTCTTGAGCTAGGGGAAACTCTTTGCTGAATATAAGAAAAGTTATTGAAAAATATCTCACAACTTACATGGTCTGTAGACATCCAAAATTTTTTGAGAAAAAAATTATCATATTTATCATATTTATCGTATTTATCTGATGGCTGATGCTAACTCCATCTGATAGTGCTTGGAGTTGACAGAAAGGAGAGATATTAAAACAAACCAAAACATGTTTATGCTTACATTAATTATGGGCTTCTTCCTCTCCTTTTTTCTCTTGGAGACAGGAGTAAGTTAGAAAACTCAGTTCAAATAGGGATAATTTTCCTCCAAAGAATGACACTGATTTGACATTGGGGGAAAAAAAAAATCAGTCTGAGTCCTTACCTTACTGAGATGCTGGCTGTCAGATTCTTTCATTCTTCAATCATGGGTTTATACGGAATACTGCTATCTATAAATTGGCTAGGTATTTGAAAGCACCCGAATCTTCTAAATCTATCTAGCTTCCTTGGGAGTCCAATAATTTCACACTTAGGCAAGAAAATATGTGATATTTTTTCCTCTCTCGGAATTTAAATTTACATAAGGCCAAAGAACACTCTAAAAATGATCCTTCTTCTGGGTTCATCCTTCTCATTTCCCCCTCGCTGTGGGCTGAGGCATTCGGTCCTGCCTTCTCTAAACTGAAACTGTGTCTTGTATTGACTGAATTAAAGGCTCTGTAAAGGTACTGGGGAAAATCTACTGAGATTTAGAATGTTTGTTGTGAATATTATTTCAGAAATTACAGCATATCCCAGGCTGGAAGAAACGATCACTATTTGGGAGTGTCTCTACAGCAAAGCAAAACGAAACAAAAACCAGCTTATTGCCTTCTCTCTTCTCCCCTTCCCCTCACAAACACAAGAAGTTTGACAAGGAAATATCAGCACAGAGAATAGAAAGAAGATTTCTTTATAAAGGTATATTGACAGGTCTGTCACTCTATTCCTCCTCTTCGTGTCTTGTTATCAAATCAGTCACCCTTGGAAAGCACTTTAGATTGTCTCTTGCTGCAGGGACCTTCAAAATGTTTCAACTTCAGGTTTATTTGAGAAGAGTGTGCTGGAATCAGACCCGCATCTCTCTCTGTTCTTTAGTTAAGCAGAGTCTGTCTTCCCACCTTCACAAATGAAAAAGTTCCGTTTTGACCGAGAAGGCTCAAGGTGTTTAATGCTTTAATTTTACATTACAACACCATCCTGAAATCCTGCACAGCTTTGGTGCACACATCTCTGAATTTATGTACTAAGAGCAGTGTCGTTCTTTCAATATATTTTTTTTTCAAACCAAAACCCAAACAAGATCAATTTAGAAAACATAACGTCTCTGATTTATAAAAAAAATACATATGTCTAAGCAGTATTTTTTATTCACTTTGTTCAAATACTTTATGGCGAGCTCTCAGAATGAAAGAAAGGCAGAGTCTGAAATTAGCATGGGCGTATTTAGCTCAGCTTTATCTCTGGATTGGCAGCTAACTGCCTGTCAAAAGGTTTTAAGTAAAGTTCTTGATTGGAGGTCAGTCCTCAGTGGATAAATCACAGAAACAGCCACAGATAAGGCACATGATTGGCTATCCTCCCGCTGAGAAGAGACTGCATTAAGGTAGACTAATGAATACTGAATCATTTTCTCACCCTCAGGGTGGACGCCCCTGTCAGGGCTGAGTCACTGTGAAAGCAGTGTGCTGAAGTGATTTAAAATGCAGCAGCCTTTAGTGCTGGTGACAGATGGATGTAACTTGAGTATCATACATACTCATTTTTAGGCCTTCGCAAGCCATGAGTACAAATACACAAGAAAATGAAAGATAAACTGTGATACAAGTCTCCTGTTCGTGCATACTTTAGGAAAGTGCAAAGTGGAGACCTTTTCATAGCCATTTTAAATGACCAGAGGGGACTGTCTTCTAGGGTAGTGAAAGGTGGATATTTTATTCCAAAGTTTCTTCGTTGCTTTTCTTTTTTTCCAGAAGACTGCAGAACTTCCTGGAATAAGCAGTGTGTTACCTCTGCATAATGAAACTGCATCTTTTACATTTTCTGCTGAAAATTTGTTCTGATGTGATCATCAGTTTACCTAGTCAGCTGGAGGTGTTACAGCATCAGAACTGCAGATATGAAAAGCTTGAGGTACATTTTTATTTTGTCACTTGCATTTTAAATAGAAATACGTGGTCTTGTTTGAGAGAGAAAAGATAAAAGGGTAACTTTAGAAGGAAAGGATTGATTAAGCAAATGCTATTCGAGGCTGGGTGAGGAATTATGCAAAGGTTTCCAACTCGGTTGAAAGATATGTCTTGTGGGCTTGACTCTGCCCTGGATTATGATTTCCTGGCATTCGGCATCCGCAGCTACTCCCAAGCCTTGTGAGCAGGGGGGTGTGATGAGCTCCCAGGGGCCTCCTGTGGCGGTCGGTGACCAGCTTGGGACCAGCCCAGGAGAGGTGCTAGTTCGTACTGCTGCCAGCGGGGCCTCCATGAAGGTCCAACTGCCTGTCATCAAAAGTTGCCTTCTCCTGAGCCTTCGAAAAGAGATGTGACTTTGCGCAACCCTGCGATCCCTCTGTGGTGAACCCTCGTTAGTCAAGAAGTGCAAAAAATGCTGTCTGGGCACAGTGCAGGTGCAGAACTTATCCTATAAGGAATGCTGTTAATGAAAAAAAAAAAAGAGTTATGAAACTTCATAACGTACATGCATGAGTTCTTCTAGCTACTCAGTCAAACCATAGTCTATGGAAACCTAAATTGGAAAGTTGCTTGGGAAAGGAATCACGTGCCAAAGGGTGGCTATGAATAGTCACTAGCAGAATAGCTTTATGAAAACAATCTCTCTAATGCTTGCATGCTGTTCTATGTCATTTAAAGCATTGCTGTTCATTGTAGAAAATGGGACTTTTAAGCTGACCTTCTGTTTTACCTTTGGGAAAGCTAATGCAAGGGGGAAACTGGTTGGTTGGTTTTTAATATGGTATGTGCCACAAATGAGAATGTCAGGAAGGTCAGAAATTTCATCTCGTCCAAATCTATTAGTGTTAATGTTCTTTTCATTATGATTTCATGAGGATTAATTAACGGAATCTGTGAATAATATGCTGCACATATTTGATATGCAAAACCAAATCAACTGTACAATTTATGTTTCCTTACAGCTGGAGCTTCACATATTGACAATCAGGAGCATAGACTACATGCGTTAGTCTGCACCAGCTGTCTGTGGCCAGCAGCTCGCCTTCCGGAGCCACGAGGTGCCCTGGGTGACGGTGGAGCCTGGTGCTGGTGGCCGACGCTGCTGGAGCCAGAGCTGCCGCAGTGGACAGCCAGCCCAGAAGCAACAGCTGCAGTTTCTGACAAGCTCAGCAGGATCAGCGCGTGTTTAGATCATGCTGGTATAAATGTATCTCGACTATTGGTACAAATGTGTCTCAACTATTGCATTTAGAAACAGTTTGGAGTAAACTTATGGCATGTCCAATATTTGTTTTCAATGACTTGTCCAGCGGTCACACTGAGCACCCTATAAATTACCTTACTGGCATGATTCAGCAGTAAGTAGACACAGTAGATACAGGAGTGGGCTGCTTATAATTCTCAGAAAAGCGCTCGTGTTCAGCAGAGAGAAATTTCTGTTGATAGCAATGGTAGTGTCCAATTAACCCCTCTCCATATAAATATCTGTTTTTTTACAGAAGCTATTTTTTAAGTCTTTTTTTTTTTTTCTATTTTGTTGGCAGATCACAGGATAAAGATTTGAGGTCCTTTGTACCTTTTTTAAGACATGACAAACCATCTTTATGGGCAACAAGATCTTGATGCATTGTTGTATTTTGAGGCACAGAAGCAAAATTGTGCAAATCTGTTTTCTGATTTCACTGGGCTTGGCACTGGTGCCTGGATATTTACATCTTAATTTTTTCCACTCAGATGTGGGATTTGGTTTGAGTGTTTGTGAAAGCTACCCATCTGACAGTCATGCAGACCAAAGCCTTCCATTTATTCACCCTTTAAGTACAAAGTTCAAGTTTCCCTTCCAATTAAAGAGCTTCTACCCGTGCTGGCCAGACCACCTCGAGGGAGGAATCATTTAGATTCCAACCACACACTTTCCCCTGCCTCGCTCTTGCGAATGCCAGCAAAAAGCCGATTCATGCCAGCTGTTGCATATTTCTAATGGGCACACTTGTCTATAGGGAATAAAGTGATCAGATAACTTCTAGAAGATAACAAGTTCAGCTTACTATGAGTCTGGGCTGGATTTGAACTATATACACCAAAAGGAAATGACTCTCTCCCATTACCAGTCCAGATACACTTTGGAGTTTCTGTAGGGCTCTAAGAAGTATCTTAATGGAAGTGGATTTATTTTTAAAGTATATCCGTTAACAATTAAGTGGATTATCCAAATTTCAGGCTGTATTAACTGCATTGAGATCTGGTTTATACTTAATAAGTAAGGAAAGTAGCTCATATTATAAATGCAATACATGTACATTATACCTGGTGCACATTTATCGAAACACTGTCAGATTTTGAAACAGCTTACATTAACTCTGCATCTGTGCTGTGAATCTAGAAAGAAGTTGAGGTTTGCTCAGCTAAATCCTTTTTCATGGTGTTGGCAGCTGAGAGGGAGTTTGTCACTGATATGCTTACTTCC